>JAOTQP010000001.1:81576526-81594291 GCA_026413545.1 Cichladusa arquata | reverse complement strand
AGTCTCATAAAGATGGAAGGACACCCAAGCTCTAAGAGCAGGATTTACCAGCTTTCCGAGTAGTAACCATTTAAAAAAAAAGGAGCTTAATTCCTTGTGAAGTTACATGAAAGAAATCACCACTTGTAGGGAGGGAAGAAGCCAGTGGGCAGCTGGATCAGAAACCTGATAGCCACCATCAAATGGAAAACAACTAGAAAGGACTCTACACATGTTAATCTAATAAAGCAAACCTTCAGGGGTCTTAATGTCCCCCATGTTGCAGACCTTTCTTTTCCCCTTTCATCATGTCACATTTAATAGCATGTAATGAACTGGGATGTCATGTATTCCTAGCATCTATGTATGATCACATCCTCAAAAACCCACCACTGCTTTTCTCATGGATGCCTTTTTCTTCCAGAGAAAGCACTGCAAGCAGTTACAAGCAACTGCCAGCAAAAGTGGAGAAAAAAAAAAGAAGATAGAAATGTCATAACAAAGTAACCTGACATTTCCAAAGAGTTTTGCCCGCACTTTCAATCCAAGCCAAGAAATCACTGGGGACAGAGAATTACAAACAGCTCTTTGCAGCTGGTCCATGTGCAGACGCTTAAAAGCTAACACCTCCACCCCAGCAGGGAAAGCGCAGCCCAGGCCCACAGACACACCTCAGTCCCTCTTGTGTGTTCATAAAGGCCAGGGCTGTGTGGCCTTTGCGGGAGGTGTTTCCCCCGCTGCCGAAGGGGATCCCCGCAGCTCAGCATCCCTCCAGCCCCACTCGGGATGGGCGGGCGCTGGCCATGGTGCTGAACCACCGCCCGCCGGGCTGGCTGGGCTCTGCTGAACCCGACGGATGCCCTGCCCTGCCCTGCCCTGCCCTGCCGCCGAGCTGCTGCCTATTCACAAGTGTTTTCTGTTTCTTTTCACTCTGCTCTTTTATTACTATGCTTTCGATTTTTCTGGTTTTTTTCCTATTTTCCAGTAAGACACAGGGAAAAGTTGCCCAGAGAGGTTATGGATGCCCCATTCCTGAAGTTTTTCAAGGCCAGGTTGGATACGATTTTAATCTGCCTGGTCTAGTGGAAGGTGTCCCTGCCCATGACAAGGGTGTTGAAACCAGATGATCTTTAAGGTCTCTTCCAACTCAAGCCATTCTATGATTCTCTTTCAAAATTTTCAGCCTGGCATGTGGCTTGTCCACTCAGCCCACCTTTCTGTTAATGAGGACACAGTTTTTATTTCAAGAACTAAAAAGGAAACCACATTATGGAATTAATGTCTCTAATCACATTATGTTAGGTCCATTAAAAAGCAGCCCTGATGAGATATAGAGATAAAAATGTTCAGTTGAAGATATCACAGCCATGCTTCAGAGTCTTCAGAGTGGCCTTCCAAGGCCTTCTAAGTGAAATAAATTGCCTCACTCACTATAGAAACTGACATTATGTCAGCTCTTTGCTTGGGCACCAAGTTCATAAGAGGAAGAAGATGAACTTAGAATGTTCCAACAGTACTTTGTTCATCTAAGTGACTCAATGTTGGAGCAAGATAGTAGAGAAAGGTCATATGTATTTTATGGATTTGCCTAAGATGATGCAGCTGGGCCTGAGGATGAAGAAAGAATGGTGCTGTCTACCTTGGCTTCATCAAGACCTACGACAGTCATATCATCCTTCTTTCAAGCTGGGTTCTTAAGGTTTGACTTGATGAATTACTGTCTGAGGCTGAATAACCAGCTGGGCCATCAGGTTTAAAGAGTCTTAGGGAAGGGCTTGTTTGTACTCTTCCTGGAAGCTGGTTACAAGTAGAGATAGCCACATCTTTGCCCTGGGATGTATCCTTTTAAAAATCTCTACTAGTGACCTGGAAGAGAAGACAAAATGTACCTTATCAGCTTTGCAGGTACACTAAGCCAGGGGAGGATCAGGGGAAGAGCAGTTGGCATGCTTGGGAACAGGGCTGTCATTCAGAAAGTCCTGGACAGGTTGGAGGAATGGGCCAACGGATACCCTATGAAATTGAACAAAGCTGCAAAGTCCTGCCTCATGGAAGGAAGAACTCATCACAGTGGTGCAGGCTGGACATGACTGGCTGGACAACAACAAGAATCCAGATGTAAGTTTGTGATGTGCTCTGGCAGCAATGAAAACAAACAAGGTTTTGTACTGTACTAACAGGAGTGTAGCTAGAAGATACTGGAGGGAAGGGATTATTATTCCTTGCTACCAATCACTTGTTAGACCACACATGGAATATTGTGATGAGACCAGTTTTTGGGCCCCCAGTAAAAGAGTGATGAACTTGGGCAAGTCAGCTGGTGGGCCACTAAAATCATCAGGGGCATGTGTGAGGAGAGGCAGGTGAAAACACATTTGATCAGCTCAGAGAAGAGTAGTTTCTGGGTCACCTAAGAGCAGCTTTTCCATATCTGTGAGGAGGTTGTCAGGAAGATAGAGCCAGCCAGACTATTCACAATGGTACATGATGGGAGAGCAAGAGACACTGGACATCAAATGAAAAAAGAGAGGGATGGTCTTTCAAGAGTGGTCTGGTAGAACATCATTCACATAACATAAATTTTTGGGTTAGGGTACCCTGATATTCAGAACTTTCTTTTACTTGGATATGGGATTCTCTTGGTATTGTAAATCAATATTTCAGTTCAAACAAAGTGTTGCTTATAATATTATAATATCCAAGAGGCAGCACTGGAACATGCAACTTGAATTGGATGGTTTTTTTTTCTCATCTGGAACAGGCTAATTTAAAAAATTCTACTTTATCAGGCTGGATATTCTGTGCAAAACTGACTACATGCTCACAACATTAACTTTAGCAAAGAGTCTGCCATATGCATTTGATTTTAACCTATTGATTGGTTTCTGATCAGCACTCAAATTTATTTTCCAGCAGTATAGAAATAAATTCTCAGTTGGAACAGTTGGAACTTCTGGAGACCTTTTGGTGTTATTTTTGTGCCAGAGATTTGACTCTGTGGAGGGAGTACTCAGCATTCTGGCTCCAGTTCAGCAAAGGATGTAAGTACCCGTTTTATTTCAGCTTCAGACTCCTGTGCTTTTCTGGATTGGGGCAACTGTGCTGAAAATCCATCCTGAAGGTATGCTTTACACAGCTAAATAATCCCAATGCAGCCTTTTCAGTGACCCTCCTCACTTCCATTTTCAAAGTAATTTCTGAATAAATAAGCAAACAATTAAAATGAGCCATCCTTCTCCAGCTATATGGCAAAGGCATTATGTAAAGTTTTCTCTTTTTGGACTTAGAGTAAGTCTTGTACTCTGACATGCAGAGAATAATAAAGGGGTACACAGGCAAGTGATAGTGATGTTGCTGGGAGTGTGACACTGAATTTTTGAAGCAGTGTCTCATCCCAAGGGGTAACAAAATTTTATGTGTTGTTAGCAGCTATTTAGTTTTAGCTCAGGATTTTATACCTCAATGTTTTAATTTTGTAAGAAAACACTACAAGCAATATTTTTTATCAGCTTGGTTCACAACTTCATTAAAAGACAAGTTTCTAGTTGATTTCCTCCTCCATATATACCAAAGCATACAAATTAAAACTGTCATCACATAAATACCTCAGTTCTGTGCAATGCAGATATATGCCGTGGAGCTGCAAAGAGCAGGAGCACAAATGCTTCCTGAAAGCACTCAGCTGTCCCTGCAGCACTTGAGCAAGACAACCTTACTCTGGAGCCAGAGAATGATGCACTGGCTGCTGTTTAATCTTATATTTACAGCTGAGCACCGCTAGATGTCTCCTGCTGCCAGCCCTGCAGCGACAGCCACAGCTGGGGGGCTGCTACAGAGCCTCTCCGTGCAGTTACAGCCCTTGCACCGAAAAACACATCATTACTGCCTGGAGAAGGCTCAGGGAGACTTTCTCATGGCCTTCCGGTATTTCCAGGGGATGTATGGGAAAGATGGGGATGCTAAAACAGATGTTTTAGCAGACCCTGATGCAAGAAGAAAAGGAGTAAGGATTTTAACCTAAGACAGGGTGGGTTAAGTCTAGATACGCAGAAGAAATTTTTTTTATTGAGGTTGGTGCCTAGAATGGTGGTGGATGCTCCCTGGAAACATTCAAGGTCAGATTCATCTAAGTAACCTGGTCTAGTTGAAGATGTGCCTGCCCATGGCACAGGAGGTTTGACTAGGTGACCTTTACAGGTCTCTCCAACCCAAAGTGTTCCATGATTCTGTGACTGTTTTTGCTTTGTTGACAAAAGCTACGTGACAACTTTTAAAAAATATGTGATTGCAATATGTCCTGAACACCTGTGCAGAGTTATTGGAGGTTTTCTACTTTTCTTCCATTCATCTACTTCACCTTCCTGCTCACCATTATCTCTCTGGGGACAAGAGAAATTAGTGGATGAAAGTTCTGATATTTGGCTCTACACCAGCAAAGGATTGGTCAGCTCAGATCCTTGAAGACTTTGTTCTCCCTGAATGTAATAGAATCATAGAATGGCCTGTGTTGGAAGGTATCTTAAAAATCATCTTGTTCTAAACCTCCTGCCATGAGCAGGGCTAGTTTCCACTGGACCAGCTTGCTCAGAGCCCCATCCAACATGGCCTTGAACACTTCCAGGGATGGGGCATCTACAGCCCCTCTGGGAAACCTGAGCCAGTGCCTCACCACCCTCACAGTAAAGAATTTCTTCCTAATATTTAATCTGATCTTTCTGTGCTGACTGTCATGTCCTGTGTTTATACCTGCAAAACTGTTTGGTGTCTTTTGCAAGCTGGAACTTAGATCAGAGCTAGACTTAAGCCTGCTAAGGGGTTTAAATGGCCTTGTCATTACATGGGCTCACAGTCTGTACAGTAATGAAATTCATTCATGGGAATTTATAAAAACAATTTGCTGTATAGTGAATGGGAGGGGACAGACATGTGGTCTGAACAGCTCCTAAGTACATCTTAAGAGAGGACAAGAGAGTTGTTTGTGCCCAGTCAGAGCGTTTGTATTTATAATGTTTTTTCTTATTTACCACAACAAAACCTTATCTGCTCAAGTACATTGGAGGTCCAAATATTGCCAAGTACAAATGAAATCTTAGCTAATAAGTACTCTGAGGACACTAGCCTGAATGATACACAAATTGCATTTAGATTCTTTCACCACATGCCTAAAAAAAATGAGCTAGGAAAGAAGATTCCTTGTAGTTTGTCTAAACTGCCACTGACATTCTCTTTTTCCCTAATCAGTGATTACATCTTAGATAAAGCTTTGTCACTGTGCCAACCCACTTAGAAAGGTCTTGGACAGGAAATAGAGGCAGTGAGGGACAGAAGTTCATGAGAAAGGGTTTCCAGCATTTTTCCATCTGACAGGAAACTACAGTTACCGCAAAGGATTTCTTGACGTATTCACTCTGAACACGGGTCAATAGTCAGACATTCAGCTCATGACTCAGGCATGAAAAATGTAAAACATCTGGCTCAAATCTATGCTATGAACAGAAAGATTCATGACTTTAAGCTCAAGGCTCATTGGATCCACTTTTAAAGACAATTAATTTTATTTGAAAAACAACTGTGTAGGAACGTTCTGCAATATTCCAGTTGTTAGGACTGAACCAGTGAAATGCCTTCCTTTCATCAGCAGCAAATGAAGTAATCATAGAACATAGCACTATTCTGAATTATCCAAAAATATTAAATGGTCTTTAGTTTTGCATTTTTAAAGTAAGTCTGAAATGTTGATTGTGCAGACAAATTGGTAATATTCAAATTAGACCTCAGAAGATAATCATAGAAATCCATAGAGATGGATACAGATCTGGCACAATAAAATCGCATCCACCTTATTGATACTTGCCTGAGTCACAGCATGCTCACATCTGCCTGTATGAGTCTGTGCAGGCATGTCCACAAATTCCAGTTTCATGCCTAATTCTCTCACTTCCCATCAAGGGTGGTGCAGGAACATGTTGCTGCCACCATTCCTCACCATTACTCAGACACCAACAAAGGAATGCAATGCAGAAACTTTATTCACTCCCTGTGTTCAAGGCTAATTCACAGCCACAGAATTGTGATTCTGAGGCATCTGGAGGAACAGCTGAAAGAAGGGCCTATAAAATCTGCCTGCTAGTGGTCAGTCCCTATCTCCATTTCTTTTTGTGGCCCTGCAGAATAGGAAGAGATGTCTGTAGTGGAGACTGGGATGCACTGGTGGTGTGATTTTTAATTACTTATGTATTCTTCTATGCAACCAACCAGCTTTTTAATAAACAATTCTCAATTACTGGAAGAAGCATTCATGAGACCATTACTGTAGACATCTTGTGAGCCTACTTTTATATGGCATGGTTTTGTTTGGAATTCCAGGATCTCTAGCATATCTCTTCAAGCAAATCCATTTCCCCTTGTTCCTGCTTCTCAATAAACCCCTTTTCACATGGGACCTCTTCCATGATGTTCTCAGTCCAGACAGTAATGCCTTTCTTACATTAGTTACCTTTAATTTCCTTAAAAACCTGGAGCAGCACTGAAGTCTGGGGGTGCAGAAGGGCTCATGCTGTACCAAGCTCTGTGCTGATCAGAGGGCAGCACAAAATGCAAACAATAAATAGGATAAACTCAGGAAGTGGCTTTAAATGTGTATTTTGTTCAGGATGAAAATATTCCCATGGGAACCAGTGCATCAGCTGCTTCCAGCCTGTCAGGGAAACATAATTTGGATGGGAACAGGTGGAATTCTTCCTAGTGTGTGAGTCATTTTTGTCTCTGGCTTCCCTTACATAGTTTGGTAGAGATCCTAATGCAACACACACTATTCTTTTTAGTTCTTTGTTTTGCTCAAAACCCAATCAAATGGGCAACATGCAGGATGACTAAGCGGGTGAACAGAACTGTATTTTTCAAGGTTGTTGATTTTGGCTGGAAATCTTGGTTTTGTGTCTTTGCTCTAATAAAATACAGATGGATAACTTGGACTGCAAATAACCTTTTGTCTTCCAGAAAAAAAAGAGATTATTTTATACCTTTATGGATCATGAGTGCTCTTCCTATAACGGGAAGAAGGACCAAGTAAAAATGACATTGTTAAGTCACACTTGAGTTACAAAAAATTGATAAAAACTTGAAAATCAGATTACAGTCCTAGTTCACAAAACATCAGGAATGCCTGATTTTTCATTTCAGGTGAATTACAGGCCCTGGAGAGGCAAAAAAAGTCCTGCTGAAGAAATATATTAAATTAGATTAAGTTTATTATGCTCTTTTAATGTGTCCACCACTGGTCCCCTAACACTGTTTCTGCCAAGGTCACATCATTACTACACAGAATCTGGGAATAGTATAGGTGCTACAGCACAGCACAGATGAAATTTAATCAAAAATATCCAACACACCAAGACAGCCTGACTGCTGGAGCCAGGAGTCCCCCTTCTGTTGACTAGCTTGGGGTTAGCCCTGTCTCTTTATTGATTTTTCACATGTGGGTTTTTTCTCCCAGGCAAGAGAAGCAAGCAACATCCTGTACTCAAGTGTTTCTGAGACAAACAGAAGAGGGAGACCTGCACCATGAAGCTTCTTATGCTTGTGGCTTCTGCATCTCTCTCCTGCTGGCTGCCCCTGAAATGCAACAGAGCAAAAGCCCTGAATCTTCCTATTAAATTAATTTTCTCTAAGGTTTGAAGGGAAGTGGCAGGTGAAAGTTGAAAGCTCAGAGCGCTATGACGTGAGGTTTTTTCATTAAGTGGAGCAGGAGGAGCAGGGAGCATTGGTAACTAACATTCCTTGTACTGAACTCTCCAAGAGCAAAAATCATCTTCCCATGAGGAAGAATTTTTCATCTGAGGTTTGTGTCATCTGCTGTACAGTGCCTTGAGGCTGTTGTGCCAGTCAAGGTTTCCCTCTGCTGCCAAAGCTGTTGATATATTATTTCACAGTCTGCCCAGTGCTTTTGAAGGCTATCCCAAATTTACATGTAGAATAGCTCAGGGATAGTCCAGCCTATCTGATGGGTGATATACATGGCACACGGGCAGCAGATGGGGAAATTGCTGGGTGCATTGTGCTTGCAGCTGGCCCCATATCTGCCCACAAAGTGTAGTATGGATCCTCAGCGACAGAGAATTTGAACCTCCAGCTTAATCCCATATAAATGAAATGGACTATGAGATATGTTTGAAATTCAATAGAAGAAAGTTTTTTCCAACTTTTAAAAATGTTCACAGTTTCACCAACCTTGGGATGAAAATAATACTTTCAAAGGTATGACAGGGATAAATAAAAGCAGCTGCCCTGAAAAGCCTTGAATTCTCTGGATGGAAAGGTGGGAAGCCTTTCTTCTTTACTCGAAAAACAGATGGGTAAAATATGTATTTATGTGTATACATTTGCATTTATAAACATAAGTCTCCTTCCCAACACAGCTGAAGTTGAAGTTGTGGGGATGTTGATACCTAAACCCAGGGCTGTTTTGGCAAGGAATGTTGTCTCTGGATGAATGTTTTCACTGAACGTTTTTTGTTGGTTTTTTTTTCCCAGAATGAGTGTATAAACCAGATAAATCTTTAGTGAAAGGTTTCTCCTGAAATTATGTCAGATATTAAGTTTTTTCCCATGTACTTCTGTGTTAACAGCTTTCTTCCAACAATGTTGGCTTCTTCTAAAGGTGGAAAGACAGAGAAACTGTTTACCATACCGAGTGCTGCTTGTTTTTCTCTAACACAATGATATTATAAAGGCTGGCATTGGAGGGGTTTGCTCTGAGACAGTGCATCTTGATCTGGGTTGTTTGGTCCTTGTGTCTATAGTGCAAATTTCTCAGGGACATTGTGAAAAATCCCACAGATAAGCTGGCAATATGGATAAATGTATAAAAAACATAGTTATAATGGAAGGAAGACACAAACCCTGTCAAAGGCTTCTATTTCACATTTCTGTGACACCAGTTGTCAAGCACTGCAGCCTGAATTGCCAGGAAAGCAGTTTTCTCTCCAGTCTTCTCTCTGGTCATGGTTGCCCCAGAGCAACTCTGTCTTTTGGGTAATAGAAAGATTACCATAGGTGTTGTGGTGTGGTGCAAAACCTCTGTTGTTGCCTGGCTTCGTTCTCACCTGACTCTATCCTTCAGCTCTGACCTTGGATATCTCATTAGAAAGGTCTTCTCACTTGAGAAGCTCCCAAGAAAGACATTCATCTGATGCCTTGAGGTCTTATTCCCTTGGCAAGGCTTGTCCCACCCCAGCAGTCCTAGCAATGCACCTTGAGCATGATCTGCCCAGCTGTTTTTCTCTCACAAGCAATCAATGTTCAAATACTAATTCTAATTGTCATTGCCACAGGGAACCAGGCAAATCCACATCATATCAGGCTATGAAGCAGACTCTCCAGAAATTTACACCCTCATATCAAGAAATTCTAGACAAACATGACACGGTTTCAGCTTCAAAAGATGCCCATAGACCACATGTTGCAGGCAACTTTGCTTTTCATACATTGTGGGCATTATTAATTGAGGCTGCATTTTAATTTTTCTGCTTTTGAGATTGTGGGTGGATGTTGGTTGTGGCAATTAGTGTCAGGTATTTCGGTATTCTGATATGTTTGCTTTTATGGTAGGTGGATGGGAGCTAGTTGCATTTTACAGAGTTGTTTGTTGCAAAATTGAGGGGTATAAATAGGATTGAGGGAAATGGCATGCCAGTATCTTCTGCTTAATCCACTATGTTATGTAAGAGTGCCATGGACTGGAAATGTGTGTTTCAGGACTCCCAGCTGACTTTGGGGTTTACAATCATAATTAATATTCTATCTGTGATGGTTGGGTTGGTCCTTTAGAGTTACCTTTGAAGATTTTTTCTCAAAGATAACAGTGTTACCTGTGTAATTCCCATGTATGGTTTTGCCATCTACAGAAAGAGAAATCTCTTAGTTGATGAAACATTAGCGAGGCTAGGCAGATCCTTGGGCATCCTCTGGGCACAAAACAGTTTTCTGGTTGGCTTTCAGTGTGACTGGGAGCTATGGAGATATGGAAGCTTGTGTTTCACAGGATGTATTTCCAGCAAATGTATTTTTGTAGCAAATATTTCAATGTTTCAACTCGGTAGTAAAAAATTTAGAGTTGGCATCCCAACGATATTCCCATCCTATAAATTCTGATGAACTAAAATGGCTTTTTAGTAAATAATCTCCCATCAGGGATTAAACTAACATCTGGAGTTTGTAATGAAAAATAAGAGGGAGATCATCAGAATAATCAATAACCTTGGGACTGGAACACTTTCCTCAGACTGGTTGGAACGACCTGAGTGTAAACTCTCTTAAAAAAAACCCCAATGCTAAATAAAAGTCTGACTTTGGAGGAGTTGAAGCTTACAAGATGCTCTTCATATCCCAGATACATGGTTGCATGCAATCTGTTGTTCTGGGTCAATTATCATCAGTTTTGACCAGTGATCCCATGCTGAAGTTGAGTAGAAGTTTATCAAATCATTTGAGAGATTTTATGGATTTGATAGCAGGCATACAAAAAAAGTTCATGCCAGCAGGTTTTTCCAGTCCTTGGATCGTAACCATGACCACAAATGGGTAACTACTGAGTTGTTTGAGTTCTGTCCCTGGGTGCTGCCTGAAAAACAAAATAAAACAAACAAAACCAAAAAAACAAAAACAAAACAAAAGTCCCCTTTTCTTTTGCCCATGGCTGCCCACACTAGAGTACAGCTCCCTGAGGAGAGCTTGAGCATTTGTATGTTGTATTTTTCATTGCATTTGCTTAATGGGAGGACCAGCTGCCCTTCAGTGGCATAAATAATTTCTGAAGATGTAATGCTATCCTGGTTAAGTTACATTGTCATAAAATTAATAAACACAGTCTGCATGTAAAACGCATTTCTTCCCAAATATTTCTTTGAGTTTCCTTGTAGACAGGTATGTTCAGCATCACTTCTGCTTTTTAAATCATTTCTAAGGCTTTGTCTCACATAAATAAGTAAAATGGACTGTATGACTCATAAGTGAAAAGAAACACATGTATATTTATGCAGCAAAGTTCAACAGACTTCAATTTTAGCTGTCAAGCACTTGATATAGAAAGCAGCCCTGCCCCAGAAGGCTTCCTGCTGGAAGTTTAATTGCAGACTCCTGACAATTTGTTCCTTGAGTGGAGTACAGCAAGTTCTGTCCATTTCTCCTATCCCTTTAACGCTGACTTCTGTGCATTTCCCCTGTGAAGTCATCCAAAAAGATTTGCAAACTCTTGTTTTCACACAAAGATAGTGCCCTGGGATCCTGGCTCCTACATGAGGCCAACGCCCACCAGTGCTTCCAAATCAGAGGAGCTTGCTATGCTCTCTATCAGACCACTCACACACTTGGTGCCCCAGCTGAGACCTCACCAGGTTCTTTACAAGCAGAAAGAGAGCCTGTCAGATAAAAAGGTGGTAGAAAGAAGTGATGCTCAGAGGTGCAGTGAGATTAAATGACAGGCTGATGGTCAGGACGGTGAATAACACCCAAATTGGTGTTCCACTCTGTGATAAAGGCAGCAAATCTCCTCTTGCAGCCCACCAAAACTCTTGCCAAAATGTCCTAAATGCAAACACAAATTATTGAAGTCAAATGCATCCTGTGCTTGCATCATGAAGTGACAGCCTGCTCTCTTCTTTTGTTCCACAGTCCTTGTATGCCAAATCACTGTGAACCATAGCAGTAACCCCATTTAGTCACTCGAGTGAAAATAAAACTCATGAAGTTGTCATCAGAAATGATGTATGTAAGTAGAAGACAGAAAATCTGCTAGGCTGCCTGAAGGCTTATGCCAGGATGCAGCCCACTGTGTGCTCCCTGTGCTGACTTCAGTTTTCTGAACACGGTCTGATAATGGAGTGGGCTCAGGAAGTCCCTCTGAAATGACAGGAGGTTGGGAACAAGTGATACTCAGGCGTGTCAAGCTCATCTGCTATTGTCACCGTGATTCCTGTGGTGCCAAGTCTGTCTGATGTTGGACAATGGAGGCTAAATTCACCCATGATGTAACTCTGCCAAAGGCCAACAGAGCTCTGCCACTGGAGGGATTAGTCCCTCCTAAATCTTTTTCAGAGCGTTGGATGTGGTGCAGCTGATGTGTTAATGACTCCTGACATGTGCTGCAGGACTGTTTTTGCAGAGCAGCTCACGGGGAATCTCTCATACAGCTCAATTGCTATTAATTTACATTACTGGAGGTGGTGTGCATTTCCCACATGTCATCTTGAAAACAGACCCCCAAAAAAAGCTTTACTAATGAAGCAGATCACAATGGGAAGCAGCTGATCCACACAGCCTCCCAGTGAGGGTAATCCCAGCTCCAGCAGCAGAAAAGTAAACAGAGGGGCTGGTTCAATGTGGGCATGTGGATGGTGCTAAAAGAGAGCAGGAGACCTGCAGGCTGCTTGGTAGCAAGGAAGAGAAAGCCTCAGGAATGGAGTAAATGAGCTGCTTCCTTCCTCATGGACACAGCCTAGCTGTATAAAATCTTTAGCATAACCTGGCTGAACACTTGATGATATAAACCTCATATAGCAAAGCTTTTAGGGACCATTATCTCTGAAATGCTGGATTTATCATCTGGGTGGAAATTACAGTGTGTAAAGCATTTGTCACTTTTCCTTTTGTGGAGGAGCAGAGTGCCATGGTTTAACTCCAGCCAGAAGCTCAGCCCTACATGGTTGCTTGCTCATCCTCCCTTGGTGGGATGGGGAAGAGAATTGGAAGAGTAGAAGTAATAAAATTCATGGGTTGAGATAAAGATAGCTTAATAGGCAAAGAAAAAGCAAAACAATAACTAATTCACCACTTCTCATGGGCAGGCAGGTCTTCAGCCATTCCCAGGACAGCAGGACTCCATCACACTTGGGAAGGAAAAGTCATTACTCTGGATGTCCCTCACTTTCTTCTTCTCCCCCAGGTTTATCTGCTGGACATGATGTCATATGATCTGGGTTATCCCTGTGGTCAGTCAGGGTCAGCTGTCTTGGCTGTGTTCCCTCCCAGCTCCTTGTGCACCCCCAGCCCCCCTGCTGTTGGGGTGGGTGAGGAATAGAAAAGGCCTTGGCTCTGTGTAAATCCTGCTGAGCAGCAGCTAAAACATCCCTGAACTATCAACACTGTTTCCAGCACAAATCCAAATCATAGCCCCATACCAGCTATGACAGAAAAAAACTATCCCAGACCAAACCAGCACACAGTGCTTAAACATGAACTGGGGAAGCCTGTTTTTGGAAATACACCACAGGAAGGCAAAGAGTTTAAAACTGAATAACACCATTGCAGGACGTGTGTGAAACTTGACCAGAGGCACCTGCTACAACATCCATTAGTCATGTGAAAGAAATACTAATTTTCCTGGAGAGTGTGCTCTGGGACATTGAGGGAATGTGGCCCCTGCTTATAAGATGGTTTGCCTTGTGAATATAATTTTTCAAGTCGATCTGAAAAATCAGTCTTGCACCTCCAATTCCCTCCCATCCTCGTGCTGTGCTGTGCCAGCCCATGGCTCTGGTGGCACCCGAAACTCTCCCACCTTCGGGGTCCTCCCTGCCCGGCTGTACCCTGCCTCCTGCCCAGGGTTTTTATCAGCACTGTGCAGCTCCCCGCGGCTGCCAAGCGCATCCTGGCTGCTCCCAGGGCCGCGGGACAGGGTGGCTTCTGCGGGACAGCCGTGACACCTAGTGGTGACACATGATGCGGGTAGCCGGAGCTGCTCCCTTGGGGACCGTCGCACAGGGCATCGCACTCCGCGAGGTGTAAAGAAAAGGCATCAGCAAGAACACCACAACACGTTTTCAAAGAAACTCCTATATTTAAGGAAGTTTTGCTCTGCTCAGAATCCCTGCCAACTTTTGAGGAATCCTGTGTCCCGGTATCATCCTCCTGATTCACACTCCCACCGTCTCTGTGAACCAGCCTCCCTGCAGTGGGCATGTGGCAATCACACAGAACCCTTCTGCACACCTTGGAGCCATGTTCCCTAGGACATGATGTACAGAAAAAGCTTAGGGACCTAGACACAGCAGTGCTGGCAAGTGAAACATTAAACTTCTAGTTTGCAGGAACCCAGAGTGAGTTCCAAGCCCCCAGTTTAGGTCAAATGCTGTGGTCATCTCCAGTGATCATGGAATCATGGAATGCTTTGGGTTGAAAGGGATCTTAAAGGCCATCTAGTTCCACTCCCCTTTCCATGGGGAGGGACAGTTTCCACTACACCATGTTGCTTCAAGCCTCATCCAGCCTGGCCTTGAACACTTCCAGGGATGGGGCGTTCACTGATTCTCTGGGCAGCCTGTGCCAGTGTCTCACTACACTCTGAGTAAAGAACTTCTTCCTAATATCTAATCTAAATCTCTCCTCTTCAGTTTAACAGCTGGATGAAGAGGTGCACATGAGCCATGAGCAGAGAGACAGGACGTTCTCTCTAGGTCTGGTTGTGTTTCTTACCATAAATCTGCTTGGGTCACAACAACCCGAGGCAGCACTACTGGCTTGGGGAAGAATGGCTGGAAAGCTGCCCAACAGAAAAGGACCTGGAGTGCAGGTCAGCAGCAGCTGAACATGATCCAGGGTGTGCCCTGGTAGCAAAGAAGGCCAATGGCACCCTGGCCTGTGTCAGCAGTGCTGTGGCCAGCAGGAGCAGGGCAGGGATTGTCCCCCTGTACTGGGCACTGCTGAGGCCACAGCTCCAATCCTGTGCTCAGTTCTGGGCCCCTCACTGCAAGAAGGACACTGAGGGGCTGGAGTGTGTCCAGAGAAGGGACACGGAGCTGGGGAAGGGTCTGGAGCAAAATCTGATGGGGAGTGGCTGAGGGAGCTGGGGATGTTTAGTCTGGAGAGAAGGAGGCTCAGGGGTGACCTTCTCTCCCTCTACAGCAACCTGAAAAGGGGTTTTATCAAGGTGAGGGTCAATTTCTTTCCCAAGTAACAAGTGACAGAACAAGAGGAAACAGCCTTGAGTTGTGCCAGGGTAGATTTAGATTGGATATTAGAAATAATTTCTTCATTGAAAGCATTGTCAAAAATTGGAACAGGCTGCTCAGAGAAGTGGTTAAGTAGCCATTTCTTGAGGGTTTTAAAAGCCATGTAGATGTGGCACTTAGGGACATGATGTAGTCGTGGACTTGGCTGTGCTGGGTTAAGAATTGGGCCTGATGACTTTAAAGGTCTTTTTCAACATAAGTGATTCTGTGAGTCTATGATTCTAAACTTTTGTGTAGAGAGACACTTCCAATAGATTCACAGACTCACCACATACTTAAAGCAACACAGTGTCCATACCTTTTCAGGATTAGTAAGTTAGCTCATTAACTTCTCAATGCTAGAAACAGAGAACTGTGCTTTAGTGTAGCTTCATACCAGTCTCAGAATAACAGAGCTACAATGTTGACTGGAGTTTTTAGCTGCTGCTAGGGATATTGAGGTTGAAAATAGATGGGGAAGGACGCAGAAGCAGTGCTCAGAAGTGGTATTAAGCAAATACCATGCTAATGGCATTTACTGCCTCCTCAGTCTGCAAAAATTATCCTGGGAAGAGATGGCATCACTTTTTCCCGTCGCTCCACGTTTACTTGTCCTGCCATGTCTCACCTGTGTGAGGAAGGAAAGCAGCTTTTAGCCAACAGTTGCTCTCTCCCCTCTGAGGGATCTGGCAGTGAGGGCAGTCCACACGGGAGACTAATGAGCCTTCTCACAGACCATTACTCCCAGAGCAGGCATGTGCAAGGACTCACAGCTGAGCCTCTAATTAATAAAGTAGAAGGCTGAGGCTGACTGGCAGGATATAAGGAATCATTTCTGGGAAAGGAGCAGAAGGCCTGTCGTTGGATCCAACACAGTGATGGAGCAGCACTGCTGCTGCTCACTAATGGGTAACAATTGCAGCTGGAGGAGCTGCTGGGAACTGTGCTCCTCAGCTGCTGCTGCACATCTGCTCAGCTGGGTGGCCTCAAACCTTTTCCCCAAGGCTCTCACAACTGCCAGGAAGTCAAGCTTTGTCACCTGAAAGCTGTGAGGGAAGACACACGTTTGTTCCTGTTGCTCTACTCGCCAAGGACATTGGAGGCGTGAGAATGATCTGACAGCTGTTACTAGCAGAAAAGACACAGAAAGGAAACAAGAAAAAGGTAAATGATAGGCACAAGTGATCAATACTCACTGCTGAGTGTGTACTATTGGTAAACAGTGGGTCTCAGCTTGTTCTCAGCTGCAAACCTCTGTACTGCCCAGATTGCTGTCTTGTAAAGACATGACCTGGAATAAACTACAAAGCAACAGCTCTGAAGCGTGCTAGGTTTCCTCATACAGTAGTCAGCTTTTGCTTGGACCTTGTCTTGCTTGAAACAAGACTAGTTGGTAAGAAAGAGGTGGCAGTGACTTTCCTAAACTCAGCATCAGAAGGTAATTCCCTGAACTTTAATTCCACCATGTGAAGAATAACTAACCAGCCATTAAAATGGATAAATACTTCCATACTCTTGGTATGTGTATGCTGCCACTGAGACTCTCACAAAGATAGAAGGACATTAACAATGGAGTTGACAAAAAAAACTATGTATAGCTCTGAATACAACAGGAAATCAAATGCTGTTTTTACTTTTTACTTTTTGAAGATAAAACTTCACTTTAAGGAGAATAACACTCTCAGTTTCCCTTCACCTCTGTATGTAATTTATGGCAAGAACTAGACCTACAGTGGAGGGCAGGGATAAAAAGGAAACCCCAACTTTTCTACAGATGAGAAGATCATTAAAAATGTATAACCCCCATCTTAATTACAAATGACATAATCTGCATGTTGATTAATTCTTCCAGTGACTTACTTTAAGCAGTACCTGCACAGTGACTGAATTGTCTTTGGAAGGTCTTTCTATATTTGCACAAAATCTCAACTGTGACATAAATGATTAATGTCAGAAATTGCTGTTTCTATTGCCATCTCTTAAAGGCTTCTTTTTGATTAGAACCCATTATACTGCGAAAAAAAAAAAAATTCAGCTGCTCCAAAGAAACTGCAGTAAATGAGTTTTAAGTTGACCAGAATTCATTTCCTGAGAGTCCAGAGAAACTGAAAGAATCCTTATAGGGCAGGGAGAGTAATTCTTGGCTTTTAGGACTATCTTGGTGAATCAGCACTGCTAGGCAGACTGACATCAGACTTGGATCAGAGCAGAGTAGGAGCTACTTTACAGTAAAGTTGTCAGCTAAAAAACACCAAACTGAAAAAAAAACCACCTAATAAAATGTCAACACAGAAGATCTTTGCAGAGTGTTATTGATCAAACATAGTGGCTACTGTCCCTTCATCTCTTAATTATCAGTTAATTTGTTTTTGTAGTTACTAGGTGCAGATCAGTTGTATGAAGTGTGGCCCCTCATGATGACATCTGGGTTTTCCATTTCCTCACAACACAACAGATTTTAGTTACTTCGTATTACAGAGTGCTTTCCACCCCTCCACACTCATGAAAAATATTTTATTAGATTGTAAATGAAGCTGTCTTGTTCTCTGAGGTTGTTTTCTACAGCAGTTTCATTTCTTCTGTCTTTTTCTCTTATTTTGTTTTTATTGGATGCTAAGGGCAAAAATGTAAAACAGCATCAGTAAAAGGAACTAAAAAAAGCAAAAAACCTTTAATGTACTTGGAGAGAGGAATTAAATTGTACTTCCAACTCCTCAGTCTAATAGCTTATACAATATGAAATGAAACAGGGTAAGCTCTTTTACTATTTCAGCTTCCAGCAGTGTAGTTAGAGGTAAAGAT
>JAOTQP010000001.1:81559175-81576426 GCA_026413545.1 Cichladusa arquata | reverse complement strand
GAAGGACACTGAGGGGCTGGAGCGTGTCCAGAGAAGGGACACGGAGCTGGGGAAGGGTCTGGAGCACAAAACTGATGGGGAGTGACTGAGGGAACTGAGGTGTTTATCCCGGAGAAAAGGTGGCTCAGGGGGACCTCATCACTCTCTACAGCAACCTGAAAGGAGGCTGCAGCCAGGTGAGGGTCAGTCCCTCCTCCCAGGTAACAAGTGATATGACAAGTGGAAATGATCTCAGGGTGTTCTATGGAGGTTTTAGATTGGATATTAAGGAAAATATCTTCACTGCAAGAGTTTCAAGCACTGGAAAAGGCTGCCCAGGGAAGTGGTGGAGTCACCATTCCTGGAGTTATTTAGAAATTGTAAATGTGGTGCTTAGAGACCTGGTTTAATGACCTGGCATTAATGGTTTAATGGTTGGGCCTGATGATCTTAAAGGTCTTCTCCAAATCAAATTATTCTAAGATTCTATGGTTCCTCATGGGGCACACTCCCAAAACTGCATGCCAATAACTGCACTGTTCCATCCACACAAGCTAC
Organism: Cichladusa arquata; assembly: GCA_026413545.1. Classification (NCBI taxonomy): domain Eukaryota; kingdom Metazoa; phylum Chordata; class Aves; order Passeriformes; family Muscicapidae; genus Cichladusa; species Cichladusa arquata. The sequence continues at coordinate 81,575,889 of JAOTQP010000001.1, read as the reverse complement.
TGCCCACTTTGTACTTCCATGCAAAGTGTAAAATTCAAATTCACAGTTTATGTCCAGAACCTTTCCAAAGCAGCCTGCTATATTGAAAGTGGGAAGTGAATGGAACCAAGGGCAAGGAGATCTATATGAGATACCAGAAAATCTGGGAAGTCTAAACCAGAGCAGAACTTTGAGTGAGCTGTGCATGCCCCGAGGGACATTGAGCGCTCTGCAAGTGCTGGGTAAATCATTTACAGCCAATGGCAATGTGAGAGAGGTGCTGCAGGGGGAAAGAGACCAATTCGACCATGGGGAATGATTGACTACAGGTGAAGGTCACAAATCTTTACAAATATACAGTAGAGTTAATGTTGTGAAAGATTTACAAGGCCTGAGTAGGCATAGGAAGAAGGCTAGGGGTGGAAAATTTTGAACCAGTACAAAAGCTGACAGCCATGTATTGCCAAGAAATGAGCAAGCCTGGCAGATCCTCAGTAGCAAAGAAGATAAGGGAGTGACACCTTTGGAAGCCCCAGCTGGAAAGATCTATGGAAGTTTTCGTGTCACAGATTGTCACAGGCTTGAATAATTTATTGAATAACTTGAATAACTTGAATAACTAAAGCATCTCCTTTTGTGTCTCTGTGCAGAGTGGACCTGCTAAAGAGGTGCCTTAGAACCTTCTCCCAAAAGACTCAGAAACTGCATAAATTAACACAATCAAAAAGTATGAGAGCAAAAGGGAGTAAGAACAGCCTGGGAACAAACTTTCATAGGGGCATTGTGAAAATGCCGGCAAATGGAAGAACTAGCTGAGGCACGATTCACACCACTGAGAGCAAAATGGAAATAAAACGAGACCATTGGGAGCACGGCAGTTTGCTGAAGTGCACCATGTGCAGCTGACACACCAGACCCCTTATCAAAAGTCCCTTATCTGCCCAGAGCCAAGGCAGGGGTGCATTTGTGCTGCTGGAACAGAACAGGTAGAGGAAGATGTGTCAGCTCCCCCATCAGGTGGTCCCAGCTGTCCAGGGAGTGGATGCAGGTTTTAGAGCTGAGCACAATTCTGCCTTTGACTGACCAGTAGCCAAGTGAGCTCCTGTGCGCCTTGAGTGGGGAATTAGCAGCACAAATCTACAAAATGCTCAGCCTTTTGAGTTAAACCAGGAGAAAATAGTCCCAAAACTATCCTGAATCTAGAGATGTCAGAGTTGCCTGTTCCTCAAATACTGTTTTCTTTCAGCAGTGTTAGGAGGATAAAAAACTTCCCTCAATAATTTTTTTTATGATTTTTAAGACTTGGAAGTGTCCTTTCCACATCAGAACTTACACCAAAATATTTTTACTTCTAAGTAAAGGGTGTCTGGAGCTGAATGCCAAGAATACAGAAAACAGAGGATGAGAGGATGGCATCTCTGGGCAGTCCTTCTCTGCTTGGAGACTTCATTTGCATACCCTGCAACCAGGTGAAATTCCAGGCATTCTTACTTTATTGGACAAATTCTTTCCTCCTTCCAAGTGTTCAGCCCTGTGCTTTGGGATAAGGCTGTCCTTTCACTCCTGAGGGACAACCTCTTCAGTTGTTGCAACAGAAAATCTTCCTTCACAATCTATCAAACAGAACATTTACAGCATTTAAAGAAAGTCTGGGCACCCTAGGGCTTGGAGAAATGTACCTCTTGGTTCCCTCTGTAGAGGGGACAGGATAAAGTTGCAGTGTTCCTGCCAGTAGAACAACATTGCTTATGCACAGCTAAACTGACAGCAGAATAGGTTCATTATTCCTCATTCTTGGATTAATGTAAAGGCAAAAGGGTCATGATGGATGCTAACTGGAACACAGGGTTTGATCCTGTTTTCAGTTTTCAGATGCCCACAGATTTTTAAGACATGATTTAGGCTTCTGCTGACAGCAGACTTACTTTCCTACAGTTCCTCCTGCAGGCATGGTGGAGGTTACAAATGGAATTGAAGCAGTCTGTGTCCACCAAAGGAAAGGGGCTGCTCAGGAATGAAAAGCCCCTCTAGAATTTGCAGCTCTTGCACTCTGATTTGGTGAGCATGCTCTCTATCAGCAGGGTGGAAGGAAGATTGACCTGGAAATAGGAGAAGTCCTGTGTTCATCATTGGGAAATTCAGTTTGCAAGTTGGAAATGGAATATTTCTCCACTGTCAGAGCTGCAGACTTGTCTTTGGCAGCTGTTACAGACTCATGGAATGGTTGAGGCTGAAGAAATCTTTGGATGTCATCTCATCCAATCCCCCTGCCCAAGCAGGGCTATCTATAACTGGTTACTCCTGTCTCACTGGATTTTGACTGTCTCCAAGTATGAAGAGTCCTCAGCACCTATGGGCAATCTCTTCCAGTGTTTGGTCACTGGTTTTGTTCAGAGCAAGGAAAAAGAAAAAAAAACACGTTTCATGATATTCAAGTGACACTTCCAGTGTTTCAGTTCATGTCCAGGACCTCTGGTCCTGGCATTGGGCAACACTGGAGAGAACCTGGGTCCATCTATCCTCTTTGCACCTTCCCTCCAGGTATTTATCTACAGTGATGAGATTCCCTGAGCCTTCTCATCTCCAGGCTGAACAGTCCCAGCACACTCAGTCTTTTCTTACAGGAGAGGTGCTCCAGTCTTTTGCATCATCTCTGTGGCCTTTGTCTCATTCCCAGTGCAGGGACATACTGGAGAGAGGCCAGTGGTGGGATGGCATGGGGCTGTTCTGTCTCTGCTGTTGAATGGTGAGCACAGACTTAGAGGGGTTGTTTTCTCCAGACTGGTGTTCCCAGAAGGGGAACACGAATCACTCCTTCCCCTTGCACTGCAACTGCCTCAATGAATGAGCGATGGCAGGTTAGTGGGCAGTGAACTCTGTCGAGCCCACATGCTGGTTTCTCACGTTTCAGTCAGTTTTTTTCACCTTTCTGTCAAGTAAAAATAACATATTTCCCAGGGACTTTGAGTCTGGTGATGTGGGAAGAGCCACCTGTTAAAAAAAACACCAGGGAAGTTTTCCTGCTAATTTGTCAAAGGCAGAATTTTAATCTGTCTTTGTGGGAAAAGGACCCCTGAGAACCAAGTCCTTTCTGGGGGGCTTAACATGTGGCAAAAGTTACAGGAGCATTCAGGAAAGTGTGGTGGTTTATTATTAATGAGTGTAGCAGTTCACTGAGAGCCCTGCAAAGGCCAGAGATGTTTTCTGCCTCTGGGAGTGATATCAGAGCTCACAGAGAAATAAAGTTTTCCCTGGCTCTGAGACATGTCTGCTGGAAAAATCCATCTCAGATTAGGCAGGCTGGTGTTATTTAGCTGTGTAGGGTACAGCAGCTGGACAGCCCAGTTTGGAAGCCTTTTGCTGCTTTGGGATACCCTTCTCCATCCATGGGTAGGTGTCCCAGTAGGCAGAAACCCTGGTGATGGACCTGTGTGTGGGCTGTGCCCGGCAGGACCATGCAGGAGCATGGGGAGAGAGCAGTGCTGCCACAGCAGGAACATCCTCAGTCCCATGGACAGCTCCCCATCACCAGCTGGGTGTGCCTGAGCAGCCCACTCACATCACGTGCTGGGAGACTCCAACCCACGGGCTTCCCTAAGCAGTGAACAGGGCAAAAGTCCTGCCCCTCAAAGGAGCTCAGAGCCTCCTACTTAATTTAGTGGGAGAAGAACAACTATCCTACTTTTTCTCAACAAAAGAAGTGGAGAATAGGAATGGCTGAGCTCCATGGTGGATCTCTAGAACATCCAAAGTCTGGGAAGCATTCTGCTGGTCTTCAGGATTGAAACATGAGTCTTCAGGCCTCGCTGTTGGAAAAGACTTTCTGTGAGAAACAGCACGTAAAAGTCCAGCTCTGGCACTGGTGGGACATCAGTGGGGTATCAGGTCTCAGCCATTTGTTGGTGGTGGAGGTGTGACATCCCCACGTGCTCACAGACCTCAGGCACAGTTCCTGCTGGCACAGAAGCAAGCAGGCCCCTATCCCTGCAGAATGAGGTTCCACTACAGCCTCTGCAGTTAGAGGTTTGGTGCCTTTGAAGAGGATATGGCAATTCTGCACAAGGTAATCGTTAGGAGAACTTTATATATACACACATACATATGTACCCTGCACTTGCTACTGACCAACTTACTGTTCCTGTCCTCAGAGACAGAGGTTTCCATTTCCAACTATTTCTCTTGATAGACCAAGGAGGTCTGCCCTGTACTAGGCTAACCTCATAATCACTGTGCAAAAAAACAAATGCAAAGAAAATTTTGTGGCATATATAAAGTTAACACTAAAAATAACACATACAAACAGTACAGATGCCAGATGCTGGGTTTCTGGAACATTCTGCTTATTTACACAATTAAAAGTGATGTTTCATTGCTTAGTCCAGTGCATGCTTTCTTTTATTTTTTTATCAACTCCATAATCTGTTACGAATGTTTCATGCATATTTCCAATGACACACTAACTGTTGTTTGAATAAACAAAGTGCATTTTCCTTCATCCCTCGCTGTTCCATTGACTTTATCTGGAATGCCAATGCGGAACTTTTGTTTGCAAATCTAGTCACAAAAAGATAGCCATGTGAATTCTGTCCAGCAGTGTTTGCACAAGCACCAGCAGCAGAACTAACACGAACACTCTTGGGAATTTGTTTCTGCAAGGTTAATGTCAGAAATGATTTATTGAGGCTTTCTTCCTGCTCGCCAGTCTGGCATCCATCAAGTAAGTAAACATCCCCCCCTTCCATGATTTCAGAGTGCTCTGAGACTGATCACTGAGCAAACACCTCATTTCAGAGTCAATATTTTGGGAGTAATCAATCAAGTTGCATTTATTGCTACAAAATTTAAGTTTGAATACTTCGAATCAAAAGTCAAAATCAGAAGATTTTGAAGACAAATTGAAGGGAAATCCATTTTTTCCTCTTGATGCACTTAAGTTTTTCAGCAAAGTTGTTGAGACAGTTGATCCAGTTAAAGACATACTCACATTATGTAAAATAATTTTAAAAAAAAACAAAACCAACCCAGATGCTGGGGGGGTTTTTTTTTTTGTTTTTTTTTTTTGTGAAATAACAGAAATGAATATTTCTGTCCTCATGTGTTCCCATTTCAAGAAGAAATGGGATTTGCATGATGTTGCCACACACTATTGCTGTGGAAATGCCCCTTCCAATGTTTTCACCATTAATTATTGTTCCTGAGAGCTTTTTCTTTTCCCTTTCCTTTATTTTCTTTTTCTTTCTTTCTTTCTTTTCCTAATGAAGTGTACACAGAAAGGAATTTTTCCTTTCCATCAAAAGTGATAGCTATAGAAATCTGGATTCACTGGGTCCTACTGAATAGCAGATAGAACTCCCAGAACCAAGATAGCCCTCAGAGAATTTAATTTCGACATTGTAGTCATAGCCAAAAAACACTTCCCCTTACCGTCAGAAGATTTTAGGTAGTTCAAAGTATCAAAGAGGAACCTGAGATAGAGGTTTGAAACTGGCAATACCTCTACATCAGTATCAGATTAAGATGCAATGCTAATTTTGCCCTGTTCAAAGGGAGAAAGCACTTTGCAGTACTCTCCTTTTAATGAGGCCAATTCTTCACCTCCTCTTGTGGAACAACTCTCATTCCTTCCTCAGGTGTGAGGTGATGAGCCAACATGTGCAACAGGGAATGGGATGTGAAGTGCCAGGTTTCATTTTTGCTGTCAATCTACTCACATGGAGATTCTTCTCCTGCTTGCCCTGTTCTGTGTGCCTCTTTGGACCAACAGATTCTCAGACTTCTTAGTCTTTCTTCTGTCCCCTGGAGGTTAGTTAGGTTCTTCTACACATCGTTTACACACCTCCAGGGATGGAGATTCCACCACCACCCTGGGAAGCGTCTTCCAGGGCTTGACAATAAGGAAATGAAGAAATTTTTCCTAATAAATAATCTAAATCTCCACAGGTGCAATTTAAGGCTATTTCCTTTTGTCTTATCACTCATGTCCCAATAGCCATGTCAGCTGCTGAATCCAGCTCTTTCTCTTAGTTTGCCATGGCTGGGCAAATCCCTCTGGGACATGAGACAGCAGCTCAGTATCAGATTTGGAAAGGGAGTGCAAACTCCTGGTGGGAGCCCAGGCTGTGGGAAGGAGCCATGGGGCTGCAGAGAGCAGCTGCTGGGAAGGCCACGTGAAAGAGGAGGACTGGGCTGATGGCTGTGTCTCAGATTTGACTTTTCACAGCCAAAATAAGAAAAAGCACCTGGTATTCTGAGAAGACAGGGAAGAAGGGATGAGACCCCGTGCAGTGTCCTGGTGCATCCCGAAGGTGGCAGGGCTCTGGCAGAAGCAGACACTGCTCTCTGGAGGGAGGGACCTTGAGAGCTCTCAAAGTGAAACCCAGCTCATCCCATGACAAACTGATGGCTGGCTTTGCTGATGCTGACAGGGTGAATTACTGGTGTCTCAGAATAAGGTCTGCCCCTTTCCCTGTTTTGGTTATAAAAGCATTCTCTGGGGAGGTATGGATGGCTCCTCATTTCTTTTGGCTCTGCTCAGGCCACAGCTGTAGCAACATGATTGTTTTGTGAGTGGAATGGTAGTATTTTTTGTCATAACTTTCATATGCTGGGGCCTCTTCAGCTGATTTTTTCTGTGTTTTATGTATATATATATATATATATATGCATATATGTATTCCCTCCTGATCTGAAAAGTCTCTTCCCCATCTCCAGGCCTCTCCTGCACCCCTCCTTTCAAGATGTACAGTTATATTATGTGTCTCTTGTGCATGACTCTGGAAATACTTTATGCTTTCTTCCTGGGGCTGACAGCCCTTCCCACCACAGCCAAATGGCAGCAGAAAGAAGCAAGGCTGTCAGCCCAGGCTGGAGGCTTTCTTTCTGCTGTGGTCCCCCAGGTCTTCTTCTTATAAACATAACTAGTGTGACGCCAAGGAAGAAATTGTGTTAAGACTTTCAAATAAACTTTTTGGACTATATGTGCTGCTGGCTTCTGCCAGGAGCAGCTTTCCTCACCACAGCAGGGGACAGATGGGCCTTTTTGCCATGCTACTTTACCAGGTCTCTTTTTTTTCCTCTGTGAACACTGTTATCAACCCTCCTGTAATCATGCCAGCCTTGAACCCAGGGCTAAACAAGAAGAGATTAATAGAATCATAGAATATAGATAGAATATAGAATATAGATAATAAATAGAATCATTGAATGGTTTGAGTTGGAAGGGACCTTAAAGACCATCTGGTTCCAACACCCTGCCATAGGCACAGACACCTTCACTAGACCAGGTTGCTCCAAGACCCATCCAGCCCCACCTGGAACACTGCCAGGGATGGGGCAGCCACAACTCCTCTGGGCAACTTGTTCCAGAGCCTCACCACTCACCACAACAAAGAATTTCTTCCTTATATCTAATCTAACATCTTTCAATCTATTAAACAGCGGGTGGTTTTCTTAGCTAATGCACTTGGTACAAAGCACGATGTACAGCCCAGAGCTGGTAGAAGGTGCTGCTGGACAAAGCCTTCACCATCAGCAGCTGAGGTACATGTCCTGCTTTCTGACACGAGTGGAAGGCAGGGCTGGGAGAGGCTTCAAGCAGCTGGGGCCAGGGTGCAGCTGCCACTAGATGTCAGCCATTCCTTGCTGCAAGGCAGAAGAGCTTTGAATGCAAGAAAAAGCCCTGAAAAACCAAATTTCTGCTTTTCCATGGCACTCTGCTTATCATCCCTTACCAAGTGCTTGAGTGAGAGTGCCTCTGAGCTGCTTTGGAAGAAAACACTCCATCTATTAAAACATTTACTGTCAGGCTGCTTCTCTGCATAGTAATATTTTAAAATTTAATATTGTAGAAGCAGAAGCAGTCTGCTGAATGATTTGCATCTATTTTGCAGGACGGATGTTTTTCCTTCCTCAGAGTAAGCTCAGGAAATGAAAGAACCAGACAGGAAACTAGCTAAACACTGATGGAAATATAAGATGAAGATATTTATATTGCCAGTGTATTGACAAGCCACGGGTAATTGTTTTTGTTTTGGTTTGGTTATCTGTAATGTTTTAAACCTTTGATTTTAAAATGGATTATAATTAAGTAAAGTATCCATTTTCTGAGCCCTCCAAGTGGATCTAACTAATAAGCACATTCCCTTCTGGAAGAAAACACAACAACAAAATCAAAGTTACAAATTACAGTAAACTTTGTGGCGCAATAATATTTGTCTTTGGCATTTAACCCCAGTTTTCTCTGGTGCTGTACCTAACATCTGGCACACAGGATGCCCCTGCTCCCCAAAAAAACAAAAGGAAAACAACAGTTTCTCAGCGATACCTTAGTGTGTGAGTCCTCATTTGCTGCTGCTCCCCTCTAAGCCACCTTGTGCTCTTCCAGCCCCGTGGTGATTGTTTGCTAGGCTGTTCCCAGAGCATAAAACAAAACATCTGGTTGCTAACAACACAAAGCTGTTACAACAGCTGGAGTCTGCCAGGATGTCCAGGACCTCTGGTCAGAAATAATTTCCCAGCTGCAGGAAATAGTTAGTGATACGGGATCTATTGCAGCAGCTGAGAGCTGCCTGACCTACACCCATCCTCTCACCCATTCCTCTTGGAGAGGTGCAGCAGGATGGCATGACCCTGCTCCAGCTGGGACCGTGCCCTGCCTCATTTCTGTTGCAGCCAGCGTTGGCTTTGCAAGCACACAGAGATGCTTTCCTCTGTACACGAGTTACACCAGAATCTGGCAGTCTGGTTAAGCCATGCTGGATTGAGAAAGAGGCTGCAAACTCCTGGCCTACATTATGAGCCAATTAGTCCAAGCATGCTGAACAGGGCACTATGGAGCATCAGCAACACAGCTGCTATGGGGCTGTGTAATGGGGCGTGCACCTATAGGTGAGCAGTTCACATCTGGACTCAGTCATCCCAGTTAAAGAGCTAGGGGTTACCAACAGCCCTGCTGAAGGCTTTGCTATTTTAATTGAGGCTGGGGAAGCTGGAAGTGGTCAAGCAGTTGTCACTTTGCACTCTCCCATTCCTACAACCTCTCAAGTAGAGCTCTGGCTTGATGGGGAAGATGGTACAAGAGGGCTTGCACCACACCACAAGAAGTTGCACTGGCAAAGTGAAGGAGGAGCAGAAATGTGGCACATTATGGGAATGAGTGGCTGAGGATGGAGAATGTGTGGTGGAAACCACCACTGAAGCCAGGGACTTGGTGATATCATATTTTCACATTACTGGAGCTTAGGCTGCTCCTGATTGCTAGCAGCACTACTCTTGCCTCCTTCACTACAAACTCCCTAACATTTGCTTTCTTTAAAGACAACTTAAAAAAACAACAACAACAGCAAAAAAAAAAAAAAAAAAAAAAAAAAAAAAAAACAAAACCAAGCAAGTAAAGAACCCCAAACCTAAATATCAAAATAACCACAAAAAAGTCCTCATAAAAGTTAATTTCTTGTGAGAATTGCATACAGATACATATTTCTCTCAATGAGCAAACCTGAGTGGATTTGTCATCTCCATGACTTGGGGAGCTTGCTCACATTCAGAGCCACTCCAGCACTCCATTGTCACTTCACAGGTGGTGCTCTGAGACACCCAACGTGAGGGATCTGTGTGAAGGCAAGCACCCATGAGAGAAACCTGGAGCAGCCAACACCATCTTGAATGCCACACCTGAGGTTTTCATGTGGTATGAACAAGAGGGAGATCCTGCTCCTCCCCCCAGAAGCTCTTTTATGTTTGTTACAGTTAACAGTAGCTTTATTAAAGACTCAGGATAAGTTTGAGTGATGACATTAATCACCAGCCTGAGAACATTACAATGATGAGCTGCCAAAGGCATGAGCAAATCACTCATAATCACCAGTTTTACATGCTGCTCTTCAAAACTTGATTAGCTACAGATATACAGGTGATAGTTGCTACTCTTTTTTTATAGCACACCCTCACTATTATCCACTCTAGTCTGATTTAGGTTCTTATTAGAATAACATTCTGCTAATTAAATAATCCCACACACAGATTGTTTCATGATGGAGACAATTAAGTGGGTTTAAATAATTAATATTGCATACTGTTCTATCAGTGTCAAAAGGAACTGGTGAGGAATGCACACAAAAAGCAACTCCTTGCTGTCCCCATACATCACAACTGTGAACAGAAATGACAAACAGGAATGAAAAGTAGAGCATTAATAAGTTTTTTAAAAAACATTGTTAGAAAATGTAGACATTCAATTTAACCTTTCCTCTGAAGGGTTGAAACCACTGAAATCACCCATAGGAATGAACTCATTTCAAGCAGGTTATTAAGACTGAGATTTTCCCCTTCCAAAAGCTACTAACAGTTCCCACATACTGAAGACCAGTGGTGACACTGGAGATCTGAATGCTCCAGATCTGAAAGTTTGTGCTTTGGATGCACATATTCCATAACACCTGAAAGAGAAAGAGCCTTACAGGAGGTGCTGCTCTTCTCAGGAGCCACACCACAGCAGTGCTAGAGCAGCAGCAGGCCATGTTTCTGTTTTGCCTTCCAGCTGGGATTTGAGGACATGCTCCCACACCACCAAAGCTCCAGCTGCAGCCCCAGCCAGCACCCAGGACCTGTGTGCTGTCTTTGAAAGGGTTTCTGTCCACCCCATGTGCAGAAACATGAACATACTTTCACTGTTGCCCAACGATGTCTTGTTCTCAGTTATTAGATCCAAACCACGCTGGATTAACCCATTCAAAGCATCCTTTCATCACAGCATGAGCATTTCATCCCTTCTTCCTCCAGGGGGAAGAAAGCACTTCCAACAATGTTGAGTCCTATTTAAGATACAAACTCATCAAAAATGTGAGGGCTGCCAGGAATTCTTTAGTTATCCACAGAGGTTAAAGTTTTATTTTGATATAAAAATTAAATAGCAAAGTTGCTTTGGTTTTTTTACAGTGATAAATTAGAAATTTACAGTACATACATTGAAGTAGATATATTTTCTGTACACCCCAAAAATAATCAGTGTCTATTTCCTTAAAATTCAGAGAAAGGAGTTAACTTGTGTGTTTAATGTAAGAGCTAAGCTTGTACCTCTCTGGCAGACACTTCTGGAAGCTGCAGTGCCTGCACTGAGGGGGAGATGGGAGCAGGGCTGCGCAGCCGAAGGAAACGCCTGCGAAGGTTCTGGTTGTATAACCACAGCAACTGCGCTTCCGAGACAGCATTAGTCACACCCGAGCCGGCTGTAAGCTCGTAACAATGTCGAAAGGAGAGAACTTAGGAGCGGCTGATACCCGCTCTTGGCATGCTGTGCCTGCCCACTGACACAGCCCTGACACAGGGTGAACACATCATGGAATGGTTTAATTGATGCAGCCACTAATTTCGCTCTGGGTCAGTACAGCGTTCCCCCAACTGCTGGGGAAAGATGTCTCTTCAGGAACAGCAGCTGGTGCCCACCCCCAGCCCACCTCTTTCCCACAGCATTTGAATCCCTCACATGCTTTAATGGAATATGCCTCCAGGTCCCTCCTAGGGCAGTGCCATCCTCATCCAGCTCACTGTGTCTCACATCAGCAGGGGCATCCTCTGTCAGCAGTTCACAGGGTCACAGGCAGAGATGCAAGGATTTGATAAAAAGGCACTATTTGACATTCACTTCTGTGTACATAACAAAGTTAAAAATGACATTTATTGAATTAGTCTGCTCAAACATGGGTCTTATTGGCCAGGAGAGTATCCAAAGTGTGTCAGAGTGAAGCACACCTTGACTGAACATGACATTTTGGCACAGCCAAATACTAAGTTACAAAAAAGTGTCATACTGCATCCTTGCTCCTTGAAAGCCAACATGCAGCTGCTGACTTTACACTCCTCACTGCGCCAGCAGAGAGACTGCACGATGGAGAAGCTCAGCCATCTGAAGATCTCACACTTGCAAAACTCCTTGTCCACAAAGGAATAACCAGATCCAAACACAACACTAACAGCAAGAGACTTTATGGAGAGGGTGAAAAGGCCCAGCTGGAATGTGGTGTTGGCCAAGACAGTGCTTGTGTGTCTTGAGCAGAATGTGTCAAGTTGTCACTTGTTCTGCTGGAGAGGGAGCCCAACCGCAAAGACTGCCATTAGGGTTTGTTTGGGGTCTGGATATTGTTTGTAAAAGAAAAAAAAGTTCTCTAGCACATGTTTCGACACTGACATTGAAACAATATGCACTTCTGGGACGGATTAGTGCTCACTTCCAGAGCTGGAGTGAACTGTGGCTTGGGAAGCACATGGGCACCTGTGTGGAAAGCAAGTACTTTAATGAAGCAGCATCTGTTCTCAGCTGTCCTGGAAGTCCATGGGAGTTGGGGCACCAGGGGGATGCTCTGCAGCTGATCAGGTTCCATACAGACAAAGGAAGCAAAAGCTTGGGGCACATAGATAAAAAAAACTGAATGTGTTTCAAAGGGATAGAGCATCATAACATCTTAAGAGAGCACTGTTATCCTTGCTTCTAGGATATTTGTATTTGCATCACCTTTCTTACAAGGGCCTGGCACTACATTCAGCTCCCCACAAGCACAAGCTGATGCCTCCTCAAATAAGAGAGTAAGAAAAAGCAACACTTTCTTTGAAACAACATTATTCACCAATAAGTTGGATTTCTTGGATCCCTTTACAAAAACTGGAAAGGCCTCTTGCTCCTGAGGACTGAATGCCTGCTCACATTCTGTTTGTAAATATACACTAAAAAAATGTCTCCATAGCTGTCAGTGAGCAATTGAAGCATCGTCATGAGGCAGTCATCTGTACTTCAATGTCATGGGCTGAGAATGTTCTTTTAATTGCAACTGACACACATAATTATACAACTGATCTGTGTGAACATGAGGTTGCCAAGGAATTTAACATTTTGCTTCTCCACAGACTGGCGTCTACAGAGGAGATACCATCACACTGACTGAAATACATTAAGACTTAATTGCTTCATGCAATGAGTCTCCAGAGAGAGACACAAGTAAGTTTGCTTGAAGAAACATGGCATTGTTTGAAGGTACCTTCAACTAATTTTTCTCTTTCCTAGAGGAAGGAACACTATATAGTTAAGACTTTTTTTAAAGCTAATAAATGCAGCAGAATAAAGTGGTCTGCTAGAAATAGCAGGAGAACCTGAAGGGGCAGGAACGGAGGCAGATGGATAATGATAACAGATGCAGAAGACCATACACAGTTTCCCACTTTGAGCTAATTCCTCTGCTTTTGAAGATGGCATTGAGTAAAGCTTTTAGATTTTATAAATATTGATAGAACCACAGAATAACTGAGGTGGGAAGAAACACAGGGACGTTCAAATTCCCACAAGGCAGAATCAACTCTCCATTCACACCAGGTTATAAATGGCAAAAAGAATGAGCCAAAATTATTATTAGGCCATTAGATGACTGAAAAGTCATCCTCACTAAATCCTACTCATCATGGGTAAGACCTGGAAAGCCCATTTGCTATTTGTTTCAGGACATGATCCCTGACTCAATGGTACAGTGTATTGGAACACCAGAACTCCCCAGGGCATAAAGGCAGAATGAAGTGCTTCCTTCTCAATGCTGAACTCTTAAAGAAGACATCTGACTGAGGTTCTGGGTGCTCCATCTTCTGGTAACTGGACCCTAATTAAGCCCAGAATTTGGCCCTGGACTGCCTTTCCTTCATCAGCTGTAAGATGACGAAAGTAAAATATCATCCCACAGCTATGGGCTACAGCACCTCCACTTCTAAATACTTCAAGACTTCAGTAATTGCATCCTGCTTTTATAAAAAAAAAAAAAAAAAAAAAAAGGAAGACAACGTGTTTGGGTAATTCACAGCTTTTAAAGCCTCCCTGGGCTCTCCTATTTTGGGCAGCACGGTTTATGGCTATTGCATCTGCAGCATGATCTTTCTGCTGTTTATTCTTTAAGGCTTTTTTTCCCCCCATCCCCAGAGACAGGTTGTGTAACCGTCCCCCTACTCTACTCCCACCATTTACACAGCAATGCTTACACACAATCAGTCATTCACAGGAGAGCAGGCAGAGCAGTGGGATGCTGTCCTTTCCTCATACCACGGTCTCGTTCCCTTTCCCGGGTTTCACCCAACCGTCTGCTCTCTTCTCCCGTTTCACTTTCCCTGAGTTCACCAGTCTGTTGGAGCACTTCTGCCACGTGTGCAGAGTTTTGGCTGACCAGATCCACATACCTGACGTAATACCCACCAGAAGGGACATGAAAATTTTGAGCATCTCCACTGCCATATTGGAATCATCTGCCGAATAGCGGAAAATGGCCCAGTTGGAGATTTCATAGAAATAACAGGCGATGACACACGTTGCTGGGACAGTGTACAGCACTGAAAAGACCCCAATTTTGACCATCAGTCTTTCCAGTTTGTCAGTTTTAGTTCCATCTTTCTGGAGATTAGACCTGATTTTAAATAAGGCCACGAGTCCTGCTGCAATGAATAAAGTCCCAATGACCAGGTAGGTAAAAAGTGGAGCCACAACAAAGCCTGTCAGCGCATCCAGGTTCTGGTTCCCAACATAGCAGAGGCCGGTGAGCTCGTCTGCATCTACAAGTCTCATAATCAAAATGACGATGGTCTTCACTGCCGGGATGGCCCAGGCTGCGATGTGGAAATAGGAGCTGTGCATTTCGATTGCTTCGTGGCCCCACTTGAGTCCCGCAGCCAGAAACCACGTCAGTGTCAGAATAACCCACCAGATGGAGCTAGCCATCCCGAAAAAGTACATCAGCAAGAAAATTATCGCACATCCTGTGTTCTTAAGACCTTCTTGGATAAGAACAGGTTCTGCTGCCTCTTCAAAATCACAGGATATCCTTTCCCGGCCCACAGTTAGCCTCACAATATAAGCAATGCTATAAATATTGTAGCACATGCTCAGAAATATGATTGGCCGCTCCGGGTAGGAAAATCTGGATGAATCAATCAGGAAGGTCAGGACTGTGAAGGCAGTCGAGATGAAGCAAAGACTGGCCCATATGGCCATCCAGATATCTGTGAATTCCTTAGCTGACCTGCTGTACAGACCAGCATCATAGCCACACTTCAGGACGCAGCTCAAGCTTCTCTTCACCCAAATGTACTGGTCTGAGTTAGATCCCATGCCGTGGCACTCTTCCCCAGGCTGCAAGGAGGTCTTGCTGTGAAGGGGAACCTCTTCGTCTCCTGGGCCCTCCATGCACATGTGGTTGTGATCATTCTGGGGCGGGAACTTGCTGCAGTTTAGGCTGTCTGGCCAGGCAAACCCAAATTCTTTTAAAACAGGTTCACATCTTCTTTTGACAGAGAGGCACATGCCTCCACAGGGACCTATGGGGATGTTAATCTTCTCTGTGCACATCGGCACATAAACCGAACACAGGAAGAACTGCAGGAGAGAAACAGAAATCACAAGTGCATCAGGGGAAAATGAAACAGGTTGCAATATAATAAGTTTTCTTTCTTTTTTTTTTTCTTTTTAGCAGTAATGTTTGGTCCTTTGCCTTAAAAAAACAGGAAGCAGCATAAAACACATAAACCAGGAACAATAAAAACAAAAGAGAAAAAAAAATAACAATGTTGACTTCTTTCAGTTCAAATGTGGTCCAAAGCCAAAGACTGAACATTTTACTGCCTAGATTAGCTCCATGTAAATTTAGCCCATCAGTTCCAATGAAGCAAGTGGGATTTAGCCAGATTTAAACCTCAAGGGTACAATTTAAGAAAGCAGAAAACCAAATTAAAGGGGTTTAAACAAATACATATATTTATTCTGAGTATTGCCTGGATATTTCAGCTAAGAAACAAATAGGAGGAAAAAAGCATTTAATGGAATACTTTGGTTCATGATCCTCCCAGAAAAATGTTTTTCTTTTACAATAAGTTCACATATGCATTTACAACGGTAATAAAACGTTGTAGTTTTCTCGTCTTTTGAATAATAGTAATTCGGCGACGCGACACCGTGAGAGGAATTGCGTGCTGACTCGGGAACTCTGCCCCGAGAAACAAGCTGGGTTTTGTTTGAGGAAATCCATGCCCGTGGGGAAGAGAGGGATCCTGCCATTCGCCTGGGAAAGAAACTTTGGGGGTGAAGCTCCCGGCGGGGTCCCGAACTCCGCTGGCTCCGCACGGGATCGGGCGCGGCACCTGGGGCGCGGAGGGCAGCGGCCGGGAAAGCTCCGGGCAGAGCGGGCAGGAGGCTGTACCGCGCTGCGGCGGCGCTCCTCGCCGGGACACGGCCGGGACGGACACCGCACCTCGCCCGACGCCAGCCGCGCTCGGTTCCCAGCCAGCCAGGAGCGGCACTGCGAGGCGGCGCGACTTTCCCGCTGGCTTAGTACTGAGTCGAGGGGATCGGGATGAGGACGGGATGCTGCGGGACAGCAGGACCCGCACGGCCCCGCCGTGTGTCGCCCCCACCTCGCCCACGCCCCCAGGTCCCCCCGGAGCCCCGACGCACCTGGAGCTGGCTGGAGCAGCCGTACTGGATGAGCGGGGTGAAGGTGGTGAGCTGCAGCTCCGCGTCCGCCTGCAGCTCGTGCCCCACCAGGTTGGGCATCTTGGTGACATTATAGCCCAGGTTCTGGCACATGGCGATGCGGATGGCGTCGCAGCGCCGCTCCTCCTCGTCGCCGAAGCCCCGCGCCCCGCCGAGCAGCCCGGCCAGCAGCACGGCCAGCAGCCGGGCCGCCCCCCGGCCGCCCCCCGCCATGGCCCGCAGCGGCCC
>JAOTQP010000001.1:81540617-81559027 GCA_026413545.1 Cichladusa arquata | reverse complement strand
AGGGGAGGGACGCGCCTCCCGGCCCGGCCCGGCCCTCCCGGCGCCACCGCCCCCGCCGCGGGAGCCCGCCCCGCCCCGCGCCGCCCGGCACGGCAGGACACGGCGGGACACGGGTGCTACCTGCGCCGCAGCCTGGCACCGCGGAGCTCCCCTCCCTGGCGAGCCACGACCCTCAGCCCCAGCCCCGAGGAGCGCCTCTCCACCGGCTGCATCCCAGCGCTCCCCGCAGCGCCCCTTCTCCTTAGTGACCTACTGCCCGCACCCCCCATCCTGCACCCCTCAGAAAGCCCGGGGATGCCTGTCCGTGTCTCGTCTCCCCCCTTCTGTCCCGTGTGCCAGCGCCCCTGGCACTATGCCCAGAATTCCCACCGTGAGTGCTGGTCCTAGAGGCTCTCCAAGTTCAGCTCCACAGGGACAGGGTAGGCTGAGCCCCGTGCAGATGTGTTTGGGCTCACCAGATGTGTTTGGGCTCATCATGCCCCCCAATCCTCCCCTCATTTCTGGCCTTTCTCCAGCCCTAAGGACTCAGCTCTTGCACTGTCGGTGCAATACCTGGGGTGGCTTTCTAAGCTGCTGCTTTGTCTTCTCAATGGGTTAAATTGCACCGCTGGGTCACATCTGGGCTGTAGCACTGTTTGTTTTTTCATTGGGGCCATGAAACCTGTAGGGCACTGCTAGGTACCTCCTGGCATTTGTATAAATCCCTGTAAAATAAGTAAGTGTGGATGAAGCGTTTGTGGATTTGGGAGGAAAGGTCTGGATGATTAAGCAGACCTTTAACATGTCAGCAGGAGGAGGGATTAAGAGCAGAGAAACAAGGCTCACACTTAAATTCTCTTGATATTATTTACACCTGTAATAAAATCTAGTTGAGCTGGTTGTGCCTTTAGCAAAAATATGTCATCTATTAATGAATTGTTTGTAAAGCGCTTTGAAAATATTTGTAAAACCCTGGTTAAGCAACCTCCTTCTGTGTGCATGCAGCATGTGGCATGTGTTCCTGAGGGTGTCTGTCACAGGCAGCCAGGCCTCTGAGTGCACCTCGGGGCCTTTGCTGCTCCCCATCATTACCCAGCTCCATTGGTCAACCAAGACTGGGACTAATGGGATAAGCCACCCCTCAGCTATTGCTCCTTACCAAGAACAGGACTGTAAATCACAGCAAAACCCGTGCTGTGAAGTGCTCTGTGCTCCCTCACTACAGGTTTCCCCTCTGAGGCTGCGTTGCCAATGGGGTTTCTTTAGCTCAAAGAGGGGGGAAGCTGTGTGTGAGCTGTCCTGGGACATTGCAGGGACTGATTCATGGGCATTAATGTGCTTTCCTCCAGCAAGATGGGTAGTGCTTTAATTGAGGTTTCATGAGTGTAGGTATTTACACAGCTCTCATTGCTGTAGCACTTTACATCTAGCGTGAATAAA
Source organism: Cichladusa arquata (assembly GCA_026413545.1). Classification (NCBI taxonomy): domain Eukaryota; kingdom Metazoa; phylum Chordata; class Aves; order Passeriformes; family Muscicapidae; genus Cichladusa; species Cichladusa arquata. The sequence continues at coordinate 81,557,608 of JAOTQP010000001.1, read as the reverse complement.
CAGTGTCTCTAACCTCACAAAATCCTTGTGAGGCAGACAAGTAATATTATCTTAACTTTTTAAACACAGAGGCAGACAGTGCTCCAGTCCCAAGGTCAGGCAAGGAGCCTGCAATGGAGTCAGCAACTCAACCATATCTTGCAAAGCCCGTATTTACCTGCAGGCACTGCTGTCTGCACCCAGCAGTGCTCAGCTGCTAATCTGGGTGGGTGATAATGCTGTGAACGCACACGGTGTGCTGCACATGTCCCCTGAGCTGTTCCCAGCACCACCAGGTTTACCTTCCCTAGCACACAAGTGCAGGGAATGGGTGATGGGCGCTCCCCATGCAGTCAAACACATCAAAATAAGAGGCAGGCTTCCACAGGAGAAGGTTTTGGTTGGAGTTTATTCTTTTGCAAAATTATGTAGGAAGGAAGGCTAGAGGGAGAATCACAGTAACCTTAAAAACTATGCATCTTTGTCTTAGTATATGAAGACCCTTTTCATCTGCCATGTCCTGCTGCAGTTAGGCACTGAAGCAGAGTTTGCTGCTACTAGAATAATTATAGAATAATTCCCATGAAATAAACCACCTACTGCATATTCAGAAGTTACAAAGCAAAGCCCTTGGCCCATGGACCTTATCCTTGGACTAAGTAAAACTACAGTGGACACAAGTACCATTGTAGAAGAAGAACTTTCCCCCCCAAAAAAACTCCGACCACTATTGCTTCTTCTTTGAGAACACAAAACAAATATTAGAAAGTGCTACGCTGCTATGTTTGCTTTGGAAAGTCTTTTAGATAATGGGAATTAGTTTTCAAAACAAGAGTGCTGTGAGAGGCAGTGGCAAATCATATGAGAGGCTGCAGTTGGAGAAAATGGTAATTAACCTGCTTTGAGCCTTATGCATATGACAGTAATTCAATGTCACCATGATAAGCATGTAGATAACATTTTCTTTAAACAGATCAAAATAGGAAAACTCCTGGATAGTGGATTTATAGATTCTTATGTTACTGGGCAGTGTAAGACACTGCCTGAATCTGGCACAGAAAAAGCTATATTCTTTCCTCAATTATTGATTGCCTGATTTGCAGTGTATTTTTTTCATAAATTTTATTTTGAGGGTTCTTTATTTAAAGAATCAGCAGCCATCCTTACAATTATTATTTGTTGTCACTGCCAGTAATTATGTTTGTTTTCTAGCCTGAGTTATCTTCTACTTCCAGCCACTGACTTTTGTTCTATCTTTGCTGGACAGGTTAAGGAGTCATTATTGAAATTAATCCTGTAGGTAATGTAAGGCTGTGATTAAGTTATCTTTTGGCCTGTTTTAGTAATCAAAATAGATTGAACTTCCTGAGTTTCTTATTGTAAGGCATCTTTCCCAATTCTTTAATCATACTTTTGATTTTAAAGGAGCAAGATTTTACTCTGCTGTTTAAATACCACTTTCAGCCCAAACCATCCTTTACAGTATAAATAGATGTGTCTGAATTAGTAGTCTAAGCACCCTTGGTCCCTTTAGAGTCAGCTGAAGTCAGGATAGACAAACACTTGCAGAAGGCAGCTTATATATTAGAAATGACATTAATGCAAAATCCTACTTATTATCTTGTTTTTAGTATTTCCCCCTTACATTTGTATATATTTTTTGCATATTTATTAAAGCCATGGGCATGTATTTACACTACGAAAATAAATAATGCTTACCAGGATCTCTGAGTTTTCCATGATTTTTAGGGCATCTAGGAAGGTTCATAACTCTTCTCTGAACATTTTCAATGCATCAACATTTGCCTGAACTGTAATGGTAGAATATTGAGTTCTCAGCTCAGCTTTCCCACTGGAGTGATACTCATGTCAAAAGCTCAGTCCTACAAGATGACCTTGCTTAGACCTCCAAAGACATGATCTCTTCCACTGCATTGCAAGGAGAGCCAGGACCAAAGCCTTGCAGGCAGATCTGAGAGAGCTTGGGTATCCTGTTGGTTTTCTAAAAAAAAAATCTGGATACCCCATTAGGATGTGATAATTTTAACCAAACATAGATGTCAGCTTTCAGTCAGATGAATTTCATTCTAGAAATGTCTCTATCTCTCAGTTGACTGTAAAAGGAATGTAGGATGACCAGCCCAGAGGTGAAAGCTCTCAAAGAGGTGTCTAGTGCTGGATGAGAACAGTCCCTGACTCCCAGCCAGTCTCCTGAGAATTAGTGACAGAGAATATTTGCATTACCTTTCAGAAAGTTCTTTCAAGATCTTGTATAAAAGTCAAATAAACATATAAGGGTTTTCAAAAGTGTAGATTCTAAATTACTTTTAGAACACTGAAATTTTAAGAATTACTTAATTACTATTAGTTATCTATTATACAACTCATATGTATTTTTCAATATACAACAAAAATGACTGTTGGACCTAGCTGTTACCTGTTTTGTTTAGTCACAATTCCACAACTTCCATCAAGTAACAGACTTCTACTCTATTAATGACTTCCTTTTAGTCTCAATTTGGTCTCAAAGACAAAACAATATTGTCTTTGAACATCTGTCCATTATTTTTTTTGTTTTGTACATTTTATCACATTCTTGTAATTCCTTTTGGATTTATATTATTTCAAATTAATGTCTCCTTCCTACTCTTTGACATTTATGCTTTTATTAAACTTAATTAGCTTTATAATTTTTAAATTTTATTAAAGAATTTAAAAAAAATCCATCTGAATTCTAGTTGAATTTTTTACTCAGGAATTTCTTTCTTAAAATCAAGACCTAAATCAATCACCTTTTTTATTCAGTGGTGTCTTTGGAAGCATCTAGCAATACATTTTAAATGGTTTCCTAAATACCATTCACAAACTTAACATAATATTTCTCCCTTCTGTTCTTTGTGAGGCTGACTCTTTAAAGAAGGAAATACATACATTCCCCTCTTTGCATTTATCCATTATCATCATCATTTCAACTGTCCAGTAACAATCAGAAAGAAGTGGTATTGTCATGACACTTTCAGTGAACATGGCTCTACACAATCTCAGAAAAAAACCCAGTGCAGTGAGCTCCATATGTATTTATGCACATGTATATATATAGATATGCAAATATATTTACACACACAAATATCTGGGGTTTTATATATAAAGTATTCATAGAATCACGCTAACATTAAGTTGGAGAAGATCATGAAGTGCAAGCACTAACCCAGCACTGCCAAGCTAAAACCACCACTAAACCATGTCCTTAAGTGCCACATTTACATATCTTTTGACCACTTCCAGGAATGGTGATTCCATCACTTCCTTGAGCAGCCTGTTCCAGTGCTTGATCACCTCTTCAGTAAAGCAATTTTTCCTCATATCTAATCTAAACCTCCCCTGGTGCAACTTGAGGCCATTTCCTCTTGTTCTGTTATTCACTGAGAGAAGAGACTGCCTCCCACCTGGCTTCAGGTAATTGTGGAGAGCAAATATAATACAGGTAACACCAGTGCACAAGGTGGTGCACATTGTGGCACTCGTATTCAATGATGTTGAATCAATCAACACTGATCTCAGTGGGGCAGGACTTGTCCCAGACTTGAAAATAAAGTGTATATTACGTGCAAATTTACCCGCCATAGCACACTGCAGAATCCTTCTGAGCTTGGCCCAATGGGGTTTGGCTCCTGATACTCTCAGGATACTCTGTTTAAGTTGCTACCCTTGGTGTCTCTATGTGAGCCAGCTCTCCATGTAAAGGGAGACCCAGACAATATCAGCAGTGTCTCTAGAGCACAGATCTCCTAACAGGCTGTGCATTTCTGTTTTGATGCAGTTATGACTGTAATTTCTTCAAGGTACTTTGGTGCAGCTAAGCTGTGACACAGATCCCATATCTAGATTCAGATGTGTAATTTCTTGCATGCCAATTTGGGTCAATAGTTGCTCCATGACCCGTAAAAGTCAATATTTGGTTTGCACAGAGACCTCAGAATTTGGTTTATAGCATTGTAAACAGGGAATTTCAGTGCTACTTAATATGCCTAATTTTGAGAAATCCTTTGCGTTTAGATAGCATCAAAACATTCGACAACACAAGAGGTTTTCTCAGATGATGGGTGGGGTTAGAAATATCACACACAATGTTCCATGTGGAACAGGCAGCAAAGCTGTCCATAAATCTCATAAGATGAAACGTGCCCATATAAAGGCCACCGAGGTTGTGTTAGTATTTTTTTTCCACACAGGTATTTATCTTTTTAACTTTAAGAATAACTTCAATTTAAAAAAAAATTAAACAGTCTGCCATAAGTCTCTTTCCTCATATAATTCAGATTGATATACCTCTCCAATCAGATTAGCAGAACAGGCAAGGAGCTGTGAGGCAAAGTCACTCTCAGAATCCAGTGAGACAAAAACATTTGCACAATGAGTTTTTCATAGTGTATGCACATTTATAAAATTTTCTGCTAAAATACAAATCCCATCCAAAAAACCCTGCCCTCCTCCCTTGCCTAATTTTGACAAACTTCTCGGGAAAACTCTCCTGCAGAGATACAGCATGACCCGTTTCAAGAACATCTCTTTCCTTTAGGAAAATTAGTAGACTTTTCACCATGGTGGAGGCAAAACTCAGCAACAACTTTGGAATTAGTTATTTTTGTCTCTCAGAATGACTTCCAGTTTTAACTGCTGCCCACCATTACTTCTATAATGCTCAGAAACTCACATTTTGGCTTGAAATTTCCCACACTGACTTTAGCTGAAATGATTTTTTTTTTCCCTGGAAATTTTTGAATAGTTTTCTTAGAAAAATGTTTGGAGGTCTCTTTTTTTTTTTTTTTTTTTTCCCCAAATGTTCAGATAAGTCCTAAACAGCTTGAGTTTGTAGCTTCAGATTTGGCATGTGCAGTGTGCAGTCCTGAAGGAGGAATGCACTTTTTGTAGCGTTTGAAGAAATTTCATTTCGCAATAGCAAATTAGCCTGAAAACTTTGGAAATAATAGGCTGATTGCTCATATGGCGTGATTTAGCCATGGTAGAAAATGACAGGCTGAGTTCTCCCTCCCTGAGAGGTCATGAGTCTTGCTTTATAACTAAGGCTTAGTTTCCTTTTTGCAGAGTCATCTTTCCCACTAAACCTTTCTGCATCCTGTTTTGCTTTAATTCTATGGCAGCATCAGAGGTTATTTCCTGTGTGTTTGCTGTCCATAAGCAACATTTTACTTGGCTTTTGGTGTCATTTTGCATGTTCTGTGAAGAAAATTTCAGTGGACCTGACTTAAGAAGGAGTCTTTCTTCCTTACACGAGACACTGAGATAACTTGCTGCTCCTAACTCACCCAGGTTGCACTCAGTCCTGGTCTTCACATGCAGCTGTCACCAATATCATACAAACAGGCTTATGGACACGGGGACAGATTTTTCTAAAATCATCCTATAGTGCTTTCTCATCAAATGTATTAACCTAGAAGTAGACACAAAGATTTCAAACACTTAACTTATTACCAAGTAAGTAAATATCAAGCTTTTAAGCATGGACATTAATGAATTAATCAATTATATTTTTTATCTTTGGAAATTATATCAGGCTGAGATATAAATCCCTCAAAATCAAAGCTGAGAAGGTAGGTTTACTGTTATGCTTCAACTGGTTTGCACTGCTCCAGTGATACCATGACGAGCTGGTTTAATCAATCTGTTATTGCAGGCTGAAAGCTGTTCTGTGTCATTGGAGCAGCACAGAGCTGTCAGGCGTGTGATGAATCTGGCCACAAATCTTAAAACGAACTATTTTTCCCCATTAAAAAGGCTACGTGAGCCGCTATGCTGTGTTTAGTTACATAACAGCGAGTATTGACTTGCAGGGCACGGCTGGAAAAAACCCTCCTTTGTATTGTGTTAGGCAGGCGCTGGGGTCATTCTCCTGGGAAAGAAACTCGGCATCTGCCAAGAGGTGAAGTTCGCTGCGTGCACGCTGCCTCTGTGGTGCCTGTGAATACACAGAGGGGGAGCTGGGCACAGGAGTGAAACCTGTCCCGGTGAGGATACGGGCTGTTGGCGGTGCTCTCCGGAGCTGTGTCACGCACCGGTAACGTGGCTTTAGCTCACACACACCGCTGCCCCAGGTCCTTATGGAATCACAGAGAGCTTTAAAACAAGCAGCCATCCTTGAGTCTTCCAGTTCTAGCTGGACTGCCCAGTTTACAGTGGCACAATTCTTCATTTTGTGGGCCATTTAAAACACAGTTACTGAGCGCTAATTATTTCCACATTCCTGTCGCCACTGCAGTTCTTCTATTTTTTTTCTAACTTTCAAAAAACTTTTAATTTATTTGTGGTTGTTTTCCCTTTAAATGATTACAGAATGCATTGAGTGAGAAAGCTGTATAACTATTTCATTTAAGGAGATCAGTTTTTGTTAATATATTTATATACTCAGCATGCATGTAATTACAGAAGATAATCTGCTTTATTCTATTTTCTCTTCCAGGATAGTTTATTCCCCTTTCTCACACTGACAGACCTACTCTTCCATTAACAATTTCTATATGACATTCATAGCTTTTCTTTTTCTTTACCTATTTCTATACACTTAAAGCACTCCTACGTTCACAGGAAGACAAACACATAAATGTCATATCAGACAGTGGGAAGGACTGGTTTGGCAAGTCTTTGGCAAACAGGTTTCCTAATTTCTATCCAAGCTGGCAAATTAATCATATGGATTACTGTTACACAAACCAATGGACTTTCAAATTAGTCTGAGCATAAATAATGCCATTCTGTCTTGTGCAGAAGGCTTTGCTGCCAACCTACATTTGCCTCATGTTCCTTGCATGCATACAGGTGATTACGTGGAGTGCAACCCACCGTACATTTTGTACATATGTTCTCTTCCTCTGACTCCCTAGCAGGGCAGGGTAGGTCCAGGTACTAATGGTTAGAAAATTAACAAAATAAAATAAATAGTTCTGTGATGACAAGGAGGGGTGGTGTGACCAAAAAAGGAAACAGATCAGCTTAGTTTGGCTTCAACCGTGAGGGAACCACACCCTTATTCTTTTATGCAGTGCTGATCATGGTGGTATTTTTGCTCTGCACTGAGGTTTTGTTATCAATGGAACTAATGCTGAGTTTTAGTTTTATTATTACTGGAGCTGGAATTTGAGTATGTACTGATCTTTCATTCTTGGGCAGTAATTTATATTTGGAGGCTAACAATTCATCTATTTCCCCACAGACTCATACATGAACTTAGAAAATAATGAGAGTTTATGTGAATTCCATTTTTCTCAGGCATTTTTATTCCTGGGAGAGACTTCCATGGGCCAAATTACCATGAAAACTAGATTACCATGGTATTTCAGTTCCTTACAGTAAAAGTTCATCTCTTTCAGTACTGTTGACAATGTACACACATCCTTGGGGAATTATGAAAAATATAAAGAGAAAACTCCTAAAAAGGTCCATAAAAAAAACATAAGAAAGCTGCCGTCTAAGCTAAATATTCCCCAAGTAAAACTAGAGCAAAACTGGATATGAAAATTTTTGGCCACAACTGGCCATGGTGCTGTATTGAGAGGCAAGGCTATTACTCAATTTTTGACATAAAATCACTTCACAGATATGAAGAAATTAGTTGAAAAGAAGATCAACACACAAACAAACGTCTCTCCTCTCATCATAGGGGGCAAAGCAATGAAGGATCAGGTGAATTTGTCAAATTTAGACAAAAGCCAGTCTTCCAGTGCAGCTGGTTCCTGAGGCTGAGGTAGAATGTTTTAATCCTGCAGGAAAGGCTCTCAAAAGCTCTCTCTGCCACTGTGCCAAGATGACTGCATGGAAGAGAACCACTGCCAAGACCAGTGACCCTCTCTGTCATACTCCAAAGCCTGTCTCTCCTTCCTGTGCACCTGATGTAGATACAATTTTGGTAAGTTGTGAGGGTGCTAAGTTTGTCTCCATTGAGACAAATGTGAGAAGGCAGATAGAAAAGGTAATTGAGAGTCCAGTTCAGATTTAAAGTGGCTGCACTGGAGATGCTTCACTCTCCCTTGAGTATCAAAGGAGCTCAGGATGTCTATCTAATCCCTTAGCTCCTTCAGGCAGCTGGGTAAAGGTAAGAGGAAATAACATAGGCTCAAGTTAAACAGGGGAGTGAGGATTAAGGAAGAATTTATTCAAGAACCCTTGGGCAACAGTGCATGACTGTAGGATAAATATTCTTCAGCCTGACTAGAGGATCATTCTAATATCTTTATTGTAAGACTCACACATAAAATATAATACCATACCCCTCCAGCCTTTGAATTATGAAAGGATGAGCTGGGACCCAAGAACATGATTTCTGTAAGTAAATAGCCAGCATTTCCCGAGATCACTTGTTAAGTAGACACAAGGGAAAAGAGAATTTCAAAAATCCTTCTGGAAAGTTGTATTGGTAAGAGATGGATTTACTTTCTTCAGCTAAAGCAAACTTAGATGCAGAATGTTAAATGATATTTGTTTTGTGACAATGAGCTTCTGGTAAGCCTGTAAACTTGTATTTCTCTCTTTTTTGGATCATCAGTAATTATAACTCCTTCATACACTGGTGAAAGCTGCATACTCTTTTAAACTGGGTTACTTAGTTAACTTAAAATTTCACTTCATCATCTGAAAATATGCTTTTCTGTGCTATTTTTACATTTTTCTCTGTAAGCAGAGATGGATGCAGTTCAGTGGGTGTGGGAGTGCCAGGAGGAGGTATAATTTCTTGCATACATTATGATTTCCCATGTGAAGTTTGCTAAAGTTCTTCTATGAGGGAACTTATTTGAACTATATCATTTGGGTTAATCCTTTTTTTGGCATTGTGACAGAATTTGGACATTTGTGGACATCAGGTCATTAACCACCCTTACTGCCTTCTTTTTAGGGGCAGCATGCTCTCCCAGCCAGGGATGTATTGATTCCCTCCTTGGCTTTTGACCGAAGAGATCTGTATAAAACATTAACACTACATTTCTTGTCCAAAAAAAGAACCAAGTAAATTCTTCTATTTGCTATAAATAGGATAAAGAAGGAAGGTGCTTTTCTGGTGTGGGAGTGGAATGTAAATGATACCATGTCTGACCAGTTACCTCATCTCTATGCACAGGCATATGCACATGCACATTGAGCTCTAGCCAATGCAGTGAGCTTTCTGCTCTCTATCTTCAGAGCCTTCCAGTGCTATAAACCACTATAAAAATATCAAGAGAAGCCTTCCAACAGTGACATATATCAGGCTGCAAAATGACTTCTCCCAGGCAGTGATGGAAGCCCTATCATTGATGTTATGAACAACAGTAATTCTTAACATATGATGTGCACAAAGCTGGACGTTAAATGATCTGCAAGATATGCCTTCAAGATGCCACTGCCACACAGAGGCATGGATGGAGTTTTGGGCCTCGGGCCCAGAGAGCAAATCTCTTCATAATAAAGAATTTACAATCAAGTTCATCTCTTCTAGCTGGGTCTGCAGATACAATATAGCCCCCACAGCATTTACTCACAACTAGAAAAAACACTGGAAAATGCTGTCTGGAAGACAATATAGGTAGGGCCAAAGAAATGGCCTATTACTTTACAAGGGGATTATTCTCAGAGACACAAAGTTAGGTGCTCAACCTGCACTGAAATCCAATGAAACCTGAACATCTAACTCCACGGGGTTCTCTGGAAATACTGATTACATGTTAGGTCTTTCTCTTGGCCATGCCAGAGTTAGCATGAGGGAAGTCTCTGCAGGAGATGTCTGTAAATGAGATCAGAACTCAACCATAAAACAGTGACAAAATCATCTGAGGCACACAGAGCTGTTCTCAGTGATCAGTTTTAACTTCATTATTTCTGTGTTTATTACATTTTTCCCCCTTGTGTTGTTTCAGCTTTATTGGCAGTTTTTATTTTGATTTGTATTTTAACTTACTTTGCTAGTTCTCAGTCTATTTACAGAGAACAAAAGAATGTAAAACAGTAGAATAATAGTGTTTATTTTCACAAGTTTGGACTGATCAAATAACTCACAAGTCCCAAAGTGGAACTGTGCTCGAGGTAGGTTAGGTCATCTCAAGTGTGGGGAAACAAACTGAAATATCTTATTCTTTGCTATTGTTTATTGTATTTATGCCGCTTGAGAGTTTTAACAATACCACATATATAAAACATTTGTTCTTGCTTTCTGCATTATTCAGAGTTTTCTCAAGTCTCTTTGGTGCTTTTTTTCCTGGGGACACTGCGATGTTGCTATGCTTTAGTGACTTTCTCTGATTGAGCAGAAAAGGTAGAAACGGCCCCTAGGAATGAGCCAGAGGTGCTGAAAATAAGGTTTTGTTCTCTGAATGCTTCTATGTTTAAAAACTTCTGAGAGTTTTAACTAGTTTGCTTCAACTTATTTCCTTGATTCTTGTTCATATACACTGACTAACCTTGGTCCAGCAGAGAGGAACCAACCAACCAGAGTCTAATGTTGCATTCCCATCAAATCCATAATGTTTTTTTTACACTGCCTCGATTTTTGACAGGAACTGCAAATGTGGAAGTCTAAAGCTACATCTGCCCGCAAACATAGTATTTCAAAATCTAATAGTAATCATGGGTGTGTTGTTTCTTTAATTTGCAATTTAAAGCACTTTCAAGACAACTGGCAGCAAAGTTGGAAAATAAAGGCAAAGGGGGCAGCTTGCCACAAAGAGCCTCCTCTGAACCACTCACGCTGCTCACAGCTTTGGACATCCACAGTCCTGCTGAAAGATAATGTAGTTTATTAACCCAGGATTACATAAAATCACTGCCTGTTTGAAAATATAAACCTGAAAAACAAAGTTGTTCAGCAGCTGCTACTTAGGCTGTTGAATTCTACTGCTGTGACATCCAAGTGCTGGCAGCACGAGTGATCAGAGTCCTAAGGCTATTTCAGCATGAGCATTTGACAACTACATAGCTGAAATTTACTGTTCATTATTCTTCTGGAAGAAAAGAAAATCAGGCTTAAATTGAAAGCCTTTTTAAAAGTGCTGAGTTCCTAGAAGCTATCATTAATTTTTAAAGGAGCTGTTGGGTGCTCAATTGCTTTAGAATAATTACATTTCTGTCTGTGGCCTCAGCAGCCCAACTTGATGGACAGACAGTTTTATTACAGAAGGTTTAAGCACACTAGAAACTCCAAAAGAAAAAAAGGCACCTTCGGAGTATTTTCTTAAGGTCATGACTGAAAAATGCTTGTGTTTGAAGAATAAGTCTCAATAATGACCTCAAGAAGGTTGGGAGTAGCAAACAAAAGTTTTTATTTGAGGATGTTATAATTCACTGCTGTCTCCTTTTTCTGGAAGATCCTTGGCATTGACACTGCTGAAGAGCAGCCCACCACTCACTGCTGCTCCTACATGCAAATGACAATGACTGCCTGGAATCTATCCTACCTAGGGCCAGACCTCTTTATAACATATTGATCTCAGATATCATTCCTAAGGCCCCAAAAAAGTCCCAGAGAGTGAATTAGCTATCAGGTGTCACAGACAATAGAGGTGCAGAGCCCTACTTCAGTTCTTGGACCTTTTTGGGAATGGAGACCCATCTGATGTTGCCCCTGAGCTCCCTGTGTGCAGCAGCGTGGAATCCCAGCTGCTCCCAGCCTTCCCACCCATGGTTTTGGAAAGGTGATTATCACCTGCATGTTTGAAGGCTGCTGCCCCCACCTGGTAGGTAGAAATGAAGAATGTCGAAGCTATGTGGGACAGGTCTTTCCTGACTGCTCAATTTGGTAAACATCAAGACAAGAGGATGGCAGAGGAAGGACATGAACTCTAGACACGGCACTGTGACTGTAGAGCACAGGCAGCCATAGCTTTTTGATAGCACCAGAAAAGATTTAGGTTTGTTTGGGTGGTGTAAAGCTGCATTGTAGTGGTTTCATTCAAACAAAGGTAGGGGACTGGAGAAGGGAGTTTCAAGCACAGGAGTGCACCAAGATACCGGATGATGCAAGACTGATTTTTGCATTCCTTCCAGAACTACAGAAAGCACTTTCCTGGAAAGCAGGAGAGCAGTGAAGAAGCAGCAGAGTCACAGTTGCTGTTTTGGGCTGCTCTTGGGATGGTGTGTCCACATGCACTGCCTCTCATTCCTTCTGTAGTGAAAGCAGTGGCTTAATTTAGCCTTTAATGACCAATTCCGTCACCTGATTTAGAAAGAAGAAATAACTGTCTCCAGGAACAGCAACACCATAGGCTAAATACAGTTGAAGTACAATTCAGCTGATGCCAGTAGCATGGGTATGGCTCAGTATGTCATCTCTTGGTTTGGCCCACAGAGTCAGTGTGGTGAATGTTATGATTTTGTTTTCTCAGTATAATCCTTTGTACCTCTGCAAGAAAGACTGCAACATTTACGTCTGGAAAAAAATTCTGTATTTGTATAAACACGGGGATATTATTCTATGCATTAAAGTGTTCACAGGGCATTATCCCACAGTCCACCCCAAATTTAGTTTGGACATTACTACATCTTGGAAAATGGGAAAACTTCCAGATAATTCCTTTACCTTGAAATATCAGCAAACATAAGGGTATTTTGAGCTTATCCATTGCTAAAAAAACGAACAAGTAGCATTCATGGTTGCAAGCCAGAAGAGAATCTCTCTTCAAATAATGCAAAATGGGTTAAGTTAAAAGCATGAGTACTTTCAGGCACAAAAGTGAAAAGTAGTTCTTAAAGGGCCCTTTTTCTCTTGGAGGAAAGTAAGTGCATTCAATTAATGGCCATTCACTCCCATTCAATACAGCCATTTCATGTATTAGTGATGTATGTTACAAGATTGTGGTTTATTTCTAAATTAACTAATAATATATTGTACCCACCATTTGTCCTGGATTTTAAGAAGAAATGGAGATTGGAGCAATACCTCCAAGTTCCTATGCAGTTTACTGAAGGAAGTAGATATCTGCATGTACACATTGTCACTACTGACCTGAGGAGAAGAATGAATTTAATCCCTAGCTTTTTTAGCAGCAGAATATTTTTCAGTCTGGATTTCATAAATTTTATGATGGAGGCATGAGACAATTGCACAGATGGCAGGAGAACAAACTGAGGGATAATAACAATGAGAGTGGAAGAATAGGAAAAGCACGAAAATAAGTGAGTAAAACAAAACCCTACTGGTGGAAAGAGCAATTCTTATCAGACAAGAGAAGTTACTTCCAGAACCGAAATGCAGGCACTGAAAAAGGCATGAGTAGCAGGGAAAAGTTGGATCCCTTGTCCCAAGGGAGAAAACAAATAGCAGAAAAAAAGCACACAAGCTGGAAAGCAACAGGAGGGAATGGAGAGGGCAAAGCATAACATTTCTTCCAAGTTAAAATGTTTCCAGATTGTTCTGATATTTAAAAATATTTAGAAAGAAGATTTCCCAGATCCCAATGCATTTGGAAGGCAAAGCCTCCTGAAATGTCAAGTCCCCGAGTTGGCTTTTTTCCTCAGCTTATTTTTTTCTGCCTGATTTTTTTCCAATTAGTTAAATGCTCTGCCTTGGATTCCTGGCTAGACCACTTTCAAACACTGATAACTGCTCAGTGTGAAGGCAAGAGAAAAATCTTCACACTTCCAATTACTCTCATGGGATGAGAGACGTGATTTATTTGTAGATACCAGACTTAGCAGATGCTGAAGATAGCAGCAGAGAATGTTCCAGACTGTGAGACCCACTAAAAACTGAAAAGGAAGGGACTACTTCATTCAGCATCTGCTACCCAAGCCATCTGCCTCCCTAATATAATCAGTTATCATCTGCATGGGTAAACTAAAGGATTGCAGTGCTGTCCATCAGTTAAAGTACCTTGCTAACGAGTGAGTCTGGCCAGGGACTTGTACTGAAAGCTGCAATTTGTTAATATGGTCAACAGGAACAAAGTCTCAATGCAGTGAGATGCTGCCACATTGCTCCCTTCTGTGACACAAAGCATGGAGCCCAGGACATCATTGCTGTCCTAGTCTAGTAATGCTCATATTTTTGTCAGCATACATTTTTATCCAGACACATTGGTATATTTGACTCTGCTACATCAACAAGAACCAAGCTGAGCAGTCTCAACTCCCCCACCATTCATGTTGCTTAGCAATTAGCTCTTTCCCTGGCTTTGGTTTCAGTACTGCTCTGGATAATTCTCTCCAAGGCACCTGGGTATTACAAGGCAAGCTCTGTACAGTGTGTGCAGCATCACCTGGCTTTATGCCACGGGATTCACCACTAGCGTTTGTTATAGACACACCCTGCTATTCCCAGTATAGAGCCTTGTTCATGCAACAAGGACCATTCCTGAAAATCCTGGGTACTTATGGGGCAAAAGTAAAGGTCTTCAATGGCTTATTATAATTCATGAGAATCCATCCTTTTCTGAGACTTTTTTGTCCCTATTCCAGTCAAGGGTAGGTTTCCCAGGACAGAGTAGCCTGGGGGGGCATCCACTGCCAATTGGACCATCAGCGGGTTTTCCCATGTGGCTTCACCCCCAGGTCTTCTTCTCAGGGTATTGCAACCCCATGGAAAAGGGCCCAGAGCAAGGTCAGGACTGTGCTGCTTTCTTTATCATCAGAGTCTGCCTCAGCTGACCCAAAAGGAGACCTGCAAAAGCCTTCAGTTTTGAGCAGGCAACTTTTCAACCATATCAGAGATGCTGCACAAATGAACAAAGTATCTTGTCAGATCCTTCTCTACCAGTTTTGCTTAACTTGAACTGGGCAAGTGGTCCCAAAATTAGGACTGTCTGCAAAAACCTGTCAGATGTGAAATCATCAGCTTGTGCAATTACTATTGTATGTGCCATAGCTCTCTGCCTACAAACACAAGGCAGCAAGTAAGCCTTAAGCCCAGAGCATTATCAAAGCCAAAACATGAAAGCAAAGAGAGCCAGAATCTATAACTTAGGCAATAATTGCCTTTTCCACCCACAAGCAGCGTTTTACAGATTACTACAAAAACAGCAAGCGAGGCACTAGATCCAAGCCAAAGTCCAGACACCACTGCAGCAGGTTATATTGCCAAGGCTGCTTTCCTGTGAGGGTCAGCACACAGCACTATTCACTCCCTGAGGCAGCAATATTTACTCCCTGAGCACTCCCTCACACAGCCACAGCTGCAGGGTAGCTGTACCCTAGCACTAAAGCTGAACTTAGTTATCTCTAGGGCCTTCTACTAGATTTTAAATCCTAACTGCCATAGACAGAGGTCTACCTGAAGTTCAGAGGGTTGGTTGGTCAGATATGCTTGACTGAAATAGCATAATTGAACGATTTAGGCCAAAGATCTCCTATTGCAGATTTGTTGTGAGTCTGCAAATAGTCTCTCAACGGCCTCAAGTTCTGTGAACCATCCAACCTACCCATCTATGGGCTGCTAAAATTGAAATACAAGTATGTTCTGGCATGCACAGCAAGCTCCTTTGCAAAGGAGTTAGAAAAATCAGTGACAAATTTGCTCTATCTTTTTAGGAGTGATACAGGACGGTATCAAGTCTGATCAGCAAGGTGAACTTTTCAACAGGACTGTTTGGAGCCAGACTGTAAGAAAATGGAATTTTCTTGCTGTAGATCTGATCTAAGTCTGCATTTGATTGCAGATTAGTTTGTTGATCTTCCTTCCTAGGGCTTCAGGATGTATGTCCCACCTAGGTCTTGAAACTTCTTGACTTGATGTTGGCACAGGAGATACAGAATGTACTTGCGTCATCAGGACAGAGTGTTTGTGAATTGTTATTTAACAGTGACACAAGTAAAATCTTCAGGTCCTGATACACACTGTCCCTTTAGCCTCCAAATTAGCAAAATTTCAAGCTGGATCCAGATGCCAGTTTTGCAATTGAGCTGTAACTGTGTCATCAGTCATTGCCTTCATGGTTTTGTAAAAACTCCATCATGTCCAAAGGTGATTAGGGGACTGAAGCATCTTTCATATGAGGAAATGCTGAGGGCCTTGGGGCTCTTTAGCCTGGAGAAAACTGAGAGGGGACCTCAACAATGTCTGTCAGTACCTGAAGGAAGGGTGTCAAGAGGATGGAGCCAGGCTCTTCTTGGTGGTGCCAAGCAAGAGGACATGAGGCAATGGAGAGAAACTGATGCACACTTGAAGATAAGGATGAACTTCTTTACTGTGTAGGTGACCAAGCACTGGAAAAGGCTGCCAGAGAGGTTGTGGAGTCTCCCTCACTTTGGAGATACCCAAAAGCTGCCTGAATACAATCCTAAGTGAAGTGCTTTAGGGGGTGCTGCTTAAGAAGGCATCTTAGATGAGGTGACCTCCAGTGGTCCCCTTAAACCTGAATTGATCATCTCCCTGGCCGGCCATCCTGGCACTGGGAGCTGCTCCCTGGACACAGGGCACACGCAGGACTGTGTGTGTGTGTGCATGTGTGCATTTTTTCACTTTTCTGGTATGTATCACTGTGTTCATAATTAAAGAGTTTGTTTTTAGGAAGTCTTTGCACTTAATACACAGTACTCACGCACAGGCCAGTCTACTTCCCAGAAGTTTACAGAACTCTCCAGTCAGCCTGCAAACACTCTGAACCACAGGAGTCAGACGTTTAAGTGTGTGAGGAGGCCACACCAATTAAGACAGGAAACAGAGTGTTTGACATTATCCAGGGGCTCAGGAAAAGCGGGATGGCACGAAAACCGGACGGAACAGGGCTGCAGGGTGGAGTGGGCTGAAGGAGATGTCCCTGCAAACTGGAGATGACCTTTAATTCTGAGCTCAGCGTAGACTCCTTGCCCTGCACCGACCCCTCCACGATGAGAGCCAGCCGAGTCGTGCGAGCGGCTCTCGCCGCAGACATCCCAAAACCCGTCGGTGTTGAGCACACCAAGTACAGAAACATCGCTTCGCACAGGCACGTAACGGGTGTGCGACAGGACACGGGACACACACGGGGCACACACACACACACACGCACACACACGGGTGACACACACAGTGGGGACACACAGGGGACACGCGCGCCCTC
>JAOTQP010000001.1:81494320-81539946 GCA_026413545.1 Cichladusa arquata | reverse complement strand
CCCCCCGCTCCCTCCCCTCCCCGCCGCTCGCGCTGCAAAGATGGCGGCACTGAGCAAGTCCATCCCCCACAGCTGCTACGAGATCGGGCACACCTGGCACCCGCAGTGCTCCTGGGCTGTGCTGCACGTCACCCAGAGCGCCCTGGCAGAGTCCCTCCGCATCTACGGCACCCTCTACCTGGTGGGTGTGAGGGGATGTGTGTGTATGTATGTGCGGCAGCCCGGCCTGAGGGGGAGCCTGGCCTGAGAGGACAAGGGCAGGAGGGGTGTCAGAGAGCCTGGCCTTGGTTTTGGGTGGATACCAGGGCGCAGGGGGGAGCCTGGCCTGGAAGGGGGCTAGAAAGGACGTGATGGGAGCCTGAGCGGAGGGGGAAGGGCATAGAGGTGTTTTTGGGGAGGGCACAAGCGGTGCCATGGCAATGGGAGTCTGGCTTGGGGTGGCGGGGAAGGACATAAGGCATGTTAAGGAAGGGAGGCTCGTCTGGGGTGGAGGGAGAGTGTTATGGTCGGAAGCAGAGGGCAGGAGACAAGTCAAGGGGCAAGCTGACCCTGGAGTGAAGGGGAAGAATTGCAAGTAGTGTGTTTTGGTGTGGAGTCTGGTGCTGGGGAGGAGAGGGTTGGTGGTGGGGCTGCTCGGTTTAAGGGCTGGAGGGTTGAGTGGTGGGGGGAGGCTGGTGTTTGAGGTACGAAAGGCATGACAGGGAGAATATGTTGAATCTGGGCCAAGTAGGGCAGAGGAAAGACATAGGGGGTGGTGACGTCTGGAGGCATAGCATACTGTGAGAAGGTTGGTGCAGGTGGGTAGAAGGGCATGGGCACAGCCTGAACATCGTATTTTTGTCATCTTCCAATACCTATGATACTTGAATAAAAAGCCTTGGTGTTTGCCTTGGAGGCTAGCATTGTGTCTTTGACAGTAGCAAGTGTAATGCACGTGTGTTGGTGACAGCTTCCTAATCAGTGCTTTAAGATCAAGGAGATTCCATTGCATAATGAAGCAAGACTAAAAAAATGCATCGAGGCTAAAGGAGTCTGAGCATTCCCAGAGTATCCTACAGGTGAGGTATCTTAGCGTGAGTGTGCAATTAGACTTGGTTATATCACCTCAGTTGCAGCTGGCACATTTCCAGCAAATTAGGGCGTAGGTAGAAGAGCTGGGATGTGTTTGCATCATCTGTGTAAACATATCCTGAAAGCCAATCTGAGTTGGAATCGCTGCAGGTGAGCACTTCTCTCCCCACCTCCCTGCTTCTCCAGCAGTGGTACTGGCGGATTGAGGAGCGAGCTGGCCACAGAGCTGCCCCCCAGCTAACTTGACAGAAGGAAGCACAAGTCATTGAGTCTGGACCAGTGGTGGTGCAAGAAAATCTTCGAGCTACGTAATAAAGGGAAGGAAAGGAGTGGGACAGCAGCATCCTGACATAATTCAGTTAAGCTCCCATTGAAGGGTTTCTTGAGTGAAAATTGTGATGACATCCATTTATATGATAAAAGAGTAGCTGGTAGCAGTGTGAACCTAAGGAGTTGTCATGTCTGACAGTGAACGTTTTCACTCTGAAGACACACCAAAAGAAATGTCCGAAGGTGACAGACAGGAATGGCAGCTGTTGGTGGGAGCATACAGCAAGCTGCATCATGAAACCAATACAGAAAACATTCTCTCTTCTCCTCTTCCTTTACCCTGTATATTTTCTTTGAATGTGTTCTGATTGGTTCGCTTTGTAGGAACATAAATACTGAAATAAATAAATACCAGCAGAGCATGGTTCTGAAGTGAGCCATGAGAAGTATAGTGGTGATCTTTCAGGTCTGGCTAAAGAGAAAGCAGCTTAAATGGTTCAAAACTCCCCAACAGCCAAACCTGGTCAAGAGATTTCCTGCTCGTAGCTCTGTTACAGTTCAGTCAGTTGTGTAGTCACGGGTTAGGGGGAAAGCTTTTTTTTCTTTGAAGAGGAAAACCTAAAGATGCAAAATATTTTCCTCATCTGTTTTGCATTGTGACCCCATACACATTTACATCTTGTCACAAACCCAAAGTGAGGTGGGAGCTTTCTCAACCAATGTCCTGCTGAATTGTAAAACCTCTGCCTCACTTTTTTACACTGCCTTCTTTGCAGTTTAGTTTCTCTTAGGTTTTTGTTGATAGTGTTTAACTTGACCTGCCAGGGTAATCTTAAGCTGAGCTGCTCTCAGATCTTGCTGCTGTCTAAAGAAAGAGGAAGCACTTGCCAGTCTCTGCTCCCAGACACATAACTGTACTTTTTCTTAGTGTGATTCTGGACCATGGACTCCATGAGCTAACCCAGAAGCGGTTACTTACACTGGTTTTAGCTCGGGTAATTTTCAGATACAGTAATGAAGTGAACTGGATTATTAAGCAGGGTTTGGTGACCACCAGAACCAGTGTAAGGTAAAGAGGAAAAGGATGCAGTGTGGACTGCAGAGGAGGAAGCAGAGGCTTTGCACATTAAGTAGCTTGGCAGGGAATGAGCAGTCTTGAATTAAGAGAGTCATCACAAAATTCATTCTTTGCTGGACTTATAGTTGTACGTGAAAACCTTTTATTTGTAAATGAAATACCACAGTTGGACAGCAGAAATGTTCAGGTTCACATAAGGGGATGGATTTACGTCATTTTGTCTTCATAGTTACATCAGTGTGTGTTCTGAATGTTCCTGGTAGTACTTAGTCCCGGTCCTTTGTAGAGCTCAGTGACAAAAAATGCACTTCATTTTTCTATGTCAAGCCTGTAAAATGGCTTCTGATTGTTCCTCCTGTTGCTACAAGCTAATAACTAAGGAAAGAAGATGAAAGAGTTTCCTTTCACAAAACCTTGTGTAGAAATGAATGAGAATGAATAGATGAGAATTAAAAAAACAGAGGTTGTTCTCTGAGAGAACATGGTTAGGGACAGTTACAATCCAGAGTCCAAACTCATAACAGCTTCACCCCACATCTCTTAAATGCTTTGTTTCTCTTTGGTCTGTGGGATACTGATGGAGCTGGATTAAGTGGTGTTAGTGAAATATTGGCTGTCAGTAAATGACTGCATAGAGTCTTTGCTTTTAAGTAGTGCTGTACTCTTTGTTTAGTTGTTGTTTTTTTCCTTCTCTTTTTAGTAACTGTGCTTGAGTATTTTTTGGGTTGGAAAAAATACAGCCTTGAGACACCATACTTGCACTGTCTTTATTTTTGCTCCAGCACAAATGGAATTGCTTTAGTGAAAATAGGCTTCACATCTAAATTGAATTGTCCCTCCCCATATGAAGTGGCTGACAGGAATGCCTGTTTTGTAATTAAGGCTGCTTGTGTTTTCACAAACCAAATGTCCCCATATGCAAGTCTTATGAGACCCACTTAAAAAAAAAAAGTGGCTTAGCATCTATACCTGCAGAAGAACCACTAAACAGTCTTTTGTAAACCTTGTAATTATACTTTTTGAAAGCTATTTGCCTTGATATCTTGAAACTTCAGTGAAAAAGTTCTTCCTCAGAATTTGCTGTACTTTCTTCCATCTATACTTTGTTTTTAGATTAGTCAAAGATAAAGAAAATGGGAAATGGTTGTCTTGTGTTTTCAAAGCTGAAGAAGTCAGACTTCTAGAAATTCACAGTGGTGAGGAGAAGAGAATAATTTAACAGGGAAATTGCATGAGGTTGGGAAAAGGCTGGAATACTGGCTTTGAGTTGTGTCAGCTTCCATTTCCCAAGATTCTATTGATTTCACATGGGTAAAGTGCTATTCATCACATGCATTAGAGCAAAGTCCTCTATTTCCTGAGGATTTGTATGTTTTAGACATTTGTTTGCTGATGGTGTACAGTAGATATATGTGCTTAGTCATTTTTATGAAGTCTCTATAGTGTATCAAATAATCTGATCAGGTAACATTTTCGCCTAGTCTAAATAAGGTAAAAATGTTGTTTTCTACTTTGTAGTAGCAATTCTAGAAGTTATTCTTCTAACCTTTTGCCTGTGGGATGGCAAGAGTCAGTCATGCCATTAATCTTTCCTTTCTCTTACTCTGATTGTCTACACTTTTCACCTAATTTAAGACAGGCTCCCTCCCTCACTTCCCAACCTGACTTCTGTGCTGCCCCTTTCCCTTTCAGACACAGGTCTTCTCTCCCCACCTGCATCTCCTGCCCTTCCTTCCCTGCACCAGCCCTTTCCTCCCCTGTATCTGCTGCTTTTCTTTCCTGCTGCTAAAGGGCACAGCCGGAGCATGGCTTGAGACTTGGCCCAAGCTGACTCTTGGCTTACTCCTGGCTCTGACTCCAGACACCTCTCCCACACAGATCTGCTGGCATAGAGGAGAGGAGCAGCAAGCCTAGTGGAGTGTGGGTGCCAGCAGCTCTGTTTCAGATGCCCTCTGCACTCAAGGATGGTTTAGAACAGATGTAACCAGGGTCTGCTGCTCCAGTACAGATTTTAATGATCCTCAGCACTTGCTCTATTTTATTGATTTTTTTCTTTCTTAGTTTCTTCATATACTCTTTTCCTCTAGTATTTCTTCTAATAATTCTAGTATTTCTTCGTACTTGTGCCATATCTGCTTCTTCCTGTGCCTACAATAACCTTCAGGTTCTTGGATGCCAATTGCTTCTTTCTCTTTCTGTGTCAGAAGGGTTTTTTTCCTACTTAGGATTCTAGTGCTGTTGTCTTCCTGAGCCCTGTTTGACCCATCAATATCTGTATTCTGTATCTTAATTTCCTTTCTTTATTCTGTAACCTCTCTAGGAATAGGGTAGCTTGTATATCATAGTGTCAGAGACACAAATGCTATCAGCTATTGTATAAATATAAGGTGTTTTTTTCTTCCTCTACAATATTAGTGGGAGAGACATTGGTAGGAGTACAGCATGGGGTAGGGAGCTGCAGTGAAAGCAGCGTGTGGCAGCTGGCAGGTCAATTCACAGGTAAATCACTGTTTGACTGGAGGCAACAACAGCAAGAACGACTCTATTGTGCTTATTAATTATTTTGTA
The DNA here is from genome assembly GCA_026413545.1 of Cichladusa arquata. NCBI lineage: Eukaryota > Metazoa > Chordata > Aves > Passeriformes > Muscicapidae > Cichladusa > Cichladusa arquata. The sequence goes on along the minus strand of JAOTQP010000001.1, from coordinate 81,534,959 downwards.
GATAAGTCAGAATCACCAGCCAAAGATCAAGGTGAAGTGTGAGTCTCATATCACTTTCCTGGCTGTATGCACATTGCTTAGGATTGGGTCAGAGGTTGTTCCAAAGGATAGATGGTGCACGTTGGCTGCGCTGCTACTGATTCAGACTGGCTTTGCATGCATCTTCCCTTGGGAGAGCTGTTTGAACTGATCCTGAGCAAAGGCAGGGAGCCAGCTGACACTGAAGTGGATCCTCTCTTATCTGCCAGCACAGATAGAGTTGTTATATATCACCTTTCTGACATGTGCAAGAAGGCTGTACTGCCCAGATTGTATTCTAAAATACTCTAGAATTGCTGTGTATATTAAAATGTGATTTTTCCCTGTTTGTGCTGCAAGCCATTGTGTGTTCAGAAGCAGGGTGGGGAGACTAGGGAGGATGATACTGTTACTGTGGAGTATGCTTCTGGATCCCAGGTTGGATCTCTGGTTTAGGCTGTCAGTAACCAATCTTCTGTCCCATCCAGTACCTAGAGTTACTGTGATGATGGCCTGTGATTGCCTTCTCTTGGATATCTGTTCATCTTAGAACTGTGCAGTGTCCTGGGTATCTCTGCTATGTTATGAATGACATGTAGGTTACTGTCTTCTTGCCTTGAGATTCTTCTGGAAGCTGTGTTAAAGATGACTACAATTAGCCTAAATGTTACTAAAGTAAGAATTTGTGATTTCTTCATTCCAGGCTGTGATCATGCCACTCTATTCAGGTGGCTTTCCGGCCACGCTATAAAAATTCTTTCATACATTGAAAATAAACAAAAATAGTCTTTTGCTGAGATGCTGAGAATTTAGAAAGAATCATATTATGAATTCAAGGGAACTGAAAAATTTATGCTCAAAGATGCAAGGGGTAGCCAGGAGCCTGTATAATGTTGAAAATCAGGGAAAGCCTCAGCCTTTACTGTCAGCAAAGATCTTGGTAAAGACACTACAGATACTGAGAACTAGCAGGGACTGTTTATCAAAAGATAAATCTGTTCTCTTAAGTTAATACAGCTTCATAGTAGAGGGCAAGAATTTCAGGGTAGGAGGACAATCCTTGAAAATTATGCTGAGTTAGACATTTTAAGGGGAATGAAATATAGTCTGCAACTCATTTCAGTAGAAGGAAAACAAATAATGAAGATAAGTTGTCATGGAATGAGAGTGATTCCAGGCTTGAAGGTAATTTAGATGTCATTTAAAGAATACATGAATATTCTGTTTGTTTCTTTTTTCAGGTGGTTGGGTAATACAGAAAGTTTTAGATAATCCAAATCAAAACAACTCAAGTCACCACTGAGGGTGATCCTCATATGAAGTCTCACATGAGACAGGGCAACTCAGTGAGCAGGAGGCACATATTCTTCTTCCTCAGAGTATTGCAGGAGCTGAGTTACAAAATTAAACAATCTGGAAGCAAGGTTTTGTAATCAGTGAAATCAGGAAGGGATGAGCTAATTGAGGAAAAACAAATCTGAGTGTTCAGAGGACGCATGAGAAACAAATTGCTTATTTGAGCAAGTGTCTTTCAAAACCCAAGTGTTACCTGAGGGCATTTTGCGATTCAGTTACTCCAAAGCACTTAAAAAATTTTTATAAAACATAGGAGTAACATTGTTGTAAAATTTGTAAAAAAGTTGCAAATGGTTCTAAAAGAATATGTAAATAATTGAATATAATTATGAAAGAAATCTGACATGTATTTGTAGCTCTATCTGCCATTTGAGTAATCTGAGGTATTAACTGTTTAATATACTGGGGATTGCTTTGCTTTTAGCATGTGACTTAATTTATAAATTTTTCCTTGGGTTTTTAATGACTTGCAGCATATGGATTATATAAACTATGTGCACAGTTGTATTGGTAATTTCTAAATTTGCATTTTAAATGTGCCTCAACATGCCAGATAGTTGTGCTTATAAATGCTATTGAACTGTGCTTTCCTAAAGATTTGCCCAAGTGTCTGCGTATTTCTATAGGGTCTTAAATTTTTTTTCCTGTGTTCGTTTTCTTTTCCTCTTTTTCTTTAATAAAAGTTTGTTATAATGTGGTTGATTTCAGCTGGATGTTGTGAAGGAATAAGATGGTAGTGCTTGTTTCCATTTTCCATCAGTCGGTGTAGTATGTGTTGTCTAATTCCACCAAGTTTTGGTGGAGGGGTAGTCCTTGAAGTCATACACTTTGTACAAACTTATGGTTAGGGAGGGAGGATGGAAGAGGGAGAGACAAAAGTGTTGTATACATGGCAGCAGAATTGGCAGAAAGCCTATGGTATTTTTAGTTTGCTGTGTAACCTGTCCGACTGTACGTTGGTCAGCCAATTAGTACATTCATTAAATCAAACCATCCTTTGTGTGCAGTGCCTCTTGTGGAATCTGTAGTTCAGGGATATAGGTGAGGATTTAGGATACTGGAGGTGAACCTGAGGTTATTGTGGTTGGATGATGAATACTTGTAGGCATTACATCATGAAAATAATCAGGCCTGGCTGGTGCCTCAAATCATGTTTGGGTTTGAGTCTCGTGTTCCTTTTCTGCTGGAACATCAATAGCCTAGCTCAGATCTTGCAGTAGACTGTGTAGCTGCGGTTTAGCAATGGTGTTGGAATTGCATATATTCTTTCCGTGGTTAGGACACAATAAAAAAATAATGACTTTTTTAGATCTATGAGGCTTAACATTTGTGTATAAACACTAAATTAAAAAAGGAAAAGGACTTGAGTAATGGTATTGTACAAACTGAGGTATCCTGAAACCAGTGGCTTGATTTTTTTTATAATTACATTTTTGATGTTGGAGAGTCAAAATGCAGTTATGTGAATTCTATAATTAATGCTAGAAAATATTTTTTCTGTCTGTTTCTTTATTAATACTGACCAGGCATTTTTTTCAATGCATATGTTAGCATCTTCATGGAGATTATTAATTTGCCAAGGAAGTACCTACTGAATGTCCTGATGTTCTCTTCTTCCATTCTTTCTGCTGCTGACATCCACTGCTATGTCTTGACCAGTGCATTTATTGTAAGAATTTAGTTTTCATCACAATGTCCTCCCAGCTGACTTGAGTGAAGCATGTCCCAATGGGAGCCATGCAGTGCAGCATTGACATCAGATTTCATAATCTTTCTGCACTTTAATAATACTTTTCTGAAATGTGTGGAACTGATAGGGACAGCAAAATGGTATCCAGAAATATATCTGGTATTTTTTCCATGTAATCACATCACTGGTAGAAGAAGAGCTCTGTAGTCTGCTCTTGCCTGCTTTCAGCCCTGCACAGTATTTAGCTTCGTTGATGTCTGTAAAGCAGGTAGAAAATTTAAGCTTTTGTAAGCTTCTTGGTGATTTTTTTTTTTTGGTTTTGTTTTTTTTGTGGGTGTAAAGCTCTATTCTCTCACACATATTTATCTTTCAATTAATGTGAGCAATTTTCTTTGGAATAGTTTGTGCGTTGTTTCTGCTTTTTTCTGTTTTTCCTTTGGGAGTAGGATAGTAAAGAGAATGGAAAGCATAAATTTACATTAATCCAAAACTTGCTGGAGACATTACAGAAATAAATTTTTAATTTGATTTGACATTAATTTCTAAGACACTAATCTTTCCGTATTGCACTTCTTACACTTTGGTCTGAGGGAGCAAGGCTTCACAGTTATAAGGGCTGTGTTCTTGAAATAAAAAAAAAAATAGTTATTTTGTTCCAGTGTTCAGGTCCTTCCTACATTGTATTAGAAATAGCTGAGTGGGTAGCATCTTGTTATCCAGCATTTAGACTACATTAAGACTTTCCTTCAGCAGAAAGATTATCTGGATTGCATTATTGCCTAATCCATTATGCTTGAAGCAGTCTTGACACTTGATTAAGTAATGTGTAAATCTGTTTTCAGAGGTCTGTTCATGCATGGATTTCTTCTTAATCCTTAGTTCAAGCTTCATTTTGGAAATAAGATTTTGGCAGTACTTACCCGTGGTTAGTTTTAGTAGAATCCTCAGCCCATCTCTGATTCTAAAACATCTACTTATTATTCAGTGGGCTGTGTTTAGGAAGAATATCTCCCTCTCACAACCAAGACTTTAAGATAATATGTTGGCAGTATGGATTTGATAGGATGTCTTTCTTTCTTCTCATCAGCACTAACAATATGAAGCTTGCTCTGTTTGGAATTTCTCTAAGCGTTGACCAAAAACTCCAGCCAGTTTTGAGACTCCTGGGGAAATCAGGGCAGATAAAGAAAATAATGCTAGTAAGAATGAAAAAAAGGATAGAATCTGTCTTATGGTGCCTTCAAAGCATACTTCCATGGAGTTGAAAGAGTACACAGGCTGAAGGGACCTTGGGAGGCCTTGAGGTTGCTGGAGGACATTTCTAGTTAGCTTTCAAGGGTCTCCAGGGCAGGAGCATCCACAATCATTTTTGGCAACCTCCTCCAATATTCAGCCTCACTCATGTGAAAACTTTTTTCTTTTGGTCTAAGCAGAGTTTCCTGTACTTGAGTTTGTCTGTTGCCGCTTGTCTTAGCCCTGGGTACCTCTGAGACAAGCCTGGTTTGCTACATCTTCCTGTTAGGTAATTGCAGAATTTCTATAGACAAAAAAAAAACCTTTAAGGACCTTTACTGTTTGAGTCATAAATAAGCTATTTGTAATACCTGGGACATACATTAAGCTGAGCAAAAGAAGGTTTATTTTTTAGATTGCGCCTGTTTTCTGCCATAGGCAGTTTTTTAGATAATACACCACTTCTATAAAATATGTCAGGAATGTGTTATTCACCAGCAGATGGTGAACATTTTTTGAGGACTTGCAGTTATTGCAGAAGACCTTTAAAAAACCACCACCACTTCACAGACACTGTGTAAAGCATGTATTTGGATTACTTTAGTGGTATTCTGATGATAATTATGTGGTTGTCCAGTTGTCCTGAAGACAAAACTCTGTAGATGAATGACATCTTAAAAGTTTTGATATCTGGCAGACAATGTTTCTGACAATTATAGCCAACGGTAACAAGGTAATAAAATTCCTCCTATACTTCCCATTTCATATTGCTTGATGTATTTCCTGGTATAAATATTGTAATGGCTGGAACAAGTTCAAAGGGAATCTTTGTGGTATTGTTCATAAATTTTAAGAGACTTTGCTTTACTGCTTAAGTGGGCATGCCTCATTTTCTGTTTTTCTTTTTCTTTATGATGTGCAAAATGTGCCTATCTGAATTAAAGTTTGCCCCTCATTTTTTTTCTTCCCTTTTCCCTCAGGTTGCAGCTATTCTCAGGAAACGAAAACTTGACTATTATTTGTACAAACTGCTACCTGAGATCTTGCAGTCGACTTCATTTCTGACAGCAAATGGGACCTTGTATATTGCTTGCTTTTGCATTCTAAGGTTGGTATACTATCCTAAAAATGAAACCTAGTAAAGCTATTTTTTTGTAACTTTTCAATTTGTGTAATAATTTGTCTCTTTTTATAATAGGCTTGTTTGTAGTGTTTTGAAATAAGAAGAGTTACAGCAATCATCTTGATTTCCGGTTTTACCATTTGAATATGAAACTTAACTTTATAAATATTATTTTATTCTCATTTTTGTAATCTTTTAAATGAGTAGACAAGTCAAGGTATCCACTTTGCTGCTTTTTCTCTGTTTTATGGATTCAAAATACATTGTTGCAGGAAATTCAAGTAGATTCTAGAGGGCAGATAAAAAGACTTAATCTTTCTTTCCTAAAAATAATTGATTTAATTTGGTATTGGTTTCTATTTTCTTGATGCAGAGGCTGTGATAACTTGTAATTATACTGAACTTTATCCAGCCATCCAAGTTTGTACTTTTGCTTATGGTCATAAATGAAGGAAATCCCAGCACAGCCTCTGGGATTCTGTAAGATACAGACTCGCTATGAAAAATGAGCATAAAAGGCACCTCTGTATTCTGTTTCCAGCATATATTTCAAGTAACTATCAGGATAGTTAAAAATTAAAAGTTGCTTTTTGTTAATATGATTATGCATTTATTGTAAGAGATGTTACACAGACATGTAAAGCCTACAGTAACTATGAATGTTTGAAAGTTAACTGACAGCATGCTTGCCAGCCCCTCTAAAAGATAAACCTCTTATGCCCTACTTCTAAATCTGTTTAGAGGCCTCTGAATTTACCTTCAAAGCTGAAGGAGAAGGCAGAGAAGCAGAGGAGCTGGCCAAGGAGCCACGGAATGCTTTTCAAGTAAATAATTCTCAAAATGAATCTATAAGTAATGAGCTCTAAAGAATATGATGATTTCTAGCAATCTAGGTTGTATTAATATAGTTTTTTTTTTTATTCCACTGAACTACAGTGTTCTCTTCCTTACTCTGCCTTGTAAATCTGCAGTGCTTTACTCCAGTGCTGTAGTTAAATGTTATTCTCTAAATTTAGCTGGTATGGTTTTAAGTTGTATTGTTTTCAGCAGTTCCTCTTACAGAGGATGTTGGCCATCCAGCAGATTTGTGACTGTGCTGTCAGGGGAGTAGGTAAGAGATTAATGTCTTACTCTGAAGCCAGCTGGCGTGGCTTTGCTTTCACCTTTGTGGGGCATAGCTGTCTAAAGCTGTTCTGACCTCCAAAGTCTCCTTGAAGCATTGTTTGGGTTGACCTAGGTCAGAACCATGCAAAGGACCATTCCAATGATTAAATGTGACAAGGGACACATGTAAGTGCTTACCCTGCCATTCATACAGCTGTACTGCACAGTAACCAACCAGCATCTTGAAAGGTGTACGTGCTTTTTCTGTTGCAAAGAGATGCCTGAGGAGTAAACAGCTGCAGCAGGATCCTTGCTGGCAGAGTTCCTGCACACTGCCCACCACCTGCAATTGCAGGACTCTAAACTAAAAAGTTATTGGCTAGAGTGTTGATTGAAACTGGTGAACTGAAATCACTAATAGAGGCAAACAAATGTTTAAGGCAGCCATGGTAATGGTGCCTGTTGAAGTACATGAGTGTCCAGTTACAGTGAGAATTTTGTGGCTTTTCTGTCCAAAATTCAGAACATCAGCAATTAAGTGATTAGGAAATGTAAGAGCTATTAACTGACATTTCAGAAAACAATGGATAACATGATTGTCAGAGAAGAAATACTTTCCAAACTTGCATCCTTTGAAGAACGAGTACATACCTGGTGATGATCTGCTTGGTGCATTTTCTAAAAATTCCCTAGTGCCTTTGACAGGAGTGCTTGCTAGGACTTGTCAAGAAGAAAGGTCCTCTGTCTTCCAGGAATTAGTAAATGATTAGCAAGTAGTTAATATATAGGAAAAAAACCAAGGCATAAATAATTGGTTTGCAAAGTAGAAAGAAGTTGCCAGTGAAGTTCTTGTTTTGTCTTTTGTTTTGGATATACCTAAGGAATCTAGAAAAGGGGCTGAACACTAGTATGAGAGATTGTATAAGATTATTTAGGGTACAGGAATCTCATTCATTTCAGAAAGATCTATTCATCAAAATCACTTATGAAATTTGATAGAGAAAAGTGCAAAGTGAGAATGCAGCTCTGTCCTTGCTCAGGGATGGGCTTTAAACTAGCTGCTGTTTCGCAGGAAGGTGTTTGAGGATCGTTATGGGTAGGTTCTTTGAACAAGTCACTTCAGCACTTGAATATGGTCAAGGACCTGAATGAGTGGTGTTGGGAGAAAAAATGAGACCGCACCAGGAAGCTGAATGATTACATGACACCTTTACAAGCTGATCTCTGTATGCTTTTTTTCAAGAGTTTCTCCTGAGATCATGTTGAAAAGTCATTCACTTGAAATGTACTTCATATCTTTTATTTAGTATACTTGTCTTGCACCTTGAGCCATATAAGCTTGCTTCTTTCACCTGCTCTTGGGTGATTGATGGAGGATGGAAATGTGAGACTTCAGTCCTTTATTTTTAACCGATTTATGTCTTTTTTACTATTAATTTTTTAAAATATTTTGATTGAAGTTGTATTCTTTGAATTTACTGCTGCGTGATACAATGTATTTCCTTCGGTAGCCCCTGAGAGCAAGAATAGCGGTGTGTGATTATCTAGGCCATAAACATTTTAAACCTTCAAAAAATACCAGTGCCTCTGTTTCTGCATAACTGGCCTGAGTATTTCTGGAGTTGATATACAACCATGGAAAGAGATTGAGACTGTAAAGACCTAGATGCTCTCAGTCTGGTTTTAGATAATGATGAGAGGTTGGATGTGATAGGTTTGTACAATTAGGATATATGTGCAGGTTTTATATCTGTTTTAGCTTGAGAGGTATATTATAGCAACAGCAGTAACTCAGAAGCAGAATTGTCCAGCACACTCCATGCAGTTGATTGCTCTTACCCTCCTGGAGTTCTAGACTAAAGCAATGGATTGAGGGTTTGTAGCTGGACAAGTTAACTCATATTTATTGTAGTTTCTCCATTTCAGCTAGCAAAAACTACCAAAATTGAAACTGATGCAAATATTCTCAAGGATGTAAAACTTTAGGCAAAAATGTGGAATTAAAATAATTTCAGGCATTGTTTAGTACTCTAATCATTTCACAAGTGGGTAAAATTTGAAAAATACCCAAATCCCATGTCAGCAATGACTTAGGCAGTGGGTAGATGTTCTTGTATTAGAAGAGATTGCCAAGCTAACTTGACTGACTTTTCGTTTTAGCTGCTATTTTTTTGTGTGGTGAATTAGGGTCTATGTACAGGCTGCTGTGTTGGCAGAGCAGTGAGGTTGATGATCTCTGTTACGGATGTGTGACAGTCCAGATGGGGATTGTAATCTCTTCCTCTGGTGAGAACCAGAAGACTACATCTGTCTGGGCTTCAGATGGAAGTGCTGGGTTCCTGTGTTGACAGGCATTGCATCTGTTAAATGAAAGGTGTGACTTTTAGGTTTATGGTTCAATGACATGTAAAACTTCGGGAAGACGTGGTTCTGTTAGTCTGTCAACTAGAGTAATTAAGTTTGTCCATGTACAGCTTGTAGATTGAAGAATTAGGTGCATGACAGGAAGGAACTCCTAGTTCTTACTCCGGTTTTTATCCATAGAACATGTGAAAATAACCATGCAAGTAATAACAAAACCTAATTTTCATTTACTTTAGAAGTTTAAATATTTCACTTAGTGACTGTACATTTTTATTTCCACTGGATTTTTTATGTAAAATGTGTTACTGTTGTTTCCGAAATCTTGTCAAACCAAACATGCAAGCATTTGTAAAAGGATTTTAAATCATGCCAAAAGAACAAATTACTGTTTCTTTCCCACAGAAAAGGCATTTGTTCTGTTACTTAACAGGTGTGTCTGGTAAGATATGTTCATACTTATTAAGATGCTTAAAATGACTTCTCTGAAACTTCATCCAGTAATTACTTTCCGAGAGGATCCTAATAATGAACTTTAGTTCCTGCAGCATTTGGCATTGTCATCCTGAGAAATTATCCTTTTGCAGCCGTGGGAATGAGCAGTGTGTGTAATTGCCATTACATCACTTGCTGCTGATACACTGGCTCTCTTTTCACTTATGAACATAAGCTGGCATTGCTCGCTGCTAATGTTATTTTTGCAGAAGTATGAAATGAGGCTGCTCATGCCTTTGATGGCAAGAATGAAAGTGAGCTAATCAGGTGGTGTTGATTTATCATCTTTGTTCTCTTTTCTGTGTTTTCAACATGAAATTTTGTCTAAGAAAATGTCCTCTTCTGCTGTGTATGTGTTTGCAGTTTTGTTTGTATATTTTTTTGCTGTGCTTTTAGAAGGGTAGAATCCATTGTAATGCTTTGTTTTCCCACTGATAGTGCTTGTCAGCTGAGCAGCATTGGTAAAATTGAAGTATGTTTATTATCATACTACCAAATGTCACGACTCTGACTCGTTTCCCTGTGTTCAGCCTGAGTCAGTTTGAAGGTGCAGATCTCCTGAACAGACCAAACGTGGTGACATTGTGTCTGACATGCAGTTTGGCTTTCTTCCTTTAATAGTGACCAATTTATGGAAAGATTTTCTTAGATACTGCCATTTCTGTAACTCCTTTTTTTGAAGGAATTTTGATGGTTGAAATTGTGTGGACTCTAAAAGAAATCCAGATCTAGCTGCCAAAAATTAGAGCTTTCCCAGCTTAATAGGACTGGGAATTCACTGTTCCTTCCACTTTTAATGTACAGACTGATTTCTTGTCTTACTGTAAGTGTGTTTTTTCCTGTTTTTAGCATCAGTGGATTGTCTGTTTGGAGTGTGGCGTGTATGATAATTATTTGATTTGATTTCTTTCTCACCTGATTGCATTGCTATGTTCCACAAGGCAGATCTTACTGAAAATCCTATTTGTATTTGGACAAGTAGCAAAGAGATGAGTGGCTATAAGGTCTTTTAGAAGATTCTTCTGTTGTTAGTATCTGCAGCTTTTCAAAAATGTCTTGGAAGATACTGATTTCCTGAAAGAAATGTAGCCATTTAAATGAAACGAATGCATTAATCAAGTGTTTCAGGTGTTTAATGTTTATTAAGCTCTTCGGGAATTCCTCTGAGAATTATCCAACTGTAAAAATACAATGTGTTTATTAGTAAGTACAGATTATTGTAAGAAGACAAAATTAATAAATAATTAATAATTTTATAATACAGATAAAATATGACATGGTGCATGAATATTCCATTTGCATGTAATATGTGTATAAATTACTTTTTCAGGAGGATACTTGGAAAATTCTACTTTTGGTCTCCTGGCTTTGGTGCAGCTTTACCTGCTTCTTACATGGCTATTCTCATTGAAAGGAAAAGCAGGTAGGGTTTGTGTTTATGGATTTTCAGCTTAATATAATAATGTTTCTTCCTTTGATTGTTTGATGATTGACGTTTGACAATTCACTGGGCTTATTTCAGACTGCTGGAAATACAGTTTATCTGAAATAGTGTCTTTTGCGGCCTTCAGTTTAAATCTAGAAAGCTACAGTGAAAAAACACTTTACGAACATTCAGTTTCATGTTTGTGATTTGTCATGTTTAATGTGCAGTTGTGTTGCTCAGGATTGCCTGATAAAGCCTGGTTGCTTAGGGCTTCCTAATGAAACTGATTTAGTTCATGTTTGTTTTTTAATAAATAATTTGAGCAATGTTTACAATTAGTCACAGAGAAGGAGAATGTCAATGACTTAACAATGTGACATTAGTTAAGATGGAGGAATTATAGGATGTTGTGGAGAAAACGATGGGTGAATTGAAATAATTCAGATTGGATGAAATGTAATTGGTACAGAAAGCAAAGCCTTTCACTTAAGGAGAGGTGCTGAAGTTCATCTATCAGAGGTAAGTTCATTATGAAAACATTAAGAGGGAGAAGAAAGCTCTAAGTAATCCAAGGATAGCCCAAAGCTGCCATTTGTAATGTGCCCAGGAAGATTGCAGGTGAAATTCTGGCTTGTAAGGTTTTGTTGTTTGAAATTCAGCTTATGTTGGTAGCTTGTATAAATAGTGTCAGTTACAATACTTTCTTAATTTACATGGAGTGAGACGCTTTAGGCGTCTAGTTAGTAAGTTTAATTTAAAGAAGACAAGGTAAGAGAAGGGTAAAGTAAAGAACTGCTCTTTTGTAAAAGATGATGAAGGAGGTACTAGAGGTGGTGTGAATGCGCTTTTGATTACTGTTAATGTCTGAAACTTCCTTAAGCAGTCATTTAAAAATAATGGCAAATATGTATCATTGTGTTGTTGACTCACTGTCAGGCCCCATTCCTGAACTTCAGCTGTGGAGTAAGCAAGTCCCATGCCAAGTTTTATGTATGTCAGAATTCTGTCCTTTTAAAAGAACGCGTTAGCTATTGTTTTTGAAGATTTAGGATGTGTAAGAGCTTCTGGAAATATGGGAGCACTTCTTTAAATCACTTTCTTTAATGTAACTGAAGAGAAAATAATTGTAATGAAGTTACCAAGTAAGTTTATTATCTTTATGTCCTCTCTAGATGACTGATTTTCTTACTGTAATTACTTCCTGAGATTGGATACATTTTAGTAGAACTTTGTCTTGTTACTTAGACTCTAGCACTGCTTTTGGCATCAGAGTGTCATTTGGGATGAGAGCAAATGCATTTTCTCCTCTGGATCAGTGATAACACTGGCTTAACTCTTCCTAAAGACTTGTTTTGATGTGAGGCTTTTCTATACTAGACTTCTAGTATTTCTAGAGAATTTTCTTCTTTTTAGAGGAAGAAATCAGGCTGGTTGTCGATCTGTGACCTTCTTGTCACTTTCAGAATATTTGTGAGTGGAGAGTTGAAACTGCTTATAAGCCCAAACCTGTACAAGGATTTTGTATAACAGCAAAACAATGAGAAAGTTGCAAAGCTATGCTTGGTAGAGAGTAACAAAAAGAGCAGGCAAAAAAAAAGTATATTAAAATTTATATTGTATGGGTTTTTCTAGACTTGTTTGAGGCAATATATGAAAGCTCTGACATGTTAACAGGGTCTATTTAGCATCTGAAATTTGAAAGAAATGGAAGTTGAAATAGAGGTGTGTGGAAATGACAAAAGTAGATCGGTACAGCATGTATGCAATGAATGATGCTGGAATACTAATTCTTGTAGGGTTATGCCCCTTTCTGTCAGAATCCATTATGCTTGACCTAAGATATTTTGCCTAAAAATTCACATTATGTTGGATCAGTTAAAGGAAAGAAGGAATTGTTGGTATTACAATGTGAAAATGTGGGGTCATTGTTCTTAATGAAAAAAAATTGCTAAAGGATGTCACAATGTATTTGAAAGTTTAAGGTTTTTTTTAAACATGAAGTTGTTTGGTATGTTCTCAGATGGCAACTATGTATAATGTGCAAAATGCTGCTGCTGACAGTGAAATACGACTTTCTGATTTCACATCTGTTTGCCTGTTAGCTTCTGTTACAGGCAAAACCAAATTTTAATGAGACTCACAGTCCCTTAGGAAACTGACGTTTCACATGGAGACACAGGGCCATTTCCAGTTATCCGCCGAGCAGCTTAGAACAAATTGTAGTGAAAAATCAGGGAAGTGGGAAAAACTCCTGATTTGAGTTTATAAACTTATGTCTAGTCCTTCAAATTGCTACTAGCAGCTGGCAGCAACATTGAACTTAATCACTTAATCTCTTCCCAAGTGGATACCCTATTTTAAGTACCTCATTGGCATTTGCTTGCACAGTGTCCCTGTCAGTCCTGAACTTGGGAACAGCAGGCTTATAAATCAGATTTTCTTCCAAGTGTTGCTGTTCATGTATGCCAGCCTTGTAGTGTGTAATGCATATGGAAGAATGAGAAAAAGAGATTGATAGCTTGCTAGCCAAACCACTGTGCACCACTATAATGGTGCATTATAATCCTGAGGAGGAGTGTGTTTTCTAATGTGTTGCAGAATTAGTTTGATTGTAGTTTCTATCTGTGTAATTTGTAATTACAGATTTGCAGGACACTGGCAATGAGGAGGAGAGGTGACATTGCATAGAAACTTCAAACAGACTCAGGAAATGCTCTGCACTACATTATGCTCCTACAGGCCTATAAAGATATAAATGGCACATTAATATGTCCATGTGTGTTCTATTTGGTGACCATAAAATATGGTTGTACTGTCTTTGAAAACCAGTTTATCAGGATCTGTGGAAAGGGCCAAGGAATAAAAACACTCCTTAACGTTTTTGTATATGTATCCATAAATGTTCTGTGACATTATTGCAAGAGAACTGGTCACATTATTATGATTAAGTAATGTTTTGATAAAAATTATTTCTTAGACAAGAATTGGATGTGGATACATAAACATGGAGATTATGAATCTGCACATTGCAAACACATATTCTATGCCTTTTGTCCCTTACTCCAGTAGGAGCAACTAAAATTTTTTTCCCTTTTCCTCTCAAACTTTGTGGATTGCCTGTTAGGGTTAGGAGGAAGCATTTTTAATGGCTCTAATTTGTTTTAATTGTCAATATTTTAGTCATTCTTTATGTTTATATTGTCATTATAGCTGTGCCTGTATAATAATAAATAAGCAAGCTTCTAATAGGTGCAGTTGCATGATTATGCTTAAAAGAATATAATGTTCTTTGCAGTTTCACCTGTTTTGCCTCTCCTATTGAAGAAATATGTGCAACTGTTTTGTCATAGAATTCAGTTTTGTAGTGCTAAACATTAAAAACTGTGTTAATGTCTTCTCAAAAATAGAGATGACTCAGTTCCATAAATTTCATTGAACTTCCTTAGGAAATCATTGCCTTCTTTGTATTAACCTTTGCATGGAGTTGTTTAACCATACGATCCTTGTTGGCTCCTACAGGTGTTGTTTTCAACTGGTGAAAAGAAGCAATTTTATTTATAATTTTGAAAAAAATAATATTTTGCTTACGTCTTTTGGCTTCTGTTTGTAATTCCAAGTTAAAGTCTCTAGTCATTTGTTTCAACATCTATTAAATGTTCACCAAGAATTGAATATATAGTAAGGAGGCTTGGATATAGTAATGTGGCTTGGACCAAAAGACATGGCACTGCCTTGTTCTGGAAGTACTGAAACTGTTAGAAAGCAAGGAAGTAGCTGAATATACTTGTTAAATTATTGTGAATCAAGCTGTTGAAATGTGATTTGAGACTTGGCTGAAGTCAGCCTGTTACTGGAAGTCTGATTAGATCAGTTTTACCTTACTGACTTCTAAGACAAGAAGTTCCATAGCTTGGTGGAGAGCCTGTGTTTAAGACCTCTGTGATTACTTTCTAGGAAAAAAATTGTGTTCTCTTAAGTGTTTTGTAAATGTGCTGATATTTCAAAACCATTTAAGTTGTCTTTTGCTAGTTGCTGAATGGCAAACTTCATTTTATTGGACTCTTGCTCAAGAAATCATGTATTAATGAATTTCAAGGACTATAAAGCTTTAAGAGGAGACACAATTCCAGTTTTAAGTAAATTAATTATCTTGCTGCCTGGCTGTTTCGTTGTTTGGTTTTTTTTTTCCCTTCCTTTTGTAACTAATTAAGCCAGAGAAAGTTTAACCACAGCCACCTAAAATTTCTGTGGCATTTGTGCAGGGACACTTCAGGGGTTGCCCCTGCTCCCCCCTTAGGCTGCATTAATGTTTACATACTGGCTGTTAACATTATAGCGGCGCCTGTCTCGTCGCTGCAGTTACGACTCTGTCACTGATGGTATTATAAAACTTGAGATTTAGGGCTTTTATAATTTGGTTGTAAAATCTTGCTCTGGGCAGCTATTTGTAATATGTTTTTAGTTGAAAACTTTGGGTGTTTTTCATGAAAAAAATCAGTGTACTGGACTCTTAGAAAAATATTTAAAGCATGTGCATTTAAAGAGTAAAGCAGTGCAACAGTGTGTGTTATAGAGGACATCTATATATAGACACACGTATATTTGGTGTTCTTGGAAACAAAAGTATACATTGCTTGGAAAAGTGACAGAAACATTTGGGTAAGAACAATGTGGAATTTTTAAACTGTACGTTTGTTCTGATGGAACATTCAGGGCTGTTAAGATTATTTGCTTGCCATGAATGCCATTAGTCTAAACCCATTATAAAGGAGGAATATGGCAGTGCATTAATGGTAAAAAGTATACACTGTAAAGAAATACATGAATTTTGTAACTTTGTAACATTCGCATACAAATTTGTTGATAGGTATTTCTTTACAGTAGTATAGTATATTTAGACCTGAGGTGACAATCTCCTTTCTCAAAAATATTTTGTAGTTATTTAGTTTTTTAGGGATGTATTTTGGGGAAACAGATAAATCATCATTTTGGTGGGGTGAGTAATCAAAGCGAGTGAACAAACTCTTCTAACAGAGCAAGTGTTTTTGCAAGCTTTAGTCGTACTGGCTACAGGTAAGAAATTGAGAAAGCAAGCTCTGTTGAGGGGTGATTTTTTACGTACTCTTTGCATTGTAGTGAGAAACTCTGGAGTTTGGATCACTGACATGAGTATTTTGTGGTGTAATCTGGTAAGGAGCGCTAGCAGGGAAACAAATTTTTTGGAATTGTACTCCTCTAGAGTGATTATTGCTGCGGAATATGGAGCCAGGCTGTAGAAGTTAGGGAAAGCTTTCTGTTCTCAACCAAAATATGTTATATTCCATTGTACTTCAGCAACTGCCTTGTTTGAGAGCCAGTGTTTGAGGATTTACGTTTTTATAGTGCATAAACATTTGAGCATGTTTTGCTGCATGCTTTGAGGGCTGCTACTGTGCTGTAGTTAGAGAACCATCTCATAAAATGTTTTGGATTGGAAAGATCCTAAAAGCTCATCTAGTTCCAGCACCCCTGCCATGGACAGGGACACCTTCCACAGAACCAGATTGCCTTAACTGTTACCAGAAGAAGGGAAAATGATCGTTCAAGGTTGGGAGTGCAGGAGTCAATCTGGAAGATGCTGTGATGGTGGCAACATTGTGAATGGCAGGTAGGTCAGGATAGGCAGCTCTTGGGAGTGTTTTTCATGGAAAAATCTGAAATAGACTAGTATTTTACACTGGAAGAATTGATGCTCTCTCTAAGCTATATCCTTGGCAATCATAACTTTGTTGATATATTCAGAGAGTTTTCTTACTGCTGTTACATCATGTGTTAACCCTAGAAACAGTTTCTGGAGTTTTTTTAACTGTTCAGTTAATTCAATATTAATAAAGTCAGTTTTTAAGAATTGTCTTTTCTAAGCACAGGAGCAGGCAATTCCAGTGTGTTGTAAGTCAAGCAAATGGACCAGAAGACCAGTTTGGCTGAACAGTAAACTCCTCATGGAGCTCAAGAGGAAAAGGAAACTGTGTGATCTCTGGAAACGAGGTCAGGCATCACAGGAAGAGTACAGAGCTGTGGTTTGGATATGCAGGGAGAAGATTTGAAAGGCCAAAAACTCAATTAGAGTTGAAACTGGTCAGTGCTGTATGTCATAACAGGGAAGGGCTTTTTGAAGTTCATTAATAGCAAGGAAAAGTCTAAAGAAAACACTTGATACTTGTTGAAGGTGGTCACCTGACTAATACAGATGTAGAAAGAGAGAGACTGTTTTTGCTTCCATCTTTAATAACATGGATAGACCATGGGCTGCTCGGTTCCTCGATTTGGAGGACCACATGTGTCAGTACAATTCATTCGCAGACACCGGAACTGTAAGGACGCAGTTGTGTCAGCTGGATATTCACAAGTCCATGGGGCCTGATGGGATTCACGCCAGATGTTGCAACAGGACCCCTCTCAATGTTACTCTGTGTACAGGAAGGGTCTGAGGCAAGACCCAATAAGCTATAGACCTGTTGGTCTAACCTCAGTTCCTGGAAACATTCTGAAGATTATTCTGGGTGATAATGAAAGGCATTTAAAGGAGCACCAGGAACAATTAACATGAGTTCACAAAGAGCAAGTCCTGTTTAACTTATTTGATGTCCTCCTGTGACCAGGTCATCCACCTGGTGGATGAGGGAAAGGCTGTCATTTAAATTGTAGCCATATTGTGAGGCTGTTCTGTGTGAAGGGGGAGGATGTCCTCTGTGGGTCATAGAAAGATGCTGTCTTACTGGCAAGGTATAAACTGTGTGTTCCATTTGTGCAAGTAGCTGCAGAGTAAAATTTACTTCATTTATATGAACTGTGGCAACCACTTGGTTTACTGAGTGAGAAAGATCTTCTCTCCCATACGGTGTTCTTAATTATTCCTATAGTAAGTCTATCCTCCATTCCTGCCTTTTGCTCCTTGTGATTCTGTGTATGCACTTAAGATACAGGTATAATCCTTGTACTTCTGGATAAAAGAAGTGGTTGCACTTGGACTTTCCTGGCTATCTGAAATGTGTGTTTCTATTTCATACCAGTCATTTCTTTCCCATCAGTTGTATAATTCACCATTCTGTGTCTCGTTACTGTCTAGATAACTGTTTTAAACTAGATTTCATCCACCTGAGATGGCAAAAGTTTGGCAAGGCAAATTCTGTACTTGTGGACAGAGCAAGGTTTATTGGGAATCAGTGACTGCAGTTCTATACATGTGTAATCAGTGAGTCCAGGGTATAAACTATTCAGGATTCTGAAAAACTCAACTGTTGTTTCTGCATAAGTATTCAACAATCAAATTTAACATTCAGGCTGCAGCATTTGAATGCTGGAAGAATTTGGTTCAGCTTTCTTGTGTAGTAACTGAACTCTTGCACAAGATGAAGAGTAGGAGAGCAACTACAGCTTTATAGTTGACAATCCATTTTCTAGGATAACACAGGCAGACAGGGAAGAATGCTGGAAGACCCCATGTGAAATATATGCCTGTGATTCTGGAGATGCTGCAGAATGTGTTGCAGCATCTGGATGAGTCTGTAGAGACTGGGTTTATTTTCTCTTTGTGTTGTTAGAGTCAGGGCTGAGATGGATCATGCAGGACTATTTGCTTGCAATTGCTCAGTGGCCTCCAGGTTTCTGAGTTTCAGAAGGATTTACCAGTTTAGGCTCAGCACCAGCCATGTGGCTGCTTCATGAATGTAAGGACATCTTGGGCAGCACCCGTTAAACTCTGGCCTACTCTATGGGTGCACATGGGGCCATGGGTGAACAAAGGGCAGTCCTAAGGTCAAGCAGCAAGCTCTGATAGATCCCAGGTGACTGTGCAGATACTTTCCTCTCTTCCTGTGTGGCTCCAAGAGTAGCTAAGATTTGTTTAAAGTTTAATTTTTAAAAATTATTTCAAGATCCACTTTTGGCAAATCTGTTTCTGAAATATTCACTTCGTAGGCTGAAAACTTAAGTAAAAATGATTTAGTCATCTGCATAGTAGTATAATTTTGTATTCTGTTTTTCATTATTAACCGTAAAAAAACCCACCAAAATTTGTAAAACTTACAGTCCTGTTGGAATGCTGACAGAAATTCAGACTACTGCTGAACATTGGGCTATTCTGTGAGTCTGACTTGGATTCAAATGGCACAAACAGTGGATTAATTACTCTGTCCTGTCTGCTCAGCACTAGCATCCAGGGCACACTCATTTGGACTTCCTTGGCTTAAGCAAACACTTAATACATCTTCTGTGTCTGAATGCTTGTGTGTAACATGTAGCTCCCAGAGGGGGAATAATAAATACTCTGCTAGTATAGAATGAACTTCAGATGCTGTTTAGGTGAGCTGGCTTGAGTGCTGACATTTACCTGGCAAGATAACATCTATGCCTAGCATGCCTCTAGTGCAGTGGCTGGAAATCTTGGAGAGAACTTTTCAGTGCTGTGTTCCTCAGGTCTGCTTGTAGAATATAGCTTTTAGATATTGTAGATGAGAGCAGCTTAAGTATTTGTTTCCATGCAAGCCACACCTATAAATCCTCTGTAAAAGAAGTGACTTTTCTGGAGCCTCATTGTTCCAAAAGACCTAAGGTTGTTGTTAGCTCCTGCAGCAGGAAAAGTGTGAAGGTGGAGACTTAGAATGGTAATGATTTGCTATATTTAATCACCTAAAGCTTTTCTGTGGCAAAGATTATAGCAGCATTCTTAGGTCAAACATTTTACTTCCCCTTCCTGCCCTCTCCCCTCCACATCTGGGGACAGAAAATGGCATGTTTTTATTTCCTTTGGTGAGGAAATAAAATGCAATGTGTTGCAGTGTTTCTTGTAATCTGATGACCTCCACTCTAGATTGAATCTTTTTTGATAAAGTGTATGCCATTAAAACCTTCTCCTGAAGGCAGTCTGTCTAAGAAGCAGGAACAGTGTCCATGGTATTAAAGGCAAGCAGTGAACAGGTCTTATGAATTTGGGCCAGTACATGTTAGCACAATGCAGACTGCTCCAGCCTTAGTGAAAGACTGAAACAATATGGGCTGTCTGGTAGTACAGCATAATTTGGTCTACGTGAAGGAATTTATATGGGCTCCATCTTGCTGCTTCAGTTATATGTATTTCCTCTTAAGCTCTTCAGTGTCTGTTACTCATTCCTTGTGAGCAACGGACTGAGGAACTAGCAAAAGTGCTCTAATGTCAACTGTTGGCAGTTGGGGTGTTTGAGCTTCATGCCAGAAAATAATAGGTTCAAACTGGACTTGGCAATAGCTTATTTCTGTCTTTGGTAGGTGAAATGTCTCATTAATGTCTGTCTGTAGTATCTGGCACAGTTCATCATCCAGTACTGATGTCCTGCCAGAAACTGGCTTCTCAGTCAATAGGGATGTGTTGAAATGACACTCAGTCAAACTTTTAGTGTGGTTTGCCTGCCTTCCTAGAGAATGTTCACGTTCATTTCTGACACTGCTGTTCCTTGGGACCCCTTGTGGGACCCCCATTACGGATGTAGGCACACTCTTAATAGCATTCATCTGTCTTCTGAGTGATTAAATTAATAGTTCCTAACTGGATTTAAAGCCTGTTGTTAAAATGACTTAATAGGCTGTCATTAGAGAGTCTAAAGGGGAGGAAAAAAAGCAAATGTCACTGTATGTTGACAAGTCCATCTCCATACACTACTTCCCTTGGAAGTTCTAGTCTGCTGTTGCTGAATACAAGGGCATTTAGAAGTTAGTCACATCATATGAAAAGCTGCAATAGTTCCTTGTTTGAGTTAGACTGATTTGTCAAATTAGCTGTTTTTTTTTTTTTTTTTTTACAAATTCCTTCAGATATTTTGTAAACAGCATAATGCAATCACAAATGTATGTGATTGGATTAATACATTAAAAACATTATGGATCCAAAGAGAAAATTAGTTCTAAACTTGGAAATACTACAATAGCTATTAGTGTGACAGACTAGAAAAACACTATCAGGCTGCTTAAGTCTTTTGAAATAGATGAACTAAGTGATGATTTGAGTAGTTTATCAAAAAACTTGTGTTGTGGAATGGGCTGTCTCAAACTGGGCACAGAATATGAATTGGAAAGGGAAGGCCAGCCATTCTTTGGAAGCCTCTGGAGCTGCTTCTTGCTGAGCTGCTGTGAGCTGGGTTTGGGATATGCAGGTAGGGTGTGGTTGAAGGGCTCTTAACTTGAGAAGGGCTAGAGGATAGAGGTCGAGAAGAATAGGTCAAATACTGGATAAATTTCAGCTGGTATTGGGACAGCCCCAAGCTGTCAACTGAAGGAGTGACCTTATATGATAAATTTTTTCTCCTTCCTGCCTTCTCACTCCCAAACTACACTGAGTATGTCCAAGGCCAGTGAATACTGGACCTATTTTCAACTCTGATTTTTTCCATGCCCTGTCCTGCTCTTCCTAATTTTTATTAACTGTTCTGTCCATAGTGTCCTATTTTGCTTTGGAGTAGTAGTGATTGCCAACAGAATACATTAAACAGTGACCTGCTGCTGCTGAGAGTCTCCAAAGCAGTTTTCTTCAAAAGTATTTGCTTTTGTGCCCTATGCTCATACCTTCCAGACAGCCCATGCCCAGAAAGAACTGACTGTTTTCTTTGTGATTGACTGAGCTGATTAAAACCAGCTCGGTATTACTATTAACAGTCCAAAGAAATTGTTATTTGGGGCCTTACTTAACACTAGATAGACCTTCTGTACCAAGAATGTGAATAATTTAAAAAATCCCAAAATCCTTCATTTCTTTTCGTCAGGTTTGATTAATTTGTTTTTCTTCTGTTTTCTCCCAGTCAGTCATTCTATAATACTAATAAGATTTTTGGAATCTTTTTATCTCTTCACAGAATCTTGTGAGTTAAATCACACTTTAATTAAGAGTTTTTTTGCCCTCTGTAGGTCAGCATTTGTTTTTGCTCTGTAGATACCATAGTGAAACTGGGAGAGAAGGAAGAGGGGAGGGTATGGTGAGAGAAAATCTGTATAAAATAGAGCATATAGGAGTTTAGAAAAGTTGAACTATAGATGTTATCTTCTGTTGCACTATCTGGAAACTCTGTAAGAGTTATTGGTACTAATTTAACTGGAATGTATTACTGTAGATATATTTTATTTTTGGCTTCTCTCCCTTTCCAGTTTTCTCATACCCTTTCTTTGGCATGTGTTCAAATCATAGAACATGCTGAGTTTATTTTATTTCCTTTTAAGAACAACAAATTCTGAGTATTTTCATAAAACCATTTTGCTTAACATGTAGAGTGCTCCAAGAAGAATTACAGATTTGCAGTTTTGAGCAATTTCAATTTTTCCAGCTTGCAAGTGTCCATTTCCTAATTCAAGCAACTCAAAATATTGAAGTAGGAAATTTCTTTTAAAAAACAGTGGGTCATGGGTCCTTAAATGGTATATTTTTGAGATGACATTCTGAACATTATTTTTGTGCAAAAGACTTGCTTACAGGTCTTTACTAAGCTAAAAAGTTAGCATGTTCTTTTTTGAAAACTCACTGCTTAGGTCTGTTTTCATAATTTTCAGCGTTATTTTGAAAGCTTGTCTGTTCCCGCTGATTTTAAGTGAACTTTTGCACCAGGACTTTGCTGCTGACCTCCAGCTGTCAGTAGGAAATTGGTGGGTGTGAGAGATTAACGATACCCTAAACATAATCTGTAGTGCTTGTGTTATTACAGGGATGCAATCACAACTCCACATCTATGCTGGGTTCGCTTGTGGTGTCAAGCTGCTTTAAAGCAGGGAAAATCCTGCCTCTTACCTCTTCATTTTAACTTCTTTCATTTCAGGGAAACCTGTGATTTGTGTGTTTGATTTAATTCTGCAGGTTATAAAGTGGTGTTTTACAGTAGGGGGGAGGGATTGAAGCTGATGGGAGGAATTCTTCCTGTTTTTGCAGACTGTGAGTCCTGTCTGGGGAGCCATTACAAACTATTATGTTTGCTTCTTAGTTTATGTTAAGAAATTAAAGCTAGAGTTAAATCTTTTTGAATCTTTCTTTTTTAATTCAAAGAGGTCAAATGTTCTCAAGTTTAGCTATTTACTAAAAATATATATATGTAATTATAATATATGTATTTATATCTGCTATATACATATATATGAAAATATTTATTACTAAAAATTACTGTTTTGCTGTAACAAGTCAGTACAGCAAAGGTTTTTTGCTCTTTACCTTTTTTTATAACATTCTACCCCATATTTGCCTTTGAATCCAGAGAAGAATCCAGATTCTTATAAAAGTGGTTTTATTTGTGATTTCTTACATTTACAACGAATCAAAACAAATTAGTTAAAATATGGTGATAAGTGTCAGAATATGCAGCAGATTCAATGAACAGTGACATTCATATAAAATTCAGACTTGATTTTGTAGGAAGCTAATATAATGAATTTATGGGAAAAATGGTTAAAAGAGTCATGTATAGTTCAGATTTTGTTGTGTAGGTCACAAGGAAAGGTGAGTTTGACTCTACTACCTTCTTCTACTTGGGTCAAGTCCTGTTGGTTTGACAATACTAAGAATTTTTGGAAAAGCAGGTATCAGGAATTTGAAGTTTTGGACTGGGCATGAGGTTAGAAAGCTTTATAGCAAAGCTAAAACTGCTCTTGTCTTAGCAATGAGTTGGGTATTTTTATTTTGTGGGTGTTTGCCCTACTAGCTGTTTAAATTTATTATATATGTGGAGAAGCATAACCCATCAATTAGATGTTTAATCAGAGAACCTGTTCTCTTAATTGCATGCATTAAGATTTTTAACATGCTGCTGTGTCCATCTTCAGGCTCCTTCTGTCCCCCTGTGCTGCTGTGTGCTGGGTTATGGGAGCTGTCACGGGATGTACCTGCCCTGGTGTGCCCCTTGCCCTGGGGGGTGAATTTAGGGGCTCTCTCTTACAGCTCACACCTGGGGCTGCTCCCACTGAAGGAGGTGCCTGCTCAGTCAATTTAAGTTAATTCTGTACACAGTGGTATTCATCTTGCTGTAGTTATTTCCTGTTATTTCTGACTTGCTGACTTACTTCCCCTTCAGTTTTGGGTAAGATAAAAAAAAAAAAGTGATCATAGAAACCACAGTACTGGTAAAAAAGAGCAGTTATAATAGTTCAAGTAGGTTTAATTAATTGAAGTGAATGTTTAGATTTCAGGATACCTGCTTGGAAAGGTTTGTGGTTAAATTGAAAAAAGGCAATAGAGAAAGCAATTTTTTAAACTTCCTATCACCAAAACCAGTTTTTGATGAGAAAATTCTAGGAACTGGAGTTCTGCTATTGGATACGAAAGACAATTGTAGGGCAGGGCAAAGTGTATGAAAGAAATATTCCGAAGGAAAAATGAATGTTGGGAAAGATACCACTTAAAAATGACAGGTCCTACCTCTCTCCTGTGGTTGTTTAGAGAAAGAGAACGTGTTTGCTTTCTGTTGGAAATTTTCTTTGAGGGCTGCTGTGGTTGTGATAATTAATTTATGGTAAAATTTCCATGAGTGTAAGTACTTTCTAAGGATTTATCCCACCTTCAGACCTTCAGGCAAGGTTGGTTGGTGTTTTTTTTTTTTGTGTGTGTGTGTGCGTGCTGATGGTGCTGTTGTGGTTTTTTTTTAGTGTTTTTTCTTTCTTTTTTTTTTTTTTTTTTTTTTTGTAGCTTAGCAACAATTCTGTATTTAAGGGAAACCATGAATACATTGAAGGAAAACCATAAATGAGAGAGAACTGGCAATGAGTTTTGTAGGAAAAAGCAACCTTGGTTGTATTTAAAGATTGGTATTTTGTATGATTTACTATTACATGAAGCAAAAGCTTATACTGCTTGTGAAAATAGTTATTTTTTGAATTTTATAGCCCATCAAGCTGAGCAAGAAAACATTCTTCAGCAAAGTGTTCCACAAACAATATGTTGGCATGCAGATTTGGACAGTTGCTGCTTCTATTGGCACAAATAGGATTTTTTGCTCACGTGTAAGGGAAATTGGACTTTAGCCTCAATCAAATAAGTTTTCCTGAGTTTACAGCACTTACAAGAAGATATAAATGCTTTGCTCACAGGCAAATGCAAAGTCTGAAGAGCAGCACCCAGTGATTTCTTAGACTTAAAAATACTTCTGGTTAAACAAAGGATAGAAGAACTTTAATCTGTTTTATATTTCCTATATTTTCATTTGAAGTCCTGAGGATGAACTTTGAATAACTGGGACAGTTTCAGCAAAGAGCTATAAGTATGATTAAAAACTTAGGGAACATGCTGGAAAAACTGAAGGAGTTCAGTTCTTGTTTAAGAAATGGTTTGAAGGGGACTTGGTTGGAGGGGATAATGTTAGAGGCCAGGTAAAAATGTAGCTGTTTTCAGAGACCAGACTAATTCTTGTTTTAGGGTGCAAATTGTAAAGATAAGTACCCACAGAATAGCGTAACAGTGATTGTGGTGATTTGAAATACTTAAAAGACAAATTTGGTCTTTTTAAGTAAATGACTAATTCATTAGAGTTTGTGTTTTGTATTTGTTAGGAAGCCATTGTTTATCACTGTCATTTATTTTATAAGATTTTATAATCTGTGGAAAAAAATATTGATATTTTGACGTTGCTTTCCACCCTTTTTCTGTAGAATAATAGAATTGTTCTGGTAAGTCTTGGCAGTTTAGCTAGTGCAGCTACCTTCTTGGAGCAGGGCTGGCACTGAATTCAATCCAGCTTGCTTGGGGATTTGTGTCTGGTCAGCCTTGCAAAGCTCTGAGGACAGAGGTCCAACAGCCCCTCTGAGTCCCTGCTCCAGAGCTCTCCTGTCTTGCTGGAGAAAATGCTGTTTCCTTGGGTCTGCCCAGCCGTTCTGCTGGTCCTCCATGCCAGCTGATCAGTGCCTGCTTGTATTGGGGACCACAACCAGGCGCGGGACTCTGTGGTGTAGTGAGCGCCAAGTAAATGGGATTAATCATTTCCCTTGACCTCCTACCTAAACTTCTGGTAATACAGCCCAGTACACTGCTAGGTTTCCTTGTTATTTTTACCCTGTAGCTTTTTGGGGCTTTTAGCAGTTATTTTAGACTCTTTCCTCTGGGCAGTGCAATAACAAAAATATGTGGTTCTCTGCTGAGGTTTATAGGCCATAGTTTAAGAGCTATTGCTGTTATAATTTGGTCTGAATGTTAAAAGTTGTCCAAAAACCAAATTTTAGTGAGATAAACTTTTCTTTGAGGAAAGTATAAGTGAACAAAAGAATTATCTTCTAGAAGCCTGTGGTCTGTTGTAATTTAAACATTAAATGTGGATCTGCAAAATTGGAATTATTCAACTGTAGATAATGTGACTTGTGTTGGATAATTAAACTCTGAGACCTTGCCTACTCAGTTCTCTAACAAGCATGTTAGAAAATTCATTTTAAAGTGTGAACTAGGAAGAAAAAGGAGGAGAAACAAAGTGGAAAGTATACTAAACACTGCTGCTCTTTGAGACTTGAATTTAAGAGCAATTAAAAGATTATTACTTTCATGCAAGCCTCCTTTTTTAGGTGAAGGAGACCTGTCTTGTTACCACTTTTTCAGCAAAGCTTTTTTTTGGCTCTTGAATTTAATGCAAGAAACTGGTAGGATGGACCTTGGTCTGCTGTGAATTTAAGGTTACCCCTAGCTTATGTTTTTCCTTCCTGATTTAAAGATCACAGATGTCATTAGAGACAAGCTGGGTATGGGCAAGATTGGAAATTGAAGAGGTGCTTGGGAGTCAGTGGGAAGCCACAATGAAGATATTTATGAAAGCAGGCTTTGGAGAAAATGGCCTAAGACAGAAAGCGTGGAGGAGGAGCGGGCAGTTGTGTGTGTCTGCTTCCCGTGGTAATCTTGCCAGACTGTCACTGCTGTAGCCACCTGCTGATGTTGGTGTTGCCAAGATTAGCATTCAGCACTGGTTCATGGACTTTGGGAGTGAAATCTAAGATGTTTATTAGTATCTTTAAACCTCCCCAAAGCATGTGGTTAGACATGGCTGACTAATTATTTTTATTGTTTAATAATTTCCTGCTCTCCTAATACCATTTCCCAATTATATTCTCCCTCTATTTACCAGCTGCAGTTTTAATACAGTCCTTGGGTTGTACCAGTGACCCTTTTACTTGGCCTACCTCCATCTTTCTGTCCTGTTTTCTGTCAGCTGTCATTGCTACAAAATAGTGCAACATTTTCTGAGCTTCCAACTGCTTTATAACAGCAGAGTTCAGGTTTGGGTTAGGCTTGTTGGATCACATTTGCACAAGGCCAGGAAGAATGCCCCTTCCCCCTCCTTTTTTTTTTTCCTTTTCCCTGGAAACATGGGGTTATTTATTTTTAAAACAGCCAGAGAATTAATTTTGAGGAAGAAAACTCTTTCTGCTTGGAGTTAGCCTGGGCCTCACAGATGGGCTTGGTGCAGGCAATTGAAGATGACGTCATCTACCAACTTACTGTGTTTTCAGTTCCGGAAGTTACTTCCTTGCACAAATTTATTGTCTGCACATTTTGTCTCCTCCCAGCCACCTACTTCTCACACTGGTCTTGCTGCAGCTGTACTGCAGCTCCTGATTTCTTTCCTTCCTCTTCTCTAGCCCCTTTTCCTTTCTTTGTCTTCGTGGTGGTGAATTGCATTTTAGCCCCAAAGGGACTACAATAGAAACTAAAACTCATTTAGTTCTTAGTTTGTTAGTGTTTTAAAAAAGACTAAATAAATTTCAGTGGGAGGCTAAAAAACCCTGTTTGCATGATAGGGAGACTGCAGGGGAGAATCCACTATGTAAGTTACATGCACATAACAATGATCATCCTGCTTTGTGCCCACTGTAGATACTACAGTTGTGAATACACAGAGTGTACTCTGAAAGCTGCATCTGTTACTGAGGTGCTGATTGAGTCTTCTCATGGGTGTGTTACTGCAGGATGTTTTTGATGTTCTTACTCAAAGTGGATTGAGTTACCAGGTTAGCTCTTATGGGTAGGTTTATTTCTGTGTTTCCAAATGGCTGAATGTTTAGATGTTTATCATAAATTTTTAATTCTATTACAAGGGTAAAAAGAAAATCTAAGAAACATGAAATATCCAGTATTTTTTTCCTGAGAACAAATTAAATTAAGATGTACAGTACACAGAACTGTATTAGCTGGCATTTTGCTACTCAGGAGGGTTTGGGGCACCAATATTGTTTTATCACTTTAGCTAGTTGACTGAAAGACTAGGTGAATGTTTGCAGACCAGCCTGAGAGTTGAATTTATTTATTACATCAGGTGAATTTTTACCTCTTCCTGATCAGAAAATGTCATACAGTATTTTGATGCTTTATTGCAAGTTGTACGGGCTGTTTTGCTTAAATACTCATAGACCCTATTCCTTACCTTTTGTCTTTTTTTTTTTTCTTGTGTGCCTCATTCTCACCAAATCTTTAGATTCAAGCTTTTTTTCCTTAGGTTTCCATGCTAGAATCTGGTATCTGGCACAGGGTGGTACTGGGTAGAGAAGGTACACAGAGAGCAGATTTGTAGTTTTTTTTTAAAAAGCAACCATGAAACAAACTGATTTGCCTAAAGTTTTGAACTTAAGCCAAATTTGAATCTTCTCTGTGAGTAGAGAGCAACTTTTTGGAGTCAATATGCTGTGTTACTTCTTTCAACAAATTCAGTGTAATGTGGAAGCAGTAAAACTTTTGAGTGGAATGTATCCCTGTAGCTTAGATGGCTGCTGTGAAGAACGTTGTTCTGGATGTGTAACTTGACAAAGTTATTTACATGTAAACACGGGGGTTAGAAAATACTGAATAAAATTTTTGGATGAATCAAGCTTGGAACTGTGTGGTAGGGATTTCTTTATTTCCTGCTATCTGTGCTTTTGTTTTGTGCACTTCTTCAGCTGAACTGATAGCAAGGTGTGTTCTGTTAACGACTCTCTTAAGCACTCTATGAATGCTTGGAAATTTAAAATGACATGATAAAATGGAGCATACAAGCCTGGGTTAGACCTTCTGTTATATCTTATCTTCTGCAATGTAAAAAAAAATCCTAAATGACATGAGGACAAACATGGATTCAGGTTATAAACTCACTTCCATATTGAGAAACTTCAATAGTTGAACGTGTGGTGCCTTCACGAAAATTTTCAATTTTTTTGTGTAAGACCAGTGGGGACAGTGAGAAAAATCCCAAATACTACAAGGCTGATGGTAAACTCAAGAAGATAAGAGCACCAGTCCAGTAGGAAATACTAAAGCTGAGTGTTCCAGCCTTTGGCCACAGTTTCTAATGAAATCTTTGCAGAAGAGAGGACTTTTAATTGGTAGATCAAAAATAGAAGAAAAAAATTGGATAAAGGTTAGACAAGAAGACGATGGCTGCTGTTCCAGGGCACTGTTGGCACTGTGACTTTCAACTGGCTTGAGCCAAGATTTGTGCATCAGTCTCAGCAGAAAATTTTTTCTGATACTCTAGGCAGGAGGGCCTCGAGTTACATAATGCCAATCACAAAACAAGTTAACACACAAGCATTTTGCTGTAAATTCACAATTTAACTCAGGCTTAGGTCATTGTTTGAGTGCTTATGTTACTGGCTTACATGTAGGCTTATTTTGTGATAAGTGCTGTGTGTAATTCAAGGTGCCTTGCTGCTTGTGACAGCTTCAGGACTCGTGGAGTAGCCAGTTGCTATATATAACTTGGTTCCTGTAATTCCTCACTGCTTTGGATACTGTGCTATCAAAATGCTATTTTTGGGTTTGCACATATTTTTCTGTAAGGTGGTACTGATTAATCCTCCATCAATAATCTGTTTTTAAAATTCTCTAATAAAATATTCTTTATAATTAAAGTGTTTGTCTTCAGTCTGAAAATAATATTTGATTCATCCACTTATTTTATCTTTTCTGCTTATAGGAGAGGTCTTCTCACAATCTACATGGCTAATCAAGTAAGTAGTTGTTTATTTCAATAACGAATAAAAACATACAAGATCCATTGGAAATGTCTTCTTTAAAGTTGATAGATGCTGAGATTCATTGCATTTTTTAAATAGTTGCAGGATTTTTCTTTAAGAATTATGAATTATTAGTTAACTAAAGCTCCCTTAAGAGTAAATTGTGATCAGAGGTCCTTCAGTAGTAGATGTAAAGCAGAGCCTGAAATGTGGTTCATTGTACTATGCTCAAAGTTCTGTGTATTGCAGCCCCAAGAAGATGGTAATTTTGTATTTCATGTGGTACTTAAGTGATCATTATTTTGGAGATGAGAAATCCAACACCGTATACTTCAGTTTTGTAATTAATAATTTCTCAAACTTGTGTCATCTGTTGTGCATACAAACATTTTTACCACGTGGTTGTATCAGTTTAAATTTTGAGTCATATTTCTTTTACTCTCCTTCAAATAAATAATGTTTATCTAAATGATACTTTGTGCATTAACTTTTTCCAAATATAAAAGGCTTCTATTACTTGATCATACTCCTTTAGGAAAGATTTTACTTTGCCAAAGGAATTACATCAAGTTTTTGTAGAGTTTGAATTGCATAAATAGTCACAGAGAATACAAAAGAGAATACAGCTTAGGAATTGTGTTCAGACTGCTGAGAGAATTTGCTGGGGCCTCAGTAGAGTAGTGCATGAGTCGAACTCTGATGGTGATGATAAGATTATAGACTAAAAGGGGTAAGACAAAGGCAATGTATCTTAGTACAGATAATATGGGTGATAATATGTTCTGTTCTGTCCTTGTACAGTCATTGTTGATGACTTGTAATCCTGAGTATTTTGTGGGGGCAGAACATGTGGAAAGAGCTTGATTTCATGACATGTGTTAGCAGGTAAATATCCTGGAAAGTCTCTTTATGCATTTACCAAACTCATTACATAGTTCTCTCTCAAGCTCTATTGCTTAACAATTTCTTTTAGGCAGAAATTGTTTCTTGGATTGTTCTGTATTCATAGACTTTCTTTACAGACAGACTCGTGAAGGAAATTTATGGACTTCACAAAATAATAAATTAATTTTTGCTTTTCATAACTTTTATTGGTTCCTGAATTGTATGGCTCATAATCTGTCCTTTAGGATTCCTTTTCTTTATGAAGTTTTTTAACTTAATTTAAAAAAAGATGACAAATTCTCCTTTTGCAATTATGTGTTCAGAGTCCTAGTAATGCATGGGAACAAGGTTTGACTCCTGCAAGGAAATCTTAACCTTGGAAGTTTTCCTTGAGTTCTGAAGGGCAACTGTGTAGAGACACCTCATTCAGGAAAGAGAGGTTATAAGGACAGTGATATTTAGTTGGACATACTGTCACTCCTTTGGAATGGACTTTCCAAGAGAAGGGGGCAGTAAGCTTGCTTAAATAGCAGCACCTCTGAATATCCTGATTCTGAGAAAGCTGTTTTGTGTTCATGGCTCTAAGGCTGAAACACCACACAATTCACCTGGTGTTGGACAGAGTTGTGAGGGAAAAGTCAAGCCATGCAGTTACATTTTATGGATACCATTTGGCGTGGATATTCTCTTCAGCTCAATGGTTTTAGTCGCAGATCTTTGGTAAAGCCACAGCTGCCAGGGTTTGCTCTGTAAACTGCCCGTGATCATGTCATACTTACCTTGTTAGCAAGCTCTGTAATCACAGTAAATGTTTCCCTATTTGTGCTCCTTATCTTTGGCTTACAACTTTATATGCTTTGATAAGATTCACTTATAAATTTACTAAGCCTTTAAAACTTTTATTTCTGTCAGCTTTAGATTACAGCATGTCCCAATTTGAAAGTTGTCTCATTTTAATTGGTAGTGATGGCAGATAGATTGTGAAATTAGCCTGCATTTCTTGCATTTGGTAAAACGTGTCAGGACCTGTTAAGATGTTAATGGAAATAAATGTATTCCTTTTTGTTTTACATTTTGTTACACTGGGTTTTGCAGCCTGAGCAATAATAATTAAGGCTTTTTATGTGATTCTTCTCGTGTGCATTTGCCCAGGTAGGCAGGAGGTAACTGTAATTACTTTTTGGTTATTATAAGTGATTATCATGACTGTTGCTGCAGTGAATTTTTATAGCCAGATTAGGGCTTTTAAATCAGAAAATTTTAGTCCTATTGTCCGGTTGGCAGTATGTGACAATTTGTCCTCAGAGATGAATTTACTCAGTGGAAAGGGGAAAGGTGTGTAAATCTTTATGCATGGCTGCTGTTTCTCATTTCAGTGAGTGAAATGCAGTAGAACATGAAAGGCAGTGGGGTCTAAGGACTCTTGTTCTAAGTGTGACATTTTTATTGTTTTTTTAATCTGGAGCTACTAGAAACTTGTGAATGGAAACATGTGAATAAGTGTCCTGGTTCATTTTAAATAAATCAGTGATTATAGATTTATGTGAACCTGAACTCTCTAGCTGCATTTCCTTGTTGCCTTGTTAACATGGCAGATTAAAAATAAGTTGTTAAGGCTATATATGGTCTATGGAAAAATAGAATAAAATTGTGTTTTTTCAGACTAGCTTGCTGATAAATTGAACCTATATAAGAGAATTTTCTTTTGCCTTTTTGTTTTAGAGATAGGAACTAGAAATAAGCATAAAATGGAAGCATTTGTAGCTTTAATTTTAATGTCCGGAGTCTAAAATCAGCTTCTTAGCTTCTCACTGGAAGTCATTTGAAGTTTTTAGAACTAAGTTAGTATGCCTAAGTCCTAACATTGCTGAACATGTGGGTTTGAGACCTAAAGTTTCTGTAATAGCCCAGAACAGAATGGTGGTGATCAGTGCTGTGGACCTCACAGAGCCATGGAGCTTTCAAGTTCTATTTTGGATTGCATGTATTAAAGGCATGAAATTTCTAGGATCATAAGAGATACATTGGTGTGAACACATAAGATGATCCTTCATGGATAATTTGAGATCAAAAGGAACCCCAAGATTCCAGCAAAAGGTGGAAAGTGAAATGTAATCTTTCAGTTATTTTTATCTGGAACAGTAGATGACATTAATGACTGTCCATGAAGACGACCTATAGCTCTTATGTTTCCAAACAGTTGAGGCACACTTTGTTGTGAACAGCTCAACAGTTGAGTTGTTGCTTTTGCATTGAAGAAACTGTGTCTTTGGGCTAGGGTTTGGCTTTCCTAGTGTTGAAAACAAAACAAAGGCGGCCTTCAAAATGCAGGATACGAAGAGACTAATCTGAACTAGGACTGATTTGATTTAAAGCTTCTTTGAGAAACAAAACTTTAGAAAAATTGCTTTGTTGTCATTGAAATGCTACAC
Organism: Cichladusa arquata; assembly: GCA_026413545.1. NCBI lineage: Eukaryota > Metazoa > Chordata > Aves > Passeriformes > Muscicapidae > Cichladusa > Cichladusa arquata. The sequence goes on along the minus strand of JAOTQP010000001.1, from coordinate 81,501,894 downwards.
CAAAGAGGAGGAGGTTATCCTAGCATGTGCTGAGCTGCATGCTATGTTTGAAATTCAAACTGTGCATCACTACATCAAAGTCTGTATTCATTCTCTGCTAAGACTTCTGATGTATGGTGGGCTGCTTACAGAATTGGAAATATTAATATTAATAAGAGGCACTTGAGGGTCACGGATTAAATGATATAAAGCTTAAGCATAAGGTGAAGCAGCTGGATGCAAAAGGCAGAGTGATGCTGTTGAGGGCTGTTTCTTGAGAGTGATGGGAGGAAGAAGTGTAGGGGTATGTCCCAGTCAGAGAGAAAACATTACTGAGTGGAAAGTTATAATTTGAAAAGTAAGATAAGAAAGATAGGAAGAAAGGAAATGGAGAAGCACAGTCTTCAGGTAAAACCCGAAAATGTATTGTGGCAAGAGACATGGAACTGGACTGATGTAATGGGAGTTGTGTTTGACAGTGTTAAAGGTAAAACAAGTGGAAAAAAGATGAGAAAATGTAGAGTTTATTCTAGTTAAAGCAGAGAGCAGGTGATAAGGAAAATGGTGGATTTGCCACAAAATGATTGGGTTAATTTAATAATTAATTAATATTAAGAAATTTTTAGAAAGAGCCCAGAAGGAGACAGAGAAATGATATTGTTGGTGTCCTGGAAATGAAAGTTGGAGAAATAGTCAGCAACTGCATCTGGACAAAGTTTACAGAGAAATCTGAGGATCCTGAGGCTTATTTGTTCCTATGCTGATGTTGGGTCATCAGTGCATCTGCTGTTTATGAAATCTGATAAAGCACACAGATCCTCATACACAGAAGAGATACTACCTAAACAAGTATGGAAGGAGTTGATTAGTGCCATTCCATTGGGTGATGCTGTGCTTCTGTACATGATAAAGCATCACAGCTGAACAGAGTTTTTTGCTGTTTTAAAGTAGTCCAAGCAGTTTCATAGTTGAATTGTTTTTCAGTTGCATAAACCAGCTAAATCTGGGTTCATTTTGGCTGTGCTGTTGTTTATTCCAACTAGTCAAGTGTGAAGGTTGCATGTAAGTTGTGCCCTTAAAGCTTGAAATATTTGGTCTAGGAGCGTGCAAAAATGCTGAAACAGACAAAAAGAAATCCTTCAGGATCTAGTGGAGAAATGAGTATCCATTTCTCTTCAGTCAACTGTAACTCCAGATATTTGTATGATTTTTTTTTTTTAGAGGATGGAAGTCATAGTGATTCAAAATACCAAAAAACTTCATGTTTTGCAATATTAAAAATAAATTTGAAGCTATTAGCCTAATTTCAGATATCTAGCACACACAGAGAGCAAAACAGACACCAAGCTTGGCAGAGATATGGCACAATATAGGACATGGCTCAAATGTTTGAGGCTAAGAGCCTTCCAATATCACTTTCCTTGTACACTAAATTTGTTACTGTTTCATGCTTTTTGAGGGTGATAGGTAGATGGATAAAAGAAAGAGGAGTAAGGCTTGCTGTGGCAAGAGAAAAAGCAACAACAGAAAGCCACTTTTAATCTGTGCTTTTGCTGATCCTGTAGTTTAAACTTTTTACGAAAGGCAAACTGGTAATATTGTAAAGGAAAGTACTTGCATGCAAGAAATGCTCTGTCACTGAGCATTCCTAAGTGATTTTTCTTACCAGCTTATCAAATGTTTTCTTTACAAAATTGCTGATATATCTGAGTTGTTACACATGTCTCAAGAAATACCTTGTGCCAGCTGCAATTAAATGAGGGAGGATACTGTGAATACTTGGAGGTTGAAGGGTGTTTTTGTTTTGTGGAGTTTTTAGAGTAATGTGCAATCATTTGTCATTAACATAACATGTAACTCTGAAAAATTATTATCCAGTGCTGTTACATGCTATAAAACATTGTGTACCAATTCAAAAATACCCTTTCAAATGAAAAAAAGATGATTGTCACTTCTTTGTTTGTAACTCTGTGAAGTATTTAACCCATCTCATTTGTTTCATCAAAGCATTATATTTGGCTACGCAGTTTATTCATCGTAGCACAAAAAAATATTTTCTATTTGAACTTACTAAACTGGCATTTCATAAGCAGAACTAGCTGCCACCTTTTCTTCTCCACTGGGAGCAGTTTCATCTTAGCCAAAACATGGAGGCAATCCAAAATGACGAAGGACAGCTGGATTTCCATTTTCCGAATGCATGTTTTAAATTTTTTGGACCTTTCAGTTATAGTGAGATGGATTTGACCACTCCTGTCTTGTCTTTTTAGATAATTAAAATTTTGGTGTGTGCTTTCATGTAATTCATTGTACAAGGACTGCCAGGATGTAAGAGTAGCTATTCTTTTAGCATATTAGACCAGATAGAAATAAATGGACTTTTTTTTATTTTTCTGACATTTCGGATGTAATCTCTATAACTGAAAGGGCATCAAGTAAATGCTTGAGATGCTTGTCTTCCAGGATTGCTTTGTCACTGTATCCCTCTTCTGGCCTGATAGTGGCTTTGATTACAGCAGCAGCTGGCAGGAAACCTGTATTTATTGTCTGATTGTGTCCAGATTCCCCTTTCATTCCTTGTATTGTCACCTTTTAAGCTGATAGTGTGCTAATTAAGGTAAAACTGTTGCTTAGTTCCTTCTGTCGAACAAAAAAGCCTTAAGTACTAAGCTACTTTTGTTGATAGAATAGTAAGTGGTTTTGTAAGTTACTATTGGAATAGCAGAAGTACTTTGGTTTAGATTGGATACTAGGAAAAATTTCTTCACAGAAAGGGTTGTCAAGCACTGGAACAGGCTGCTCAGGAACATGGTGATCACCAAGCCTGGAGGAAATTAAAAGGCGTGTACATGTGGCGCTTGGGGATGTGCTTTACTGGTGGGCTTGGCAGTACTGGGTTAGCAGTCAGAGCTGATGATCTTAAGGCTTTTTTGCAGCCTAAACGATTCTCTGAAAATGTGAAAGCTCAGAGGGAAGGGTTTTCCTTCTTGGAAACTGCATTGAACTGAAGCTCAGGATTGTGAAGTACTTCAAGCCTTGTGGAGGGCAAAGCCCCATTTTGGGACAATGTTCTGAAGCATGATTGCCTGAGGGGCGCATCCAGCACCCAGTCATTGCTGCTTGGGTGATGGAAGAGCAAAAAGGACAGAATTGAATCCTGGCTGGAAAGAAGTCTGAAGTACTCACTTATGGCAGAATTTTTGATTTTCCATAGATAAACTCTCTCAGGTGGTGTCTTGCCACTTGCTGTAGTTGATAATTTTTGTACTTCTCTCACAAGAAGTTAAGCCTTTCATTTTAGTGTCAACAAGGAACAAGTCTTGTCTGGTATCAATTTAGACATTGAAATCAACTCAGTAGTGTTTTCCCTGGGGCTGTAGTTCTAATATAACACGTTTCAAGTTTGAAGCTCAACGGAGAGTCCTGAATCCCTGCTTCTAATAGCAGCATTTTTGCAACTGTTTTGGCCCACATTGTAGCATGGGATTTTGTAAAGACTTGGTTGCTTCTTCTTCTATCAGGTCATGTGATGTTCCTTGGTAAGTCCTACCTCATTTTGTGCAATAGCTTTTTTTTCCTATTTTGTCATCTGGGTTTGGAGGAGAAAATCATCCATGGCTTCTGCTTCATTACTGCCTGGATCTTAGTGCAAAAATAAGGTAGAAAACAAAGAGCTTGCATCTTTCCCTTTTCATGGAAGGCATACTCAGATGGAGCTCATGCAATGTTTGTTCTTTAATCACGGCCTTCACCTTTGTGCTGCCTCATGGTTTAAAGCCAGGTAGAGTCAGCCCCTTGTTCTCAGAGTGGCACTTGGGATATGGCGGGTCAGCATGGACATTCAGGCATCACAGATGCACTTGCTGACAGTGACAGTAGTCTGGCTTTTGAAACTCAGGAACAAGAACCAAGATCAATCGATTTTTTATCCTTTAGATTTTAAAGAGCAAGTCTCAATGAAGAAAGCTGATCATGTTAGTTTACACTTGAAGACAGTGTGCTGGAATGAGAAATAAGGTTTATTTTTTTATGCCATTTCAGTAGACAATCCTTATTGCTTTATGCATGGCAGCAAAATATAGCATTCTTGGACACTTGATGGCACATTATGAAGTTATCTTTCAGAAATATCTCAAAGGAAGGAAATAAATCCTAATGAGACAGGATTTATGGAGTCGAAAGATCTGCATGACTAGAATATGCTGGTCACTCATTCAGATCTTTTTCCTTTAACAGGTCAAACCAAGAGTTGAGAACAAACTTTTATTGATTTTAAGCTCTTACTAATGGTTCTTATTTTCTATATACCTAGTAGTATAGGCATGTGTCTGCAGAAGCAAAAGCTATCCAGCCAAGAAATGATTAAGCCCAGTTTTGAGTTAGAATCTAAAACAGAAAGCTTTTTTTTTCTCCCAGAGGACTTGCAACTGTTCTTTAACCTTGTTGTACTTCTGTTTTTGTCTCATTCTCTCAGCATCCTTGAGGTACAGAATAGTTTAAGAAGAGCTGCCAATTGTATACTGGGGTGGTAAAGGCAGTGTAAATGTTGAAGTAGCAAAAAGCCAAACTTCCAATTAAGATGTCAGTAAAGTTAATATAGACTACTTGAAGTATACACAGTTTTCTGAGAAGTTTGGAGGAATATAGATGCTATTCAGAAGAAATGGGTGCTTTTTATTGCTTGACAGTAATGTTCAGATTTATTTCATAGGCACCTAAACAGAAGAAAAGTTTTACCGTTTCATGGAATGATTGAGTTTATTGTGGTGAATGTGCAGGGAAGTGTATTGTAAGATCTACGTTTCCAAACTCCTTGCTTAGAAATTAAATGCAGATGTTTTCAAATAATCAAAGACTTGGACATGCTTTATTCTAGTCGACAAATACTCAAGACACTTTCCAAAGATTTTATTTTGGAATTCAGAATCAGATGCCATAAATGGGTAAGCTATATACTTTACACATATCATGTTCTGTGGGATATGCAGCTTGGCAACCAAAACAGGCACTATTGAAATAAATTGCTACTTTTAAATATAAACATTACATAGAATTCATATGAGGAGGGAAATAAGCTGAAGTCTCACTTTCTTTTGAATAGTGCATAATGTAGTCTAATTTGATTAACAGAATGCTTTATATAATTAAATTACGGGTAATCATGGCACTCTATGAGGATTTTAATAGGTTGAAACTTAAGGTCATTGTCACTGCCCCCACCCTAAATCTAAAAAAGGCAGGTTTCAAAATTAGGAGTCATGTGAACTTAAACATTGCTGATGTCTTCACTTTTAAGTAATACTGTAATAAAGTTAGATCCTGGCAGCTGGCATTTTTGTGGATTGACATGGCTAATTGGCTTTGGCATCTTAGCCTCAGGAAACCTCATCCATCACTTCAGAGCAGGACTTCTGGCAAGAGTCAGAGAAAACATTTAATACTTTGTCTCTTGCTTTCTGTGCAAAGCTGCTTTGCATTTTGAACTTTCCTGTGTGTCTCATTTGAAACTCAATATAACACTTATCATTATGCTTCTTTAACATGATCTTTTATAATGAACAGCTATCCATTTGACTTTCTAGAATTAGCAGAAGTGTCAATATTACAAATCAGTCTTGAGGCTTACCTCTCAGCCTCAGCTGATAGCTTATGCAGAATTTCCTATAAGAAATGTACTAGCTAAAGGTAGTTGATTTTTATAGTTAACTCCTTACTAGTCAGTAGTGGAGTTGAAAGTAATGCTTAGCTTCAGATTCTGAAGAGCTCCAGACACCATCTCTAGTGTTTGTAGAATTTCTGATTATGAGAATTGCTGTGGGCAGTGATCTGATAGTTGAGAAAAATGGGTCAAGAGAGAATTCAAGACTTCTCAGCAGGGCAAATCCAAGTAGTGTTTCAAGAGTTGAGGATTTTCCTGGTGGGAGGAAAGGTTTTTCAGGGGTCTCCTGGTAAGAGCTTGTGAGAGCAAGAATCTCTTGTTTTTTCTATTTCACTGCAATCTTAGCATTCATCTTCCCTTGTCTCAGATCTTCACATTGTCAGGCAGTTCCCTTTTCTTCCTCAAGGCTTTGAAAAACACAGTGATTATCCTCCTTTTTTCAGCTTCAGCCCCTGTTACCTGGCAGTTTCTGCTGCCCTCTCGAGCTTCTAAGTTTGTGAGGTTTGGGAAGAAGGGCAAATGGCCCTGCTCTGGGGGAAGTGGGGTGAAAATGCAGTCTGATGACTGAAAAAGTTAGGACCTCAAGCAAAACAAATGCTTTCTCATTCTGTACATGCAAAGGTATAGATATGGAAACCTCTTTGGAAGAGAGGGACTTTTTCCATTCCAGCAGTATTTTCCCTTTTGTGTCTCCATCTGCTTCAGAACAATGCTCAGGATCCAGGTGCTGCTGCAGGAGGGCACGGTCTGAGTGTTCTGTGAAGCAGGTGAAATGCTGCTGCAGGCTTGTCATTCCTGTGCTGCCCCAAACGCTGGAGTCCTCTGCTAAAGCTTGAAAATCAGAGTCCATTGGAGTGAGGCATGGCAAGAATGTGTTTGAGGCAGAAGGTTATTAATGTCTCTCATTTGCCCAATGGTAAGCTCAGGCGTGAAGAATAGAGGAAAAGTTCTTGAGCTGGGTTCTCTGCAAGCTCCTTATGGGGAACAGTTTTGGGCAACAGTTGTAAGGAACTAGTGTCAGATACCAGATTTACCAAGAACACACTCAAGCCACACTTTGTTTGGCTTCCTCTTGTTGGAGCACAAAGGAAGTGGGGTGAAGGTGTTTGTGTGTAGTCAAAGATACAGAGGTCGGTGGATCAGTAGAACTGCTAACTGAGGGCATTGGATGAATCTGTAAAAGTCTGCTTTATCTCTTTACTGCATTCTTAACAAAAGTTGTAATGTACAGAAGTGTGGAATCTTTATTTTTTGAGTTTTTGGCAGTCCTGCTTAAAATTGTCCAGTTACTGTGTTGATGGTAGTTGTTGAGAAGCTGCTTCTTTGTGGATCTTTCTGGGATGGTTCAGGTATTATGAAAACTAGTCCCGGAGTACAGATTTCATTTTGTAGAAGAAGAAATCTTCAATTCTGTTTTCAAAATATGAAGAATTAAGGTATTTCTAAGAGGACAAAAGTTTGCAAAGTTTAAGTTTATTCTGCTGGTTTGTAATTTGATTTTTTTTTTTTTTTTAACACAGTGTTAATCTTGCCATAGAACTGGCCAGTGGAATGAGCAAACATTCTTTCTGATTAACTGTATATTGCATTTAATTATTATTTTCTGTGCCCCATATGTTTCAGTTGAAATTAAATCCTTCATGTTTTAATTGCCTATATCCACTCATAGTATATTAGTGCCAGTTTCTAGTCTGATACTGTTCCTGGCGTCATTTATAGGATAATGATAATTAAAAAGAGTAGCAATTTCAGCCCAGAAGTCATTCTGCTCCTTTTGAAACTCTAAGTTGTCAGAATAAAAGTCAGTTGTGCATTTGCATTCCTTAAATAGAGTTCCACAGAAAGTTTTGGAACAAAACCAGTTTGGTCTAAAAATTATAACCGGTGTTTTTTGGTTTTTTTTTTTTTTTTTTTTTTTTTTTAAAAAATTTTTTTT
>JAOTQP010000001.1:81461218-81493892 GCA_026413545.1 Cichladusa arquata | reverse complement strand
CCGCCTACTAGAAGTCGACCATCGTGTCATCGTCCCTACAGGTGCCAAAGTCCGAGTCATCGTCACTGCTGACGATGGCATGCTCTGTGTAAAATGGTTTTAAAAGTCTTTTAGTGAAAGAGTAAATGTTTTTGCTTATGTTTATAATCAGACAGAATGAATGTGCTGGTGTATGGCAAATGTTAACACGTGGCTGCTGAAATTCTTTACATGATGATGTTACAGGATATGTAGATTTTTAAACAGTGCTGAGACTAAGTTTTTTCATTGTTTAAACAGTCAGTGGTTTGGCATTCAGGGGGAGGTGGTTCATTTGAAATCTTGTCTCTGTGATATGCTCCTTATGCCTCTAATAAGGTCAGAAAAGCGGAGGATGACAGCTTCTAGCACAGCTTGTAAATGTCAGTCTGGATGGAAGACAGGTCAACTTGAAAACTATATTGGTGTTGGAAAATGAAAGGAAAAAAATCCTTCCTTAAAGCTGAACTCTGATGAGGAAACATTGGTGAAGAAAATGTAGAATTTTTTGGTAAAGCAGAAGGAAGTAATTCTGAAGTATCAATCTACATCTGTTAAAGAAAAATTAAAGAAAAGTTAAAGAGAGAATAAGATTTATTTTATCTACATCTAAATCTGACTGGTTTTCCTAAGGCAAATTTTTGTCTTGGTTTGAGCCCTGTTTATGTGTGAAACTTGCCAGTCCTGTGTCTTTAGTGTCCTGTCTTTAAGACTGCTTCTATCTTTGGAAGACAAACTGACTTCCATAGTATTTTTAAACGAATATCCAGCGATGAGTGTGACATTAGAATATTTTCTGAATCTGCTCCTCTCTCTTCTCTGCCCTTTCCACACAATGGATCAGACCATTAGTGACTATGGAAGTTTCAATAGTGCGTCAGTTACCATATCTTGCTACAATATTGTGCTGAATGGGGTTCTTTCTGAGTAACTGCATTGTTTGAGATTGATCTCGTGTGGTCACTTCCATGTGAACTATTAATGTTCTTGTAATGTGAGTAGTATGATTCTTTAATGAGTTTTTTCTGGTTCAGTAACTTCTCTCCCTGCTCAAATGCAATGGTGTGCCTCAATAGCTGCTGCTCTCCTCAAATCTTGAGGACTTCAGGAGATTTTTGCAGACTTGATTGAAATAAGTCTGGAAATAGAAATTCCCTGTTCAGTATTTCTAGGGAGAAGAATGATCTGAAGTGGGAATCAGAAAGAGGGGCTGAATGCCATATATTTAAGGACATGAGTTTCTCAGCTTTAATATCTGGTTTATCTTGAGAGAACATTCAATAAATGGGCACATATGCCAGTTGTTCACATGTTCCTGAATTTTGTAAAGTATACCTTCCATAGTTTGGGTTCAAAAATATAGGAATTGGTTTCAGTAAGATGTATTAGATTTAAAATTCATAGAAAGTCAATAACTTCATTAAAAGTGTCCTGAACTTGCTTAACACTCCTCCAAAATCAAACTTAATAATTGTCACCTTTGAATATTTTAAAGCGTTAATGATTATACTATTTTTCAATCATAAACTTTTTAATCTTGAAAAATAGTCTTTGTTTATATAAAATCATCTATGGTGGTAACGTTGAATAATGTAACTGTTGGCTTCACTCTTACTCAAATGTGCTGATACAATTTCTGAGACAAAATAATTTCATGTGTTTTGCAGATCACTATGATGAATAAAAGGTCTTTAAATATCAGTCCCATTACAAAAATTTTCAAAGAGTGGATTGTAGAGTTGGATTAGAAATGCACGCTCATGCCCCCCTAGCTGCTTATGAATGCTTTATAAACAATTGTATTTTTTTGGAATATTTGAAAATTTAAAATTCTTCAGATGCTTATGCAGGAATTTTTTTGTCTAAGCCATACAAAAACCTTCCCTGCTTCCCAACACACACGTGGATGCGTGCACGCATGTTTGTACCGTCTTTGTCTCTATATTTCTTTCTTTCTATTTTTATTAACCAGGATGAGCTTTACGAATTATGGTCATTGTCCCATATAAAAATATAAAGTTGTTTCTGGTCACAACAGTTGTTTTAACACACTGCAATTCTCTGTATAAGAAATGACTTCTGGAAAAACCCTTTTGCTTTACATTTAAACCCTGATGTTCACCATATCTCTTACTTATTCCTGGCCTAATTAAGACTGCTGGGACCTGAAGCACGTTCCTGAGCCTGTTAAGCTGTGCAAACTGGCCCCTTGAGTCCCGAGCCAGGACTGTGGTGCACAATATCAACCATTTTGTGTCAGAATGGACACACTGAACTTGAATATGGGCGTTGTTTGCTAATGCTTGCAAATCACAGTAAGTCAGTGGCCTTAGGCAAAGCAAGATGTAATGGGAATGCACTGATATAAATAACCTTGCTGGAGAGCTTTGCCATGGTCATAAATAATGAAGCTCTTGGACACCTCCCCCCTCTCCCCAAAAGAAAACCTATATAGGTTTTCTACTGGATTTCCTGACTCCTTGCTTGTATGGCATTTATGAATCTGAATGAACCAGAAGTTGAAGACGTGTCTGCTTTGACAAATTTTAGAATAAGGCCTCTCATTGATTTGTTAAGACAGCTTTACTAATGGACACAAATATGTAATTTTTCTCTTAGAATTCCAGCTTCTCTGCAATGTAGCCTGTATATTAAGGATGTAGAGACTCAAAGAATGTGTGCTAAGCCAGAAGGATTCTATCTGGAACTTTGCTGAATGGAGTAACTGCAATCTGCACTTCGAGCAGTAGCTCAAACCAAAGTCAAATTGAATTGTGTTAAACAGTATTCACTCATGTGAGAGGAGGGGTGGAAGGAAGCCTCAGTCACAGGTCAGGGGTATGGAAAATCTTAAACCTATGCAGTGAATTGAAAATTCAAAGCTGGTATGAGCAGTAGTAGAAGACTTGAGCTACAGGAATTTTTCCACTGGGTTATATGAGGAAGGGCCAGCATAAGTCTGTTGGTGAGCATCATGACCTTCAGCAAAAGTAGATGATTGATTACTTGAGACTTACTGAAAACATAAGATCGAACAAACTGTTAGGCACTAAAATGAAGAAAATTAGTAAGTTGGTGTTTTGCAATATCCTAAGAAGCAAAACCTGTGGTTTATGTTCATATTTGTATTTTTAACATATTTTTTTCAATTCATGGGTCATCTTATGTGCAAAAGCATCAGCAGATTCACAGAATACTATGAGTTGGAAGGGACCCACAAGGATCAGAGTCCAACCCTTCAGTGAATGGCTCATACAGGTATTGAACCCACAGTCTTGATGTTATTAAATTAGCACTGTGTTCTGACCAGCTGAGGTCATTGTACATCTGTGTTTCACGCTGTGGGCATTTCCAAATTAAGCTGTAAGACCATGTATCTTTTTTTTTGGCTATAGTACAGATGTGGTTCTTTTCACTTTTTTCAACCTTGCAAATTTCTGCACAGACTTCAGTGCACTGTATTGAAGTATTTGCAAGTGTTTGCAAATGTAATAATTCTCCACTGGTCTGTGGTCATTTTTGTCTGGTACTCAGTTGCTTACTATTTATATTATAGCAGTGTTCAAATCATTACTTTGAATTTGGACTTGTAATTTCAAATGCAGAGAATTAATTAATTAATTAACTAACCTGTTACTTCACTGATATTTACATGGTGCTCAAATAAGAAAAAATCAGATAAACAGGACATCTCCCTGATTAGAGGTCTTTTTTTTGTTAATGAAAGCAAGTTTGCAGAGTATATTTGCATTACCTATAAAATTCATTAAATTTTTATGGGTTAACCAGGAGTCTACAGATCACTTGAACAAGTGATTTGGAGAAAAAATAGGTTTAATAATAATGTTAATACTGAATTTTGAGGGCACAAAAAAAGTGACTGGGAGCTCCTGGTACATTTTTAAATAATCACCCAATATGTATTAGATTAATAAACGATGAGGGGAAGTTCATCTAACTGAAACACATTAACTCTGACAATTTCTGTGCCATTTTCTTTTCTTATGAAGCATTTTTAGCCTGGCTGTTGAAATTAGGTTGATAAATGTTTAGGTAATCACATATGATGATCCTTGAGATCAGCGTTCAAGTCTTAAATAGCAACTTAATTGCTTACAACCAGATGCAACCTGATGTAAATATATTCTGAGACTGTAGACACTGCTGGAAGTGGTGAGGCTACAAGGAGTGGAGGTGGGCTGTCCTGTGCAGGTTGTCACTGAGTAAAGCTGGTAGTTGACTCCTTTTGTTGCTGGATTGTTGCTGGCAAGCAGTGGCATAGGTGACAGAAAAGCAAAAACTAGCAGAAACAGAATCCTATGAACTTTGCAATGTATTATGTTATTGTTAAAGAAGAAAATGGAAGATGAGACTAAGGGAAAAGCATACTTTGAGTGCTTATCTCAAAAATGTGGGGCGTTTATTTAAAAAACTCCCAGCATTTAGGAATTTTTCGTATGGATAGATTTTCCTTTTATAAAGCTATCTAGAAAGTTTAAAGACTTGTAAGATGTGTCATCAGAAGAAAACTGGAAAAATAGATTGGTCAGGAAAAGGGGAATAATTTACCGCTTGGTAAGAGAATACCAAGATTGCTTGGTTAAAGAACTGATAAAATACTCCTGTTCTGCAGGTAGGAAAGAAATGCAGACAAATTGTTTATATCTTTATGAGTAACTTAGAAGCATAGAATCTTGTATTTTTAAAATTTTTTAATATTGATAATTTTCATGCATTCATGTTCACCAACTCCATTTTTAGTGCCTTAAATTCAGCCACAGAATTTCAGAATGGCACTGCAAAAGTGAGGATCATGCAAATATAGCCAAACACTATGTAATGGGGAAGAGAACCTGTGGTTATTGTCATAAATGCTCTGGGGAAAAAAGAAACTGAGAAGACAAGTTTTTGCTATTTATAGTTTGTCCAAGATTGTGAAAAATGAGAGCTGATTCTGAAGTTGGCAGAAGCCTCATGACACTGTTCCACTGATGAAGTGGCAAGTAATGTAGTGCACATAGGGAGAAAACTCCTCTTTTATATATGCAATGTTGGAATACGATTTTTTAGTCAGACAGCAAGTTGAAAATATGAGGAAAATGTCAGTTCCACATTTTGTAGCTATTTAACACCCCCATTTCCCCTACTCCCTTCAATTTAATATTAAGGATAATTGGGAAAGGAATAGAGGATAAAACTGAAAAATCATTATCATGCCACTGTGTAAATAATGGGTGTGCTGACAGGTTTACTGCTGTCTGCAGTTCTGGTCCCCTTTAAAGTGTAATAGAAGTAGAGAAAGTAACTCGTGGAAAAATAAAGATGCAAAGGTGTTGAAGAACGTGTAAGTGGAGGAGCTACATTCAGGAAACTTAGCCTGGGGGAGAATAAGTAGGAGACAAGAAACGTAAAATTGCGTTTGTATGAAGAGGGGGAGTGGTGATGAGTTATTTTCTTGAAATACAGGAATGAAGGGATGCCAGAGAAAACTGCTAGCAGTTCAAAACAAGCTGATGCACACAGATGTGAAGCTATGCGGGACAATTAGGATGCCAAAAGCTTTCTCGTGGGCTGCAGGAGAAACTGTGGGAAAAATAATTCATGAGGGCAATCACATATGGAGATCCTATATATTATTCTGGCAGCTGTGCCCTGGAATTCTTCAGACACTTGTTGCTGGTGGTTTTTCAAAACCAGGAATTGAGCTAGCCGTGTTGTGGACCTCTTCTTTGTGGACCTGTGCTCATGCAACTAATGCAGATGTTTCTCCTTCAGCCTGTGGAGTGGGAATTCAAAGGCTTTTTCCACCTACATCTGGAGAGGCAGGTCTTGCACCTTAGGCCAGTTCAGTTCCAGCAGCAGGAAGGCATTTTGCCATCTGTGTAAGCCAAGGAACAATTCCCACAGTTGGTAGGGTGACCTACTGGACCTCCAGGAGTCCATTGCAGAGCTTGCTGAAGACATCCCTTCCCTTCTCACTGCCTCCTACTGTGTAGGCTCTTACCTGCGTATTTATTTTTCATTCTCCTGGCTGTCTATGGAATAGTTAATTGATTATACACAAGCAGGATTTTCTCTCTAAGCTTAATTCTTAATTCTTCTTACCTTATGTAAACCAAGGCAAAACAGGCACTAAAGAAAATGCAGGGAAGCCACATGGCATTTGGTACTTCAGAGTGTATGTGGCGGAATCCCTGGACAGGTGTGTTTGTTGTTAGCACCCAATTACACAGAGATGATGGTGCATGCTTGGGGGGATGTAGCTTACTTTACCAAATCCTCTGTTAGTGTATACAGATGTGGAAAGTACTCTCTTCAGCTGAGCTTGTGTCCCTGACAAATGTGGGAGTCTCTCTCTCAGTGCATGGACAGGGAGGAGCTTTTAGTAGCATGATTAATAAGACTTCTGTAACACTGATTCTGTAGTTTTGCTTTGCATTGTCAAATAAAGCAGATCTCTTCTCCTTCCTTCCTTACTACTTTAAAAGTACTTAAATTCTTTAATTGTCATAGAAAATATAGGCAGGAGTGATATTTTTCAAAAAGAAATCTAAAGAAATATTTGATGGTTTTAGAGAACTGTGTATATGAGTTCTGCCTGTAACTATTCATTCTCTGTTATCTAGGAGAAACAAACCTTCTGGTGAGGTATTTCTTTTTTCAAGCTGGAGGGATGGAAAGGACTTGACTTTGTGACTGAAGAAAGGAGGAGATAGTTTCTTTTACAGTCTTCTTTTGAGTCATGGCAATTTCCTCAGGTTACTTCTCAGTGGGAAGATAAATATGCTATATATGGAATCTTTGATGTAAATATCTGCAAGTGTGGAACATTATTTAATCATAATAATGTATATTTCCTAAATAATTTTAACAGGAAATGGAATCACTAGGCAATTAGGGCTGCTACATCTTTCAAAGGGTTAAATGCTAATTTTAGCTAGAGGCTTTTAAGTAAAATAGATTACATTAACATTTCCCTTAAGTAATAGATATGTCTTTCTGTGACACATCTGATTCTTTGGTAATAGTATTAAAAATTTCCTGATTTTGATTGAGAATGATCAAAATGTTAGGCTTTATAAACTTGTTTGTATAAAAACTTAGGAAAAAGGGAGTTCTTTTGATTTTGATGGGCTTGAACATCTTTTCCATATGGATTCAATTCACATTTTTATCGGAATGTGGAAGCCATTACTCTGACATCTGAAACTGAGGTAGCAATAAAAAAAATTATCACAAACAAGACAGCAGACACAAATGATTTTGTGTTTATTACTGGGTGGCCCTCTTGAAACTTTCCCAAAGTTAATTGGTTCCAGATATTTGAGAATTAAAATTGTATTGTGACAAATTTATTTCTGGTCATATTTAACTCGAGTCTTCTCAGTAAGGAGGCTTGAACAAACAGAAGAGTTGTCAACCCACTCATGTCAGTCTCCAGTTTTTGTTGTAGTAGCTTTAATCCCAGTGATTTGGTTTAATAAAGACCACTGAGAAAACAAACACTGGTGGTGACTGCACTGCTCTTGTAAATTATTTATCGTATCTCTAAGGTTTTACTGTGGCGTAAGTGCTGCTGTGTTAGCTTAAATTGTTCACAAATATGTCATGTTGGATTAAATGCCTGTGTAGAGTTTATGTGTGCCTGGGAGCAATGCTTCCTGCTGTCTGGGGTGGGATTGGGGTGTTTGTGTGTGTGCAGCTGGGGTCACACAGAGCTGCCCCTGCTCTTATGGTGAGTGGGTGACCAGAGCAGGCTAAAACACAAAACCTGGGGTTTCATGCTCTGCTTCCAGTACAGCAGATGCTGCCTTACACAGGGCAGTCTGTGTGAGTGCTTTGTGGTTGTAGACATTCCATGAGGTCTTGGTTGTGGATCACTGATGGGATTGTTTTGCTGCTCACCTCAGGTTGTGTTTGTTGGAAGCCCAGGGGCTTTGCCCAAGGGAAGCAGGAGCCTAGGGCAGGGTGTGCAGCACCTCAGGTTGTTCTGCTTATGATTTGGTAGGGTGTATTTTCTGTACAAAACTGAGCACATTTTCAAATATTTACAGATAGGAGACAAGTGTGGCTACGTAGCATCTTAAGTGTATATTACACACATTGTCATATATATGTCATGTGTCTTCCTGTACTGTAGTGTACTCTGCTGCATACTCTACTGCTATTGTTATTCAGAATATTTATTGGATATTCACATGCAGATATTGCATAACAGTAGCTTTATTTTTTCCATTTTGAAACTAAACTTAGGCATGAAAAGCATTATGAAACAAAAATTAGTATTAGTATTTACTGTTCCTATCTTATCAATATGTACCTCAAACCTTTTTTTGATCCTGTAGGAAAAAAGCCTGTTTTCAAATTTCTTAAACTCCTATTACAGGACTCAAGTTTTAATCTTAAGACTTTTAACATTTAGCGTTTGAAATTGCTAAAGCTATTTCTGACAAGTAATGGAAGTCTTGCAGTTGTAAACTCAAAGGTGGAAATTACTAAGAGTTAATTAACTTTCTCTTAATGAAAGGATCTAATTTGTACCTCAGTATGCCAAGTTCTTGGAAGACAGTCCTTTTCCTCTCAGAGATTGTCAGTTATCAGCTGTGACACACTAGTAATAAGGTACACATTTGAACCCCCCACATTTTATATGTATATTCACACCTGGTGGAAGGGAAGAGAAAGCCTTTGTCCTTTTGTATGTTTTCCAGAATTAGCAGTAAGTAAAAATGTTAAAAGGAAATTTTTGATTTGTGTAGGCATGGGTTTAATTAATACAAGTCTATGTTCTGTAAGTGTTGTGTTAGTAAAATTTATGAAAGAGCGCTAAACTGCATTAGGGTAATTTAAGGCCCAAATAAATGTCAGTTGCTAAGGTAAACTAGTATAGAAACAGTGTAACTAGGATAAAAAAAGTGAAGAGCTGGAGTAAATTGCAAACATTGTAAGAACAGTGATACAATTCTTTCTTTATATTCACCCAAGCAAGTGTAAGTTCGTTTACAATATATTTATTAACAGTCTCAGGCTAATAAAACAACACTTACAGGGCAATTTTGGACACTTTCCAGTTCTCTGTATTGTGCAGTGACAAGTTAGACCAGTGCTGTTTTTTCTTTATTAAGGAAAAAAAAAAGGAATCTGTATTCTTGGCTCCTTTATAAGGTTGTTAAATGTGCCATTTGGCATTTCAGAGCACTGCTTTGCATTGTGCTCAATTAGTGCGGACGAAGCAATTGCAGCACCAGTTTCAGAAATGTGCCTAATTACTATAAACCACTGAGGGATCCATTCATTCTGTGTTTCTGGCTCTGTGGGTGCCAGCCACAGAGACTCCAGCAATTTCTGAAGCCTAATCCCGAGTCACTTCTCCATGTTTCTGTGGCACTTGCATTTTGGAGCCTGTAATGGGGTCTGGCTGTTTATGACCATGCATTGCTCTGCAACTGTATCTGTAGTGTTTTCTGGAAATGAGACCTGGGTGCATAGGGAAGGATTGAGAAAGACCCTTCAGCTCTTTCTACACACACGCACACACACACACACACTTCCCCTCTGGAAAAGGAGGTGCTGCCATTTTATGTTTTAGTTTAAATTATTCTGACTCCCTCCACAGAGAGTCTTTTTTAATTATGAAAGATATGGAACTTTTGGAATAGGATTTACTTGTAGCCTCTACTAGTCATTGTGATTGACTCCCTAGTTTGATGACAGCCCTCTTTCAGTTGGTAACAAAGCTTTCACATTAGCCTTTTTTGGACACTTCTAGTTGGTAATTTATTTCTGAGCTACTGGGCATTTAAATCCAGACTTAAGGAAGGTGAATGTTGGCTAATTGCTTTGGTAAGATGTGTATTTGAAACAACAAATCCACAGCACACTGCTTTAGTTGAAGCTGTTTTATTTGTAGGCTTTTGTAAAATGATAATTCATCCTTCTCTCTTTCTACTGAGTGAAGGAGTTGGCTGCTACCAGAAAGTTTTCCTGAACAGATACTTGTGTGAGCGTAAAGCCTGAAACAGAGCTGTCTTGGGGGAGTGTCTTATTGTTGACAGTTCATGCTGACAGTTTTTCTTGTCTTTGGATTATGCAAGTTCTTTAAATGCAAATGAAACCCATCCATTTTAGCACCAGGGGTTTTTTCCCCATCAGTGAAAGGGTGAAACTTTAAACATCTGATAGATGAAAGGGAAAAACTTGTAGTGGAGACATCACCTGATATATGGTACTTTAACTGATCATGGTGCTAGCTACTCTTAAATGTTTACAGAACAGGGGCATCCTTTTTTCAGACGTGTTTTGAAACCATTTTGAAGAGTGAGCCCAACTGAAAACTTCTGATTTATGTTCTCATTTGACATTTTTGCACTTACCAGGATTAATTTGCTCATTTGATGTGGAGCACAGTGTGTTTTAGGCTCACTGGTTGTCTGCTGTGGTTTCTAAATTGTTTTCAGTGTTGCTACATTCCTTAGACAATTCCTTGTTCTGTAATTGTGTACTTGTAATTTATGTACTTTTTCCTTAAGAAGTATGAGCTATTATTTGGCTGTGCTAACATACAGGGTGGTTAAGTGAACCTGTCTGTGCAATCCAGTGAAGTTTATGGAACAGACCCTCTACATGTATTAAACCCTGCCAGGAATAACTGTACATTTTGTTCCCCGTCAAAGATCTTCTTTCTTGTTATTTTGTACTTGGTTAAAGTGTTTGCTGTAAATCTTAAACTCTCTGTAGTTTTTTTGAGTTCATTACATGTTTGAAAATAAAGAGAATAGGTAAATGTAGAGTGAATAAACTGGTCTGAGTTTATTCTGAAGAGATTCTGTTTGTTTGTCCCTGAGGTGGAAGCAAGCAAGACTTTGAGCTATATTTGAATTGAACTTTAAGCCATTTCTTCATTACCTTCCCAATGTTGTGATAGAGCCCTACATCACTTGGACTAGCATAGGGCCATGCTGCAGTTTCTAATTTGGTAAATCTAGCAGTATATGTACTGGTAGTGCCTCCTGTGATCTCAATCAGTGGCTTTTAACTGTGCAGTCACTGTCTTCCTTGGGAACATTGCTCATTCCCAATAAAACATTATAGATGTCTTGCAGATCAGCAGCTGCTCAGTTTCTTAACTATAATATTGGTGTGTGTGAAACTTCTGTAAAATACAGGTTATCAGTTCCTTCATTGGCTTTTCTCTGATATTTGTCACTTACAGTCTGTAAATACTTCACAGTCTCTTGAAATTTATTCTCATAAGTCAACTCAAAGTGACAAGTATGGTAGCCATTTTTTGGATGAGTAGAATCATAGAAAATCATTTATTTGGATTGTGAATACTTCAAAAAGTATTAAATAACTTCGTATGATTCAGTGTTAGAAAGCTGAGACATTTGTCCTTGACTACTTCCAAATTTCTCTGGTTACATTTTTTACCACATTGGAATTGTAATTGTTCTGCATGTTATCAAGGCAGTGTATGGAAATAACTAGGTCAATATTCTTTATGACTTTTGGGAGGTAAGTGAAAAGTATTATTCCTCTTTTGGATGAGGAATTGCCATGGTAATACCATCAGGAGCAGATTTTTAGGATCTCTTGATTGAGGGTCTCTCACCCTTAGGAAAGAAAACCATACTACCTATTTACTACCTATTTGCAGAAGAATCCTTTTAGTTGCCTTGCCTGATGTCAGATAAGAAAAACAAAAGTTAGAATCCAGCCCTCCTTTGTGCACTCTATTTGTTTTACCAATAATCTCATTGTGAATTCCTTGTGATTTGCCTCCCAAGTTTTAAAGAAGGAGAGGGGTTTTACAGACCTGACACTGATTGCCATGAAGCTTCATTTCCTTCTTTTACCACTGTCTATAATAACCATCTGAATTTTGAAGGAAGTCTTATATCCCCTGAGACAACCCACACATGAAAGTAGAAGTCAAGTTTGATATTTCTTGAATTAGAGTAGGCTACACATTTTTCCCATATCCAAAACCATTATTGTTAGGATGACAAAGTTAGTCTGAAGCAATTACCAAGTCATTATACACCAGGCAAGAATATTTCTTAGTACTGAAGTCAATTCCCTGCAGTAATTTTGGTTACTACAGTGTTCTTGAGCAGTTCTGACTGAAGGCTTCTCTGGATCTAATGTGTTTCAGGATATGGCGATTGTAGCCGACTTCATTTCAGGTGGCTTGAGTCTGAGTCTGGCTCGTGCCTTGATTTTTTTAAGGGCATTTTACTAGTTCATCTTGCTAGAGGTGCTTTCTTCTGCTTTGACATTTGCTGTTTGTCCTCTGGTCATGCAGCTGGGCTGGATGCAGTATTTCATCCATTGCAGGGTCAGGCCAGCTACCTTCCCTTGGTGGAAAACATTCAAGAGCGAGAAGGAGGAGTAACCATCTGGCATGACAGAGAAACAGAAGTGAAGTGTTTTAGACTTCTGCTATACGTGGGTAAATCCTACAGATTGATAAATTTAGAATTCTTTAGCTACAAAATTAGAGGTGGTGAGTTCTCCTACTTTTTGTTTGTGCAGATTTGACAGATTTTACTACTTTTCCACTGTTGTGCATGTGTATAATGCAGCAGGGCTTGTGGAATACAGCTGCACCATGGCTTCTGTCAACAGCCTTAATGCTGAAAGTAAACATGACTTTTCTGATAGTGTATGTAAAGGAGAGAAGTGCAGCTTCCTCCTGAGATTTGTCTTGTGATAAAAGTTTCCTGCATTTCTCAAAAAGAGAAAACTGCATGCATGCGTGCTTTGCTATGGGCCTTGCACTGCTTGGCAGAGAAGAGTGATTCTTAGATACTGGAGGGGTTATTGTCGTGTCAATTTTGAGGAAAAATGCTTGGGAAGAAGAATGCTTGCTCATTCAGTTTGTCTGAAATGGCTTCACTTGCTGAGTGTTGTGCAGCCCATAAGTGAAGATTTCTATTAGTTACTCATGGCCAAAATAAGAACAGCTTTCATGAGAATAGGAAGCATTTGCTTCCAGTGCTTTCCAGTGCTTCTACCAGTTCTCAAAATACTGTTCTAAGCAATGAAATTTTTTGGTCTCCTAAAAAGAAAAAAAGTTGATTAAAAAATGGTTCAGAGTACTACATTGCATTGGTAGTTAATTATCATTTCCTATGTAGTATGTGACACTCTGAATTTTCTTGCAGATTATTTTGTATTAAGTGGTTTCAATCACAATCAGCATCTGATTTAGTTAATTATAGATAAGAGCATGTGATTAAAAAAATCACATTTTTTGTTAGGTCATCACCAGAACAGAGCTATTATTCCTCAAAAGCGATTTAGCTGTTGTCTACCATCAGTAAAACTTTTCTAGGCAGAGTAGGGATGTATTTTTATAAGCTGCCCCAAAAATGAAGTCGTGTTAACCTGTGTGTTCTGTTTTTAATTAGTTCTGAAAGATTGTGTGACAAATACATGTTTAAACAATGAGTTTGGGAAGTGAGTTAAGTGTCTCATTCAAAGTCGATGTAATCTGTGGTATTGTTTGTACCGTGGTTATGATAAATCACTAGTTTGAAAATGTTTTTTGGATTAGATTCATATTAGTTTAGTGTATAACACTAAATGCACAGTAATTCACAATAAATGAAGTAATGTGAGTAAATCACAATACGTGGAAACAAACCAATTGAGACAAAGAAATTTTTGTTCCCTTTGCAAATACAGAGAACTACTAGTTAAAATTGCTACCAATGGGAAATGTAAAAGGTGAGGTAATTCCCTAAAGAAAAAGGGCCCTAGTTGTGAAACACATTAAATGTAAATCTTGTAAAACTTGTAGGGAATGTACTGAAGTACTGAATTGAACCCGCTCAGAGTTCACGCTAACGAGAAATTCTGGTCAATGAAAGCAGATAAAGGAATTGTAAATGACTGTTTAAATTAGTCTGGAATTCCAGAACATGTGCTTGGATAATATGAAATAAAGCTGTCTAAATATGCAGCTCTCATTAATTTATTGGTCATAGTGAATGTCTGTTACAAGATCCATGGCTGCTGGAATAGCTTGCTGGTGTTTAAATCTCTGCCGTTTTTCAGGGGTTAGAATGGAGAACAGAGATAAGGATCTTTCAATTTTGCTCTCTGTTGTCCCAGTAACTCACCAAGGAACCATGGTGGACTGTGAAAGCTCACCTTCTTTAATTTGTGTGGCAGAAGAGGTTGGCTTTGCTTATTTATATAGCTTGGGAATGAATTCTACAGAAACATCCTGGTGCCTGTTGCCTGTCACACACTCTGTCTTCTCGACTATTGTGTTTCTTTCACAAATGCTCTTAAGATGAGGAGGGTGAGGTACTACTAAGTCACAGCAGAGTCAAAATGGATGGACAGGCAAAGATGTAGCAATAAGTGTAGGATGATCAACAAGGCTGAGTGTAAGATGCTGCACCAGGGTTGGGGCAATCCCAAGCATAAATACAAATTGAGCGGAGAATGGATTGAGAGCAGCCCTGGAGAGAGGAACTTGGGGCTGTTGGTGGATGAGAAGCTCAGCATGACCTGGGAATGTGCACTCACAGCCCAGAAAGCTGGCCTCATCCTGGGCTGCATCCAAAGCAGCATGGACAGCAGGGTGGGGGAGGGGATTCTGTCCCTCTGCTCTGCTCTCTTGAGACCCTACCTGGAGTGCTGTGTCCAGCTGTGGAGTCCCCAGCATAAAAAGGACATGGACCTGCTGGAGCATGTCCACAAAGATAAGAGGTCTGGAGCACCTCACTTATGAGGGCAGACTGGGAGAGTTGTGGTGGTTCAGCCTGGAGAAGATGCCAGGTAGACCTCACTGCAGCCTTTCAGTACTTGAAGTGGACTTAAGAGAAAGATGGGGACAAACATTTTACAAGTGTTTATGGTGACAGGACTAGGTCAATGGTTTTAAACTGAAAGAGGGCAGGTTTAGATTATATGCAATAAGGCAATTCTTTGCTGTGAGGGTGGTGAGGCACTGCAACAGTCTGTCCCAAGATGTGGCTGCCCCATCCCATGGAAGTCTTTGGGACCAGGTTGAACAGGGCTTTGTGCAGACTGGTGCAGTGGAAGGGGTCCCTGCCCATGGCAGGGGGATTGGACTAGATGGTCTTTAGAGGTCCTGTCCAACTCAAACCATTCAATAATTCTGTGTAGTGTTGGAGTTCATTACAGCTCTGGACTCAGGGCAGTGTTGCCCTTTTATTCTAAAAACTTGGTGACTACATCAAGCCTTGTCAGACCTGCTGTTTCTGCATGTTGTTTCTCCAGCATCCTTTGGCCAGGCAGCAGCAAAGTTCTCCTTGGCTCAGTTTCAAGTGGGATAGAGGGAGAGGAAGCATGAAGAGTGCTTCTTCTCACCATTTTGGAGCTGAAAATCTGAAGATTGTGCTGCCCCTGAGTCCTAGGGGTGGGTCATTGACTTTGCAAGCAGATGTGCTTGTATATTCCTGGTCTGGCCAGACTGGTCTTTCGGCCACCATCTTTTCTGCTCTGGCAGCATTACTGATCAAGACCAGGTCTGACAGTTGTCACGTGCTTTCTGCAGGCTGGCTTGCAACTGTTTGCTGTCCTTCTGCTGTGTGATTGGAAAGAAGGAAGATTTTAGTTGGCTTCAGTGGATCATTTCTCAGATGCAGGAACCTCTGCTCCATGATGATGGTGGGGCAGGCTGGTTTGGACCTCCTTTCTCTGGCATTTCTGTCAAGGCAGAGGAGATTAAATGGCCTATTTCTCCAGTTTCCCATGCTGGCTGCTGGCCTGGTTTGTGGGCAATTCTGTTCATGAGCATTATACTGCTGGATTTATTTTTTTTTCTGGCTTCCTGATACTTAGTTAATTGCAATGTTGAGCCCTTCAATCCTTTGTGCAGAGAAAACTAGAAAAAGGTGAAAGTCAGTTACAGGCTGGGACCAGGAATCCCAATGTAAATACCAAGCATTTTTTGGGAGGGGGTTGGGAGGAAAGGAAGGGAGCAAAACAGGTAGGGGAGAAGTCAGGAGAAGAAAGGCAATTACCATGATCTTGGCAAATGTTACAAATACCACAGCTGCAGACTACTGGGTTCAGATTAAGATAAATACATACAAATGCTTTTATTTCATCCTTTTAGTAGCATATATTGTGAAATTATTTCTGTGCTTGTTTCATTTCTTGAGGGTGTGTTCTTCAATTTTAAATTATAAAGCTCTTTAAGGAGAGGCTGAGATTCCTGAGATGGACTGCAGCAGGGAGGAAGATCAGGATAGTTTAGTTAGGTAGAAGGTAGAGATAAATTAGTTAATAAGGTTTATTAATTCTGAAAGTGCTTATTTAGGCCAATGAGCAAACAGAATTTGTAAATGGAATAGAAGTTCCACTGAACTGTGTGTAAATTTGAACCTATGTTTACATGACAAATGTGCAAATGCTCTCAGGAATGAGCAAGACAACTCAAAAAAAGCTACTGTGCTATTAGTCTTGTTAGTTTTAATACTGGTTTATTTATGCTATTATTTATTAGTGATGTGTTTTGCACATCTCCAAACCTCTAGTTAAGGAATCAACACATGTTTATTATTTAAGAAAGAAGAACATTTCCGAAAGCACTTTTCCTTATAAGATACATGGCCATGTGTGTGCTTTGTTTGCACAAATGTTGGGTAACCAGAGGAGAGGGAGATGAAGCGTTATGAGATGTAAAGGTGGCTGTTTGATGCAACACATTCTGAAAGCTGAATTTGGGAAAAAATTAGAGATGTTTTGGAAAATGGATAAAGGCTTTAATGAACTCTGTGAAATATGCTTTATCATGGGGTTTAAATTGTTTAGTCTTTAGAGAGTTCACTGTTGAGGTGCTTTTATTGAAGGTAAAGGTAAAAAATTATTTGATCTATTAATGGGTGACTGAAAAGAGCTTGTCTCACAGTTGTCAAATATAGGCTGATCTACTCATTGTACAGATAAGGTTCCAGTAATTCAGTAATGACGGCAGAGACACTCAGTGTCATTCAACAAAGGATGGAGGTATATGGAATTCACATCTGTACAATGGAATTAATTGGACTTTTATGGTTTTTCAGAGAGTAGGAGTTTACATATCTGTCTTTTTAAATGCTTCAGTTCAGCTTCAGTATTGTATTTTAACATATATAAAAATATTTTAAATCTATAAAGTATATAGAATGGCAATGCATTCTGTTTTGGTGTTGTGGTAATTTCATCAAAAGTTGTAACAATAATTAAGCTCCTCAGTTAAATCTGTCATTTTGAGTAAGGTTTAAATGCAGACACTTGCTTTACATTTGACTTTTTGTGGACAGAATTGAGGGACAAAAATTCAGAAACTTCAGTGTTTTCCTAGTCACATTTGCTTCTGAATCTCACCAGATCTTTTTTTCTAGCACTCATTCTTGTTTTCAGAAGTTGTGTGATGATTAGCTATAAGGGCTATAACAATAGTTCATATATAATCAGGTTGAAAGATTGTTATTAATGGTTTCAGATAGACTGTCAAAACCCTTTTGTCATGTCATTTGCTTTTCACGAAAAAGCACAAATTTTACAGGCCAGAGCTGTCAGCTAGCTATTGTATTCAAGATCAGCTAACCTAACAGGAGTGAGAAAATGTCTTTTGTGGTATTCCATCTGTTTTTATTCTTATAAACAATTTGCACCATTTTCATTTAAATTCAATTGTTTTGGGTTTTTTTCCCTGTTTTGTTTTGGGTTTTTAATGCACATATGGAAGTAGATGCCAAAAATTTTCAGGTGATTAAAAAGCGTACATTTCTAAATTCATTAACTTGTGGGATCAATCTCTTCACTGCTTGCATTTGCAGTTTTAGGTTTGGTAAAGCAGTAACTATTCTGATGAATTATTATGTCAGATAATTTTATTTTTATTTTGAATTTATTGTGAATACCTAGAAAATTCAAGACATCTGGAATCTAATGCAGTGTTTCTCTTCTGTTTTTCCTACTGTTTCCATCAATAATGCACAATTATCTTCCACTTTAGCTCTGGTTCATACAAATGGTTTCCCTTTTTTTTTTTTTAAACTCACTTGCAAATAATTTGGTCAGAAGCAACTGCTTTGTTGGAGCAGGAACAGTTGGTCATCTTTGTCTGGAGATGACATTAGAGCTTGCACGGCGTTACAGAGTGGTAGCAAACTCCAGGCTGCCATTTCACCTCACGTATAATGTAACACACTACACATTCTTTACAACGAGCAGCAATTTTAGGATTCAGTAACAATCATCTTGGCAACACATTTATTTCACACTGAGATCATTAAAACCATGTGTTGACAATTTGCTTTCTTACAAACCTCTGACTCCCATGGCGGAGTAGAAGGCTTATTCACAGTGAATTGAATGCAAATAAATCTCGAGTTTTTACAGCTTTCTAAAATATCTGATTATATTGTAATAGTTAGTGAAAAACAGTTAAAAGTTAGCTAAATTCCTAGTCAGCAGTTTCTTTGAGAATAGTACTATTATTTCTTAAATGGGCAGTTATGCCTAGTTTGATTTGTGACAGAGCAATACTCTGCATATTTAATACAATGAAATAAACTTGCCATTTTAATATACTTAATATCTTTTAACACATTATTTTAAAGTAAATCATTGGAACTCACCTTAATAGACTTAGTCAATATTGAAACAAGTTGTATGCAAATATTTTGCAGCATAAATACTGACTATTATACCAGTAACTTTGGTAGATTTGAAATTACATACCAAAAATATGTCAGGCAAGATGTGTTCAATAAACTGGGTTTTTATTCGAAGTAGATTTGATGTCCTGTAGGATCCTTTTGCTCTCAGCAATGTATTATCATAAACAGAATTTTAGAAAGTATATGAGATATGCAAGAATATTGTTGTTTTTATATTGCTGTTGTGGTTCTTTATGCAGCTTTTTTTTCCTCTATTCTTTATGCAGCACTAAGTATGATGGAGTTTGTTTCTAACATTCCAAAAAAAAAAGAGGTTCATGTATATTTTGACTTTCTCCACCCTTATGCTTATTCTTCTCTATCTAACATGTACATCTCGAATGCTAGCAGGATGTTCTGTGTTTTTGGATTTCCTTGTGTCTTGGCATGTCACAGTTAGAAACTGCAGGATGGCCTTCCACTTGGCTGGGACAAAGCATTTCCACCACTTAGAGAGAATTTGAGGAATTGGGCTGTGTTTCTTTGGGAAGCAGAAGGAATTTACAGGTCATCTATAATTTGCATTTTTTTGTGGGCTTGCCACTTAAAAGGTTGTTGTAAAATGCTGAAACAGGTTGATCAGAGAGATTGTGAGACCTCCAGTCTTTGAGATGCTGAAAATGGACCTAGACAAACTGTTTCAAGGGAACCTGAGCAGGAGGAGACAGAATAATAGAATTGTTTATGTTGAAAAAAGCCTTTATGGTCATAGAGTCCACCCGTTAACCCAGCACTGCCAAGTCCACCACTAAACCATGTCCCCAAATGCCACACTGGCGTGTCTGAAATACCTCCAGGGATGGTGACTCAAACACTTCCCATGGTAGACTCTGTTCAAGTTCTTTACAACCCTTTCCAGGAAGAAACTATTCCTAATATCCTAATATCCAATCTAAACTCCTAATATATAATCTAAACTCAAGTTTCTCCAGTGTAACTCAAGGCCATTTCTTCTTGTTACCTGGGAGAAAAGACTGACCTTCACCTCGTTGCAGCCTTCTTTCAGGCAGTTGCTGAGAGGGATAAGGTCCCCTCTGAGCCTTCTTTTCTTCAGGCTAAACATCCCCAGCTCCTTCAGCTGCTCCTCATATGACTTGTGTTCCAGACCCTTTCCCAGGGCTGCTGCACTTCCTTGGACATGCTCCAGTACGATTCTGTTTGCTTCTGCATTTGCAGGGCAGAAGATAGAAATTGAAGACAGTGATGAAGCTTTGAAAAAACAGAAGTGTTATAGATTAATTTGCATTTTAAGACTGTTAAAATTTTGCTAGCTGATTACTTTTTATCATTAGTCTGTGTGATATTATAGCCCTGTGAAGTTGTTAAAAAACTCTAAATGGTTGAAAATTACTCTGAATGGTTCTTCCTTACTCAAATCTCCACATGTTCATGTTTTGTTTGCTTTGTCAAAAGGATGCAGACCTGAACTATTTACTGCCAGTGTCTACCTCCTTCACCTTAAAGCTTACACCAGCAGTAAGCTTGGGCTGATTACTGTTTAGAAAGATGAACTTTTTAAAGCTTCCTCTTGGATTTTGCATGCTGAAATCCCCAAGCTCTTTCTCCAGCTTTGTCATTGTCAGTCAATGGCTTTAGGTGGCCTCATCCCCACCACCAGTTTGTGTGGTGCTAGTGTGTTTGTAGTGCTAATCTTCTTAGTGAAGGGTGGCCCACCAGAGACATCTGTGATGTTGCATTTGCTATTGCTGTGATTTTTCCTTGTTTCTGAATGGTTTTGACATCTGGCATTAACGAGATGAGTACAAGTGTACTAAGAGAGATCTTGTACTAGCAGATGAGAAAAGAAAGTTGCACACACCAGTGGTTTTCAAAAGAAACAAAAGCAGCTTATCTGTATTGACAAAATGCTCAATTTGGTTGCAACATCCCAATGAAATGTTGGTGAAAGAAGCCAATTTTGTGAAATACAAAAGGTTGTGTGAGGTTCACTTCATCTCTCAGAGAAGAAAGGTTTGAGGAGCAGAATCACAGTGGAGCATTGCCCTGCATCCCTGTGGGTGTAAATGAAGTAATAGATTTTGCAGCTCAGTGTTCTGGAGTGCACATATTCATTTACAGCTGTGTGGGGAGAACATAAGGTAATTAAAGGATCTTTTATTAAGTTATTTTCTGCAGAAAATTATTTAGGAAAGAGTAAGCCCCACTTAATCTGTCTCTAAGAATACTGAGGAATTAATTTCAAGAGATGTTTTCGATATCACATTTACTGAGATACAGCTGTCTTAAGGTAGTGGTGCTGGAAACCCAGCAAGTCATGCAATCATGGAAGCACTGAGATGTGCTTTTTTAAAATCACTGTTTAGAAGGATGATCAGCTACTGAAAACTGCTTTTACTTATAAACTTTCTAAATATGTTTTTTTTGGTGTTTTTGTTTTGTTTTGTTTTGTTTTGTTTTATTTTGTTTTTTGTTTTTTTTTCCAAACAGCCCGCTAGCTTTTCCTTAACATAGGTTCTGAAATGTCAGGGGTTTTTTTAAATTAGAACCAGATATTAAAACCATGTTTTTTTACTGCTGAAATTGAAACCAACTTCACTGTTTGCTATGGAAACAGGTTTTTAAAACAAATCTGTTCATGTGTGTGCTGATGTGCCAATCTGTGAATTTATGTAACTTGTGAATTTTTTCATGCCTTTTTCAACCAGCTTGTAGAACGATAGGTGGTACAGAACCTATTACAGTCTGCATTAAGCCAGTAACCTATACCTGTATCAGAAGTATATGCCAGTTGTCTCACTGGATTAAAGAAGGGATGGGGCAACTAGCACAGAAAGGTATTCAACCTAATTAAAGATGAAAGATTTCCCCAAATTTGGTGTTCCCTGCCATTTGCACATGACAATGTTGTATTTTGTAATCCCGCCATTACTGAGAGGGGCTCAGGTGCTTTTACTAAAAGTGCTGCATCATACTGTTTTTTCATACTCATTTGTCAATTTAATTGTATATTATTAAACAACAATTTTACAAGTAAGTTTCATGAGTCGTGAAATACTATATAGTTATTTTTTCCATAGTACTCTGCTTTTACATGACAGCTTCTGGAGGATAGTTATCTGGGGCAAAGCATCTCTGACCTGCTCAAAGCATCTTCTGGAACAGCTGTGATGTTGCCTGAGGGATCATATACTGCTTAAGTAGTTACTTAGGCTGAGACCAGAATCCTCAATAAGTCTCACTTTGCAATAAACACTTGCCTAAACTGTGCAGGTTGTTCTAAAGGAGTTACTGGAGCAATTCAGTTGTAAAATAGAACTTCTACTAGAACTTCTACCTTCTGCCAGAAGGTAGCAGAAAATATAAAAAAATGTTATAAAATTTGAAACAAATTGTCATGAGCTGTGTTGTCTGTTTTTAATAAGGAATTTGTCTCTGTTTGTTGATGCAGGCCACAGAAACATTGTTCCGAATGGCAGTAGCAAGAGGAGCTATCACACCTTTAAGACATGGAGAAGTAAGGCTAAATATATCAGCATTTTTTTGTTTCTTATTTATGTGTGATATTAATGCTTTATTAATACAATGCTTTATAAATTCCTGGAAGTCATACTGTCTTCAGGTAAGTGAAGAAAGCTGGACTATATATAACTTGCATACCTACACTGCAGTATTTTATTAAAGGAGGACAGGAACTTAAATACTGCCCAGTCAGAAAAGAAATTTTTTTCAAAGAACACTCTGTTCTTCTCTTTGCTTCAGTTATTACTTAGCTGTAGGATAGAGGTGACTCATGAGAGGCTTTCAGCTGCTTTGCCAAGGGCTGGGATCCAGTTTTTCACTGAATTTTCTCTGAATTTCATTTTTTTGACAATTAAAGATTGTCAAATCTAGAGAAATTCACAGAAGGTCAGTATTTGTTACTGGGTAGCTGTGGAGAGGTTACTTCATCCTTTGTTCCTTTTAAGAAATAGTAACTTCATGTTATATACAAAGTTTTAATATATTAATTATTCCAAAGAGAATAAATGTATTTCAGTATTATGTTGCTTGTATACGTTCTGTTTGTGGTGAACTTTTTTTCCTTCTTTGTATGGCTTTGTATCTGGTAAACATGATTTTGAATGTTGCTGATTAAATATCTCCGATATGAGTTGGTGCTATTTATACCTAGTTTGAATTTCATTTAAAAAATAAAATACTACAGTCAGTCATGACACTGGGAATGAGGAATGATCTGGGCATTGCCACAGCTGGATGTTACAGTGTGTGGGGTTTTTCAGTGTTAGAACCCTCGTATTTTCTCATGGTGTTATTCTTTTAATCAAATTCCTAATAAGCTTGTGAAAAGTTCTTATCAGAGACACAGCGTTCAGTCTGGAATCTTGACCTACACTGACTCTGGAATCTCAGCTGTGCTGTAAAATGTTCCTTATGCTGATGAGGTTGCCCTAATCTCTTTTTTGTGATAAAATAATGTATCTCTCTGTCAGTGTCTGAAGATGTACCTGAGATATCATGTCCTGCCATTGTCTGTAGTTTTTCAGAACATATGGATCCTCTATGAATTTTGTGTACTGCTGTTTTCTACAGAGGAATGTAATGTCATTTCCAGAAGTGTAAACTACTGGATATGTGCATCCCTTCTAAATTCCCAGGTTAGCTTTTCAGTGAAGGGTACTTAATTGTCTATGTTTTAATCACCAGATTGCCTAAAAGGTTTATGTAGTTGCCCAGTCAGTGGTGTGAATTATGGAAAAATAAAATTGTGGGTTTTTTTTAAAGAGTAACAAATTGTACTGTTAGCAGTCCAAGATACTGGGACACCTACAGACATAATGGTGTATGTTGTGAATGATACTAGTAATTTCTGAATTTGATGCATCTTATGTTGAGCCAGTTTAGCTCACTGATAAGGTAGAAAAAATTTTACTTTTCCTTCAGGTATTCTTTCTGTTCTTTTATCAATGAAACCACCTCAAAGGCTAGAGAGAACCAGAAGAGAAGCAGCAACCTAAGTGGTGAGAAGATGTAACCATGGTTAGCAAGAAAGGAAGTGTGAGAAAGTGAACTCCATGTTGGTGTATGGTGTCCTGTGATGCTTTTTCTGAAGTATTTCTGGGACCTCAGTGTAAATGCAGTTAAGGCTAAGCTAGATCATTTATAGATAAAGCATGTAATAATGGTCCAGAATTGGCTTTTTGTGTAAGAAGGCAGCGGGAGAAATGAGCAAATACCTTTTTACTCTCTTGTATTTTTATTGGACTTTATGCAGCAGAAAATGTTTTTGCTCAAGGGAGAACTTTTCATTAAGTTCCATTGTGTAATTGTAATTTACTTAGTCTGAAAATGAGAAATTACATTATTCAAATGAAACTAATTTTTCCAGAAGAAACATATAATTATCAAGTCATACTACAATTTTTTTTCGCTCTTCCAAGAAATTGCTGGATGCTTGCACAGTGCATAAGTAGAAAGGGAGCCAGAAAAAAAGTTGAACATGAACTAAAGTTGACTGTATTCTGTTTGAGAAGTGTGAATTTGGCAATGAAAATCAAAACAGATTGGAAATTGGAAAATGGAAATTTCAAAATATGGAGGCAGCAGTCCAAATGTGTAAAAGTGCTGTTCAACTTTCACATCAGAACTTAAAAATGTAACACCATTTAAAATTTGAGGGAGGGTAAAACTGTTCACTGTTAGAAGGCAAAAGTCATACCTGTTTGTTTTAAATTAATAAAAAAATAACATTATTCTGTCTGTACCACTGAACAGATTAATGTGCAAACATTTCTTATACAGGCAAAACAGGATGCATGAAAAGCTGTCCATTCTGATCCAGCTGTCATCACCAGGTGGATTTATAAGTTATAATATTGAATGTCCACTGGCAGTCCCTTTTATTTCTCCTTTCAACATTTCCTCATTCATTTGGCCTTATCAGGTCCCCATTTATTATCTTTGAAGAAATTGAAAAATGAGATTGTACAGGCTTGGTCTTCCTACTTTTGCATTTGGTTTATAAAATCGCTGTTGAGAGTTTGGATAATTATGCTGCCAAAACGAATTACCAAAATTGGGTGCATAGTGCCAAAAATTATTTAATTGTGGAATATTAGTCATAGAGGTTCCTGAAGAATTTCCTCAGCAGTTCTCTTTCTCCTGGGTGGATTTAAGTGTAGTAGCATCCATGGGAGGGAGTCAAACCCAGAAGCAGAATTCATTCTCAGGATTCAATATGTTGTTGTTGATGTTAATTAGTTATTCCTGTCAGTTATTTTGTTGTGGGGCTGGAGCATGAGGCAGAGCCTTATTCATTTCTGTTACCACTTCTAGCTGATTCTCAAATGATCCAAAAATCGTGGGAGCAGATGTGATCACACCAAATCCCATGGCTGTGCTTCTGTCCGGAAATCTTAATATGCATTTCATTAATGACACAAGGCTGAGAGCTGTGCATCTGGGGAGCCCAGACCTGGCACCACCTAGAGACCATCTCCTGCTGCTTCTTCTGCTTCTGGTCTTCATGCAGGAGGCTCAGATCAGCTGCCATCAGCAGTGTCTGCATTCCCGCAGTGTCCACCCTCTCGCAGACAGGCCTGCTGTCTCTGGGTGCTGGCTGATGTGGCAGCAGTGGTGGGGTTGAGGAAACAAGAGCAGCAACAGCCTGCCTGCTGAAATGAGCGAGAAGAGGAATGCAGGGAGGCTCCTGCTTTGGAGCTGACTGTTTGTGCTTTCCAGTTCTGCATTCTCTGGAGCCTCTACTGCTATGTGCTGAGTGAGCCCCAAGGGAGAGCTGTAAGGAGGAGCAAGGGTTGGCAGCAATGAGCTGTGAGGAGTCGCTGAGTGCATGGCAGCAGGATGCAATACATTTGGCACAAGCTAAGATCAGTTTGGTGACTGTACAGAGAGAGAGAACTTCCAAAATGTTACTGGAGATGACTGATTTTATTCACATTGCACCAGTGATATACCAGACCAAGTGTGTCACATAGGATGTGTATATCCTGTGGAGTTACTGAACAAGAAGGAGAGATCTGGTTAGGACAGTGAGCTCACAGGACTGATGTTCTCAGTCCCTGTAGATGAGGGAAATGAATTCACACAGAGAAGGAGCAGGGGGATAAACTGAGAGGGTGGAACCCTTAAATGGAAAAATTGCATGGAATAGGCTGACATAGCCAACAGATCTAATGGTAGAGTTATGATTCCCAGAGAGCCACAACTGATACCAGCCATGCATGATCTCTGTGGCTGTTAGCATAAAAAGTTTTCCTAAAGCCTAAAATGGCTTACTGCCTTGCAGTGTAATACATGCAACTGTATGCATTGCTATGGTAGTACATACCCATGCTTGAAAGTGGACTTTGTTGGAAGAAGACAAGTCTTTGTTTTTGTTTAAAGCTGTTTTTAAGAGGTTTCACCATTCTGTGTGTTTTTGGTAAATTCAGTAATGTGAAGTGCGAAGTTTTATGAATTTAGTCCAGATATCTGTAAAAAGTAATTTCTGTGGGTTTGTGTTCACAATTAATACCAGTGATGTATTTGCAATACCACATTTAGCTAAATGTTGAATAAGGGGAATCAGTAAGGATCTTTAAAATGTGCTTTCTTTAATATTTTTTCAAGTGAATACATAACAGGGAACAGCAATATGAAACGCTCCTTCTGTGCAGCACTGCTTTTCGTTCCACAGAGGTACTGAAAGAACCTTGGAAAGGAGGCTACACAGTTGGAAGTGGCATTACTGCCAGCTCAGGTTTTCCTTGCTCTCTTTCTTCCCAGTCCACTGTGTCATAGCAGAGTGCGTTGCAGACTCCTGGAAACTCACCTGTGGAATTAAAGTCATGTAGACATGGACCTTTTGTATCATTAACAGTAACTGTAATTACTTTTTTATGAAGAGGAGTGTGTTTCTTTTACTTGCCAATGGAGTGATTCAAAAGAGATATTATGACACCTGTCATCATATTTAGTTGTGTAATGTGAAGATGTCATGGAACTAAGTATTCATTAAATGACAAGCTCTTTTCCATATGAAGGGGTTCTAGGATTGTTAGTCTCTTGGATCTTTTTGTCTGGAGTTTTTTCCTGGCCTGGTTAAGGGTTGCTGGCACACTGAAAATGTGTATTTTTGAAATTTAATATGTTGCAAAACAGTGTGAATTTAATTTAACCAAATCATATTTCTGAATGTCAGGTAAGATCCAAAGGGCCAGTAGGCTGCAGTATTAATTTCTCTTATAATTATCCACTTATATTTGGAAGGTATTTGCAAAACTAAACGGAAGGAGTTGGTTGCAGGCAGGTCTGAGTGCCTGTTCATCTAAAGTCAGGTCTCTTCTCTCTGTCCTAAGAAAATAATCTGTACTTTAATTTTTAGCTTTTTCACAAGAAATGTGTTTTTAAAAAATTACAATTAAGAGGATATCCTATAAGAGTCTTCTGAACCATCAATTAGCAAGTCACTTAAATTATTGGCATACATAGTTATAGTTTTCTCAAATCTATTTTGGAAGTATGGAGCGTGTCTTTTATAACTTCTTGTAAAGAAGAAGAAAATGGATAAAACGTATCCATAAGAATGGAAGTGTTTTATAGTCCTTTGGCTTAAGGTTTTGGTTTGGGTCATATGTGTCAGAAGTATTTTAAAATAGTACTGGGCTCTGGAAAATTCTTCTGGCAGGTCACAATGGGTAACAGTTCAAAGGTAATTTAATTGCCAAATACTGGCATACCTTATCTATGTTATCTGGAAGTAAGTCAAAAGTAGATAATTCTTCTGATTAAATGCAGTGAAAACTAAAGCTTGATTGGAGAGAGAGAGAGAGAGAGAGAGAGAGAGATTGAGAGATTGAGAATGCCATTGAACCCTGGGGAGGGAAACCAGCAGATTGCCTTTGAGGTGTTCCAGTGTTTCAGTGCTATTTTTGCCATGTATTCAGTTGTGTGAAGGTGTTATTTGTCTAGCTTGCTCTGGTTTATCCATTTTAAGTTGTCTGTGGGTTTTTAATAAATTTTTAATCATGAAGAGAAAGGAAAATTTGTTTTGAAACCATAATTGAATATGAAGAACTTTTCTGCTCTTTTAATATGCCTTTTACCTAGGGATAGTCTGTTTCTTACGAAAAGTCATCTCAAGCCTTGATAGAGTATTGACCTGCTCTAAATAATTTTAAAGTGTTGTGATGGAGTTAGTTTGTTAGGGAATGTGAAAAATTAATGCACTGTAGGAATCATGTCTGGTGTAAATTTAAGGTAGAAGTATCTGAAAGTAGGAGAGTGGCTGCATATTTCAGAATATGGAGAGGTACCACTGTAGAAAGGTAACACACAAGTTTGGAAACTCAGAGAACTTGAATTTCAAAACAGAAGTGGAATAATACCTAGGTAACTCATGCTTTGTATTTTTCTTTTAAGTGTATGGAAAATATAGTCTGCCTATTTGTCATGGAGTGGAACAATGGAGTTTAGTACTTTAAGCATTTAGCATATCATGCTAGACATTATTGTTATTGTAATTTTCTTTAGTGCAAGCCCATGGTATGTATTTATCTTAGAATAGTCTTTACTTCCCTTAATGAAGTGAAATACAAGGCTAAAAAGTAAATTAAATTATGCCCAGAGGTATTTGCCAGGTGTGGTTCACCAAAAAAGTATTTGCAGGGAGTAAACTAAGGAGGGAATTACTATTTTAAAGACTTGTCTCTATTTTTTTTTCTTCCCCTTAGTACTTAGCCTGTATATTTTAGATTTCTTACTGTTTTGCATCAGTAAAGCAGTGGGTGCATGGTGAAAGTAGACAATAAAAAATTAATTATGGCAGCAAAGCTAAATGTAAGGAAATATATTTAGCTCCCAGTCTAGTTTATTTTTAAGTCTTCTATGTCATGGAATGAAGCTGTCATTTTGCTTTATACTAAAACCTGCCCCCAGACACAACTCCATTGTTCTGCAAGAGTAACAATCATGTTGGGAGACTTTTACTCCTGTACATGAGGAAAGGCAGAGTAGGTGCTACTACTGGAGCTTGGTGCTTGCATAATGCTTCTTTCCCACTTTGGTGATGTTGACATTGATGTATGTTAATTCTTTCATGTAGTTGAAGAAATAGGCAACTGTAAGAAGATACATAACCTGATAAAGCTAAGGATTTGTTTACATTCCTCTAGGCATTTAAGAAGGCTGAGTGTTACTATAGCATACACATAGCTAATCCTCAGTTTCTGTGCAAGTTGTTTGATTCAAGTTGCTGGAAGAATAGCTTTGCTATTGTCTGAATGCACACTATTTTCACTAACACACTGCAGTGTAAATATACGTGTGTCAATTAAATCACTGCTGTGTGTACAGTCACAGAATCATAGAATGGTTTGGGTTGGAAGGGACCTTGAAGAACATCTAGTTCCATTTCCCCCCTGGTCATGACAGGGACACCTTCTGCCAGACCAGGTTGCTCAAAGCCCCATCCCTGACCTTGAACACTTCCAGGGATGGGGCATCCACAGCTTCTCTGGGCAGCCTGTGCCAGTGCCTCACCAATCTCACAGTAAAGAATTTCTTTCTAACAATAATCCAAATGTAGTCTCAGTTTGAAGCTATTCTCCCTTGTGCTATCACTACAGTGCCTGATGAAGAAACCCCTCTTGACTTCCCTGTAGGTCCCCTTCGGATGCTGGGTGGTTGCTATGAGGTCTCCATGCAACCTTTGCTTCTCCAGGTTGAACAGTCACTTTGAAGGAGGAGTGTCTTAATTTTAGTGTAAATGTAACTTACATTCAATGATTTTCAACTAATTAAATGTAATACTCCTTTTGGAAAACAGTATTCTCATTCAATTGAAGTTATTTTATGCTTTTTGTGCATGTGTTAGACTTAGTAAGTATTGCTGAACACAAGCAAGAAATAATAGCCATCTTTGGTAACTTTTAATTGTCCTGTATGTTAACAGATTGCATAAATCAAAATGCAGTTTGAAATGTCTTTTTTGGGTTTCTGAAAAAAAAGATGAATGTGCCTATAGTCGTGAGAAAGCTTTTTCCATTCCATCCAACCAAAACAATCATATTGTGATTCTGTGTGCTACTCTGTGTTGAAAGACCTAAATTGACAGATATTTTTCTGTAGATATAAAACTAGAATAATCTTACTTTTATTTGGCATATATACTTGATAAATATTTTATAAAAGTTAAAATTTACATACATTTCTCTTAAGCTGTAGAAAAATCAAATGACAGTACCTAGGATAAGCAGCTTATAAAGGCTAAGAGTTTTATTGTTCTTTCCAAAATGTGAAGGTATGGGAAAATACTGTTGATAGGGAGGTTGACTACTAGGACTGGGAACTGCTACTAAAACCAGGATGTAGTATTTCTGGTGTGACATTATTTGGTGGCAGGGGGAGGAGATGCTGGAGCATTTCCACAGGTTGTGATCCTTACTGGGTGAGCACAGCTGGCTTTTTTGGACACTGTAAGAATGATACTATACTCCAGTAATCTGAAATTATTTCAAACTTAAAAATCTTAGATGTTCTTCCTTCTTTTAAAGAACTTGTGTTGGTGAAGCCAACT
Source organism: Cichladusa arquata (assembly GCA_026413545.1). Lineage (NCBI taxonomy): Eukaryota > Metazoa > Chordata > Aves > Passeriformes > Muscicapidae > Cichladusa > Cichladusa arquata. The sequence continues at coordinate 81,463,649 of JAOTQP010000001.1, read as the reverse complement.
CTGTACCTAAATAACAGCATGAGAACAGGAGAACAGTCTAGCCTGAGGTATTTAGTTGCCTTTATGAATGTTGAGGAAGTTGTTGTTATGGGCAAGATCAAATGCTATTGCTTACATTCAGGAGTGGGTACTGGAGAATCAGGAATAGTGGATGTTAATGGAAATTAACATTGCAGAAGTTCTGTAATAACAGTCTGCACTGGTTTGTTGTAATAATGTATTGTAATATTTTTACAATATTTAATCACTTAGGAGGGATTATATTGTCTTTGTTGACTGATATCTCAGGGCAAGGTGATTGCAATAGGTCTGCCAGCAGCAGGAATGATAGAGTGCATGAACTGCTGGAACAGTTCTCCCACTCTGAACCATGAAACCAATCTGTTCCTGGCAGCTACAATTTTATGGAAACTAATTCTTTGTTGATGGAATCAGGTGAAAAATACGTGATTCTGATTAGCAAACAGTCTGTAGAGTTTCTTGGTCATGGATAACATTCCTCTGGCCATGTGCATGTGTTCAGATGTGTGTGACTATACATGTTATTTATGTTACATATTTATCTTCCTATAAGAAAAATTATGGGCAGTTTAGTTTTTTAAATATACTGGTTTTTAAATATTTGTACTATAATTGATAAAATAATAATCTCATTTTAAATATGTTTATTATGGTAGAATGAATATTCAGTTTTATTAGAAACTCAAGCTTTTAAATCCAACAACTCTCAAAATAATATTTAGTAGACCTACATAGCAAAAACTCAAATATGAGCCTTTTTTCAAGTACCACTGTTTCCTGTAGGAAATGCATATTATACAAGTGACTGCTTGGATAAAATAATGACCTTTCATTTTTAAGTATCCTGCAGAGCTGCAAAAAGTAAACTGGTATCTGCAGTTTGCCTAATGGACTGCTCACCACATCACTGCATGCAATTAAGCATAAGTGATTTTTCTGCTCAAGACAGCCTCAAGACCGATTTAGCAATGAAACTTAATTACTTCTAGCCCTTAGAGAAAATGGCCCAACAAGGTTGAGGTTTTTGGCAGGGCAGTGTGGGAAAGCTATTGCTGCAACTCCCTTCCCCACTTCTGATTTTCTGTTTGCAGTACTTAAAGCAAAGTTAACCTTCAGTTAAGAAAATATTCCCAGAAATAAGGTGCATTTTTATTTCTTTCTTTGTTACAAGGCTAAAGAAAAAGATAATACACCACTGCAGTGTTTTAAAAGTAAGCATTCTGATCAAATCCCACTGCTTCAGACTATGAGTGAAATTATTCTGTGCTAATCAAAATTAAAACTTAAACATTAGTTCTCAAATGCTTAAGTGTTAGTTAGCTATTCTAGCCAGGAAAATATCAAGCTACAAGCTAAAGCTAAGTGCCTTGGTGCTTCTTGACAGCTCAATATGTTACAGGTAAATTGTTCCTTTATTTTTTACTTAGGTTACAGGAAAAATTGCTGAAGGAAATGAACATTACAAAAAAAAAAAAAGAAGAATCTTATTAATAAACTACTTTATACTCAAAATTACTTCATTTGAGTTTTTAGGAATGTGTTATTTTTCAAAGAAATGGGAACTTTAATTCTGTGACTCCAAGGAATACAAGGAATACATCTGGAATAACAATTCAGAGGGACATATGGCATCAATTGGCTTATATTTTCCTATATGGGGGTTCTGATTGAAGTAAGAGGGAAAAGTGCTCATTAATTATGTGGGATTAAAAATGCAAATACTATGCTTTTTTGGATTTACGTGCCTTATTAAAAGAGTGTGAGTGTAGTAAAGATGTGGAAGCTGAGCAAAGAAAATTTACTTTTCTGTTAGTCAGCTGTGGCAATAACTTGCTTTACTTTTGTAGTATATTTTTCACCTTAACAGTTTTGACTCCCTCACTCCTATCTCTTCATATAGAGAAATTTTTCATTCACCTCTGGGATTGTAAATTACAGAAAGATGCAATATTGCAGTTGTAGTTTATTTGATAAATTCCTTCCTTAGTAATGCTTCAGGTCTTTTTCCTGTTAACAGCTATGGACATGTTTATCAATGGAAATATTAATGGTAACAAAACTAAACATGTGCCTAAATATTTGTGAGTGTGTGCAGCATGAGACACTAATTCCCACAGGCATGTTTAGCACATGCTCTAGTGCTTTGCTCGGTAGGGAGTGAATTTAAGAGTGTGTGTAGGTCCCCGTGATTTCAACAGTATTTAACTGAACAAGTGACTTAAACTTTTTTTGCTAGACAGGAAATAATAATTTAAGCATGCACTTGAAGGGGTTTTTTTGTTTGTTTTTTTCATTTAATTTTTTATTTTAGGTCAGAGCATTGAAAGACTCATTGGAATCAGTACTGTTTTAGTCTTATATTTAGAATCCCTGGAATAGTTATCAACCTGGGTATTATATTATATTATAT
>JAOTQP010000001.1:81403378-81461118 GCA_026413545.1 Cichladusa arquata | reverse complement strand
TATTATATTATATTATATTATATTATATTATATCATCATTAATCATTATATAATCATCATTAATCCCATGGTGTTTTTTTTACATTTGAGCTGCTCAGGCTGACATTTTCGGAGGTAATGAGGCTGGTGCTCCCCATCTGCACTTCGTAATGTCAGCTTGTTTCCTTTCGTGAAGGAGACACGAGGTGTTTCACAAAATCCATCATGCGATAGAGTAATGAGAGATGGACCAGAGACCCGAATTACAGCTGCACCAGAAATGTGTATCAGGAACTACAGGAACTTAGTAAGGGATGTTGACTACCTGAATAAACTTGGCAAGAGGCTGGGGAAAAGTTTAGTATTAGCTTCTTCTGGAGAGGCTTGGGATAGGTAAGTGACAGACTGGGAGTCCTACAAGTACATGTGAGAAGTGAGCTTTTGCTCTCTTCATTCTGTGGGCAAAATGCCCCTCCTTATTTTGCAATAGGTCATGGATTAGATGTCCTTAATTCCGATCATAAACTAATTAATGGGGTTACCTGCAGGGAAAGGTGGTCTTGGTAACCCACATGGTCTCCTGCAGTTTTAAGTTCTAGAGGAGCTGGGTCCTAGTGACTCTATTCTTTTCAGCCATCTAGTGATATAAGGTGATGCTCAGTTGCCCTGGAAACTTCATGCTAAAAGTTTCGGACTAATAATGTAGTTGGGATATAGGATAAATCATGCTCTTTGTCTACCTCTTGAACTACAGTTTGGAAGCTAAGCTTCACTCCTAATTAGAAGAAAATCCTCTATTGAGTTAACAGTAACAGCCTTGCTGCCTCCTTTTGTTCATTGCTGAAGTGTTTATAACAAAGGGAGAGATGCATTGTGTTCTATACAAAGCTCCTTTCTGGCAGGTGCTTTGACTCTCTTGCATGTTGGATTTTAAATCGGTTAACTTGTTTGTAAGAAGAGTTCAACACTTATTTGCAATTTACTTCTCTGAATTCGCTTTGAGCTGTGTCGTTTTGAGGTCTGTGCAGGATGGACCTGAACAAAGGCAGATGTGGAAATATTTCTTTTCAGTAAGATTATTTTGTACACAATGTACTCCTCTCTGTGGTGTTCAGTACAGCTCATTGAATTTCGTGTAAATTCAGGACAAAAATGTAGACAAATAAATTTCCCTGTGTCATCTGTATGTCCTTGAACTCAGTTTCACTTTGAAATGACTATGTGAAGAGACCATGACTGGGTACAATTTTCCAGTCATAAGGAAAGTGCTTGGAATTCCTGACATTTGGAAGTGTTCACATATGTTTGATAAAATGTGAGTTTGTTTTGTTTTTTTTTTTAAAAAGCTCTTTTAAGTTGCTGAAACTCAGAACTTTTATGTAATCAGATCTGACCCTGGAGCTGTTTATCAGGCAGAAAGAAAGTGCCCTTCACTTCATTTGACTGGTAGTGATGATGTTTAAAGGAAAGACTGACTAATATCTCTTTCTACATTCTTGGTAGCCACCAAAGATCCTTAAGTTCATTCTCTTGTTTTCATCTTGAGTAACAGAGAGCCATTTAAAAGTAACAGCTGGTGACCAATGTGGTCTGATAGAGGCAGTGGGTATCAAGAAATAATTTCTGGTGAGATATCTTATTTTCCAAAGCATGTTCTTCCAGCAGTGACCTATACTTGTGAAACTGGCTTAAATGAGTATTTTTTTGCAGTCCCAATATAAATTATTTCAGTTCCAGTCTGTGCAGTTTCTTCAAACAGCATTTGGCATGAGATGCACAAGATATTTTGACTATTTTCAATATTGACTATTGACTATTTGTCAATAATATGGGAAATACTGTTCTAGGTAGTGGAAATTTGTATACAAAAGACAGAAGTAAAGATTTTTTATTCTATTGACTAATAATTATTTTGTTGTATATTAAAATATCAGTACATGATTTTAAAGCTATTGAAATGCTGCTCAGCAATGGATGTGGTGACAAATAGCTGGCTAAGAAAAGGTTCCTCACTTGGTCCCTTACCTCAGGGCATTTTTATGCCAAAAAAATTACAATTTGAGGTTACATTACTAATTCTGGAGTGAAAAGTGACACCTGGTTAGCATTTCAAATGCTGTACTTATGGCTGAAGCAGAGAGAACAGTTTGTGCATTTGAAAGTTATCTCTTTGTATCTTCACCCTTCCCCATTTTTGTTTTCTCCAGTATTTAACAGTTGGGGTTTTCTTAAGGTGCTATCAAGGCAAAGTCTTTTTTTTTGTAAGTAGAAAGAGCCTTTCTAGAGCAGATTTCTGCTTCTACAGCTTCATCCCCAAGGTGAGAGCTATGGCAGAGAAATGTGGCTGGGGAGTAACCAGCATTGCTGGAGTGGTACTGGGAGAACTGGGCCAGCCTGTTGAAGGGGGACCCTGGACTGGTCTCACCATCTGATCAGAAGACTGTGGGAAAGGTTGTCTGTGAGTTACAACATAATTTCTGTGCTGGCTGCTATTAAGATGTCTTCAGTCCCACAGTGCTGAATGTGAAAGGTTCCCTAAGAAGGGATTTTAGGAGAGCTAAACTTAGACAAAGCTGCTTTTATTGCTGAAATACCTCATTCAGTCATTTTCCCAGTACAGATGAGAGTTCAGATTTGTCTCCATTAATTCCCTCAGGGTATCTTAAGGAATTTTATGCAAGATCTCGAAAAAAGAAAGAATTGTGTTTCTGTTTCTGATGTTCTTATCTGGCATTATATTAAACATTTGAAAATATACACATTAAACATTTGAAGATACAGAAATGAACCATGGTTGCTTCAATTTTTCTTTGACCCATTCCTGTATTCTAGGCAGATTATAGTATCAAAATACTGTAGTAAATCACTTAATAATTAAATTCTTTGTTGATATCTCAGGAGTTTGAAATTCCTTTGGGTTTTCCCACCACCACCTTTGAAGATAAGGCCTGATTTGTCATGTGTTACATGATTCTAAAGTAGTTTCTGCTCAGGTGACCTAACAAGCAGATAAAAATGGTGCTGTACTTGGGGGAGAAAAAATACTTTAAAAGTTTTTTTTTAGTTCAACAATTTTTTCTTTAATGTCTATCGATTTAGCAAAGTTAAACCCTTTCAGAATATGCAGGAATGTTTATCCAGTTGTAAGGCTGTCTTATAAATCAAAACCTTTCAGGTGTGAACATTTGTTTTTTTAATTGGAAGCAAAAGCGCTTTGCTAGAGATTCAGTACTCATTATAGGTAAGACCTGAGAAAGCTCCTAATTTTTATATCAAAGCTTTCCAACAGAAGACATATTTTCAAGACGAACTAGAAGATAACAATTTAAATCTCAAGTATTCCTTTTTTTATTTTTGAGTTGTTTAATTTTTCTGTTGGTGAATTTTCTGTCTTGGATTTGTTTTTGCTCAAAAGCATAGGGACCTCAGGTCAGGTTCATAAAGGCTTCTTACATTAAATCTGCTAGTATTAAGCCTTCATTCAGTTTTAATGTGATGTGTATGTGTTGTGATTTTTGTTTCAAGAAGCAAATGGTAATAAGGGTCTATGATTTCCCCCCAAACAATATTTTTATGTGTGCTTCTCCCTTAGGTAATAAGCACAATATTTTTCAGTGTTTGAAGAAGCATTTCATTGCCCCAGTAGTGAAGGAGCTGTTCTAGGAATAGTATGAAACACTGCCAGAAGTTCTGGAAGCAATCTGAGAATTGCTTTGATGTTGTGATATTTGTGCAGGGGTACCAAGCTTAGGACCCTGTACAAGGCTCAGTTTAGATTCTTGTTTTTGCAGTTTAAAGTAAAGCTCTTGAACACAAAGGCAGCAACAGAGACCCCCTAATATGTTAGGTGGGTTTTTTGGTGGTTTTTTTTTTTTTTTTCTTCAAAAGGCAGCTTGTAATTAGGGTTGAAAAGGACTCTTAATGGCGTACTAATTTATTCCTCTTCCTTGTCCTGACAGGTTTAATTATTCCTAAGTATCAGTGAATAGACTGATGACTAGCCTAAAATTGACCAGTTCCACTGATGATTGGGCAGTGGTAAAACTGTTCCTTCCATTTTGTTTCATATTTTTTTTGGTGAGTTGTACTAGTGAATTACTGTTCTTCAGGTAACCTGTGTTTTACTTAATTGTAGATAAGCTAATAAGACATTTCCTTTACTTCTCATGGGTATTTTTTAAATTCCTTGGTGGTCATCTTGGCTGCAATTTAGAGGGTTTAAATCAGCTTTACTGTCTGCAATATTTCCTCATAAAGTTATAATCTAACTTTCTTTCCAACCCATTTAAAAAAAAATAAAGTAAAATTCCCTCCCTCGTGTAATATTTTTTCTTTCCTGGGTTCCTGGCATTTTTTCTAAACTTAAAATAACTCAACATGCTGAACTTTTCCATATTGTCTCCATCAATGTCTTCACTGTTATTTGCTTTTCCCCCTTTGCTTCAGGAAACACATCTCTCATGTCACTTGTGGGCAAGGGAGTAGCCAATTTACACAAAGACCAAACTGCCTACCAGAATCATCCTCTTTTATAATTTCCACTGAACTGAACTCCATTTCTGCCTACCTGTCAACCTTTTGCTGTTGCCTCCTTCAGTGTTTTATATATTATAAGAGCTATACTGTTCTTATCCCACTACTGAGTGATTCATCTCATCTGGTAAATAACTTCTGGTTGTGTAATGCTCAGCTTGGATATTTCTCAAGGAACGAGGAAAGATGCACATTATCAGTTATACTTTTTCCAGGGGCTGAATAGCAAAATTCTGCAACAACATAATTCTGCAACAGTATTTGATTTATGGCAAGTGATGAGGAGGTATGGCACGGAAAAGTTAGGAGGGGATATTCCTAGCTAAAAAAACCCCAGCAAACCCTACTCTTGTGTGAGTAGGTATTAAATAATGGGAGAACAAAACAGATTGCTCTGTGAATCAGAATAACTGATGTATTTTACTGAGTCTTCATGAACTGGTCTCATGATGAACAGACTTTTATCCAAGCTTTGTTATCCTTGTAACAGAAGCAGCTGAATTACACAAGACCAAAACAGCTTCAGTGAGTGCAGCAAATGCAGTAAACTGTGCAAGAGGACAGCCTTGGGTGTGTTCCTGACTCCCACTTGAAACAGTCTCCCACTTGAAAGCTTTGCTATTACTACAGCTGAGATGCAAAATTACAGTGTTTGGTCTGAAAATAGCACTTTGCTCAAAGAAATGGTGTTCTGATACTCAGAAAAAAAAGCCAGAAACCTGATAGAGCATATGGGTGCATGTCAAGAATGATGGGAGACAATACCTCGAAGATGCAAACTCATGAACTGAAATAGTAGCATGTTATATTCCCCTTGGCTGACATCTCATATATCTTTGTAATGGTAAAGATTAGATATTATTCAGGCCCTGGTCACTGCAGAAATTGGATGCAGAGCCTTCAGAAAAGTGGAGTAGAGTCACAGAATGGTGAAGGCTGGAAAAGACCTCTAAGATTAAGCTGGCACTGCAAGGTTTAGTTCCACCACTAAACTTCTGTCCCCAGTTGCCTTTTCCACTCAACTTATAAATCCTTCCAGGGGTGGTGATTTCACCAGTTCTCTGGGCAGCCTTTTCCAATGCTTGGCAGCCCTTTAGGTGAATATTTTTTTTTATAATATCTAGAACAAACCTTCCTTGGCTACAGCTTAAGGCTGTCTTCTCTTGTTCTATTGCTTGTTCTGTGGGAGAGGAGTCCAACCCTACTGGGAAGGAAGTTTTTTTTTAATCCTCCCTTCAGAAAGTTTGAAACCTGGAAAGGCTGGTGCTTTTACTTTACTTAATGCCTCTTCTCTGTGTAAATCCCTTTGTGCAGCTATGGACAGTATCATTTCAACAAAGAGCATATACCCAGGCTTACCTGCTTCTATTTTAAAGATGTTGAAGGCTTTTTTTTCAATATTTCTTTTATTCACAATGGAGGCTGAAATTTATGCTAAGTAGGTAATCTAAAGTTTCAAAACCATTAATGCCCACTATTATTATGTGATAGCATCATTCTGATGGCATGAATAAAGTATCTTAAAATTATTATTTGCAAGATGTTTCTTTAAAAATACAAATGTGATCACAATAGTTCATTTTTGTTTACCAGAACTGTTACATTTGTTTTTGAACTTCCAGCCAAATATCTATAACATAAGTAATCTCTTAAGTATTAATCTATTGAATATTGTCCAGATTAACAATTTGTCTATATTGGTATTGCATTTCTACAGGGGCTTTTTTCCTGTAATTTGATAGCTGAAACTATCGATTCCTGTTTTACACTGGTGTGTACTTGCTTGAGTTTGTGTAACGTGATCTATTTGTCTGAATTTTGGCTGTTCTGGGGCATGTGCTGCCTGCTTGACTCCACTCTGCTTTTGTCTCTAGTTTTCACTTCTGTAATGATTCCCTGCAGTCCATGAACATTAGGGTTCATGTGAGGTCAACCGTACCTTGCAGATAGTGACAGTAGTGCGAATAATGACAAATATTGGGGTTACATGGTGTTTCCTGTATTTAATTTAGAGGCTAGTGATTAGTGAGCAGCCTGAAAGATGTTGCACAAAGTCTGGCTTATCTTTGGTTTATCTCTGAGTATGCTTGTGTTGCCGACTGCCTTTTGTTTTTTACTTTTAAAAAAAATGCTTTAAATTGAGCATGTTAGGGGATTTTCTGTCTCTTCAGTTTTTCTTTTTTCATGTTTTCTATGTATTTTATTTCCTTACTTTTAGGAGTTTTATGTTGACAAAGCTGTTTCTATTTAACCACCACCTGAACTTGGGTAGCATGAAAAGGGAAATTTTAGTCTCTAATGATAGTGAGAGTGTGTGGAGGGAACACAAAATATTTTCTTACGAGTTCCAAAAAGAAGAAAGAGCTCTAGGTTAGAATACCTTTTGCAAAGTAGGAAGTGATGTGTATATGTGAGTGATATGAAAGCTCAAAGAATTTCTCTCTCTAACAGCTGATGCTGAAAAGTAATTTAATATTACTAGTAAAAGTACCAAAAGGTAGCAAGGCAGTCAAATTATTAAAAAAAATCAACAATGACAACAAAACTCCTTTTCCCCCCAGTTTTTTAATAAGCCTGTTCTAAAATGTAAGATTATAGGCTTCTGTTTATACTCTGAATGAACAGCTGTTGTTGGCTGGTGGAATATAAGGAGCTCTTGGCCTCCCCCAGAGAGCCCTTTGTCTATGCTAAGGTGAGTGCAGGGGGTTGTGGTACTGGGTACTGCTGGGCTGTTGTGGCTGTTAAGGAAACAAAATAAAAAGGAAATCCTTTTTTTTCTGCCTTGCATTCAGAGAAATTACTACAATCTCTGAAATCCCTGGAAATTATGATATAACAGTTTACTCAAAGATTTCAGGAGTATTTCTGAAAGCATTCGCTTAAATGTGGAATAATGAAACCTGATGAGATAACCTTATATGTCTTGTTTTACCTCAGCTGTCTTTGTTATTAAGTTAGCAGAAAGAAGTCTTTGTTTCAGGATACTTTCACTAAGATATGCTGAAATCTTCTTTTGGTTGATTGATTTTTTCTTATGTGCTCTATTGGGAAAAAAAAAGCACATCTATATGTGATGGATACCGTGATATTATGCACTCTGTCATTTTACAGAGTAGGATGTGCAGTTAAGCTGTTTTACAGGAAGGTCTTTTGAGACTGTTGAGGAAACAGGCCAGGAACATAATTATGCCAAAACTGCTGACTTTTAAAAAAGAGTTTCCAGTGATAATAGGATTTAAACTAAATGCAGTTTAATTTCAATTCCATTGCTACAATTTGCAGGAAAGAAATTTTACCTTGAGTTTACATTTTTCTGGGTTTGAATTTGTTAACCCCTTGCATTAACCATGGTTGTGGCACTTTGTTTAGCTCTTATTTTTAGCACTGAAGACATAAAATGATAAAATTGTGGTTGGAAGGAGAAGATTCTAGTGTTATTGCATTGCATTTAGATGTTCTCATAGCTCAGTTAGGCTTTTGAATACAAGTTAAATAACATATTTTGAGGCAATAGGGAACTGGCCCCACAATTTGTTCCTAGTCCTGTTTCTACAGAGCTTGTCTGGGAGTAGCTGAGAGATGAAAAGTTGTTTTCAACTGGTCATCCCTGAATCCAGTCTTGCGTTGCTTGATTTACATTATAATCATCCATTGTCTTCAAGGTTAAATAGTACTTTTTTTTATATATAATCCTATTTTGAATGCCATTTTATTTCATTAGCTAGCAGTTCATGTACCTACATCTTGGCTTGGGAAGTACAGGGTTTTTCGGTGGTAGTTTGGAAAACTTGAATCAGTTGAATGGAGCAAGTATTTCATGACCACCTGTGGGTACATTTCACCTTTTGCTCTATTGCTTTCAGAGTGCTGGAGCTCCTTAGCTAACATGAGATAACATGCTTTCCCATGTTAAAACATGTTTTATATTATTTGTGTAAAATAATGAACAACTTGAAATTTTTGAGTAGCTTCCTAAAATGTGTCCAGAAATTTGAAACAACTGAGCATGGAGACACTGCAGCAGAGTCAAGAGACCATTAAATCTAGCTATGTGGTCAGTTAAAAGCAGCTAATCTCCCTATTGTGACCTTTTCAGGTTCCCAGTAATTTCAGGTACAACACCATAGTCTTGGGCATGGGTGCTGTTTGCACTTACATCAGTGGATTGCACAGCTGTTTCCTGGAATCAGATTTTCGTTAATTTTCATGGTAATGATTAATGCTGCTAAGTGAAAGTAATCTATGCAGATGAATTGGTTTAGATCTCCATAACCAGCTCTTAGGTAATTACATGCTTGTCAAGGGTTTTTTCTCTTCATCAAGGTGACTTCTTTCTTCGAGGTGTTTTTTGCACAGTTGTGACACTGTTTGAATGCCCCCTCATTTATATTTTTAAAAAGTTACAAAAAAATAAAAATCATGTTTTTGCCAAGTACTGCAGTACTTTTGAAGTTCTCCAGGGGCAGACTCAGGAGATTTGGTAAACCAGGTAACCTATGTTATCTGGCCCTTTCGGTTTTCTTGCCTCTCCCCTTTTCCTACTGGTCTGATACCACTGTGTGGATGCAGTTTGCCATTGGGAATTTTATCCACCATGATGGATGCCATGAAGGATGTAATTTAAAGGTCTGGGACAGCCTTTGTGGCAGCCCTCCTTCCCCAGCTTCCAGCAGGAGAAGCTGTGCAGCTGTGCATCCTCCCTTCCCAGAGGACAGGAAAGAGTAAGAGAGGTGCAGCTGCAGAGCAGAATATGGCAGGGGTGTTAATATAAATGATATTGTGATTATTTTAGTTGTTTTGTTATGTACCAGTTTTGAAATGTTGTGTTCTCTTTTTTGGTCAGCAACAGAGGCATGAATAAACATCCACACCAGCTTTTAAATACCCAAGGGAATATTTAAACAATGAGCAAAGGGCATAATATTATGCTAACCTTGTTTCAATTTGCTATGTTGTTTTAATCTTATTTTTTTCTGTGTTGTGGTGGTTATAACAATAGCAGAAGGAATAAAAATCTGTCTTCTCAGTAGCATTCTCTGCTGGTGCCAAGATTTTTTCCTGAACCTGTAGGTGTTGTGTGGGGAAGTGGATGACAGATCTTATTACACTAAAGTGATTGTTGGTGAAACAAACAAGACAAAATTAAAATTGCTGGGAGAAAGCAGGATATAACAGAATCTATACTGTTTATCTTAATCAAAGTGTAATAAAGTTCTGTAATGGAGAAAGCATGGGTGTTTGCTGGTGTGTGGGCCTTTGCTGTGTAATCTTTTAAAATTAAGTACTTCAGTAAAAGGACGTTATTTTTCCACTGATTTCTGTATCAGTTTTCAGCTTCTATATCTCAGGTCTAAGAATTACAGCTTAATAAAAAGGTAGGGAAAGGCACTGTGAATCAAGCTAGAACAGTTCATAGTAGTGCTTCATGAGCTTTTGCTTAGCATCTCCTCTTTCCACTCAGTCTCATGTAGGAGGTGGTTAAAAGGACCACTGGAAGGGCTTTTCAAAGCGAGTTGCTCTCTGAAGCACAGCCATTACCAGCAGCCTGAGCCCCTTCCCTGGCTTACTGCAGTGATATGCATGCTGAGGGAGGAGAAGCCTCCTGCAGTGGGATGGAGTAGACCTCTGTGGGGAGAACTCAAGTCCTTCCTTTCGCATGCCACAAGAGTATCTGTACTTTCTCAGGAAAATTCACTGGAAAGTAATTCCACTGCAGCATGAACAACTCTGTTCAACAGATAACACAATCAGTGCTTTCACCCCCTTCCAGTAGGTCTGATTCTCTTTCCTAACATGCTCATATAAATGTTACTTTTCAAGAGCCCTTGTTCTCCTGAGGAGCTGACAGTGTCTTACGATGACAGCCAGTGTCAGCTGTACATTGTAGAGGCTCCTATCTAGGGAAATGTGAGAGGCATTTTAGTTTATCAGTTTAGCTATTCCCCCTCCTCACGTTCTCAAGGGGGCTCTTACTTGCAAAGCAATGCATGTAGTTCACAATGTTAATGAAAACTCTGCCGAAATTGTGGAGAGATACAGAAATGTTAAATGACATCATATACAAGGTGCCAGGATTTATGTGCAAACTGGTGATAAATAATTATCACCAATGTTAAATATTTTTCCTCAGTTAGTAAACATCAAAATACTGCTGTATATGTGTATATAGAAATAGCATTTGCTGTAGGTGTCTGCTAGTTGTACAGCATTTTTAAGAAAAGAAATGCACAGTTCCTAAGCACATTCTTTAATGTATATTTCTCCTGGCTGCTGCATTGGTTTCCTCAGCCTCTTCTTTGGCCTGCTCACAGTCTCAACTGGCAGAACAGAGGGGGCAGCTGTGGGTGTGAGCTTGTGGGGTGGGAAGCTCTTGAGCCCCAAGGATAACTATTTATCTGTTGTACTCAACTTACAATAAATCTGAGCATGCCCACATTTTTAGTAATTTAAATTTTTTTCCACGTAACTGACTTTAATTATCAAATGCACACTTATGTAATAGTTAAGTGGTTGCAATAGTGGGAAAACCCTGCTTTTTGTCTGAATTATCAAGATAGATAATTTATTTCTACCTCTTTAACCCTGTGCCTTTTCTAGCTTTTAATTCTTATCAGAAATTCATCACATTCTGCTACTTTTCAGAAATTTCACCAGTATGAATCATTACTGGATAGCGTGGCTTTCATGATGCTGCCTTGCAAAGCATTGTGCTTATAATATTGTTTTAATACATGTGCTTCACAGCAACAGAATTTCAAAACCTGTAAGCTTTTAAAGACAAATAACTTGCAGTTCCTTTTTGGATACAAAGGTAATATCAAACCTTGTAATTCTTTGGTGATTGTGAGCTCTGTAAGAAGAAGAGACAGATAAGCAGAAATTCTTGTGGTGGAGATGAAATCCCGGATAATATTTGTAACATAAGCTAAGCAGTGTTATGTTCAGAAGCCTAATACAAGACATCTGCACAGATTACTAAGAAAATTTATTGGGTTTTTAGTATTTACTACATTTGTAAAGCTCTTGTAGGATGAATAACCAGATTTAAATTTCGGCTTACGTGTGGATTTAATACTTAGAGATGTTAATGCTTTTGTAGTTTTCAGATAGGGTGTTGTATTTCAAGTATATCACTAATTCTGCCTTTTCGATATAATTTGAACAATTCACAACTAATTGACGTTTATTTGTCAAAATTATAATGGAGGGAGGTTCAAATCGTGCTGGTTGAATTGACTATGTTGTTAGTATCAGAATTTCAGAATGCTGAAATGCTTAGTTATAGGTATGTATGTGTATGTATAATATGTATATAATATATATATGTGGAATTTGTGAACTAGAAAATCAAGGGTTTAATTTTTTTTATTCATTGCTGTTCTTCTGGGACTGGCAGGTGCTCCTGGTCTTGGCTCAGTTATGGTTTGCATTTGCCAATTGTAATCTTTTAATCGTGATCCAACAACAGTGCTTTAACAAGAATCTATATAATCTCTTGTTTAATAACACATACGAGTGTTTCTTTTGATCTTATCAGATCAGAGATTGCTTCAGACTTGCTGACAGAAAAAAAATCAGGAGTCTCTAACAGCTGAGTGTTGTAGGTGTAGCTGAACTGGTCCTGTGCCCATTAAGTGCCTGACAATTTGTTTTCTGCATTTTCATAAAGCCTATCAATTTTAAAGCAGCAGCAATGTTGCTTCAAAAGTTATTTAGTTTCAGCAAGGAAAATAATCATTATGTGGATGACCATGGGTATGACAAGAGTTTTTGCCATTACTTTTCATAGCTCTTGAAGTTCTCCCCAGATATGCTGCATTTCACTTAGAGAAGGAGCTAAATTGTTACGAAGGTTTTCATTTGACAGGATCAACTCTAAAAAGAAGGTAAAACATTGCATCCCTTGAAATTACCGGAGAGATGTGGGTCCATTTCAGGATTTCTGATTGGCTTTGGGATTACTAGAAGTTTGAGCTTGCTGAAGGACAGCCACCATTTTCTCTAAGTCCTTATGCTTTCATACAAAACCAAATCACCCATTTTCAATGTAAAATACATTTTTTAAAAAAACTTAATAATGACATTTCTGTACAGGAACTGTGTGATTTCTTTAATAAGCAGTGCCATCACTGAGAATGTAATAGCTAATTTTTGCTACTTGCTGCAGTTCTTAGGAATTGAAGAGTGTTCCTAATAGAAAAATAAGAGATATTATAAAGAGATTTAAATGGAAATTAAGAAATAAAAAGTAAATCACAATTTCTGATTAGTGTGTATAAGAAAACAGACTCTGTATGATTTCACAGTAACTAGACAGTGCCAACCCAGCAGGTACAGACAGCAATGTTTGGTGGTGGTGTCATGTGCTTTGTTACAGCTGTTGGATCTTGGACTCAGAGTTTAGGTTGTTCCAGATCTGTACGTGCTTGAAGAAAATCAGAGCACTTTGCATTCCCCCTTGGCTCCTTCTCTCTCCCTGGGGGATTGAGAAATAAGGAGCTTGTGGTTTAATGTAGAAATGGTCTTTGAAAAGACCCTGGCCTTGTCTAAGGTGCCATCTGTAATACAGCACTGGCCTTGGAGAGAGGAGCAAAGGACTCAGACACAAAGAGCGGTAGGGTTGCAGTAGGTCTGGAGCTGCTGCAGGATTTGGGAGTATGTTTTCCTTTGAGTCTTCACAATATTTTCACTACAGCTTTAATAAATCATTTGACAGACCTGAAGTATGCATTTTATTCAATACTGAAATTTAAATAAAAATAACAGATTCAGAAGCTTTTCTAAAGTGAGTAGAAATGCATGTGTTAGTATTTATAATGCATCTGTTTTAGAGATATTCATCAGTAATACTATTTTTATGAATGCTGATGCTGCAGGAGACCTTAAAATCATCCAGTTGGATACTGTTCAATAGCGGCTGGTGAATCTCACCACCAACTGCATCAAGTGTACACAAACCAGTGTAACCACATTTCATGATTAATCTTGGTCACCACAGAAAAAGTTGTCATTTTACTAATTTGAGTTTGACAAGACTTCAGGTTCTAGCTGTCATTTGAGTTTTTTCTACCAAATTATGGAATCGCTTTTATTCCTGCAGGCTGCTACTCCAGCCACCTCCCTGTCTTCTCTTGAAGAAGCTGAAAGCATGGAGATACTGGCAGCTTTAGTGAATTAATTCAGTGCTCAGGAGAGCCCGTTGCCAAACCCATTGCTGATGTAATCTCGTGTTAAGTGGCTGTTTCGTGGTGTCCTTGTAAGTGCTGTTTGTGGCAGTGATCTCAGAGGTAAAGCTGGTGCTCTTGGCACCTCCTGGGTTTTGGGCTGAAGTTCCCTTTTAGTCCCATATAGGTGAAAATGTAACTGTTACATACGAACTGCTGTCTCAGCTAATGGTGACTAATTCCGTCAGGTAATTGTTTGCTGTGGTAATTTCTTGCCTGAGGCATTAAATAATCTTAAAAAATAACAATTTATATTAGTAAGAGTGGTCATCAGATCAGATTTTAAGAGGGTGAATGTAAGGTGATGTGTCTCCTGCTTTTACATAAGTTCTTTTTGGTGTCTTGGGTGTATTTTGATATGACTTCTGGTATCTTTGTATAGTTACTTGGAAAGACTGTGATTTCCATCCCTTTTGACTACTAGAAAATTACAGAAAATTGCATACTTTTTGAACTATTTTCTTTCAAATGATAGGCCAATGTACTTCATAAAGACAGTTAATTGATTAGGATGTTATATAATGTGCAGGTAGAAAAGAGATATTCCATACATATATATTTTCTGGGTCATGGAGTACAAGACCATTACATTAATCTGCGTGGCTAGTTCCATTTTTTTTGGTTATCTTAGAAGGGAGTTTGCTTAAGAGATAATCTTAGTGATAAGAAGTGTGGAAAACATTTTAATAAGGGCAATAACAGATCTTGAAATAAAATTTAGGAGCCACAAGCAAGTGTAGCTTTGGGGGCTTACTGTTTGTGATGCCTTGGTTTGTATTAGACTAAATAATATGTATGGAAAAAAACAGAATGGCTTTTGGGTGCAACAAATCATCCTTCATGTCATGTCTGAAGTAGGGGTAAATTAGAAAAACAGTTTGTGTAGTCAGAAGTTCCATGAAGCATCTTCCATGATCTCTGGTGTAATAATAGTACAGTTACCACACTACTACTCAACTGTGTGTATAAAGGTGAGAGGGGGTTATAACCTCTAGCAGCAGAGATAGCTGTAAACTCTTCTGTGGATTAATGTCTTTATTTTAAGGAATAAAAAACCATGCAAAATAGTTGGGGTTTTCTGCATCATACATTTTAAGAGTAAAAGTTTGTAATCAGCTGTACAAAGTTCCTAGTTATATATATCCCAGTTATATATCTTGTAACTTTGGAACAAATTGGCTCAAGTGCTAATTACTGAAGGGTCTTATTTAAACTGGAATTTTAATTTTTCAGGGTTTTTACCACTAAACCTTCCCTCAAACAGACCTTAGCTGGCAGTTCAGTTTTCTGTAGCACGCAGCCTCCAGGATCTAGGAGTCGTAGTAGTAACTTTGTTTTTATCAAGTGTAGCTGTAGGTCTCGCACACATTGCAAAGTGGTTGATCTGGAAGGTGATGGTTTTCAGGCTTTTTGAGTGCCGTGGAAGTCAGGGGTTATGTGCCAGTGGTTGATGCTGCCTTAGGTCTTCTGTGAGTTGGTAGTAGCACTATGCAGTGTTGAGCTGTAGCTCCAACACTGTGGAGTTGCTCTCCTGCACGCTGCTTCTGTCAGCAAATATCACTGATCTGCCCATATCCCTCTTCCTGTCGTCGTTAAATAGATTACAAGTACCTTCAGTGCTTTTAATTACAAGGTCTGTGCTCCTTTATCACAGACTTCAGTCCTACTCTTTACTCTGGCTGTAAGAGAAGAACCAGCAGCCTCCAATCAGAGACCTTTTGTACCCCAGGAAATCTGACTATAATGGAAATGCTTAAAGAAAATGCCCATAACCTCAAGATTGAGTAATGTGTGGGAAAAGCCTGAATACACAAGACTCAAGTAGTTTTGATAGTTTTAGCACTGTTATTTTTCCTTTCTTTGGGCCAAGATTTTTATCTGACTGTGAGGGCAGGTCATTTGTGAGCTGCTTCTACTGGTGTTACTGGGTCTACTGCTGTCAGCAGGGCAAGTGGTGACCACTTTCACCAAGAGCTTTGTGTTTTGTGCTCAGTGCTGGGTACTGCCGGATGTCACTTCCTGTTGCTGATTATATGAGGGCTAAATGTTCTTGGAAAAAAATAAACACTGGCTTTGTCAGCCAACAGAGATCTGGAAAAAAAAACTTCTTCAGTTTTGTCAGCAAATTTCCTTTTATTTTTTATTTTTTTATTAAGGTTTAGCGTAGTACAGTAAAGTATAATGTAATCGATTAAATTAAAGTACTCACATACCAAATAAGCTAACCTGTCCTGGAGCATAAGGATTTTTCCTTGTAACCTGCAGGCATCTCTTCATAGATGTTAAAATATTTAGGGCATATCATTCTCATTAGCAACATGCAGGTTTTCTGCTTGTGTCTGTTTCTTCAGCTGGAAAGTTTCGATGTCTCTATGTTGCCAAGTAAATTGTGTTGGTCTTCCATTGTAAATCAAAAAGTAATGGACTCTGCAAGAAAAATCCCAAGTGAGACTTCCTGCTCACTGGAATAGAAGCCTTAAATTCACTTAATATTTAGAAGTATATTTCTGTAGGCCTTAGTATTTTTCCTTTTTTTTTTTTTTTTTTTGATATGGCTATTTTAAAAACTAAAATAGGTATTGCATATTGTACTGAGGATATTGAAAAAAATTTTTAGAATGAGGAAAAAGTTTAAAAAAGGCTTATTTTGAAAGTAGCTTAGATTTGGAGCACAATGATAATTTTTCTTCTGTTTCTGCCTTATTTGTGCTATGATAAGGCAGTCTCTGGACTTTCCATGTGGGGCTGTGAATTTAAGGTAGAAGAGTCTGGGTCTGGTTTGCTGTCCTTCAGCTGAGTAAATATTGAAGAGACCCTGCCAAACATGCCCACTGCATTTCTTGGATATTTTTGCCTCTACTGACCTTAAGCATCTCTGATAAAGGAGATTCCACAATCTCACAGACAACTTGTTCTGGTGTTCCACTACCCTGGAGAGGCCTCTTTCTATTGGGTAACCAATGCTATATTTGCTGTAGATTTAACTCTGCCTTTCTTCTTCTGTACTTGATGAGACAGATTTATCAGTATATGATAATTACATGAAAATAGTTGTCATATTCATGATGAACTATTTCTTTTATAGTTTCAGCAGTTTTCCAACAGTTGTACATACACTACAGGCCTTTTATTTCCATCATCATCTCCTGGACTGCCCTGTTTTGTTTGCACTTTTCTTTAATGGTGGTGCTTCCAACACTGATTTTGCTAGCATGAGGTTATTAGTGTAACATCTTACCTTTGGTTCTGGAAGAGTCTTTAATATTTTACAATGCCTTCTACAGCATTGCATGTGCCTACTTACTTGTGACCTGTGGAATTTTTATACTCTTGTATATGGTACATACTCCTTGTACTTTTGCCTACGCAATTGTTTCTTTTTTTTTTTTTATGTGTGTGATTTCTCCTGCCAACTCCTTCCTATTCATTTTAATTCAATTTCATTGTGTTGACTTTGGGCAATTCAATCACCTTCCATCATTTAAATCATTATTGAAGGGGGAGGCAAAACCTCTTTAGTGACTTCACTTAAAATGCCTTTTAGTCTGATAATGAGCTGCTAGCTATGAGAGTGTTCTCCTGCAGTGTTTTTGAACAGCCCTGTCACAGTTGCTTAATTAGCATAAGCAACTGTGACAAAGGTGTGTTAAAATTAGGAAAAATTGCGCCTGTTCCTTCCCTTAAGAAGAAAATTCCAGTAATTTTAATTTACTTCTTTATTGTGTTGGTTGTTTCTTATCTTGTTATCTAGCTGGTTATAAGCTGCCTGTGTTAAATGATGTATATTGCAGTGTGGTTGTGGATGCTAGATGTGGTCTGATCGACAGTCTGATATTCCCTGAAATCCCTTTACAAAAGTTGGTATCAGTTCCTGCTTCTCCACCTGCCCGAGGTTGTCCACATCTTATTTTTTTCAAGGATCATTTTTAAGTTTGGGACAACATCTGGAAATTACAGAGGCTGATTAAGCAAGGCCTTCAAGTATTTTTAGTTTCCAGATTTTGCTAAATGAGATATAGGTTATAGACAAAATGATGAGGTGGGTTGAAAACTGAACTGGCAGGCATGGAGAGCTGTGGTGAGCAGCACAAAGTCCAGCAGGAGACTGGTCACTGGTGGCAGACCTCAGCAGGTCATGCTCGGATCAGCAGTGTTTTTATTAATGACCTGGAGGAGTGGCCAAGAGGCTTTGTGCTCAGCAGCTTTGCAGGTGATACAAAACTGGGAGGAGCTATTGCTGCGCTAGGTGGTTGTGCTGCCAACCAGAAGGATTTATATAGGCTAGAGAAACGGGGACCTCATGAGGTTCAACAAAGGGATGAGTCCTGGCTCTGGTGAGGAATAGCCCCAGGCACCAGTATATCCTGGGGGCATTGGAAAGCAGCTTTCTAAAAAAGAAGAGGGGGTCCTAGTGGGCACCAAGCTGAACATGAGCCAGCAAAGGGCTCTTCCAGCATAGGAGGCAAGCAAGTTAAACAAGGTGATCTTTCCATTGTACTCAGTGCTGCTGAGACAAGTCTGTAGTGTTGTGTCCAGTGCCTGGTTTCCCAAGCAGAGAAAGCTGCTGTGCTTTAGCCTGGAGTAGAAATAGCTCAGAGGGCATCTTAATGATAGATATAAATACTTGTTAGATTGTTTTCAAACTTACTAGGGGGAAAAGAAAACGGTAAAAATGGAATAAAAGAAAAAGCAGCAAGAAAAAGACTGTTTAGTGAAGTGTTTATAATATGCAAAGGCATACTTTTATTTTGTTGGGGTTTTTGTTTTGGTTTGGTTTTTTTGTTTTATTTTGGTGGTTTTTTTTGTTTTGTTGGGATTTTTTTGTTTTGTTTTGTTTTTTGTTTTTTGTTCTGTCATCTCCCGCTTCCACCCCAGTCATCCAGAAAACTGGTTCTTTGCCACAGCTCACTTATTTCCCAATATTCCCAGCTGTCAAGTCGCCTTCTCCCTGTGTCTCCAGAATCACCTCCAGAGTACTGATGGTTGTTTGACTGATCAAATACATTTTGAACTTTAGAGGAATAGGGCAGATATTTTTGAGTAGAATTTATGTTTAAAAACAAGTCTGCTGTCTGTTTTTGCTGCTAGTTTGAAATGAAGTATTCCATTACCCTCATGAAATATACCTTTGCCCTAATAATTTCGTATAAAATGATTTCAGATGTTCATATTTTTGATGCAGATTAATAAAGTATGATAGAACTGATGAAGGAAAAAGAAAAAATGGGTAGTTTACACAGCAGGTGTTATAATGTCTCATGTGACCTAGTTTTAAATCACATACCAGAGGGCTTAGAACAGGGAAACAGTGTTGTTTGTAAGATTTTTTTCTCTGAAAGTAATTGTAAAGGTTTCCTATGCAAATTTTTGTCACACTTTCTGATCTGTTTTAACATGCAGTAGCCTCATGTTCTACATGTTTATAACCTGCTTTACACCTCTGCAACCTCATCTATTTCTTCTCACATAAGATGTCTGTATTCTCTTGTGATGAAATCGTCAACCCTTGAAAATAGGTGCAAATATTTTCTGAAAGACTTGCAATATTTCTGTAAGGGTTTTGCCTCCAAAATGATGGTATGGATATGGGGTACTATATCTAGAACGAAACAATATTTTCTCACTTGTGAGCTGTACCTGGCAAAGATGGAGTGGATTAAGGAAGATTTTTTTTCAGCATTTGTGAGTCCCTGTGTGGGTGATGATGAGGAGGTAACAGCTCTAAGCCCCAGCAGAGAGGATGGCAGGAAGAAATAGGACATTCCCCTCTCATTGCTGGGGAGCTGCTTAGTTTGCCCAGCCACTCTTGTATGAGCATGTTGATGATACAGAGCAAGACAGGATTGTTCCAAGTAAGCTTAGCACTAAGGTAAACTACTAGAAAGGGTACTATTCGTTTGGAATAGAATTATCTACTCTCAAACTTACTGGAAAGCAGTTCAGCACAAGCAGCTGTCTATACTGATGTTTTAAACACTGTGCCTTTTAAACTGGAACTAGCAATAATATGATATTTGAATAAATCACAGAAGCAAAGACTAGTAAAATATGATGTTTAAATTTCAGTTCTAATATTTTATTGTTTAAATTCTGTTGTTTTATAATTATTTTATTACTTTATCTTTTGTTATAGATGCTTTTAAGTGTTGCCATTTGTTGTCCTACTACCCTGCTTTGGGTTTCAATTTTTAAAGCTTCTACAGGAATCATTCAAAGTTCACTAGAAACTGGGCAGTCCTTTTTGGCAGACTCACACAAGCTTTCATTCTGGCCCCTCAAGCATATAAATAAAGTGTAGCTTTTATAGTAAAAGTTATAAAATCTTCATGATCCAGAGCATGCAGTAGTAGTGTGTTATGTAATAACACTCTTTCTCCTTCTTGTAGGTCCTTTTGTTCTGCATCACAGCTGCTCTGTTCATGTTCTTCTTCAGGTATGTTGCTGGTATATCTATTTATGTTGTAAAAATTGTTTTGAACAGCGTTTCTTAGAGCCTACTGTTTTTTGGTATTCCTCTCTATATTCTTCACTTAAGCTGAATTGACTGGAGTGCTTCAATGGCATCACCTGGTGCTGTGAACATAATTGGGCTAAAAAGAGAAATGTTGAGTCTTCTGGAGAATATACTGATTACTTAAGGAGTTTAATCTCCTAGGTAAGACCCTGGAGATCTAACATAGTGTGAAAACAACTGAAATCTGCTTTTTGTGGCTCTTTTTAAGAGCTCGTGGCAGGAAGATCACATTTTCTCTTTTGGTAAAAATAGAGGAGAACAGGGAAAGCTAATTTTGCAATCTTAAGTAATACCAAATATTTGACTTGTGTGCAGGTATAACTACCTTCTTTCAGTTTTAGAGTAAACTTGTTTCACATGTTTTCACAAGTTATGAATTATATTCATGTTTTAAAACTTACAGTAGTGGGAGGTGGATGAGACACTCCTTTTAATGACTTGTTTCTCAGTTTGCAATGTATATGTGTATGTCATTTATCCTATTTCCCTTTAAATAACTGACCTCTCAAATTTTCTTCATTATGTCTCAAATTGGAAAGTTGCTTTTTAAAGTGACCTTTGACTGCAGCCCTTTGACTTAGAATTTTCTGCGGCATGCAGCCGTCTATGGTTCTTCAAGCTGTATGATCCCTTGGTAATTGCAAAACTCTGGAAGCTGCAGCTTGTTTTTCATAATTCCATTACTTACGGATATTGGCCAAGAACAGTCTGGGGATAGAAGAGGGCTGTTAATTTAGGGGATTCGAAGAAGCATTCCTCCTTTCATCTATAACCTATTAAGAGCCTTGCATTGGCAGTCTTCTTGCTTTATTTTCTTCTATGTCCCTGAGTTAAGCCATAACAGGCTCAGAGAATTTGACTTGTAAGGTTGAGGTTAGACACCTGTCTGCATTAATGCTGGTCAAACGAACTCAGAGCACTGAAATTCTGGTCAAAACTGTAAATGTTGTATGATCTTGGAGGAAGCTAATTGTCTCCTATCTATGTCTTTGGTTATGAAGTGATGTTTTAGAGAGAACCTGCAAGATAAATCACAGAGAATAGTTTGGTCTGAAAGGGAGCTTCAAGATCATCTAGTTCCAACCCCCCTGCCATGAGCAGGGCCATGTTCCACTGGATCAGTGCTCAAAGCCCCATTCAACCTGGCCTTGAACACTTCCAGAGACGAGACATCCATGGCTCACCATTCCGGTGACTCACCACCACATGGTATGTTACAGTAAAGAATTTCTTC
Source organism: Cichladusa arquata (assembly GCA_026413545.1). Lineage (NCBI taxonomy): Eukaryota > Metazoa > Chordata > Aves > Passeriformes > Muscicapidae > Cichladusa > Cichladusa arquata. The sequence continues at coordinate 81,439,634 of JAOTQP010000001.1, read as the reverse complement.
TTAATATCAAATCTAAGCCAACCCTCTTTCAGTTTGAGGCCAGTACCTCGTCCTATCACTACATGCCCTTGTAAAAAGTCCCTCTCCAGCTTTCCTGTAGGCTCTTTGGAGGTGAGAACTGACACAGAGCCCAGATGTATTTGCTGAATTTTTCCCTGACCTGACACAGAAACACTGACAGTTGAATGGGCTCCAAACCACTTTCTCTTCTAAAATAGTGACTCCATGCCAAGGCTGATGAAATATCCTGTTGAGCAATCATCAACAACATTTGATTCCTTTTGTCTTTGTGTTTTAACAGCAGAATTAAAACAGAGGCTCAGGCTTAGTTTAATTATTGGGGAGAAAATATATTTGTAAACACTAATGAATGTGCTAAGACAAATTTGTCAAAAATAATTAGCACAGACTAGTTTTTGAGGATTTTTTTTCCCTTAGTGTAATCAGTCATGTAAGTAGGACTTCTTACAGTGTGCTGCTTTCCTAAAGAAACCAGGTGTAAAGGGACTCTGGATGAAAATACCTCTGGGTATGCACAGAGTCTGGTCAACTGCTCAGGAAGAAGAAACAGTAGAGAGAGCACTTAATCAGGCCTCAGAATTGTCCATTTGTCTGGACTGGCTGTGACTGTGAGCTGGTTGCTTTCTGAATCAATATGTGAATTGCTGCCCTTCAGAAAGATTTGAGACAGCCCTTGGAAAAATCCTGTGTTGAGTCCCAGGGAAGGCACTCTTCCTGTCTCTGTTGTCATCTAAAGCAGAAAGTAATTGGGAGAGTCATTAAATTACATTTCCTATTTAATGGCCCAAAATCTCTTCAGCCTTTTTCTTAGTCATAAGTGCATCAAACTGACAAAATCATGTTCATACTTTTGGAGTAAACACCTTATTCAAAGTCAGATCTGTTTGGCTTGTAGAAGATATTCCTGTTGACTATAAAACATTGTTTACTCTTAACAAGCATTCACTGACCTGGAAACCAGAAAAGTATCTTTTGCACTGTGCTTAATTTGTTCCCAGAATGGCTTTTTGTCCTCTTCACCCGACTAAAATGTCAACAAAGGTACTGAGAGCAGTAGCAGCCATGGTCACCAAGATAATATAAAATGTCTTTCATTATTAAAGATAAAATCATAATATCTATATGGTGTAATTTGAAGCTCAAAACCTTTCTAAAAAGATACTTAATGTAAGTCTTCCTCTATGCCATGAAAGTCTGACTGGTGCTTGGGATTCAAATCTTGCATGGAATAAAAGCAAAGTAGTCTTTTATTTTCTGAGTTCATATAAACTGCCTTACCTGAGGTTATCGGGTTCTTTGATCTTAAAAATTATTACTGTCCCTAATAGGTGGCTCTGGTTGGCACTGCATTCCTAACAGCTCCAGGTTTAGCTAAATTTGGCTGCTATTTCTGCTCTGGGTAATTTTGGGCTGAATCATTTCCCTTGCACAGCCTGTACCATGATACATGGTAGCTGCATTGGACTGGGCCAGTGGTGCTGATTGGGAAAGCATGGAGAACAGAGATGCTCCACAGCATTCACATGGACTTTGGTCATTTTTAAGTAACTGCATACCAGTGTGACTTCAGGTGATCTTAGCTGAATCTAGGAGATTAAAAGTTACCTGTGTTGGAAAGTTCAAAACTGTTTTCTTTGTGGAAGAATTGAGATATGTTCTACACATCACACAGCTTCCAGGGTAGCTTTTAGGTTGCCAGGTTAATAGCAGCCTGGAAAGTTGAGTTTGCTTAGTGTTGCTTCTGGAAGGCCAGTGTTTTGGTTGATAGTTATGCATTAAAAGAGGAGAAAAACAATATGGCACTTAATTGCAACGTGATCATACCTCTCCCTTGAGGTGAGTGTCTTCTTACCCACTCCTACAGTTGCAGGAAATACTGCTGTAACAGATGTATGAGCCTTGGTCTATGGAAGTCTAGACATTAATTCTTGATTTATTTGAATAATTCCTTTTCTAGTGTACTGATTGTCTTCAGTATCTCACTATAATCTCTATTTTACATTGTTTTCTAAACAAATTCTGTAATAATGGTCTGCTTGTCAGGTGTTTCATACTAGTTGAAAATGTCACTGAGGAGCCTTGATACTTATCACTGGAGTTTTCTCCAGATTCCGTTGGACTGTTCAAACATTATTGCGTCTGCTACAGGACAAAAAAAAGAAGGTGCTGAATCTCAGAAGTAAAGAAGTGAGGTTACAGAACTGAAATGATAGAAGGAAAAACCAGGAATAATTACTCCAGAATAGATGAAGTGAGAGGAGAGTCAATGAAAGGTAAATTCAAAAGAGCAACATACAAAGAAGACAGTAGGAAGAAGGAGGGAGAGAGTGACCAAAGAGGGAAAAAAAAAGGTCATGTCAGGAGACAGGAAAAAAATAGAAGAATATACTAGGAAAAAAGCAACTGAAATGCAGATGATAGGTTTACAAGTAACAGAGTTATATTTACAGACAGAGGAAGCATATTTTAGTGCAGTACTTTTTTATTTCTTCTCTTCCATACTCGCCTTGCGGTACTTTTCTTCTAACTTAGACCTCTGTTTTTTCTCAAAATGCTTCTGCACTCCACTGGAAGTGGGGAAATTAAGATGCATTACTCATTTGTGGATTGCTCTAGTATACACAGCATAGCAGAATCTGACATATGTATATTTACTTCATACATAAGGCAACCACAGTTGAAACAGGATCGTTCCCCTTCTGCTCATAGCCCAAGAATCTTAGATGCAGAAGTGTGTCATGGAGGGGGGGGAATGTTCTTGTACCTGTAGGATATTATCTGTAGGAATTAATTTTTAGGTGATGTTGAACTCCACTGGAATTGAGTGTTCACTACTTACTCAAAAAACCCAGTATTAGTGGTGTCATCTCATGCTGTTGTGTCATCTGATGTGTTGTGAATAGGACTTCTTCACAGGGTGCTACTATGCTAAAGAAACCAGGTATAGAGGGGTCTGGGTGAAAATACCTCTGGATATGCACAGTCTAGCCAACTCTAGTTCCCTTCAGGGAGAAGAGGCAGCAGAAAGGTCACTTGATCAGTCCTCAGAGGCCATTCTTAGTGTCTTGTAATAAAAGTACATTTTTCTTTAATGCTTCTAATTGTTTCTTATACTGCAGTTTGCATGGAATTAAGTTTGTGGGTGAAAAGGTTTGATGATACCATGGTTTCATGCCGTCTTAGTTTGAATAATTTGTGGTACTGTCCAGAATACTCTTCTAGAGTAATTGGATAGAATGAAATGAAGAAGCAGAAGAGATTCTACAATGTGTAAAATAAATATTGTATAATTGGTTTTTTGGTAGCTTTTTCATTTTGGATAATATACAACGGATTTTTTTTGGTAAGGATGATGCAATGGCTGTGCATTTTTGTGCTTGAAGAAATCCACTTATAAAACTTGCAATTTCTGTACAATAAATGAATGCCCACATATAATTCTTATCCATATAAACTTAGAAAATCCAGCAATTTGGGTGTATATATGTTGGCAGACTACAGTACTGGTTGCTATAGTAGTTAATCCTCAGACCATAGACTTCCACCTCATAATATGCACATGTTAATTCATCTGCTGTGAACCTTAGAAAGCAAAGCTCCACCTATGAACTGAAACCAGCTATTAAGGGAAGCTGAATGTTTCTGATGATTGATTGATCATGAGTTGATGATGAAGGCTGCCTTCTCTAGAGATCAATGCTAAAGTGTTGTTTTCCGAAGCAGTCATTTCAGACAATCTGAAGTTACTGCTGTGATTTCACAAAGCAGGACATCATGTTTTTAATAATTCAGGATTTGCATAGCTCACAACAGAAAGCTCTTGATCTCTTAATGCCATTATATATTATGTGCTGATTAAAAATTATTAGTGAAAAAAACACCTAAGAAATGCAGATGTAGTGTCATATACTGCTACTAAAGTAGAGTACTGAAACCTGTGTAAAGACACTGAAAACCTTTGAGAAAGGTTCTTTTGTTTGCAGAGCCCTTTATGCTATCTCATTAAGGAAATTCTAGCCTCCCAAATTACAGCTATTTGCTCTTCTTTCTCTGTGAAACACATATCCTGTAATTTATTCAGTATTTTTGACATGATATTTCAAAATGCCTTTATTTTCTTTTAAAAATGTGTGGTACCAGTGCCATGTCAGTCTCTTGTTTAATCACCTAAACTGCCTTCTGTGCTGAAGCAGCTGCTTGAAAGATATTTTCCCCTTATACTTCTGCTTTCCTTCTGTAGTAGAAGCAACAAGCTTAACAGACGGAGTTGCTGTTATATGGATTTAATATGAAATAATCTTCTCCTTTCTTATAAAGATTATTTTGGAGTCTTTTCTATTTGCTGTAGAATTACAGGAGTGCGTTAAAAGTCCTCTGCTGTTGAATTATTATGTAATAAATCAGAAGAAAAAAACAGATGAAGATTTTTTTCCATGTTTATATGTTTTTTACTATCCTTGTATAAACATCTCAAAGTTAGTGATTCAAAGCCTTGTTTTGGTAAATGTCATGAAACTTGATTTCTGAGGTATTTTGGATGACCTGGTGAGTAGATGAAAACATCCAGCCTCCTAAGAAATGCTATAAATATCAGTTTACTTTATTTAGTGTGAGCAAAAGTAGAACATGAATTGCAAGAGGGGGTAGGGGATGAGAAGATAACCTTCTGGGTTAACTCAGGCACTTCTGGCAGAGATCTGCTGCTGGACTTGTACAGACTGGGTTCAAATATAAATATGGGCAAAGGTGGGATAATCCATGTTCTGTTTATCTACCAATAGAATAAAAGGTGAAAAAGCATTTTTACTACTTTTCATGAAACATCTTTTTAGTTCTCTCATAATCTTTTAGCAGACTTCCACTGCATTTTAGGTTTTTTTTGGTTTTTTTTGTTTGGTTTCTTTCGTCTTTTAAATCTTGCTGTGCCATATAGTACTTTTGGGTGTGGTTTGAAGGGTTTTTTGCTGAGTTTTGCGGAGCTCTGGTCTGAACTCTTCTACATTCACAGGAGAGGGAGACTGATCTCCTGAGGCTAGTGCTGGACATGCACGTATAGTTCAGAAATGATAAAGATGCATCTTAAGCATATTTTTTTTACTGCAAGAACTCGAGATTTTTAGATTTTCATACAGGTAAGAAGCATGTCTGGTCCTAGAGATTTAAAAAAAAAAAAGTGTATTTAGGATGGAAAATTGCAGTGTCCAGCAGGATTAAGGGGGACATCTTTAGTTGGTTTGTGAGTCTGTCCTGACACTCTTGCACCTTCATTGTTTGCAGTGGCTGATATACAATATCCATGAGCAAATCCCAGTTTTGCAGCTTCTGTGTTCTTATAGTTTCAACTGCAAGTCATTATTTTTCACCTATTCATTTGGGCAGTACTGGAGGAAGAAGACAACAGCGGTATTCATAAAATCAGAAGAAATCCATTTTGATTCCCAACATTACATTAAAGAGAACCTTAAAACAATCAGATTGTTAACATGTCTCTAGGGCCTATTTCCAAGACTCATCTTCAGCTTTAGGCACCTATCTGATTTAAGTTAGGAAATAAGAGAGGAAAATAGGCAAATTGAAGGCAATTCTCATATTGTGTAGGTTTAACTCATGTTGCAGAGCTTCCTCTCTCCAACTGATTATGCAGGGCATTGTGCACCAAACTTGCATTCTTCTAGGTGGAGTACATCTTGGCTAATATTTTTCTTTAAAGTTACCTAGAGATCCTATTAGAATTATTCTGAGAGATGCTAAGTGTTTGGAATTAATGAAATGCTGATTGGTATTTGAATGATTTTAAGTTTTTTTCTAACCTATTCTGCATACATGACCCATATTGTCTTTCAATTTCTTGGCTTTGATATGAAAAAATTATCTTGTGTTCTGCTAATAAAAACAAAAAACCCAAAGAGACATGTATTTATTTAATTATTGATTTTTATGGGTTATTCCAAAGTTTTTGGATGGAAATTACAGGAAAAGGACATCATAGAACAAACTGCTCTCCTGCTTGGAAAAAATATGTGAAACATTTGAAAATATCCTTTTAAGTTCTTAAGTTAACTTTTACAGTAATATAAAGTTCAAAACTTTAGTAAACTCTGTGATCTCTTCAGATCCATGTCAGAAGGAAAAAGTGAAAGTATTAATACTTTTTTTGTGTCCTCGAGATGCATCTTTGGAACTGGAAAGGTTTAAATTTGCCATTATTTATTTCTGTCTTTCAAGATGTACATGCCAATTTGCTAACAGTATTTAAAGTATTGCTTTAAATTAGAGCTTTGTCATGTTAAATTATGTTAATGTTAAAATGTTAATTTTATGAAGTTTTTTCTAGTACCTTTTCTTGAGAAAGCTTGTGTTAACAATATATTTAGTTTAGTGATTAGAATGTAGTATTTAATATTCATGTTTGCCTTCTGAATATGTGTTTGTGCTACCAAAATGTTACTAGAACAGACTTAGTCTGAAGACATGAGGAGTTACTGGACTAATTTCCTGAATACACCCTGAGAGAAAAATTCTGACATTTTGATAATGTTTGTTGATTGGGTGATGCCTGTTGTATTTACAGTTTCTCCCAAGGAAATGCACACCACGTCAGCCTTTAATCCTTGTGTTTGTTATTTTATGGTCAGCCGTGGGATGGCTGTCGTGCCAAGCCAAGCAATGTCACCATGTCCGTGCCTACGCCCAGAGGAGGTGCAGAGTGCATGTCCATATACACCACAGGAAACTGAACCAAACCTCAGAGTCTATACTGCAAGATTTAGGTGTTGAAAAGGATAAACATAAATATATTTACAGTATTTTAAACACTCCTTGTGATAGTAAGATCAAAGCAGCTGTTACCTTGTGCCAGGCTGTGCGGGTGTCATCTCTGCCTCCCCCCATCCGAGCGGGCAACTCTGCAGTCTCCTGAAAAGCAGGTGAGTGTAGGAAAGGTGAGATAGAGTCACAGTGACAGTGTCACTATCAGCAGAGACAGATGATTAGCATTGCTTTCCCAGAGTTGTGATCGACTGGGAGCAGTGGTGCTGGGAGCCAAGAGGAGGGAAAGGACTGGGAGGAGGCTCCCTATGCTATGTGCAGTGGGAAAACAAAGCAGTCTTGAGTGCCTTTCAAAATATTTTTTTCTTTGGATCCTCTTGAGGATGACTGATGGATTATACTGGGAAACTGGCTGTTTCCCCTTGACCTACTCCTGTTATCAGATGCACTGCTTGACCAGAGAAGAAAAGAGAAATGTGAGGAGGAGAGATGGAACAGTATCCAAGGTGAAGGAGTAAGAGGCCAAGCAGGACAGGATTTTGACCAGCCATGAACCAGCTGTAATTAAAGGAGTAGGAGAAGATGGGTGGGTGCATTATTAGGGCTGTAGTGCAGCTTTTTGTCTTTGGGTTTACCAAAGCTCTTCAGATAAAGTACTTAATTTAAAAGTAGACTGACTCGTCAAAGTAACTAATTTGCAAGTCGTCAGGTAATTTTTTTTCCTTTTTTTGTTTCTTCTTCTTGATCTAACAGAGAAACATTACATGCTTTTGCAGCATGCTGTCTACAACTCTGTTTTTATGTGCCTAAGCAGTACCTAAATGTTATCTGTATCAAATGATAGCCCAGAATAAATGTGGTCATTGTCTTTCTGGCTTTTGAAAAAAGGACAGATACTGCCTCCAATCCCTTGAACCACCTTTCATGTTACAGGAAGTTTGCCAGTCCTGGTATATACTATTTTTCACTTTATCTTTCAAAGCTTAAAAGCTAATAGTAGATTTAAATGAGTAGGCAGGTATTTCATTGTTGTATATTATACCCATGTCTTCAAACTAGCTCTGTTCTTGAAGGCATGAGCTGTGGTTAGGTCAGGTCCGAGTGAGGGCTATTAAATGTGTGGGCTGAACTTGGGTTAGTTTTCATTTTCCCTATGTTAAATCATGCTACTCCTGATTCCTGCAGTCTGCAAAAAGGCTGCAGAGTAGGCTTTTTCAGCTGCCAGTGAGGGAAGAAAATTATGTTCTGTTTAGTTCCTGTTTTTCCTATCTTTTTTTGTGGTTGTAGTTTTTCATATTGAGATATGCTGGTATGTCTGTTCAATGGTAATACACATGTCAAAAGTCAAGAAGATTCTTTAAAGCATCTTTAAAGCATGTGACTTCTCTTTTGTTGGGCTTCACTGCTTTTAAAAAGGAACAAAACCCCTTTTACACTAAATTCAGATGTCTTGCTTAATTGTTTCCTGTGGATTAAGTAGTACCAATGATTTTACAGCTATGAGGGAAGAAAGGAAAAAAAATTATAAAAGCATTATGGTTTCTATTGCCACATTGCATGGTGCACATGCCAGTTTGCATGCAAGGTAATAAGTGAAATAGGGATTTTAGTACTGTGCATATGCTATTTAAAAAGTAACTAAATAGCCTACAGAAATAATTATTTATGAGTTAAAATGGAATACCAATTATTACATATATTTCATTGCATTTGCTAAATCAGTAAGTTAACTGTTATATAGAAAAATACAAACTTTTGAATGTAATGTGACAAGATGAAATTTTATTTACCGTGTTAAGTCACTTTTAGCCATATGGTACATAGGTTCCTGGAATGTATTTAAACTTTTTCTTTCCAACAGTAAATCTTGTCCTTGTTTTAACAGATTGCTTTACATGTAGCTGGATCCAGTTGCACAGCCTCCTCAAGAGAGGAAATGCATTGCCTGCAGACAAGCAGTACAAGAATTACGGCTGTACAATAGGGAGTATTTTTCCACCATTATCACTTTTCAGTGGAGATTCTTTTTCGGATACGTAACAGTGACTCAATGAACCAGGAAAGTGTTTACCTGCAAGGTGATCTGGTGGTAACAGGAGAAGCTTTTGAGGGCTAAAATTTCAGGCGTCTCTATCCAGAGCCATCCCCAATGGAAGAAAAAGAGGGTCTCCTCCCCTTCTTTAAGTTTTGTCAGTCAATCACAAAGGGCTTTTGTACTGCTAGCATATTGATGTGTCTGGGCTTTGGCTGTTTATCATCTTCCTGTCATCCTTAAATGCAAAGTAAAAGAAAGGAAATAGCTTCTGGTTCTCAGGCTTTGAGAATAAACTGCTTGTGGCTGCTGGGGACCTTGGCGTCCCAGCTGCCCTGGAATGCCTTCTGTGGGGATGTGATCGCTGGCACCATCTCACATCATCCCTGTAGCTCCCAGGCACTGGCCAGAACAAGGCTGATATTACAAGTCAGATGATGAAAAAGCAATTGAGGTTCACAGATTCGATTTCTGTCTTTGATCCTGGCATTAAAGTACCAAGCTCTGTGAGTGGAAGTATAGTGCAGACAGGATTTCTGGTTGCTTTAATCCCACTGCTAAAAAGATCCATTCACAGGATTTAGGGATTGGCTTGTATTTTTGCAGGATTTCAAAATTGTTAAGTGTATTTTATCTATGTTTTGGAAAACACTACAAGCAACTAGGTTTTTTTTTCTTCCTTATTTAAAATTATTTTTCTCTATTATTTTTCTTATGTGTGTACTGTATAGCAAGGATTTGGCAGCTAATTGACTTACCCTTTCACATACATTTGAGGCACTTTACATTTTCCATACGACTACTAAAGGAGAAGATTTAAGTACCCTGCCGAAGGTCAGAGACAAAATTTGTGTGCCTTCGAGCCATACAGTTCCAGTCCAGTTCTTAAATCACAAGGCTATCTCTCCTGCATTCCTGTTACAGGACATAATTTAACTTTAAAAAGTGGGGCATGGTACAGAATTGCTGCCAGAGAGTTAGGTAGGAAGCAGTATATAAACAGCTGTATTGAACCATAGAAAGAGGCAACAGACAAGGGTATTATGCAGGATATTGCTGAATGCTGTGCACAAGTCCAGGCAGGTGACATCACTCACTCTTTATCCACCACCACTGTAACCCCGTTGTAAAAGGCCACCAAATTTGTCAGGCACAATTTACCCTTCGTGAAGCCATGTTGGCTGTCAGCAATCACCGCCTTGTTTTCCATGTACCTTAGCATAGTTTCCTGGACAATCTCCTCCATGATCTTGCCAGGCACAAAGGCGAGACTGGCTGGTCTGTATTCCCTGGATCTTTGTTTTTTTCTTGGGTATTTTGTTTCCCCTTTTCCAGTCACTGGAAACTTCACTGGCCTGACACAACTGTTTAGATAGATAGGATGTAAAGTGGCTTAGCCCCTTCATCTGTCAGTTCCCTCAGGATCTGTGGATGGATGCACCTCCTCAGGTTCTATGGATTTGTACACCTTCAGGTTCTAAAGATGGTCTCAGACTTGATCTTTTCCTATACCAGATGACTTTTCCATCTCCCAGTCCCTGACTTTTTCTTGCTGGAGCGCTTGATGATGAAAACTAAGGCAAAAAGGTCACAAAGTACCTTGTTTTTCTTCAAATTCCACATATCCATGTCTCTCATTTCCTTCTAGAGAGGGCCCACATTTTCCCTTGTTTTCTTTTTATCACCAGTGTACCTACAAAACCTTTTTTCATTGCCCCTGGTGTCCCTGGCCAGATTTAATTCTCTCAGGATTTTATCTTTCCTAACCTCATCCCTGGCTGCTCAGAGTCTGCTCTCCTGAAGGGTATTGAGCATGCTTGTGTTTTCCTTGCTGCCATAAGGATCTTGAACCTCACTACTTCATGGTCACAACAGCCCAGGCTGCCCTTGAGTTTCACATTCCCCACCAGCCTCATCTTGGTGAGAACAGTGCAGCATAGATCCTGTCCTCATTGGCTCCTCTATCACCTGGAGAAGGAAGTTACCATCAACATTCTGTACTTTATATTCCTCTTGTTTTCTTTGCTGTGCCAGGTCCTTGGCTTAATTTTATCTGCCCATTTGCTGCCTGTCATTTCTTCCTGGTTTTGCTGCTGCTGCTTTCTTAAAAATAGTTACCTAGTTTTGCTGAGCTGAGGGTCTGTGTAGTTGCTTGTTTAAATTAGAAAAGAAAAATATTCTCCTGACATTAAAGAAAGAGAGATCCCTTTGAGCAGCAGTTAGGAAAAATTTAAATATTAACATTAATTTATGTATTAACAAAATCCACCTATGAAAGGAGAGTCACACCAAGAAATGAGCTATAATTCTTAGAAAATGGATTTAGAGTTCAGAAATCCCTGCTTGTCATTTGAATGTTACCTGTGTCTGTTTGATTGCCACAATCCTTTGTAGTGAGACTGAGCAGTTGCAGACACCAGCATGGTCATGAAATACAAGTCCTGAACTGGTAACTCACACTCATCACATGTTTCTGATTTGATAGCAGACAGGGCAGAAAATCTCCGTTTCATGAAAAGCAGAAGGCAATTACATTGCATTAGAGTCTACATGTTTTGGTATGTATTTTTAAAATAAATAGTCTTTCTGTTTATGAAAGGGTTGCACATGATCAAACATTTTACGTGTAACTACTGTGCAAATTGAATATATATTTGTAGTCCCAAGACTGCAGTCCCAAATATGGCTTTTAGCATATGACATTTGTATCTCATTTTACAAAAAGGCATATTTTTAACTACAGGCCTTGGAAATACTTGAAATTCTGTTCCTGTGAGCTAATTGCTGACTAGAATAGGAAAATAAGAGCTACTTTGTGGTTAGATGCTTGTGGTCTTTCTTTTGGCTTTTGGCCGTTAGATAAAATGTCAGAGAAAGCACAGTAATGGAGAGTGGCATCTATCAGTGTACCCTGGACATAATTTGAAGCCTGTCACATGTCTGCTACTTTATAAACATTGTTTTACATAGTTCTTCTTCATTCTACCATCTGTTTATTTGGTTGGAAGAGTATAAATTATGTCATAGATGATTTTCACAGACATGCTTCAGTTCATAAAGTCTCAATTTCACAGAAAAAGAAACTGCTGCGAAAAACCCAGTTTCTTCTGTGAAACTGAGACTTTATGGGCCATTTCAAATACTCTAAAGAATGAGACATTCTTTATTCTCTTTCGTATGTTTGATACATTGACTAGAAACCATACTGAGGAGAGGTTTCTAGTCTTACATTTTTTGCCTAAATAAACCTTACCATGAACTAGCTAGATTTGATTAATACAATAATAAACTCTAATTCATATTTTGACTCTACTCTTACATTAATACCGAGTCATGGTTCTGATCATAAAGTGAAACTATGGTTCATTTTAATTGACTTGTAAAAGAACTTGGATTTCACTTGTGGTGTGAATAAGATAGTTGTATAAGTAGATAGTAAGTGAGGAGAACCCTAAAAACAATTAAGTTAGAGCAGTCATATTTGAGTATTTGCTCAAAGGAGTAAGATTAGTGCATTTTAGATTTAAGTCTGTTTTGTAAAGTAGGTAGGATACCTTAGGTGTTTTAAATAATAATTTTCTGATATACCAGAGATTTTTTTCTCTATAAATTTGAATGAAAACATATTTAATTTTTTTTAATGAGACATTACAGTAGTGTTTAGCCCTGGATCATGCAAATGTCAAAAATTCTGGCATGATTCCTCAAATACACTCTTTGAAGACACTTAGAAGAAACAAGGAGGTGAATAACAGTGTGCACAGTTATTGATGAAGAATTAATTGTGTCAAGTCAATCTGGCTTCCCTCTGTGAAGATTAGAGGCTTCGTTGAATCAGAAGTAATAGAGGATATCATATATCTTCAGTAAATCTTTAGACAGACTCTCATGTGACATTCTCATAGGAAAGGCCAGAAAGTACACTGTAGAAAAAAACCCTCCTACTTAAAACTGGCTGAAAAACCCAAGTACTGAATTTACCATCAGAGTGGAAGGGAAAATTGGTTCCATCCACAGATTTAATATCAAGCTCTAAGTAATCATCCTGATCATGATTAAAGTTGTTGAACAATGAGACCAAACCTGTCTTCCAAGATATATAGCTTTTTCCACAGATTTAGTGAATGTGTCATTAAGAGCAATTCGGCAGATTGGAAAATCCCAAAATATACTATGCAAATTGATGGAGAGTTCTGCCTTTTGGAAGAAGGAATCAGCTGTACAGATAGAGAATTTGGAGCCTCTTCGTGGGTCACAGCTCTCCACAGCAGTGCATAAGAATTAGATGGCAACCTGAACATGAGTCAAGTACCAAGATGTGGGAAACAGCAATTGTAATTGGGTGGATGTGGCTGGATGGACACAGCCAGAGTTGTGGGCAATGGCTCTGCGTCCAGGTGGAGGCCGGTGAGGAGTGCTGTCCTTCACGGCTCTGTCTCAGGACCTAGCTGTGTTAGTGGTCTTCATCAATGACATAGACAGTGAGACATTGCATTTCCATCCCTGGAAGGGTTCCAGGCCAGACTAGATTGGACTTTGAGCAAGCTGGTCTGATTGACAATGTCCCTTCCCATGGCAGTGAGGTTGGAACTAGAAGATCTTTAAAGTCCCTTCCAGCCCCAAACCATTCTCTGATTCTATGATGGTATATAAATAAGAGTACATCTTCCAAAGCATGTGAAGTTACCGCTGATCTCTCCTTAGTGTCAATAATGTCAGCTGCAGTAACAAAATTCATCTATACATGGACACGTTGTCCAGAGCAGAATGGGGGTGGTCAGGCCTTTATAGACCATATTGTTTGGGGAACTTGAAATTACTTGAAATGTTTTGTTTACTGTAGAAAGAGGCTAAGCTGATAATAGTCTCTCCTGTGTAGTACTTCTGCAGTTCTTCTGTAATGAGGGCAAGAATAAAGAACTCTCTTTTGGGTAAAAGGCAAAACAAATAATAGTCTAAAATTGCAGGTTCTAGATGTGGGTTAGAAATAATTGCATTTGAGAAGCCTTCTAATATTAATACTCACCAAATAGTGAGGGATGGTTTGATGACCAGGGTTGACATGAAGGGTAGAGCTGCAGTCCTTGTTTTTGATGGAGAAGGGCTATTTGAAATTTCTTCTGTAATTTTATGTGATTATTCTATATAACCTGTGGTCTAAGTTCAAGTGTGATTATGACTCTGTTTCTGAGAGAGCATGCTGATTCTAAGTGCAGGAGAAGTCAAGTGGGCTGGCATTCATACATGGAAGTTAAATGGCTGGTGTCAAACTAAACATGGAAATTTTGATATTTATGTTGGATTTAAAAAAAAATTAATGGTTTCTGTTCCCTGCAGGAACTGTTCCTGCCTAAAGTGTGAACCATCACTCCTAGAAGAGAATCTATTTGAAATAGTATGTTTTGTATCACCTAGGTGCCAAAGAACAGTAGATTGTATTTAGTGGTAGAATTTCTGAGGAAGGACTGCTGGCAAAATAAATATGTCATCCAAGCAACAAAGATCAGCTGTAGAGAGGAAGATGATGTGTTGAGGAGTAGCTGGAACATCTTTGTGACTTAATGCAGTGTAAACATGTGGTAGCTGTCATAGGGTGGGTCTCTATACATGCTTGTGTACATTTCTTCCAGGAGTGCAAGGTCTCCTGAAGAAAGAAAGAAAAGATATATGATTGTAGCACAGATCTTTATTTAACAGCTGCTGTAGAAGGCTTTTGAAATCTTGAAATCTCATCAGTTGTACAATGGAAATACCAAGGAACTTAGGGTTTTTCAATTATTCGTTTCCTGGTTTAGAATATATTTTCTCTCTCTGTTGTTGCATTAAGAATTAACTAAAGAGATAACTGCCTACAGCACTTAAGGAAAAACTGAAGTCATAAAATGCTTGAAACCAGAGTGTATAAATAAATGGGAAAGCTTTTTTCTGGAATTCTGCTTCAAGTTCATTCTTCTAATTTTGTAAAGATCAGTTGATGAGAAAGTGGTTTGATTTGTCCCTGTCCTTTCGAAAAGTTAAATTTTAGACCCAGCTATTAGGTTTTTAGCATGTGTCACTTTCCAAAGCTGACTTACTGAAATTGGAATGTAACTTATGCTCTATTGTCACTCTGTAATAAAGACTGACAGGTTACTGATAATTTCTTACTGATGCACCTCTTCTCACATGGACAAACAAAGGGTAAACCTTATGCTGAAAGCAAAGCTTTGAAATAGTTTAAGAGGTTTGGAACTTTATTTGTGGCTTCTGATAAGAGTGTGAACGTTTTCACTGTGCTGAGTGTGCTGTGAGTAGATGACAGGGCAGTGTCAGTTTGAGTTACATCAGCACAACCCACCCAAGCAGTTCTAGTCTAAAGAGTCATATTAGAAATATGATATAAATCATATTGATTAAAAGGTAGAGCCATTGACTACTTTAGGCCACTATCAAAACGGTTTATTGTGTGTTATAAAGTGCTTGAGTGTGTTTTAAGAAGTGATGAGTATAAAGGGAAAGTTCAGGAATAAATTATTTAGGTTTCGTAAGCAATATCCATGCTTTTCTCTTCGTCAACATAAGAATCATTTGCTTGCATTATATGTTTGATAAGCTGAAGATGTGATCACTTACAGTAGGTTCACTGTTAATCTGCTGCCAATTGTCTTAGGGAAGCATAGCGTGGCTTACCCAGGAGTTATTCTTGTGATTTACCAAAGCAGTTTGGTGGTTCTTTGTTGCACTCTCAGCCTCTTAGCATGTCCTTATTTCAGACACAGATTCACAGACAGCTACTATTAATTAAAAAAATATAAAAGACTAATTTTATGCGTTATTCTGTGCATATCCCTCTTTAAAGTGCCCTTGCAATCAAGTAGCATAGCAGCAATTAATAGAATGTTGAACATGCCACCTGGTACTCAGAATTGTAGATAACGCTGTGACTGATATGCACATTTGTGCTCACATGTATCTGTTGACAAGCAGTTATCTAGGTTTCAATGAGAGGCATTAAAGAAAAATGGAGCATTTCTCAGGAAAGAGAAAATGAATAGAAAGTCAATTTTCTTTTGAACATTCTTAGTCTCATTAAATAATGTACACAAAGGTGGAAATGCATGCACTTTCAGTTCCATTTCAATTCTAATTTTAAAGAAGTTGTCTGACAGATTTGCAAATGTATTTTAAGGCTTTAATTTACACTACTGTATTAATTTAATGTGAAATAAACAAGACTTTGGAAAGCAACCAAAGCTATGATGATATGTTTTAGGATCTAGGAACCATTTGTCTGACTGCCTTCCACTTATTAAATTTAAAATGTGCATTTCTGTTATTTGCCCTCTAATTAGTCCCTCTCTATTCCTCCTTGTAAAGTACAACTTTAGCTGAAACTATTCTTTAACTTTGAGCAAAAACAGTTTGTACATAAATACTATATTTTGTATATATGTGTGTATATATATATGTTCAGAAGCCCTCCATTACTTAAGATTCCATGTTCAGGAAAATCTGGTGATTTCAATTGTCAGAGCACCAAGATGAGATTTGCAAATGCTTAAGTTCAAGATCTTGTTTTTTCCAGTCTTTGCTTCTGTGTTCTATAGATTATAGATTCTATAGATTATCTATTTAGAGGGGCTTTTCTTTTCAGGTAACTGGAAATGTTTAACCCTTAATTCTGTCCAGGATATCCTAACCTATGCCCCTTAGATCAGGCCTGGAGGTTTCCTTTCCCCAAATGAGTTGGTCTGCTGGGCTTGTGATTTTTCTGTCGTATTATTTTATTTACAAAACTAGGGAATGAAGGAAAAAACCCACACACCCTTCAGCATTTCAGAAGATGTCTGAGATATGTAGAGATAAAATCAATTCGGGTCTGAAAGGCTTTAAGGTGTGTGCAGTGTAGGATAACTTTTCACTTCCACAAAAGCTCCTTGGCATACTGTGTGCCACTAGACTGCTGGTAAACCTCAGGGTGCTATTTACACATAGCTGTTACTCTGCCACTATGTAGAGTGAGCTTTTGGAAAATTTCTCTTTCAGTAGCCATCTGCTCAGTAATAGCCTTTTTTTTTTTTTTCCTAGCAGGAAATGATTACCTGGCATACTTGACATTCATCTCAAGAACCCAACACCTTCCCTGTTCTGCTTAGCATCCCTTCTCCTGTGCTTCACTCTTTTCATCTTATGTCAGATCTAATTTGGTGCAGATATCTTGTTTTAGATATCTCGGTAGGTAGAAGATAGATAACCTCATCTGCATTTTTATATTGAAAAAAGTTTTCCAGAAATCTCCTCTTTACCTAAGAGTTGTCAAGTACCATTGTTTTATAATGTGCACTCAGATGTCCTTTTTAAGTTGCAATTTTCATGTGATATATTTCATGCTGTGTGAGAATTGCAGCTTAAAAGATAAGGACAGGTAGAAAAAAAAGAAAGTTTAATAAACTACATCTGAAGTGCTGTAGCATTGGTGCTTCAGAAGGCATTGCCACTTAAGATTCATTTAGGGTTTTTTTAAGAATTAATAGTAAGTTCCTTTTTTTTTTTTTTAAACACCAGATGTAGTTCTACAATGACATTTTCTGATTTTAAAGAACTTTTTTGATATTGACTGTGCTAGCAACTAAAAAAAAAAGGCATGGGAAGAGAAATAATTACTTTAATTTTCTTTTTATTTGAAGTATTCTTTGCTATTATTTGTTGGAATAATAGATAAGCACTTTTTTAGATTTTTTGATAAAACAAATTATTGAAGTAGAATATTGCCTGAATTGTTTTGCCTGGTGTTTTAAAAGTAACACTTGGTAATTGGATATTTAATCTAATATAATCTCAGATGGTTTCTGATATGAGTATTTAACAAACAGGAAGAAGTTGCTTCATTTTCACAATCAAGTAAGTTGGTAGTTGATGGTGAATATGTTGGTACCCCCCAGCCTGAGCAAGATTCAGTAAAACAAAATATTCATTGTTTGCTTTACATAATCATGTAATGAATATTTCAAAAGTAACACCCTATAAAACCTCAGGCATTTTTGCATATATGGAGGAAAGAATTGTTTGCATTGTGTATAGTATTTCTGTAACCAGGTAATTGTCTCTCCTTTATAGTAACTGCCAGAGTTGCTCAAGGTGGTGCATTAGACATGAAATGGAGCTGTAAGGGTCAAATTGAGCCTAATATGAGGAAAACGAAAGGGCTGCAAACTCAGTCAGTCCAGAGCCAGTGAGGTGGCAGGTGGGAAGCAGAGCTGCTCTGGTCCTCAGCCTTGTGGCACCCACCTGTGAAGAGGAGGTCAGGGACCCCCAAGGAGCCCGGAGCTCCTGGTGCTCCAATGGCCTCACAAGTTACAGCTTTGGAAATCTGTCTGTAATGCTCATTAGGGAAATATGCCCCGAGTCCTCAACCTGCAAAGTGATGGTCTCCACCATATGGGAAGGACATGGGATAGGGATTTTCTCTTGAGCAAAATAACAGGAAATTTCTTTAGATCATTATAATTTTATTTTTTTTTGCATTTGTTTTAAAAAGTGATGTAAGTGGGCTCCTGGCTGTGCAAGGGTAGAGAGTTATTCGAGCTGTCTGAGCACTTGCAGTTGTAGTTACTTTCATTTGTGTATGACTTTCTGTCTGTGTCTGACTCGCTTGAGCATGGTTGAGACAGAATTCAGGAAGAATGCTCAAGGACTAGTCTCTCTTGCTACATTTATTTTATTCAGTAATTAAATCAAACTCTTCTGTGATCAAGGGTTTTATAAGAGTAACGTTGTCTGATACAGTTAATTTATGAACTATTTATCTACAAAATGTTTAAATTCAGGCCTAAATTAAGATCTAAGAGTTTGTAGTATTTTTTCCTAAAAAATTAGTATTTTCTAAAAAATTTGTATTTTTTCTAAAATTTGTTTTTTGAATGTGCAGACATAGGCAGCAGCAATGTAAATGCACAGCCTGAATAACATTGTGCATTTAAAGCTGAGCACTGAGCAAGCTAAATGCATGTTTAAATAATACACAGATTCTTCCAAGGTTATGAACATAGAAATTATTGTACTGGAACAGATCAATGATTCATCTAGTCCTGCTGAGAAGCACTGGTGAAGCATGCCAAAACATAAATCAAGGACTTGATCAGGTTTTCAGGTCTGTCACACAATGCTTAACCCAGCTGGAGACCTGGCAGCAGAGTGCAAATCATGGGTGACTGATCTCCCCCCACCTCCATCTTCCTGCCCCACGGGAGGTCTCATTCCTTCATTGAGTTAACATCCCAGCGCTAGAAGGTACTTGCAGAAAAATCCCTCGTGCAGCAGTGGTCTGCTGGGAGGCCACATAGCTCCTCATTATCTGCAAAGTCTTCTAAGTCTTCTAAGAAGACTTCTAAGTCTTGTAAGGTGTAAAAACAATAGCTTGTGTAGTTGGGGGAGGGAGACAATGTAGATCGAACTACTGTTTTGTTAAGGTCGTGTGTTTCAGTTCTGCTAATGAACAAGCGTTTGCCTGTTCCTCGGAAGATGCTCAAGTGGTGACTTCTGAATGGCACTTAGAGTGTGAAGTGTGTCTTGTGGAGGTGCAAGCCAACCCCCACAGATCTGCTGTAGCCACAAGAAACAGGAACAGTCTTCATGTCATGTGTAAACCAGTTTGATAGCATAGCATGGTTGGTCATGAGCTTAGGATATGTATGAAGGATCTGCAGTTTGATGTAGCATCTATTCAAATGTGACAGGGCTGGGTCCTGAGTAGTCCATGGTGTGAAGGTTCTGAATCCTTCTTTGGGGAATGGAAGAGAAGGAATTTCCCTTTCCATCTTGGAAGCAATTAGGAGAAAACACGATTAACTTATTTAAAGCCTGACTCTGTTGTAGGTTGAGGAGATACAGACGAAGCCATGTAGAAGCCTTCCTGCAGGGCTGCCCTTCACGGGTGGGAAATTCCTCAGTGTTGAAGCAGTGAGTGTTGTCAGTGGTGATGGTCTGAGTGGAGGTCACAGCATCAACAGAATCCTCTGTTAGGCTCAACTGGAGTCCCTCTAGAACAGCACGTCCTGCTGTGATCTCTGGCAATGGCATGTTTGGTGAATACTCAGCAGTACTACTGCTGGATGTCTGTGGTTAGAGATCTCAGAGCAGGCGCTGCTCTGGTTCATTTAAATTTAGGTTGTTTGGGTTTCAAAGCTGCTTAAAAAGCATAGGGTGAAATTAACCTGTTAGTGAATGCCAGTGGAAAGATGCAGCACAAGTCACTTAAGTGTTGTTGACATACTTGGAGAAAATACCAGATTTTTGGTAAATTCCCCATTCCTCCACCAAATACTATATTTTTAAACTGTATGTCTATGACAGTGTTTCTTTAAATACAGTGTTTGTCTGGTGGTTGTCAGGCAGCATGGGATTTTAGTGGTTTAATAGGGATACTTACCACATAGTTAAAGGTGACCTAATGTGGATTTTGGTCTCAGAAAATCTATTTAGCAGATTTACTTTTGAAATACCAGTAATACAAAAGGATAAAATATTCTCTTACTGCATACTAGGACTTCAAAATTGTTTCCTGTGTAAAAATCAGTTACAATTGGAAGCTATGAATATAAAAGAAAAATTCAAACCAGTGTATTTATAAGACATGCATAATTAGAGGTGTGGTATGACTTTACAAGATTGGATTGGATGGAATGTTAATTTTGGATTACACTTAGGAGCTCATGTAGTGTTAAATAAGCCTGAGGTGCTGTGAAGATGATTGAAGCACTATACAGATGTTCATATTATTGAAAATATGATTTTATGATGGAAAATGTCTTACAGAAGGTCGTAGCTTGAAACATTGATTTCTTCAGCAATTTATGGCATGACCCAGTTTCACAGCTCTTTTCTTCCTTGTTGGATTTTTCCTGGCTTCAGCAGAGTTCTGGCTACACCTTGCACATAGCTAATTTTACAGAGGGAGAGCTGCCTTTTTGTTATCCTTAGGGCATGGTGAAAAAAAGACTTTTGATCTGTTTATGAAACTGTATAAAACCAGCGCCTTCTGACTTTATATGTGCTCATCCAGTTGTAATAATAGTTTTACTGAAGTGATCCTGCTATTTTAAATTGAAGAGGCAGGTGGATGTCAGTGATACACACCCAGCAGTAGATGTGGAGGAACAGTATTTTCAGACACTACCCCGTGATTTTTATTGCAAAAGTGGATATAATTTATTGTTTGAGGAAAAGAAAGCAGCAAAATATTATTTTGAAGGTGAGCCAATTCATATATTCTTGGACATTACACAGACCACCCAGATCTGAAGCCATGTTTTATGTCTCTTAAGTCTAAATACATTCAGCTGAGCATTGAGCTGCCTACCCGAGGCCAGCAGAACACTCAGGAAAGGAAAATCCACCTTTTAATTTCCCTTTCTTTTAATATCTTCATTAGTGAAAGGCTTCACAGTGAATAAGTCTGGTGAGTTTCTGGAATAAGGAACAAGAAGGTTTGCTTATCAGAAGTGTGGTGTTCCTTGCTGAGAATTGTTTGCTTACTCTAGGTAATGGGTGTGATTCTGCATTTCATTCTCCTTCCAGCCATATATCTCTCTGTTGCACAGTATGGGCACAGCATCTAACAAATGGTATCCCTGAGGACAGGTACCTCTACTAGAGGACAAGACAAAAAAAAAAAAAAAAGTGTGTGTGTATTATATGTGTGTATAATTGGTGACTGTTGCATAAAGGAATTTGACAAAATTCAGTGAAATTCCACACCTCTCTGGCATGCCCTGTCAAATGGTAGGGTAGCCCACCAGATGTTCTCCAGTTTAAATAGCTCCATTTTAAAAAGTATCAACAGGGAAAAAAAAAGGTAGATTTCTCTGATATTGGGTACCTCATTTAAGAATGAGAAAAATGTGAATGTCCCAAATTGTAATGCTTTACTGTTTCATTCTGCTCTTATCTTCAAATGAAATATGGTCTTCATAATGTTTGCTTTTATGTTGTGATGACTGCAGTCACTGACAGGCTCTTTCTCAGCTAACCTTGAGAAAAGCCCATTATCCAAATGATACCAAAGAACCAGCATCCAGCAATAAATTTTCCATTGTCATAATTTCTGAAATTTTATTGAGACCCACCTTGAAGAAGGAGGTCAGTTTTTGCCAGTAAAGTGAATAATTCTTTTGACATACATGTATGAATTTATTCTTAGAGACATTGATGTGCAAGCTGGTGCAATATTTCAGTTTTTCAACTAACACTGGGATCTGAGGAGTAATTTATATAAACATCCACAGTTAGATTTTTGCATAATTGTATTATGGAACATGGATTTTCTTCGTAAAGCATTTACAGCTCAAATAATCACAGTTCATTAAAGCATTGGTTAAGGAAATCTGTGGCAAACAAGCTATGGCAGTTTCTTCTGGCTTCATATAATTTTGTGATGTTTTCTTGAATGTTTTGCAAATGAGGAGGCACTGTATCTGTGCTATATCTGTTTAGAAAAACCACTCATGTAAATTTTAAAACTGCTTGTTTAATGGGACTTTTAAGCAACAAATGGTGTGATTTTCAAATTCATTGTGGATTTAAATTTGAGCCGCTTTATGCTGGCAGAATGAGGCAATCTGAGGGCATAAAAGGGTAAAAAAGTGATATATGAGAATCTCCATTTCAAAATATAATGGATTGAATTTAATATGTGACTTTTGAAATTCATATTGTGAGCATATGTTAATAGAAACTTCCCACAAAAATAGATGACAAGATGTGAAAAAGATAAGAGTCAGGGAAAGTTTGTTTTTCTTAAGTGTATCTTTTTCAGGTTAGCCTTTTAACAGACATAATTTCTGTCAGGGGAGATAACTGTAAAACCTCATGTATTTTAGTCAAGTGAAATCCTGACCATGTTTTGCCTGATTTTTAGAGGAGGAAGGATGTTATCCACATCACTCCCTTGTGTTTCTGCTGGTCTCTTTCCTAAGGAAACTTTGAACCCTAGAGCCAGTCTTGGTCCTATATAAAAGCATAAAGGTTCCAAAGATACAGAAAATTCTGCTTTTTTCATAACAATAAGCAGTTGTGCAGGCAAGACAGCTGTGCTGGTGATCACAGGCTCCTGGATGAACCTGCTCGTTTGTAGACCTGAGAGAAGTGTGTGAGGGTGTTGAGCTCATGGAATATGCTTGCTGTGCACATTTCCCAGAAATCAGGCTCTGTGAATTTGTTTGCTCCTGGAAGAAATTGTTGGTTTAACTGTGCATTAAGAAAGCAAAATTTGTTTAACCTAGCAGGTTTTAAACAGCTTTGCCACTCTCCTGTTGAAGTTGAATGGGGATGATAAAAAAACAAACCCTGTCTAGTCAATAATAAAGGGCATTTAAAAGTGTTGGTATTTTTCTTGTCTCTAAAAGGATAACTGTTTATGTGCACTCTTCTCAGTGTAGTTTTTTGGGTTTTTTTTTTAGTTATTAATAGTAAAAAAAAGGAAAACTACATTTTAGGGAAAAAAAAAAAAAAAAAAAAAACCAGGAAAAACAAACCCTGGAAGGGAGATAAGTTCAACAGGTTATGGTTTGATGTGGTGGCAAGTTGGATAAAGTAGCAATAAAAATGCTCACTGTGTGCAGATGCTCAAAATCTGATTTGGGTAAGACATGACTTTGATGTATGAGAACAAAAAGTTGATGAATACTGTTTGACAAGAAGCTCAACATGGCTCTGTGCCCTTACAGCCCAGAAAGCCAACCATCCAAAGCAGTGTGGGCAGAAGGGTGAGGTAGGGGATTCCTCCAGGGACTTTTTACAAGGGCATGCAACGATAGGACAAGGGGGAATGGCTTTGCACTGAAAGAGAATGGATTTAGGTACCGGAAAGAAATTCTTTAGTGTTAGAGTGGTGAGGCACTGGCACAGGTTTCCCAGAGAAGCTGTGAATGCCCCATCCCTGGAAGTGTTCAAGGCTGGGTTGAATGGGGCTCTGAGCAACCGGGTTTAGTGGAAAGTGTCCCTGCCTATAGTAGAGGATTATGAACTAGATAAGCTTTAAGGTACCTCCTGATACACACCTTTCTTCAATTCTATGATTGTTAATTTTTAGTTTAAAATTATTTGGGACACAATTTCAGTATAACTTTTAAAGTTAAATTACTGTTTGTAACCGTGCACTTTCTGTATTGATGGAACGACAGGGAAAAAAACCATACAAACCTCAAAAAGCAAACTGGGTAATATTAATGTCTGGCAAGAGAGTCTGAGTCCTCCAGGAGGGCAACATAAATTTGAAAAGATAAAAGATGTCTTTTCTCCGTGGTGTCTATCTCTAGATTCAATATACAAAACACCAGCAGATTTGTACATACACTGCTTCTCTGTGAAAACCTCTCCTGGCAAACCAGTAGGTTTAATGAAGAGTTGTCTTTTTATTTGACACCACCACTATACAGCCTCTTGCATCTTTATGAGCCTTGCATGTGAGGAAAGGTGTTCTGCAGCCCCTGGTACCCATTTGCAAGGCATAAGAAGATCTAGAACAGAGTCTAGATCAAACTGTATAATTTTATTTTATTAAGAGAGAGCTGTAATGTATGTGACCAAGTGCTCTATGGAGCCTCTGTGACTTGACCACATAAATATTCTGAAGCTTCAAGGCACATGCTGCTTTGTCAAGGTTGTAGCTACAGGGTTCATTAGTTGTCTGGACCATCAGTATGGCTTTCCTCTATCAAGAAGTCTTAGTTCTGGAATATTTGCCCTGGTAATAGGAATACACAAAATTTTGGAGGATAACCTTCCAGAGAAGATTCTTTAAATAATGTAATTCTGTGCACATTACAAACAAATACCAAAAAACCCTCTATGGAAACTTTTTCTGAAACACTGTTGAAAGCACTTCTGCTCTTCCTGGTGCAGATTGCTTGTAATGAACTTCCCTTTGCTTCTTATATACTAAACTTTCTTGCACGTGTTTTCTTCTGGCCCATAGGGATGGATCAGGGATCCAAAAATGCGAAAAGAATTAATGAACTACTCTTACCAGGATTTGACATGAGTGAGACAAGCATTGGTTACTTTGTCCTTTCAAACTGCCAATTTTAGATACATCTGCGTGTACTGAAAGATTTGGCCCTTAAAGAGGACATGACTCTGGGGCATTTAGACCTTACTATTACTGGTAGGATTAGCAATGTAACTAAAATGTTCTTCCTGATGGAGTCCAAAGTGATATTCAAGACTGCTGTGTGACCCCCAAAACTCACTTGGCTGCATTCTCCTGGCCAATTTTTTGCAAGCACATTATGAAACACATTCATCTCTGAATGCCATATGATGTTGTTTTGCAAGCTAACAATGCACATATTTTTATGTATTTTTAAATGTATTTATGAAAGAAGTAGTTATACTTAAAGTACAGTACAAAGTGAATATAAAAAACCTCAGAACATCTTAAATCCCCAGACTCCACCCTTTGCTCCATCACAGATAAATCAACAATGTAAAATTGTTGTTTTTCTCTAGAACAAAAGTTTCTCAGCTGTATTTAAAAGTATGCTGATGAAAAGTGATTCATAAGGTGAAGTAATCATTTTTATACAGTGCATTTGGCAGACTCCAGCCAAATTACACCATAAAAGAAATATTATATTTGACAGCAAGCTATTAGGGATGTGAAATTTGAGAATGAAAACTATCTGAAGACTTACTTATGACTATGCTGCTCTCTGATGGTACCCTGTTTTTCTTACTCGATTGTAGTCAGTATGTGTTTTTTCCATCTTTGTGAATTTAAGCTTTAGATAAATTTCTAACCTCCTCCTATTGTGAATTAATTCACATTTGTTTGGTTTAGACAAAATTGGAGGCTATTACATCTAATTTGTCTGCTACAAATTGTTTACTACATACAATTCTTACAAGCTAAATATAAAAGTAATTAAATTTATAAAGTTTTGGGATATCTCACAGGTTTTTAAATTACATCCGTTTTGTCTATTGAATTTTTGTTTGAAAAGAGCATGTGTGATTCACCAAACTGCTATGTACATAATGCTAGATGACTTAAAACTGTAAGAAATAATTACAAGGACTTAACAGAATGGGATAAACCTCTTTATTCCCTTTGGCATGAGTGACTTGGGAGCAAAAGGTTGCAACCTACAGGGTCAAGAATACTGTGTGGAGTGTTTGAGGATAGTAGATTTGTCAGACAATCCTATTCAGGCTCTGTTTTTCCACTGAAGCTGATGGTCTGCAATTAGTAGGCACCAGTTACCAGGGATGTTAATGCTCCTTCTGGGCTTTGTTTGTTTTGTTGTTTGTGTGGAGTACTGATTAGGGCTTCTGAGTGTGGAATTCACTTGCAAGTGATTTATTTTGTATCTCTAGGATGTATTCCAGCTGTTTCGGTTTGGTTTGGGTTTTTGTTTCCCTGGGAAATTACGGCTTCAGATAGCAGCCAGAGTAGCAGACTTTGAGAAGTTATAAGCAGTTCTTCTTAATGAATATTTCTTCTTAGGTTGGGAGAATTTAGTTTTCTATCTCTCATTAACTTTATTTTTATTATCCTTCTCAAAAAAAAAAATCCAGTATGTTACTTTTTTAGGGATTAAATGAAACATTCATCAAGAATTTATAAGAACCTATTGAATAAAGTTCGAAGTGAGGATGTCACTACATCTGTGTATTCTAGGAAACCCGTGGGATATTTTACAAAAGAATGTGCCCTTGCTTAAGCTTCTCATTCAGAAATTAAACCCCTATTGATACATGGAAACAGACTCCTATTCATATGTTCCATATGATTTGTAGCATCCTAATCCTTGCCATGAATCCTTTCCTTATTCTCAGCATCGTAGACTGAAACACATCAATTCAAAACATGGCCTCTTCACTTTTTTTTTTTTTTTAATGTCAGCTCTTGGTTGAATTCACTTCTAATCATCTCTTTTCACAAGTGCTGGGGGTTTTCTAAATCCTGTTGAAAAGTAGTTTATTTTCAGTTATTTAAAAACTTGTCTTCTGTGCATATAGTAAAATTTACCACGAATCTGGACATTCATGCAACTACCTAATTTCATAAACCTTCAATTTCTTCCACTTTTACTAGTGCTTATGCTTTTCACCTTCGACTATCAGTGTTTTTGGGGTGACACATGTAAAATACTACTGTTTTTAAAAAATGTATTTCTAGTAGCCAGTGGAAAATAATGAATTCAATTAAACTTTAGCAAGTAATGGGTAGAATGAAAGACCATGCAGCTGCTACGTACTACCTGGTTTACATACCTGTTAATAACTTACTTGACTTCAGCATAGTTTTGTTGAAGTGTGGTTGCCATACTAAAGTAAAACTTTGCCGTAGCTTCCTGCTGGATTACAAGTAAAATTCTGAGCCCACAATAATCTTTTCTACAGCTGGCTAGTTTTTGTAACTTTATAATAAACAAATAAAATTATATAGGTCCAAGAATTGCCATCTGCCATATGAAGTTAGGAACACTGTTCACATAATGTTGATGAATATATTAAAGTAGTAAAAAATCACCAAAAGCATGCCACTAGAACTTGGACTCCTCTCCACCTAATGACTGTGAATTAAAAATTAAGCAGCCTTGTCTGATCTGCTTTCATGGCTTTGCAGTGTCCAGAGCAGTCCATGAGTCAGCATCAGGTGCAGTTAGAAAAAAGACATGTTCTGGCTTGGGAAGAGATAGATGGAGGAATGTAATCCCCTGAAGAAAACAGTCCAAATGTCCTGGCTATTACTCTAAACTTTTTTGCTGGAAAGCTGTCAGAGCTGAAGGAACAGTTCATGGTGCAAATCTGTCTGCTGATTTTCTTCCTTTCCTGTTAAAATGTGTAGTATTAGCAGGTCAAGTGGGCCAAAATTTTCCTTTGCATATTATACTCTTTCTTTACTTTGCTATATTTAGCTTGGTGCTGGAATTTAAGGGGACATGTGTTTGACAATCTCTGTTTATTTATTCTTACTGGAGCCTTATAAAGGGAACACATCTCAGAAGCAAGACAGAGACATAAGCTCTCTCCTGAAGGACTCTGTACAAGAAAACTCACAGGAAAAGGAGGGAAGGATGGCCAGCTTAACTGGATGGGTACATGCACAGCCCACAGTTTCATACTGAGTCCTTGGTCTACCAGTCACACTTGACATTGTTTCTTACAAAATACTGACTTTGGAAAAAGTGCCTGGCACAGAGCAGTAGAACAGTTAATTGCATTTGGCTGCACTTTTGTGTCAAACACAGAAGTAGTGGCAGATGTGCTTTCTGGCCCTCCTGCAGCTGTCTCACAGTTGTATTGCACAGCCCAGCCAGATGTGTCACTTCTCCAGTTGTGGATTTTGTCCATGCAGATTTATTTACCTGGCTGTGCCTCTTCTTTGGGCTGATAACTGACAAGCACTGGATAACACCTTTACTTTTTCTCCATGAAGTTAAGCTCCAAAACTGACCTTTACTTTTGCATAACAAACACAATGTAACACCTTCCGTCCCCTGGGATTGCAGCCACCTGAAAGTTTGTTTGAGCAACCGTTTTTATATGACTTTATATTTTCAACAACAATAAAGTACATTGAGTTTGCTGGCTAAATGCAATATGAGGGAAAGATTATTTTTATTCTAGGAGGACAAATGGTTACATTTGTGGCTTGAACATTAAAAATGAATGAAAATTACAATGTGAAAAAAGTTAATTCAAAGTTAATCTGATTTTCTTGCTCTTGTTTACAATTTTTTGAGGGTTTTTTCAGGTGAAGGAACCAAGGGTTTACCATGGGCTGATCCCTTCTGGTTTTTTATTCACTGCAGTGATACTTAAAAAGGACAAAGAAATCTTCAGAACGGCTTTAGAGAATCTCCACTTTCCATTCTGCCCTTAGTAAGGTTATGCTGTTGGTTTAAATTTTGGATATGTGAGGAGTTTATATTAAGTATTGGCTCTATTTTTCAGTCTTTTAATGTAGAGTAAGATGAATTGAAGTCATGAGAGATTGTCTTATTTTCTCCCCTTTCCTGTCAAATATCTGACTTTTGTTTTACTTTAAAGTCTTCAGTAAAGGAGAGTCTTCCATTTAAGACTTCCATTAAGGAGTGCCATCCTTAATCAATATATTCTTAGCTATTTTTTTGGATAAGAGTTTTACAGAGTCGAATTGAGTATATCTTGATACGATTTTGGTCTATTCCTTCTTCTCTCATCCACAAACACGAAGGAAACAGATTATTTGCTTTACTTTGTAGCAAGCTTTAGTAGCAAAGACTTAAAACATACTGCTGTATTTTTCTCCCCCTTGTCTCACTCTACCCTATTCCCCTTTGTAATGCACAAGACAATTTATTTCAGCTGATAAAGCTTTATAAATACAATAGAGCAAGGCAATTCAGTGTTTGTAGCCTTTCTTTTGCATCCCAAATCAGCTTTTGCTTTTTAATGCTTCACAGTTCTTGTCCTGTATTTATGTAATTGATTGTTTCTGCATACATATAAAGCACATGCACTTGATGAATATCATCCTGTTTTTTTCTGAGTCTTCCACTTCATAAAATCATAGAATCACAGAGTGCTTTGTGTTGAAAAGAGCCTTAAAGATCATCTTTTCCTGCCTCCTTGCCATGGGCAGGGACACTTTGCACTAAACCAGGTTGCTCAGAGCCCCATCCAACCTGACCTTGAACTTTTCCAGGATGAGGCATCTACAGCTTCTCTGGGCAACCTGTAATAGTATTTCACCACATTCATAGGAATTTTTTCCTGATATTTTGTGATAGTTTAACCTACTCTCACTTTAAATTTAGTACCTCTTGTCCTGTGACTAAATGTCTTTCTAAAAAGTCCCACTGGTTCTCTTGTAACCCCTTAGGTATTAGAAGGTGATATAAGGTCTCCCCAAAGTCTTCTCCAGGCTGAACTACCCCAACTCTCTCAGCCTGGTTTAGCAGCCCTTGTAGCCCTTTTCTGCACAGTATTATCTGCAGACATGCACTTTTTTCTCTGTCCCCACTCTCACTACTGAAATTACTGAGTAGCAGACATGCAGGATTGGTACTTGTGGAGTGCCACTTAGTACATCCTTCCAATTTTTCAGGAAGCCGCTGACAGCTGCTCTCTCACTACTCTTGTCCAACCTGTTTTGTATTCAACTTCCATTAGATTATGTTTCTGTGATTGTTTTTAAAAGAAAATGTCACATGCTCTAGGTCCAAAGCCTGAATTAAGTCAACTGCGTATGACACACAGTGCTTTGCATTCCTAGTCACAAAATGAGACCCAGTGTTACAAGGATTTTTTTTTGTTTTAATAAGTGTGGGTTCATTGTTAGTCATGTCCTCATGATTGTCTTCCAGATGCTTACAGGGTCTGTTTATGTACGACCTTCCTCCTTAGGAAGCCAGTTGAATTGCAGTTTTGTCTAATTCCTCCTCTCCCAGACAGTACCATAGTTAGTGTTTAGCACTGTCTTTTCTAAAAATAACTAAACATCCCAAAGTTATGTAGCTTTCTCACTATTGAGGTCACTTTGGTGCTCACAGTCAGTCTGTACCTGGCCTTCTCTAGGAGTGCCAGGGAAATTCAGATTATGGTACACATTTCGTAGTTGACAAAAGCAGATGTGGTATATTTACAAGGTGAAATAATTGGGGGGGCGGAATTTACTGATCTCTTCAAGGATACCAAGAGCATTTAAATTCCCAACAATAATTTTTGGAAGATTATTTTCATAAATACCATGTTCTTGCTTAAATTAGTTAACTGCAGAAAGTATTTCATGTAACATAATTGATTTTATTTTTCTTCTTTTTTGAGGAAAGCTTGTGTTTTATCTGGATGATTATATACATTCTTGGTATGGAGTTCATTCTTTCTTAATTTTTTTTTTCAAAAAATCAAAATTGGAAACAGTACAGATGTTCAGAAGTCACATTTATGTGATTATCAGAAGAAGAAAGGACAAGAATTGTCTGTCACAGAAGTGACACCTCCTCCCTCTGACTGTGCTTGGACTTTGTGTCAGGACACTCCAGCTCTCATGACCAATCTCTCAAACTGGTCTTTTTGGTTTGTTTGGGTTTTTTTTGGTGATGCAACTTTCTATTTCAAATACTGCACCTGGATGTGCAGCACTAAAAATATGACCTAATTGACCAGCACTGTAGTAATTTAAAATAAAACTGTTATGTTAGAGTAGAATGTGGTCTCTTGCTAAAGTATAAGCCAGCAAGGGAGTTACTCAGGAGTGAATTTCTGTGGTTGCACTGAGATTTGGTTTTCAAAATGGTGTTTTCTTGAGGCTGTGCACAAACACTTTATTCACTCTGTGGTTCTTCCAGTACAGATTTTACATTTTAATGTAATTTCAGGACTTCCTATGGTACTTATGAACATCAGAGGCAAACACCACGCATTCATCTTGGAGGTGTGGGTATAACCTCTAGGTCAGTGGGTAAATCTGCATGGGGCAGTCATCATCAACAAACTTTGCAACATGGTCATTTAGTTTGTGTGTAACAACCAGCTGATATTGTTCTAATGCTTATGGGTAAATACTTGTAACAATCTCAATGATTTTGGCAACATTCTGCATTATACAGAACTACAAATATTTCTGAATAATAGAGTGAAGATCTCAATTCAAGTCAATATACTAAAAATAACTCACTGATCTTCACTCTCTATCCTAGCTCAGCAATGGCCTGGGCACATTCAGAATGATTGCTAATTTCTTTAAAACATTTTTTTAGCTTTTCATTTTGTTACAAATTTATTCTGGTCATATATGTTATTAAATGTCAGAGGATTAATAAATACAAAAATATAAATGGATTTTCTCCTTTTAATCAAATTTTCCCCTAATTGAAACAAAGCAAACAGCTCAACCTTTCCCTCAAATTCAGTTACAGGATCATTTGGGAAAATCAAGTGTTGATCCATTTCTCTTCAATACTTGAATTAATCATTCAAGGAGAGAGGTTTAGCTCACTGAAATTTGGAATCATCTGCAAAGAGCATTAATATGTTTACAGAAAACAATTCCAGCCAATTTAACCTCTTACTTTTTCTTTTGTCTTTTTTTCTTTTTTTTTTTACCCTTTGCAAAGAGCCATTAGAAAAAGCCAGAGGAAAATTTGGCAGTAGATAAATTTAGCACAGGTCTCCTTTTAAGAATCACTGCAGGTGCCACTATTATTTAATAATGAGCAAAACCCGTTGTGGGTTTAAGATTATTTGTTTTTTAATCTTGTAACAGCATGTCCCTTTAGTGACTGACTCATTGTTCTAACAACAATGAAACAGCATCAGTGCAGCTCTGGCTCCAGAGGTGGACGTGGCTTTGTACACGTGTTGAGGTACATTTCTCTGTGTCCTCATGCCTCTAGAGACAACTTAACTTCCCATCTTCATGTCTCCAGGGTTTTTTTCCATTTCCTATTTTTGTTCCATGCCTGATTTGGAGAGAGTGTTTGGGTTTTGCTTTAACAGAATGTTGCCGTATTTTGTTAAAACGCTTGTAAGAAAAAGGTCAAAATTGAATAGTGGAAAAATTACATCACTTTGCAAAATTCAGCAAATCAATTGAACTAAGCAGATAAATCCTTAACTTCATTGCTTAGTCAGCTTTTTAATTGCTTGGAGAACTGTTTTCAGCTCTGAAGTCCTCAGCACAGGAAAGACATGGACCTGTTGGAGCAGGTTCAGAGGAGGCCATAGGGATGGAACACCTTTCCTATGGCAAGCTGAGTTGGGGTTGTCCAGCCTAGAGAAGAGAGGGCTCCTGGGAGACCTTAGAGCACCTTCCAGTACCTAAAGGGGGTTTATAAGAAAGGTGGGGACAGACTTTTTAATAGAACCTATAGTGACAGGGCAGGGGTTAAGCCTTTTAAACTAAAAGGGTAGATTTAGACTGGATACAAGAAAGAACTTTTTTATTATAAGGGTGGTGAGCCACTGGCAGAAGTTGCCCAGGGAGGTGGTAGATGTTCCATCGCCGAAAATATTCAAAGCCAGGCTGGATGGGGCTCTGAGTAACCTGATCAAGTGGAGGGTGCCCCTGCCCTTGGCAGGGGTGTTGGACTAGAGGATCTTTAAAGGTCCCTTCCCCCATACTGCTCTGTGGTTCTATATTGGCTTCTATTATAGCTCTGTGAGGCAGGGGCTTTGATGAATGATTTTGACTTGGGAACGTGGCCACCTGAATGATTCAGTTGTTGCTCCTGAGCCCACAGCACAGCATTATTGGTACAAAATGATATGGAACATCTGCATCCAGCTAAAATAACTAAAAATTTTTTGTTGTTTTCAAGATCTTTTAAGAGAAATTCCACTTACTGAAATTGCAGTTACTTGCACATTTCAGAAAGTGCTAATCTCTGAAGAAATGAATGTTGTAAGTAGAAGAATAATTAACATCACTAGAAATCTGATTTCAATTTGACTGTAACACAGAAAACTTGATTAGCAATCAGATGTGAAGTGTTGATTGATAGCAGCTTTGGTTTACAGCTCTGAATCCACTATTGTAATTTAACTTCAGTATGAACAGCTTTCTTTTCAATTGCAGTGTCACATTCTTCTTTTGTTCTGAAATGTAGTTCCCTGGATTTACGTGAGAGCTAAATGGGACCACAGGTCACTGTTGACTGCATGGTTTGTCATTTTCATGCACCTTTTCTTTCCAAGTATTGTAAATGATGCATTCAACTTAGGTAAAGAAAAAAATACATCCTCCATGGTGCTAATCTCACCCTTCTCCTTGCGTGTTGTCCCTACTTACTCTTTCTTTGTTCATTTATTATTTTACAAAATACAGTTTTATATTCACTGCATGTGATGGTTGCAAAACCATGGCCTTTTCACAAGATCATTTTATAGTTCAGGCACAACTAAAAGAAATGCCATGGATACATTCTTTAATGATCTAGTTAAACACACAGAAGTTAACTATCTGATTTGGAAACACAGGTTATGAGACTTTTGACTGAATTTTGATCCTGGCTACATTTGCACATTTAAAAGTTTGAAGTATAATTTTTATAAACTACAGATCCTCTGATTTCAGTTATTTTTAATGTGATTTCTGACATGTTTTCCAAAAGCTGCATGTTGCCCATGGGGTACAAGATTAGATTTTTTGCTTATGATTGCACCTTACAAGGTTTTCATAGTTCTGGCTTGAATAAGTAAGACCTGTGTGTAAAGATAGAAAGAAAATACGTGTTTAATCTAAAAAAGGGGAAATTCAGAGAAAAGAGGATATGGGTTTGAATATTTTTTTCCCATAAATTTACCCCTGGATTTCCTTTGTGCAATTATTTTTTAAGAAAAAGATATGAGCTTTTTAGAATAGCATTTAAAGGACATTTGGGTGGAAATGTGAAAGAGCAGCTCAACTTGTAGGAAGAAAGGGCAAAAGAGAAGATGGAAAAGGAACAAGAGACCTGCATACAGAAGATATCTCAGAAAAAAGGTGTTGACTTTTAACACTGGGGAGAGGTTGAGGAATGAATCATTTGAGATCGTGGAGTCCAGCTGAAAAACAGAAGGAGGGAGATATGATAACTTCTCTAAGCAACTTCAAACAGAAAACTGATTACCCTCTAGAGATCAGCATAGGTCACAAAATACCGTAGGTAGCCTCTAATTCCTGAAAGCAAGGGATTTAATTGCAAGAGGTATAGCTGGCATGTTCAGACACAGTCACATTTCATCACTGTGATCCTCTCTTCTCCATAAAAAAGACACCTTAGCTTGGATATGTGGTCCCCCCAACCAGTCTTCACAGGCAGAGGTGCTGCAGTAAAAGGCTAACACATGTCCTGTGCTTGAAGTGCTTCCTTTCCACGTGGCCATAATGAGAGCTCTGCATATAGGAGTTTCTAATTCACTCTTACCCTGAAGGATAACATAAGCACTGTGGGGATGTTGTTAAACATGGCATGTTGTTACTACTGTCAGCTGCTTTCTGCTTACCAGTTCCATGGGTGAAAAGTAACGTTCCCTCAGAAGGTTTCTTGTTCAGTGTGTATCAATTGGTCACAGAGAAATCTTGAGAAGAGTTATGACAAGGCATACTAATAAAAAACCCCAAAGTAGACATACTAATAAGAAACCCCAAAACATAATTGCTGGCATCCAGCCTTACAGTTCAGTGTGGGAAATTCTTCCCGCAGGATGGAGGGAGAGTACAGTTAACTCATATACAGCACCTCTTTACATATACAAACATAATTACAGTTAGTTCGTATCTTGTTGGAAGTATAGTTTGTATCAAGCCTTGGCTCTATTCCACTTTTGCTGTTTTCTTTGTGAAAAAATAAATGTGTGTGGCCATAAGTTAAATTTATCTTACAAATACGCATGATTAAAATCGACCATATTTGCTCATGTGCCAGAATAGTCCCAGCAGGGGAATTTTGAGAACCCAAATTTATTGCTTTGGCTCCTTGGTTCTTCTACTCCTTCAGTTCCAGCCAGGGCTCTGGCCAAACACAAGCTGGAACAGAGTAGAGCATTTCTGCTGTGTGATCAGGTACATAGTGCCAGCAGGGACAGCTGGCAAAGTCACTGGTGCTCTTGGCTTTGTACCAGGGACAACCCTCATCTGATGGGAAAATGTAGCCAAATTTTGCCCTATTTAAATTACTGCTTGCTGGGCAAAAAGCAGTGTTGTCCTCCTGCAGCATGGGATTTGGTCCCTGGGATATTCAGGGTGGTGGGAAACAGAGCAGTAGAATGTTTTGGTTTGGAAGGAACCTTAATGATCACCATGGGCTGGGACAGCTTGTACTAGATGAAGTTGTTCAATGACCTGTCCACCTTGGCCTTGAACACTGCCAGGGATGGGGCATCCACAGCTTCTCTGGGCACCCTGTGCCTCATCACCCTCACAGTGAAGAGTCTCTCCCTAACACCTAATCTAAACCTGCCCTCTCAGTTTAAAGCCTTTCCCCCTTGTCCTATCATTCTGCCCTTGCAGAAAGGTAGCTGAGCTACCCCGAGATCCTCTGATGCCATCCAGCTCTGTTATCCCAGGCTTTGCAAGTTGAATAGTACCCTAAAAATCCCTGTATAATTCACTATTTGTATTTTTCCCCTCTCAGGGGTGTCTGCAGTGCTGGGCACCTGTAATGCATTGTACTAGGCTCATTTGAAGCTTGAGTGGCTCATAGAGGTCAGCAGCAGAGTGCAGGTTTTTTCACCCCTTGAGCAATGAAGCATTGAGTAAAAGTTATTATAACCAATTAGTGGTGGCATTATTATTACCAATTAGTGGCTGTATGAAGCAAATCATTACTCTTAGTTCAGTTATTAGCAGCCAGGTGTTCATGAAATGTGCCATGTGCAGCCAGTGTTGTACCTCAGCTGTCCTTGTTGAGGCCAGTCACTGAATTTGTGATGTTTCTCTGCAGGGGAGTTGTCACAATGCCCACCCCCCCAACCCCCCCACTCCCC
>JAOTQP010000001.1:81388130-81403278 GCA_026413545.1 Cichladusa arquata | reverse complement strand
CCAACCCCCCCACTCCCCCCAAAAAAAGAAGAAAGTGTGTTTGAAGTCAGTGTGTAGGGCTTTTTTGGTTGCTGCCAATGTTGCGTACCTAGTGAGTGAATAAAAAAGGCCATTTCAATCTCTAGACTGGCATTCAAAAACTTTAAATATAATGAATGAATGATCCATGATGTGGAGCAAAAAATTAGAATTCTGGTTTTGTTGTTGGTTGCCTCTTCATTCATAAGGGCAAAATGGCCATGCCAGAGAGGGGGAGTTACAGTACAAATTACTCTTGACTGCAAGTATTGTTTCTCTAGGACTTCTGTTTATAAAACCCTTAATAATCAATAGTTCCACACAGCCATTAGTTCAGAGAATGGCTTTACAGAAGACAGTTTAGACAGCATGTAACATTAATTGAATTCAATTTAAGAGCTTAATTGCACTTTTTATGTTTTTTAAAATTAAACAGGAAGTTAAGGGGGAAAAAATTCTAATTGTGTCTTGTGTCACTTCCTTACTGAACTACATATTTAACTCGTGCATTTTTCAGGGAGATTCATAGCTATAGTTCCAAATACACAAAACAACTAAAAAAATAAGAAAAGTAAGCATAGCTAATAACATTCTAGTACAGTAAATACTTTCTGCATATAATTGACTTTTTTGTGTAATTAGAATAGGCATTTGAAATATTTTTTGTTTCTTGGAGAAAATAAGTAGGGGGTTGGAGTGCTGTTTTCTCTTTTAGTGATTCAGATGTCTTCTGATTTTCAATATTAGTGAAGAAAGGATTTGACATTTTCTTTGAGGTCAGTTTAAAGGAAATGAATTGTAGGATAGCATCCATCAGGGTGCTTCGAGCACAGCTGGGCAGGGACATCTGGTGGTGCAGTGGGGGAATCATTGAACATTTGCAACTGGAAGTGCAGTTGCATTGGAATGATTAAGGAGAAAACATAATTATGATCATACCGTGGTTACTTTTCTGTTCTGATATTGTTCTAGAAACACTTACCTGCATGTTTAGATTGCAGTTTGTATATGGTTTTAATTTACTGGAAGCCCTATTCATGAGCTGGCAGCTTGCAGGCGCTAATGTGTTGGACACCCTTCACTCAAAGGGCTTTTAACCTGCAGTCGGCTGCAGGGTTAAAATCAAACTTATGAAACTGGACCATGGTTCTGTGGATGGAGTGGGGATGTATGTTAAACCTGTGCATTGGGACTCTGGACTTCTGCCAGTGATTCACTGTGATCTCTGGGCTAAGCTGATTTGAGTTGTTTCAGTCCATCATTTAATTTTCAGCCCTTCTTTGAGTCCACTGTTCTGTAAAAGTGCTGTGACAGTGTTTCAGCTTCTGAATTGTATGTATGGGTAAATAATCATAAATAAAATTACTACATATCTTTGGTTTTAAAGTTCCATGTTAATTAAAGATACAATGAGCAATTTTATTTGTATGTATTTACCTTGAACCCCTATAGATCATAAATATGTGGCCAGTATTTTAACTGCAGTCATTTTAAAAGAGAAACTCTTTGCAATGAATTTTTTGGTTCTCTGTGCACATGCTGACAAAACCAAGTCCTTGGAAACATATGTGTTGAAGGTCGTAACCTTGGGAAGAATTTCCCAGGAGTGTTTAGTGCTGTGATGTCTTACCAGCTCTGCACCAGGCACTGCCCTGCCAGGACAAAGCAAGACTTTCTTCATTTGTGAACATCTTTGATCCTGATACATTTTTCCTGTTGTTTGTGTATATCCAGTCACTGGTAGTACATGTTGACCATGCATGGAACCTTCTGGGAGATGGTGTCACCTGCTCTTGAAGGGTGTGGGCACAGCACTTCCAGGGACAATGTGGTCTCTGCAGGGGAATGCAAAGGGTTGTCATCATCTGCTTCTGTTTACAAAGCTTTTGCTGTCCTGTCTTTCCTTAGAGTAGGCATGCTCTTGAAATGGTGGTGTTGATAAGTTACTAGTTTGTGCGTTGTATATTGTGTCAGGAATGCATCTTTATCATCGTGTACTCCCCATACAATTCTATAAAAAGAAGAGGGGAGAAAACACAAGTATCTCCTCTCTCCTGTGCTACCAACATGGTTTTTCGGGAGGAATCAGTACCATCTGCAAGCTTCAGCTCCTTTCATTGTAGCCTGCTGGACAGAAAAAAAGTCAATAACCTAAATCCTTCCTAGCCAAATATGGGCTCCTTGCTGTGGTCATTCTTCACACAAGGAACCCTATAGTTGGTAAGAACATATATACTATCAAGCTTAGAATCAGAGCAACCACTGACTATATAATTGAAAAGCTGGGACTTTCAGATTAAGAGTCTTCTTAAAGTAAGAAGCTGCAGAGATCAGCACTTTGCAAAGTGCAACAATTTATCTCAAAGTCAGAGAAACTATTCTCTGCAGCTTTTCACAGGAAAGGTGGGTGTTTCATTGAGATCCACCTCTTCTGTCTCTCCTTGCAGTAAAACTTCTGTTTTGTTAAACTCATCATGACTATTTTTCCATAAATCAACAGTTCTTTGTCATCTTGCATTGTTGCCCTTATGGTTCTGTTACCATCCTTTAAAAACTTCTCTACTCTTGATTTGGATAAAAAAGAAGCACTGGCATTTGATGCTGTATCCTTTGTTTCATAGATGTCCCAAGGCTGTGGTGACAACAGGCAATCAATGATAGTCACAGAGTTATTGCAAATGTGTTGTTTTTTCTTAATGGAAAGCTGGTGTTTCTCTGCAGCCCTTCTATGTCATGTTTAATCTGTAAGACTTTATATTGCCAGCAGCCCATTGTAGAGAAATCTGTTGATTTTGTCTTTCAGGTGCAAAGATGGCTTGAAAGGATTTACATACTCTGCGCTAAAGTAAGTAAAGTTTCTGTGGCTATTTAAGACAAGATTTTGAGGAATCATGCACAGTGGCAGCTGCATTGTAAGAAAAGAGTATTCCTAAGAAAAACCATGCTGCTCTAAAATTTTTCCAGCTTTTGGGTATACAACATATTTTGAAGAAGGCATAATCATAGGATCATTTGGGTTGGAAAAGTTCTAAGATCATCCAGTCCAACCTTTAACCCAACACTGCCAGGTCCACCACTAAACCATGTCCCCAAGTGCCACATCTACATGTCTTTTAAATACTCCCAGGGATGGTGACTCCACCGTTTCCTGGGCAGCCTGTTCCAATGCTTGACAATTGTTTCAGTGAAGAAGTTTTTCTAATATCCAACCTAAACCTCCCCTGGTGCAGCTTGAGGCAGTTTCCTCTTGTGTCCTAGCAAAAGAGAAATCCCTTCATAGTTGGGACTGTTACTAAAGGAAACTCAGACGTTTGATTGCATGTTTTTGAAGGACCACTAACCTTCTGTCATTCTAAACTGGGATTCATGATAACCCATGTTTTCTTGGAAGCAAATGGCTGCTGTTTTTTTTTACCTGGGACTTATTTGCTGCATTACAGAATGACAAAACATATCTTCATTATATCTTCATTACCCTCAGCAATACTGTAATCTAAGTTACAGTTTAACTTGGATTATAGTGCATTGTATTAGGAAACATCTTACCATTGTGTCCTCCCTTGCCCTTGATACACAGTAATTTTACACCTAAGATGAGCCAATATATTGACAATATCAACTTCTGGGTGAAGAAAGAAGGCTGAAGATGGAGCCAAGCAAAACAAAGTTGATGCTTTTGGTGGGAGCAAAAACATTTTGAAGATTCTGCAAAATAGATATTTTATAAAAATACTGTAGTAATTATCAACCTTTATGTAACCCCATTTTGCTGGAGATAATTGAGATATTTCTAGTGCCTTTTTATATTCTTACTTAGTCTTCTTCCTTTATCTGAGAGGTGGGCTTCCCTATTATGTTTTTGGTTTTAGTTTTAAAAAATTCCTGGCATCAATTGCATCTTCTAGCTTAAATATATCTTTAAATATATGTCAGTGGAGTGATCTTCTCTGAAGAAGTACAAAGTTAGCTGTATAACATGGGTTTTTGCAGCCCTGGGAGTAACTTCAGTCTAGTCTAAGACTTAGAGGCTTATACAGTATTTCATGTATTTCTTTGATTTATTTGTGTAATTGCTTTGTTCTGTTTTGCTTTTTTCTTTCAGGTTCATTGTAGGGAAAGAAGAAATCCCCACACATTCTTTTTCACCTGAAGCAGCATTTGCAAAAACAGATAGAAAAATCAAGCATAGTGAGAAAGTATCACAGCCAATGAACATACTGGCACTAACAAAAAAGCTCATGGACAAAGTGTGAGTAAAAAAACCCAAAAGAAAAACAAAACAAAATGAATCGTTGTTATATAGAGCACTTTAATGTCTGGTATGTTGTATTTGACAGTGTTTTCTAGTACTTCTGATTTGCATTTCAATGTTTTTCTATTTCATTTTTAGTAGGTAGTTAACAGTGGTAAATGATGAACTTGTGAAAGCAAAACTTGAAGACCTGTATGTCATAGCTATGACTCGCAACATGCAGTTGTCTAACAAGGGAGAGCAAATTCAGTCCATGATGAGTGCAGAATGGTGGTTGCTTTTTCTGCAGTTTTCTGCAAAAGTTTATGGCATAGTTCTGCTGGAACTAGTGGTACTTAAGGAGAGAAACTGCACAGCAGCAGACTTCACTTATGTCACCATAAGTGACCATAACATAGTCTTTTGGAGGACCTGCATCCCTGTATTGCATAAAAGAAAACCACCTAAAAATAGGATTGATGGCACGTGGGCTGCCTCTGCTATTGGGAGATAGGAAATTGTAAAGCAAAGAGTGAG
This sequence comes from Cichladusa arquata, assembly GCA_026413545.1. Taxonomy (NCBI): domain Eukaryota; kingdom Metazoa; phylum Chordata; class Aves; order Passeriformes; family Muscicapidae; genus Cichladusa; species Cichladusa arquata. The sequence goes on along the minus strand of JAOTQP010000001.1, from coordinate 81,398,492 downwards.
TCTAAAACTGTTTTGCTCAGATCTAGACATGTGAAGTTAGGCAAGGTAGGTTCCCCCCTGTCTGCAGGATCCAGTTCACTGTCTTTTAGTATGAGTTCAAGGAAGTGGGAGCAGTGAGCTTTTCTGTATGGTATGTTCAAATGATTTACTTCTGCTGTGACTGATTCCTCTGCTTCAGGCACGTTGGATACCATGAGGAGTCATTCATTTACAGGCAAGATGGAGTAAAAAATGAATCTGCATTTCCTCTGACCTCTTCAAGAGCAGTTCTATGACCAAATCTCTACCTGCTGTCACACAGGAGAGACAGTCTTCCAAGTGCATTGTGTACTCAATGTAGTGGCTTATTTTACTTGCTCAGATGATGAGCAAACATGAAGTGATCCCCATCACATGGTGACTTCCTATGATTTGCTGTGGGCTTTAGTTGAGAATATAAGGGATGTCATCAGTGGTTTTTCAGGCATGGCTGACAGTAAAAGACCCACAAGGAAAAGACACCTCCAGCCATAATCAAATTATTTTACCTGAATTGCTTATGCCTGTTTTGTCTTAAATACCTGTTACTCAGTTTGCTAGAGATAGTTCATAGCTCTTCTGTTGTTGGTTAAATACAAGGATTGAAGATGGAGAAGAACATTTTTTCTTTAAGGTTTTGAAACTCCCAACTCAGACTTTCAGCAAACTTTCAATATGGAGTTTTTATGCTCTCACTGGTTTCTCTTCCATATGGTTCTTTTCAGTATAATTGAGTCTAAATGCCTGTAACCTGAGCACATTCTCATTACAATTTTTGCTACATAAACTGACCTCACAGATGATTTATGGCCATTGGACTTTATAGTATACGATTCAAAACTTCCAAGATATTTGACATAGTATATAAATTGCGTAATTTATTTTACATTAAATCTTAAATACTTGGATATAGCAAACTATAATGTTCAGACCTGCTATGACATTACTTATTTTAATTCTACATAATGCAGGGCTAGAAACTGTACAATCTCCACATCCCTCCAGCCCAAGCCAGTCTGTTTTAAATGCTCAAGGTCAAATTCTCAGTCCAAACGAAGAGCTACATAAAAATCTACACTGGGGAATAAATATCCCAAAAGTGAGAGCCTTGTAATTGAGAGAAGTCTCACAGGGTATTTGTATGATCTACATTGCCCTTCAGTGACCCTTACAGTGGTGTGAAAGATGAAAGGACATGCATAACAGATGGTTGCTCAAATACCCTTCCAGAACCATGGAGCAGATACAAACCAGGAAAAGTCACATCATTTCTCCTTGTTGACCACAGCAGAAAATTTGTTATTTAATTTAACATTTTATGTGTAGCATGGCAAGAGTTTGGATCCAAATAAGTGTGCACTTTTTCTTGGTGTACAACTGAAGTATTGTTAGTTTTTATTGTCCTTTTATGGCATCATAAAAGTTCACAGTGCCCTTCAGTGGGTAATGGGGAGAATGAGTGCTGGGCAAATAGCACTTTATGTATTTTTAGGCAAGAAAAATTTATGAAGTCTCCTGTCGCTGACACTGAAAACAGCTATGAGTTAATACGTGTTTCATTATGCTTTTTGCAGGTGCAAACATGGCCCAAGGCATAGATGCTGTAAACACTATGGAGATAATTGCATTTCATACTGTATTAAAGTAAGTGCAGAAAAAGTTCGATTGACAGACTCTGGCAACGAGGGGGTAAAAGTCTATAGTCAGGAAAAGCATATGCTTAGGAAGTGAGAAATGAGCCTGTTACTCATTCTTCTTCTATTGAAAATGTGACAAGCCAGAAAACAGATTTTCTCAATTTAGGACGGGGCGGTGGTGAGGTTAAAGTTCTCTGGTCTTTCAGATTAGCTGTAGTGAATGAGTAACATAAAATGTGTGGGAAAAAATGGACTAGCAACAAGGAACTTGTTTAACTATGTGATGCACTTCAGGGCTGAGCCCAGTTGCGACTCCCCCCTAAATAAAGCACCTGGAATGTGCTGCTGTGGCAGGCGGCCGTGGCTCCCGTGCAGCTGCACAGCTCTGGCACGTCGCTGCTGGGCACTGGCTGCACTCCTCCACTCGTTTATTTTGGGGGCTCGGGGCAATGGGAGATTGGTCACACTTGCTACGCCCAGGAAGAGCTGTTTATCTCTGGTGGTATAATTCACCCTCCATTATTAATGTGATGAGCTCTTTTTTTTTTACAGAGAATTACTGTGCAGAAATTTGTGTTGGCTGGCATGGGGTTGGCACAGGTGGTACCACCTGCTGTGCCTGTTTTGGGAGTTGGTAACACTCCAGAAGATCCCAATCCCTTAACAGTTGACCTGTTTTTGTATATGGAGCAGCAAAAATGTATTTGAGTATCTTCAGATGCTTTTAATGTATATTACTTTCAAAAATAAATTTTTTAAATGTTAAAGGAACCCGAGGATGGGGAGGAAGGTGGATATTCAGGAGTATGCATCCTTTTCGCTTACTGATTCAGATCATTTTGTTTTGTTTTATATATCCTTAAATGGAGTGAGGGGAAGAAAAAAAGCTAACTGATAATAAAGCTGAATAAAGACTTGACCTGACAAAAATTAAATTTTAAAAAGAAATTTTTATAAGGCCCTTCTCTCCTTAGAGAAAACGTCGTGCATTTGAAATATATTTCATTCTTGGACCCATCCTCTGCAGTATTTTGGTATAAATTATTCTTGACTACAATAATCTAATAAGGAAGATATTGCTGAAGTGGCAGTTAGATCCTCTTGTTTCCTGTCTTTTCTGTGACTTTTTATTTAAATTAAAGCATGAGTGAAAAAAATTATTTTTATGTATTTATATTTTTAAAGATCCAAAATTCTAAATGTTCTTTTCTATGACTGTTCCTGGAGTTGATCAGTAAGAACTGTCAGCTGACATGACTTGAACATATTTTTACAATTCCTTTTCTGTAATGGAGCTTTCAGATCTGATAACGATATGATGAGCTGCTTATTGCCAAAATTTCCCCTCAGTGTTATTTTCCCTTACCCTTGAGCAGCTTGTCCTCTCATTAATACATCTGTGCTATAACTGTCTTTTGCATGCTCTTTTTCTCATGCTTCACATTTAAATGCACATTAGCTCATTGACATCATCATGGCTTTCACATAACATTCAGTAGTGTCATATCACCTGAGTTCATTGACTTCCCTTCAGACTTTAAATACTTGAAATGCTTTGTGCTTGTAAATGTCTGAAAATAGCTGTGACAGAAGCAGTGAAACAGTATTTTTCCTCTTTTGGATTCTGCTTATTTACAGTGAGAAGCCATTAGCCAGCAGCAGAAGTCCAGTTGTCTGTTTTGTCTGCTGGTGCTGCAGACAGGGCCAGATAACCTCCAGATTTACTGGTGACTAGAGTGACCTCAAAGAAGGTCATAGGATCATACAAGGGTCTATGGGTTGGAAGGGACCTTAAAGACCATCCCCCCTGCCATGGGCAGGGACACCTTCCGCTAGACCAGGTTGCTCAAAGCCCAACCTGGCCTTGAGCAGTTCCAGGAATGGGGTATCCACATATTCTCTGAGAATATTTTCTTAAGATTGTAGTCTCAAAGTTCTATCTCTTGAAGTAACGTGGGCTACTATACACCTAGAATAAATATTAAATATCTTCATTAATTTATTTTAGCTATCTTAACTAGTTCCTAATATATTGCAACAGGTTGATTGAGTTTTTGGTATGTTTCTGGGCTCTCTTTATATGCACATGTACTTTTCTGAATTTGAGTTGTAGCAAGTATCTTGAGTGTATTATTAAGAAATTGATTTCTCAAAAGCAGGGAGAAGGGTTTATTCAACAAATTCTGGAGATATGTCATTGCACTGTGGTACTACTTCTGGCTGCTCTGAGCTCCAACTCAAAACCTCTGGAGAAATGGCTCATAGCAGAGTTTTCTTTGCTCACTTGTGTTTACTATAGTATCCTGCATATGCTCTGCTATGTACCACATCCATTCTTATTGGAGGTCTTTTTATGGAAGGTAAAAGTTACAATACTGTACATGGATTATAAGATATACTACTTCCTATGACTGTGGAAAAACACCTGTGGGTGTGATACGATTTCACCTGGTTGAAATAATGAGCTAAATAGAGATATTTTGTGCAATTCTTGGTATTTCATGCACATCAACACTAAACCTCAGTCCTTTGGTGCTGGTTCTTCAGCACTTCTAAATTGGCTGCTAATAGGAATAAAATCAGGGATGTGTTTGAGTATTTCCAGTTGTAATTTAGATGTTTCCTCACCCCACTGAAGTCACCTTTCCTTGGTAAAAACATCAAAAGTACCATTCTGTTGTTTCTTGTTTTGGGCTTTGCTCATAACAGCTGAGTTTAGGACTTTTTTTTTCTTTTTTTTTTTAATAATGGCATGAAGGAATGGATTTAAAAAAAAAAAAAGCTGTTGGATCATTGGATGACTTTTTTTCTTCCACTTGATTCTCATAAACCACTTCTTGAGTTGCAGGAAGAGTAATTGCTTCAGGAAGTTTATTACTGGATGTTTAACCACAATAAAATTTTATGAGCTTTATGATGCATTATAAAGTTCTTTAGGAGGCAAAAATGGTTTGAGTTTCTGAGTCTGAAAGTTTGTTCAGTCAAGCCCTCTGCCAGATTTCCTTGTCGCTGGAATTGTGTCCCTGTCACTGGAATTGAATAAGGTGCCTGCCTTATTTGCAGATGGGTGCAGAAATAGTTCTCACATAATGCATCTTCCAAACAAAAACTGGGTAAAATTTATTTAGAATTATTAAAAAAGGTTCGCCTTAGGGTAGGAATAATGGTAGGAAGCACTGGAGGAAGTTGGAAGAAAATGGGGAGAATAATTTGGAAAAAAAAAAAAGAGTGTGTTTTTGTGTCATGTTAAAAAAAAACACAACAGATCTTCATCCAAGGTGGAATAGTAAGTAAATTCTTTGGAAGCCATTTTATATTTTCCCAGTAGCTCCACACATGAACTCCCTTCAAGTTTTTCCCTTTCCCTTGCTGCAGGCATCCCACAACCTCATGTTTGGCTGAGGCAAAGTCCATAAGCATGTGCCAAGCCACCAGGGTTAACTTCTAATTCTCACACTTTCTGAAATTTATTTTTGGTGGATTTTTTCCACCTTACTGTTTTCTCCAGGCATTTGAGTGTAGAAGTGCTCTTTTTTTCCCACTGCATTGCTTTCCTCTATAAACCCATTTGTGGTTAAAAGCTGGTTAGTAACCTGGAAATGAAGTCATCAAGATTATTTCAAAGGACAGAACTTTGGAGTAGAAGAGGAGGCTCTCTCTTGAGACCTTTCAGAAATTGATAGAGATTAAAAGAAGAGGCAATTGTCTCTGATTTTACCACTTTTGTTATTTTACAGGGTTACTGGGAATAGAAAACTCTTGAGTTTGAAGGTGGGGATAGGATAGATTTATGCATTTAACATATTACCTTCAGAGTGGGTTTTGAACTATTCAATGTCAAAAATAAAACCTTCTGTAGAAGCTTTTGCTTTTCCTTTTTAAGAACTTGTGGTTTCTTACCCCAAAATCTCTCTTTGTTTTCTCTAGGGCTTCATTAGGATGTTTAGCATCGGTTACCTGATCCAGTGTTGCCTTCGGATCCCTTCCACCTTCCGGCATCTGCTTACACAACCATCACGGCTATTTTCCCTCTTCTACAACAAGGAAAATTTCCAGCTCGGAGCTTTTCTGGGATCTTTTGTCAGTATATACAAAGTAAGTTTATAGCATACAGAAATGACAAATGCTGTGGTTTTTATTTCACTTTTCAGAATATCACAAAGAGCTAAGAAGTCAAGCTGCTTCATAGCACTCGAATTGTTTCCTGCAACATGTCACTTACAAATTTTATATATTGCAGTAATCAGATTGTAAACAGAAAGTTGTTCTTCCATTCTATGTGTTTTTTCTGTAATTTCTAAATAAACCTGATGGATTTTGCAGCTTGTTTTTAAGATCAGGAGATACAGAGTACTTCAGAGAAAGTGAATTCAGATTTCAGAGGGATTTGCTGCTACACAAAAGCATTTTAGTGCAGGCACAAGTAGTGACTGCAGTAGCATCTGTGTTGCCAGATAGAAGCCATGTGCTGATTTTGTTGGCTCACATGTCTGGAATTCTTACTTGACACTAAATAGCAAGAGACTGCAGAACATACAGCGTGTAGCTGAGAAGACATTGCACTTACTGCTTGTAAGTCTATCCTTTCTACCCCATTATAAGATGACAGATTGTGAACTGATATGCATTCATACAGCATTGTTGGAATTAATCAAATTATGCTTATTTATGCCAAAGGAGAATGTGGCAAAGCATACGCCCTAATGCAGAATGTACTGCACAGTGCAGTGCTGAAGTGTCTTTTGCACTTTTATATTCTTAATCACATGACATTTTTCAACTACCACTTTACTTGCTTTGCAAATTCAAGATCATGCTGTATTATTTATTATTCAGGGTAAATATTACTTACTGAAAAATAAAAAAGGAGGTCTTACACATAAGCAAAACAGCATTTCACTTGATTAGTAATTAAATTGAGAGACAAGAACTTGTAGGTTACAGAGTCTAAAATTTTTGATGGCATAGTACAAATGAGCTGTTCAGAGTTTGCTGGAAAATTAACTTTTTGCTTAAACTTTAAGAAAAAAGCCTTTAGGTAAGAAAAGCATTTAAATTGCAAAAGCTAAAAAGGTTTTTACATGTTTAAAAGCTCCAATTGAGAGGTGAAATTCAGCCCAGTGGATGCACATTTTATGAGGGTGACATATTCTGACCTTTATTTACTATTTTTTAAGTATGTATTGGGTACTGCTGAGGCCACACCTCAAATCCTGTGTTCAGAGTCTCTCTGTAAGAAAGACACTGAGGGGCTGGAGTGTGTCCAGAGAAAGGACACAGAGCTGGGGAATGGTCTGGGGCACAAAACTGATGGGGAGTGGCTGAGGGAGCTGGGAGTGTTTAGCCTGGAGAAAAAGAGGCTCATAGGGGGACCTTATCACTCTCTACAACACCTGGAAGGAGGCTGCAGCCAGGGGAGGGTCAGTCTCTTCTCCCAAGTAGCAAGGAATAGGACAAGAGAAATTTGCCTCAAGTTGCCCAGGGAGATTTAGATTTGATAGTAGGAAATCTTCCTTCGCTTAAAGGGTTGTCAAGCACTGGAGCAAGATGTCAGGGGAAGAGGTGCAAGTGCCACCTCTGGAAGTGTTCAAAAGGTGTGTGGATGTGGCTCTTGGGGATGTGGTTTAGGGGTGGACTTGGTGGATGCTAGGTTAACAGCTGGACTGGATCTTAAATGTCCTTTCCAGGCTAAATGATCCTCCAGTTCTGTGATCTCCTATATGTATTGTTTGCATTTCATAACTTACACAAATTTGAGTTGCATTATATTTTTCTTCTAGTCTAAATAATCATGTAGGGCAGCAAAGATTCTAGTCACTCAAAAAAATTGGACCAGGGCAAAAAAAAATTAAATGCTTGGTGCATTTTGGATCCAAGGGAATATGAAGTTCTACTTTTTTAGATTAATATGTGTTCCTAGTTGCAGAATTTATTGGATGCATGAAAAAATCCCTGGAGGTTTGGTATGTAGTTGAAAAAAACCTTTATCATGGGAGTTTAGACAGATGCAGCAAATGAGGACGACATGAATTCAAAATCAGCTTTGTTGTATTAGATTGGAATTCAAATTAGATTAATCTGCTCTCTGATTTGAAAGAAGTGGCAGCAGTAAATTGTAAATTTAAGACACATAAATGTTATAGGTACTCTGTCCAACTGTCTGGACTTTAGTATCACTAGTGCTTTTAAAAAGCTTGTTCTTCAGTTGTGTTGATTTTTTGTGCATTTTTAAATACAATTTAGTGTATCTTGATGTGTTAAAGATGACCTAATCAGACATAATATGTCTCAATAATGAAAGTTTCTACAGCTCTTAAGAAATTACAAGGTGATTTTACATTTCCCTTACAAGATTCTTACAATGGGAAAGTTGGCCTCCTCACTTACCAATTAAATTGCCTTTTATTGTTACCACCTTACCAAGCAGAAGAATGCATTATCCCTGGAAGTGTTCAAGGCCAGGCTGGATGGGGCTCTGAGCAACCTGCTCTAGTGGAAGGTGTCCCTGCCCATGGCAGGGGAGATGGAACAAGATGATCCTTAAGGTCCCTTGCAACCCAAACCATTGTATGATTCTGTGATTATGGGTATTATCACACTACACTCTTAATTCATGCTGTGTGCTATATTACTAGCTTATAAGGAATACCTCCAGTGTGTGTGTTGTAAGGAATAAGTAGGGCTAAGCCTGCATTCTGTTCACCTACAGGGTACAAGCTGCTTCCTGCGCTGGGTCCGAAATCTAGATGATGAGCTTCATGCACTTGTAGCTGGTGAGTCCGTGGAAAGTTTGTGTTGTGTGTGTTGGGACTCTGTAAGCACTCCTCTTGTCTGTCCTGCCATTCCCTTTTCAGACTTCTGTGATGAAAATAGGACTTTGTTCCTATTCTTATATACATCAAGGTTGTGTCAAAGTGGCTGTGATGTTTCAAGTGTCACTGTCAAAGTGATACTTGCCAAGGAAAGAGTTGCAATTAAAATTGTAAGGCAAATTCAGTCGAACGTGGAGTTTATGCTCAGCTCCAGGGACAGTATATTACTGTGTGCATAAATATAAACTTGTGCTTTAATTTGCAGCTGTAGAGATGTGAGATGAAAATACTGACTCTTCCATATGTGACAGAATACACATTGGGCTCTACTGAGTCCAAATAAAGATGCTTTTACCAAGAAATTCATGTGGTGGTGAGGCCCTTGCCTCATGTGCATCTGTGGCATGTTGCAGCAGAGAGATCTCTCATCCCACAAAAAAGAGAGAAATTTGATAGTGTGCTCCTGAGCACTGAAATACAGATTTATTTCAGCTTTCTGAAACTTTCTATTATAAGTGATATGAACCATATTTGGATGGGCAGCAAAAGAACATCACTGAACTGTGCTATCTGTAGAAATAGTCTTGTGTGGTGTTTGTTGGGCTGACACACCACAGTGACCTTAGCAATGCAAATCACAACCTTAACAATGCTTTTCTAATTGTTACAGGGTGTCTAGCAGGAATTTCTATGATGTTTTACAAAAGTACAACTATCTCTATGTATCTGGTGTCTAAACTAGTAGAGGTAAGTTGTTACCCTCCTAAAAGAGGTCATTTCGTCTATTTTTTCAAGGCAGAAGAAAAGAAAATGAACTTGAGGGGTTTTGTCAGGCAATTTCAGTAAAATACAAAGTTATATGGTGATGGTGTTTCAGTACATGTGTGCTAAGAGGCAGTGCTGCCATGTGGTCTCATTTCTTTCTTTTCTTTGACTCATTTTAGATGTCCTTATGCACTGGTCTTCATGTATATTCTCCATTAATTTTTTTAATCTCCTGACAACCCTTTCCTTTGTAGTTTTTGCAGATTTTTTAAATCAGAAAGTTCCAAGAATGTCTGTTTTGCCAGAAGCATAAATCAGACCTAGTCCTTAATTGCAGATTTATTGCCAAAAGCTACAGCTTAACTTCCTGCCTTTGTTCCCTAATTTTGGCATTCAACAGTCTAAGATAACTGAAAATAGCTTAGGTTTTAGTCTATAGCTGAAGTTGTTTGTCAGTGTACTACAGCTGATTGAATTCCCAGCTTTGGAATGAACTTTGTTCTAATTACTATTCTTCAGGCTTGAATTATTTCTCTGAACTTGTTAAAATTAGGAGCCCAGGAAAAAAAAAAAAATAGTTACAGAGCTTAGGTATATTAATTATACTTTTCTAATCAGCACTTGATTCTTTCCAGAAAGTTGAGACTTAGTCATGGTTAATTGCCCAACACCACCACTGGAATGAGTTGATAATGTTCTCTCACTATGCATCATACCTAAATCACAAATTTCTCCTGCAGACCTTGAAGGCCTTGCTCTCTAGTGATACTTATCCACCTTCATTACCAGAGCAGAATTCATTTTAAAGAACATGAAAAAAAGAAGGAAATTTTTTTTTTGTTACATGTGAAATTAAACATATAAAGGGAAGATACCCTCTGTTCCTGCTCCTGGTTATCCCAGGCCAAGCTCTGAAGGCAGCACGTATTGGTCATACAAATGCAAATCTGAGTTATCCATACTGACTTTCAGAACACCAGTTGTAAAAGACCAGTATTATCTCAGTATTATCTTGTATTGCTGGTAGTTTTCTCTGGACTTTGAGACATCGTGGCTACAGTGAAATAAGAAAACCTCTGTGTGTTCTTTCTTTTTTTTTTTTTTTTTTTTTTTTTTTAAAAATTTTATAA
>JAOTQP010000001.1:81378048-81388120 GCA_026413545.1 Cichladusa arquata | reverse complement strand
CAGAGCAGGGGCCACACTGTGGCACTGGTACTGCCAGGGTGTGGCCTTTGAAGGCCTTACTACTTTTATCATCTTACGCAAGCCAAGGGTAACTGACCAAAGAGGCGTGTGCTGCTTTGCAAGGTCAGGCTGTGCTCAGGAAAATAAACTGTACATGTTTTCTCAGAAAGTAAAGTATGTGATTTCAAGCTGTTTAAGAACAGTGAATATTCACTTTGTTGGAATAAATATTGCATTGTTCTTTTGCTTTTTTAAAATGAAGAATTTAACAGAGCAAACTTTCCCCTTTTTATCTTTAGGTTCTATAACACCCAAGCTGTTGCTAGTTCTGTTCTGTGCATTAATAGCCTTTTGTTAGATTGATCTTGTGCAACTTCTGTAATCTATTCTAATCAACGTCACATTTGTGGGCATGCAAAAAATATGAAGTTAATGTGCTTTTATTAAAAGGTAAAATAAAAAGTGAAAAGATATTTTGATTTTGTTGCATTCAACATTTTTTGTTTATTTTTACAGACTATATACTTCAAAGGCATTGAATCAGGGAAGGTTCCCTATTTTCCTCATGCAGACAGCATCATCTATGCCATTTCTACATCGATATGCTTTCAGGCAGTAAGTATGTTCTCTAACAGAACATGAAGTTCTTTAAATCAAATGTTGAATGAAAAGAGGAGCACAGGGGGATAGTTCTATAGAAAGATGGTAAGATGTACTGATTCACAGCATCTTGCTCCTGCATCCTGGTTTTGAGTGTCACTGTGGGAAGGTCATTTCTAGGAGTCAGTTTCTCCTGTGCTTATAGCTGAATACATTATACAAAGCATTGAATTCTTTGGAAAGAATCTTAAAATGCACTCACCCAGAAGATGTACAGTAATGTATGAACTTCCATGAGCATGTGAAAGGACAGTTTTTCAAGGAGGCAAACAGTATAATACAATATTTTATTATTTTTTAAATCAACTGAAAGTTTCCACTGACTTAAATTAATATTGCCTAGGTAAAAAAATCTGCAAAAAATGGTAAAAACCCTGAAGTGTTACATTTGACACAAGCAGTAGTTACCATCTTTTGCACTTCCTAAGTTAGCTACATGCCATTACCCTCAGTCCTTTTACTGTCTGCATCAGCAAGAAAAGCGACTTTTCAGTGCTACCCAAATAGCTCTACTATTTTACTACATCTCACCATTTCTAGATCTTCTGCTGAGACATCCCTACATGAAGTGCATATCCTCTGGACCGCCATGACTATTTATATTTTTGTGGCCCCCATAAAGAAAATATAAAATGACCCTAAAGCAATCTTCTGCAGTCTTGTGCTTAACAGAACATTTGAGAGACACTCCTCCTCCTCCTCATTGTTCCCATGTACTTGGGAATATCTCTAAGTCTGGTATCAAAGTGAATTGATATTTTAGTGCCTGGGATGTGCCTGAAGGTCTCCAAAATACTGCTGTCAGGGACAATCATGTGAGACTAACAGACAAAAAGTTCATATGAGAAAATAAGGGGTTTTTGGTTACTTAGTAGCTAATTGGAAAACGAATGTAAGACTAGAAACAAATTGCTAGGTTTAGCAGGGAGAAGGAAGGAGAAATGAGAAAAAGGATCTATGCTGAGGTGTTTGTTATTCACTATATTTCTAAGTGACCCAGAAAAGTTATGGAATAGAGTAAAGACATGGATTTTGGCTATATGACATTATTGAAGATAATGTAACGTGAAATATAAATATGACTGCAAGAAATGGTGGATCACAAAATGCAGAATGGATAGGGGATTAAGCAGGAGGTAAATTTGGCATCCACCAGTCCACAGTCACGTAGGTAGGAATAATGGTTGTTGTTGCTTTCTCTGCAATGAGATGTAAGTTTATTGTCACTGCTAGTAAAATACTCTGGGACTATCAGTCTGTGCTGGTGGTGGTCATACAGAACATTGAATTCAGCAGAGGGCAGTAAAAATGAGTTCCATAACAATCCTTTTGCTGATTTTGGCAACCTGACATAGCAGATGAAGCTGTTGCCTGACACTGTCAGCTCTGACAAAATCCTCTCTTTGCAGGCTGTCATGGAAGTTCAGAACCTGAGACCTTCATACTGGAAATTTCTTTTACGACTAACAAAGGGCAGGTATGTATTCAGGGGTGTGTTACTGCTTGTCTCAGCCTGTCATTGATCACATTCAGCTTTCTGTGTCATTCACTGCCAACAGCAGAGCCCTAGAAGTACATGAGGGCTAATTTCCTGTGGATTTACTTTGCTTTTCAAACAGTTTCCAGTGCTCTTGAAGTTCTTTGCTGAAGTGACATTGCTGGGTGTAGTGTAATGACAGGAGCAGACTTAGCTCCAGTGAAGACTATTTAGCAGATGTGTTTTACTTGAAGTCTTTTTAGTTCACTTGGAGGGTAGGATACTTTCAGATTCCATTGGAACATGAATAATGCAGTAAACAACTATACATATTGAAGAAATCACTTAGTATGTACAGTGACTGAGAACATGATATTGCTGTGAGTTTAAAAGCATTACTAGAAATGTCAGAATATCTCGTAAGAATACTTAAAAGTTTCAGTACTTTTTTTGTAACTGTTTCAGTTGGGAAAGGATTTTTTTTCTTGGAAAACTAATGAAAAATTTCCACTGATCATAATCATAAATATACACTGTAATATCATACTGGATCTTTTTCCTATTTGCTGCAGGAATCTAAAAAAACTTTGTTTTAAAAATAGACCTTGCTGTAACTGACTTACAAAATTACAGTTTAGTGAAGTGTACACACTGTTACCCTGGTGCAGTGTGTGGCAGGAACAAGGCGTCCAAATCTTGATCAGTTTATGAATGGGGTTATAAAAGGTAATGTTTCTTGTGACAAAGAGCTCTCCAGGCTGTAAAAATAGAAGTGAAATCAGAGGCCAGTCCCTGGAGCATGTTGAACCTACACTCCCCGTGGCACAGTACACACATGAGGTGATTGAATACATTGCAAGATTTAATGGGAAGCTTTCCTTGGGATGCCTGGAGGCAGTCCTCAGGCAACCTCTGAGGCCATACAAACATGATACAGGGAATGATGTCAGTGCAGATGTCCAATTTTGGCTGTGTTTTTTCATTTTGTTCTAATCCTAAACTTGCCTGAGTTGAAAGAGAGGAAGGAATAGAAATTCTGTTCTGCTCATTTATTTTATCTGAAGCAAATCTCTGTAATAGTAATTTTGACACTCTATTCATAAAGGGAATTTCTTTTGACATTTCATACACTTTTCATTCTATCGTTGTGAAGAACAACAAAATGGAAATATGTTGTAACACCCATAAAATTGGCATCCAGACTTGGGGAAGCAGGCCACAGTTTGCTCTGGTGGAGTGAGAGAGAACAGTAGTATATTTTGGTTAGACTGTTTTTATGTGGAATTAAAAGTAGAGGGGGACTCTTCCCCTTTTTCATAATTTGCATTATTTGAAGTACACTTACACAAATACTATTAGCCACATTTTTTAAATGCTTTTTTAAAAAAAATCTTTCTTGCCTGAGGTGAAAAACTTTCAATCTCTGAGCAGTGCAGGTTGAAGCCGATACATCAGAGATTTTGGTAAACTTTCATAATATGAAATAATTTTATTTTTTCATAAGCAAGTGAGTTATGCATTCATTCTTTCTTGCCTTTTCTTTTTCAGGTTTGCTCTCATGAACAGGAAAGTTTTAGATGTGTTTGGTACAGAAGCATCTAAGAACTTCAAGGATTTCACGCCTAAGCTTGACCCAAGATACACAGTTGTGCCACCAGAGCTACCACTGGAGCTGTCTTGAACACAACAGTGTGGCTCATCATTGAATGTGATCAGCATTTTGTCCTGAAAAGTTAATTAACTTGACAGTCGTATATACACAGGAGGGCTAGGGCTTCACTTCAGTGTTACTTCAATGAGAAATGCTTTTTACCAGTCAGAAATACTGAAGCTTTGCAGGGAGGTGTGGCTTAGTGATTAAGCCCCTTCCATAACCAGAAAACATTTCTGGATTACCATAGTTGGTTGACAGTATGGTAGAATCCTGAATGAATTAAACAAATGGGTAATATATTTAGGGAAGAGAAGTAAAACATAAATATGCTTCATAATTTCAAAAATTCCATAGTTCATACCAGTAGAATATTTCTTGGTAAAACTAAAAGTAATTCTTAATTTAGAAAGGAAGACAATTGTCATAGTTTAGATCCAAAATTTTACCTGTTCTTAAAAATACTGCAGTCTGGTGAAAATGCCTCCCTGGTTTTCTAAATTGCATCACTGATTTGTCTCAAAAGAGCCACCATCCCCTCATTAGTTAAAATTAGGGTATTTTTACACAACTGTGGTTGCAAAAGAAGGCATTCCTTAGGAAAAGAAAATGCATATTGATTCAGAAATCACATTCCAGGGCTGTAAATTCTGCTGATGGCACAGCTAACAGACAAGGAAAACAAGAAGGCGGTCCCGGTGGCTGCCGCGCGCGAGGAGCGGCAGGGGTGGTGGTCAGCATCTGCCAAGTGGAAAAGGACACAGCTGGCAGAGGAAGGAATGAAACGTTCCAGCCTCTGAGAGGGTGCTGGAAACAGCAGACAGTTACAAAAATAAAAAAGCCAAGAACAAAACTAAACAAAGCAAAACACACCCCCTCCCCAGCTAAAATATACTGAAGCAAAATGTTTATTTTTGAAAGGGTTTGACATTGTCGCCTTAGAAGGCATCGGGTTGTTTGTTGGGCTGCAGCACCAGCCAGTGTTTTCAAGCATTTCTTTGGAAGAGAGCTGATCCCTGAGATTAGGCTGTTACAGAGAACAGTTTTGACAATCTTTAATAGTCTTTTTTTCCTTGTAATTGGTGAACAGTGGTTTTCCATTGGGCCATCAGACCCACGACTGGCACAGTTACATTAAATTTGATATGGTACTCAATGCAAAGAACTACCTACATGAGGTCCATCTCATTTTTACTGTACATATTTCTGCAGATTTGTGTTATAAAGTGAGACCTTGACATGCTAATATTGCTTGTTTTTTTCTTTGTTTTTTTGGGCTTTTTAAAATTATAACCCATTCAGGTGATGCTGAATGGTGTTCATTACCCTAGAAGTTAATGAAAAGATGAACAATATTCACATTGAACTGAAAAGAAGTGAGATAAGCCAGGGAAATTACAGTAGGTTATGTGTATTTTAAAAACAAGAAAAAGGAAGAAGTCAGTGTTTTATTGGAAATCTTTATCAGATAATATGAACTGGACTAATTAGTAGACTCTTTGTCTTGTAACACTGTAATCCTACCCCAGCCATAAGCATATTTTAATTCCAATTAGCTGAATTCCTTAATACCGAATATACAGTAATTTTTATTAGATTTATTGTCATGAAAATTTTACCAACTTGTGCACAAAATCTGCTTCTTCATCAGCTACACTAACAGTGATGTTTTGTCACTGTTACTAAAGGTGCTTCATCCTTTTAAACAATGGTTGTCCAATTTAGTGTGAATAAAGTTCTGCAAGCTAGTTTGTATGCAATATTTTGTTGCTTGGAATTATATTAGAATTCCTCAAGAGGAAATAAAAGGTAATTGAACAAGAACTTTAAAAGGATTGTAAGAGATTTGTAGTGTTTTTCCACTGGAATATGGTCTAAAGTATTTGACCTTGTAAAGTCTGAGAAGTTATATATTTCAGGTGGTATATTAGGACACACACACTATATTATGAATGCTAGTGTAACTATATACCATTCTCAAACTTAAAGATTTTTTATAGATGAGTTAAATTTCTCCTTTCTCCACTGGAATGACCATTGTGATTGTTTTGCTATTTGAGGGGTTTTTTTGGGGAAAAAAATCCAATAACTACATCTCAGCAGCTAAATAACAGTTTTGTCTATGTTTCTCGCTTCCAAAATTCACAGTTCTTGTTTCAAGTTATTTTCATGTAATATAAAGAGAAATTAAAATTTTTTAAATTATTTTTATTCAAATTGAATATATGTAAGAGAAAAAGAATAAAGTCCTAATGTTCTTCCCAATAATAAACAGTTGCTGCTTTAAAAAGTGACTTTTTTGGCCATGTTGTTAATAAGCTCTCTGGAATCATAAGTGAAATGAAGTCATAGGATCATGCAGTGGTTTGGGTTGGAAGGGACATTTTAAAGGCCATCATGGGCAGGGGCACCTTCCACTAGTCCAGGTTGCTCGGAGCCCCATCCTACCTGGCCTCGAACGGGGATGGGGCAACCACCATCTCTCTGGGCAGCCTGTGCCAGTGCCTTGCCACCCTCCTTGTAGAAAGCTTCTTTCTTGTACCTAATCCGAGTGAACTCTCCTTCAGTTTGCAGGCATTAGTCCTGGAAGTGATTGTTGGTGATGAAGGAACGCCAGGAATGTGACTGAGCATTTCAATTTGTTGCAAAATAAAGTCTTAATGCAATGTCAGTGAAGAGGTAACACCAGAGCAGTTCAGCTGGCACCTCCAGCTCTGCACTTGGGTGAGTAATGAGGTAATGTGAGTTGATGTTAGTGTTTCTTTTCTAAACGGAGCAAACCACATCTCCCTGTGTGCCAGCAGGGAAGAGCCACCCTCCCTAGACTCCATGAATCTTTGTGATTCTACATCAGGTTTATGAGACCTTGCTGTGGTGCAAAAGCACAGGACTAGCTAGGGGGATATAGCAAAATGTAGTTCAGGTCAGCAAAGTCGTTTTGGTGGCTGTAGTTTTGTGCCTAAATATTGGTTTGGAGGTTTCCATTTCCAGATTGGTTTTTCTCTCAACTTGCAGATGGAGGGTGCCTCACAAGTCACCTCCCTTGACAAAACCAATACATTTTCTCTTACACCTTTGAGAATGCAACAGAAAAATATGACACTTTTCCATGAGCTTCATGGGTTTTCTTATTATTTAATAGCAGATCCTGGATGTTTTATTTATCCTGTAAATACATTAACAGTAAGATTTAAGTCAATAATTTTTTGCCCCCATAAGAAGCCTAAAATTGCTATTGTGGATATACTGGCAAAATCACCCAGTGCTCTCCCTTGCCTTTAGCCACACTGAAATGGGATCACTTGACTCAGGACACAGCACTCACCTTTTGCAGCTGATGGATTATGTCCTTCCATCTCCATCAAAAAGGACATTTGCTTTACCAACATGCTGCTTCGAATGTGGCAAGCTGAAGTGTGAATTAGAGCCCACTTTAATCTCAAGAACTATTTTTTTTTTCCCTGGCACAGGCTGGAGAGATTTCCACTTACTAATTAAAATGAAGAACAGTCAGAAGAATTTTAAACATTAATGTCAAAATTTTACCCTGGGTAGAGAAGTCTGGTTGGAAATCCAGGCAAATGATTAATCTTCTCATGCTGGTAGAATCCAATCGATGTTTTTTTTTCCCTCAGCTGCCACAACAGAGACATAAAAAATGCTGCTGTGGCTGTTGGAGCAGGAGCTGATGAGACTGTTCCCAGGCCTGCTTGAAGTTTCCAGAAGACCTGATCATACAGGGTCAGGAACAAAGTCAAGGATTTTTTTTCTGTATTTTCCTAGTATTTTAGAATGAAAGCCTGTTTTCCCATTACAGGCAGTAAAAACTTGCAAGAAGGGCCAGATTGGGCTGGAATGATCAGATCTGGTGTGAGTCCCACCTCAAAGTGCTACTGATTGCACTGCATTGATACAAACATGAAAAAACTAGTTATAAAGAACCCAGAAATGTTAGTTTGCTCTTTGTCTACTGGCTGTAAAACAAATGAAAAATAAAAGAAACTTTCCCCCTCACCATGACATATAAATCAACTGGGAAACTGCTTTCCTGTGACCATTTACAATGAGTTGAAAAGGTGACCAAAATGTCAGCTCTAATTATACCCAAAGACTTAAAGAAGACATTGGCTCATGTGGTGCAGTCCTTAACCTGTTGCCATCATCACCGTGTGGGTTTGAGACAGCATTATCTGTGCATTATGTTCACCTAGAGCAGCTGTTAGTGTGCAATAAGGAACAGTCACTTGGGCAAAAGTCATCTCTGGGGGCACATGGCCTTGATTTCCCAACTCACATACCAGGGATGATGAAGAAATCCAGTTGTTTCTGTAACAGTACAGCTTGATCCTCTGCAAGGTCACAGGGGCAGCAAGGAGGGGTCCTGGAAATCAGCAGGTGTCCTGTTCTGTCAGGTGCTCAGTCCCACACTGTCAGTGAAGCAGAAACTGCTGTGGATCCCAAAAGCAAAGCAGTGCTGCTCATGCAGGGGATGTCAGGAAGTGAAAAAGCTGGTGTGTGCCCTGATAGCTCTACTTCATGCTTGCAGGCTTACAAGGATCAAAAGACATCACCTGTCATATGGGTTTGTCTGTATGGGACCAGCTTCAGCTGCCCAGGCACAGCCTGCTGGAATCTGGGCAGGAAACCAGTGTCCACAAGAACAAACTCGGGATTGTTAAGCCGAAAGCCACTCACCACCGCAGCCTTCCTCTGATGCCTTGGAGCCTGTTTCCCAAGTCACTGCTGGAGTCAGCCAGGGACTGGGTGGATTAGAGCAGTCTCAACAAAGGGGACTGAGCCAGACTGGCTGCTGCTGTCAGGGCTGTGCCCAGCAGCTCCCCACCATGTGCAACACACAGAACAAAGCTGCTCTGATGGAAAACTTCCCCTTTGATAGTGCCCTTCACATGCTGGCCTGCCTGGGAACTCAGCTCCGTGCAGTCTCTGATGGTCAGCTGTCTGTGAGCCTGACTTCAGGCTTCATGTGTCTCTGGGAAAGAGAGGGAGCCTGGATAGCAGCCTTCACAGTGCTCCTGTGGGAAGCTGGATGCTGAAGTCTTGCTCACCTCAGCGGGAGTTTCTGCTCACCTGTCTGTCCCCCTTCAGCCACATGGTCCTCATTCAACCCCAGGGTCACCTACAGCTGTTGAAGATTATCTGCATCCCAGCTCCAGGGCATGTAAACTCCAGAGCTGATCCAACAGGGCAAGCTCAGCCTTTTTGCTCAGCTGGGAACAGCAGTAGTGGGGCTGCCCTTCTTAGCTGAGGATGTGTTTGGCTTTAGTGCTGGCTTTGATCTGAACACAGACAAGGATGCTGGGCAGGAATTACTGCTTGCTCCAGCAATCATAATACCACTCAGCATGGGATTAATTTTTGGTTCCATGAGTTAGTTTTACATTATTTTGCTGTAATAAGTTGGAGTGGGAGGAGAATATTCTCACAGAAATAAGAGTGAGTCCAAAAAAAACTGTGTGTGTAGCAATGCAAAGTGATTTTCCTGGGAACCTGGGGGGGCCTGAGGCCATGTTTTCAGACATTAGCTCAGATCCTTGGAACAAATCTTTCTTTGAGCTCTTCATTCTAAAGAGTTTTCTGTTTGATAAGTCATCTTTTTCTTGCTCTGTTGGGCAATGTTGCCTGAGACTTGACAATAAAAGCACTTTATGCTGTCATGTATAAGCAAGATCTCCCTCCCCTTCTGTACACTCCCTCGTGCAGTAGTTGATTCCTAAGTGACTTAGGAGTATCAGTCTCCACTTTTGGAGGTTCAGCCTCAAATCATGGCTTTCAAAATCCACCTGAGGTTCAGTTTAGGTTGACACTACTGTGCTCCTTTCAGATGTGAAAACCTCCAAGGACCTTCTGTGCTGCCACTTCTGCATGGATTTTGTGTGATAATGTTGGGAAGCCTTCTGCCTCCCACATGACAACAGGGGTGTAAGGATCCCTTTGCCAAGGCCAGTCCCCTGGGGCAGCCACTGACCAGAGGGAATGAGGTCTGGCCCATGTAAACTCCTGAACATGTCCCAAGACCTGCTGGCTGTGTACTGGTTGGTCCTGGCCAACAAATGTCGATGAGCTTACAAACAAATTATCCCTGAGAACTCACCTTTTCTGTCCCAGCAACATCTCCTGGCACCCCTGAGTTTAGAGGTATGGATGCAGTATTGATGCATGGCTGGAAAGCTTCACATTGGAAAAGGACCTGGGGGTGCTGGTCAACAGTAGCTGAACATGATCCAGGGTGTGCCCAGGTGGCCAAGAAGGCCAATGGCACCCTG
>JAOTQP010000001.1:81349635-81372118 GCA_026413545.1 Cichladusa arquata | reverse complement strand
AGGGGCCCAGAACTGAGCACAGGACTGGAGCTGTGGCCTCAGCAGTGCCCAGTACAGGGGGACAATCCCTGCCCTGCCCCTGCTGGCCACACCACTGCTGACACAGGCCAGGGTGCCATTGGCCTTCTTGGCCACCTGGGCACACCCTGGATTGTGTTCATCTAACTGTAGTAAAGGAGGAAGGAAAAGAAGCAAGAAATAACTGGCAGAAATGAAATAGAAATACAGCATGTCTTTTCTTTCTGTGTTTGAAGAGCAAGACCAGGCAGGCCAGGCATGAACAAGCCTGCTGCTGACAGAGAGGGGAGAAACAGAAGTAAATTGTATTTATTTAGGTGCCAATCAATGTGGACAAATGTTCAGCAGCTCTAACACTTTAACAAACCAAAGTCTGCGGACCAATTTTTTAAAAAAATCTCAGAATAAAAGTCAATATGGCCTGGAAAGAATTGGAAAGCTATTATTTCTCGGTTCCCGTGGGAATGTGAGCTGGGATACTCCGTGCCAGTTGCTGTCAGTAGCATCTATTCTGAGAAGACCCTGAGTGCCAGGTTACAGCAGCCCGGGCAGGGAGCACGTGGGCTGGGAGAGCAGCTGAGCTGACTTGTCTATTTTAGCCTGTTCCAGGCATCCTTGCTCCCCTCCTTGGGATGTGGGTGAACCCGGAGAAACCCAAGTTACACCCTGCAGCATCTGAGAAGTGCAATGCTCTGTCAGAAAGCAGAACACCTTCCACCTGCAGGACTGATGTAGCCACGTTTTCCTGTGTGGGCATTGCTGTTTGAGGCATTGGTGTTGTTTTGACGTGTTTGACACATTTCTCTCTGTAAAGGTTTATGTGATAAATGTTCTTGCACTGTAGCAGGTGAGAGGGTCGTGGATGACAGTTGAGGAGAACACCCTCTCAGATCATGGGATCTGAGCAGTCCTCTGAGTCACAGGACCATGAGAAGCTGCACGAGGCTTCCTGACAGTTCCTCTCTCCTCTTCTTTGGAAGGGCTCCAGCTCCCTTTTCATTATTTTTGCTGAAAACAATTTTTTAAAAATACATGATTTCACACCTTTTTTTTTTTTTTTTTGTCACAGAAGTGGTAAAGTTTGGAAATGGAAAAGTTTTTTGGTAATTGCCTTTCTTTAAAAAAAAGAGAACAGGTTAAATGAGATATTTATTACAGGTACCTGGGCAAGCAGCAACACCAAACATCTTCACACAGGAACATCTTCACATCTGGCCATGGAGAAGTAGGAAGCCAATGATGCTGGCCTGCCACAGTAGATTTGAAGCACTAATGGTGCACGTTGTCTTAGAGTCCAGCCTGTCTGTGTTTCTGTTTGCTGCTGGGAAGCACTGGGCTCCCCCAGGGCTGGCGTGGGCACTAGTACCTTTGAGCAGGCTGCTGGAGCTCTTGGATGTTATGGAATTGCAGCTGCTGGAAGAGGAGCCACAGGGAGCAGGCATAGCTCCTGCTCTGTTATGGTCCCCAGATCAACTCTCTGGAGTGTCCTGGCTTGAGCAGACAGCAGCCAAATTCATTCAAACCCTTTTGGCTTGGTGAGCAGTCAGGTGGGTTTTCCCCTCAGCCAGGGCTGTCTGTGAGTTCTGCGACATGTGTTGAGGTCTTAAAGCCACCATTAGTCATGAGGGCACAGTCTTTGTCTCAGGGGAGATGGGGATTTTGAGGGGATTTTATACACGTGCCGGGAAGGCTGCATTAGGGAATAATTGTTACATGCATGCAGCATTCTATTTCTGGAAACCTTCCCTCCTCAGCAGTCATGTTCCTTGATCTTCCTTGATTTAGTGATTCAAAACTCCCATTTCCTTCTTTATGCAGATTTGTACACAGTGTTTTCTTTCCATTTCTGCTTTTAGTTTATTCTATGACATTGGGCAAAGCTGTTCAATGTCTTTCTGTTGTTCCCTCTTTCACTCAGCATCCATCATGTCCTGTCTGGGACTGTTTTGAATGGGAAAAAAGAACACTTAATTTTGACTGTAAACATGTGGGTTTTGGATCAAGATGACCCTTCATTCTGCAGTTGTACAACAGAGGAAGGTTCTGCTGTCAGGGCATCACAGAGGGCTGTACTTCTGCAGGGACTGTGGGAGCTCGTCTGGCCCTGCTCCCTGCCCAGATCCGGTCACTGGGTGACCACGAGGTTTTGCCAGTGGCAATAAATGTTCTGCTTTGTTTCTGGTTAGACTTTTCCATGCTTTACTCTCCTTTACTTTATGCAGGCTGAAATAGATACTTTTTGAGACTGGGAGAAGAGTAGGAGTGCAAGTAATAGTGGGGTCAAAGCCAAATGCAGTTAATGAAGGTTGACCTGTTTTTATATGCTCTAGACAGAATTAATCTACTCATCTCTGCTTGGTTGGCTATACAGAGTTCATTCTTGGCCTGTGAGAGATGAATTCTCCAGTTTTCTGATCACTGCCAGCTGATTGGTGCACTGAAATTACATAATCCAGAATGGCAGAAGAGCAAGATGTCTTCTCCTATTCAGGAGAAGAAGATTATCAGGAAGAGCTCAAAGGTAAATTCTGCATCATTAACACCCACATGGGAAAAAGCCCCAAAGGCTGTCATACTGCCCAAATCCCTCCCCAACCCACCACCATTCCAATCCTATAAGAGCTGAATTTGTGGACTTTCAGTACTTGAAGACAACCTACAAGAAAGATGGGGAATAACTTTTTAGCAGGGCCTGTTGTGGTAAGAGAAAGGCTAATGGCTTTAAACTGAAGGAGATTATTTAGAATACTTGTAAGAACTAATTTTTTTTTACAATGAGAGTGATGAAACACTGAAACATGTTGACCAGAGAAGTTGTGGACACCCTGTCTCTACAAGTGTTCAGTGTCAGGTTGGATAGAGTTTTGAGCAACCTGGTCTTTTTGAAGATGTGCCTGCTCCCAGCAGAGAGAACTGGACTGGATGACCTTTAAAAGGCCCCTTCTTATCCAAACTATTCTATGATTCTGTGAATTTACAGCTAAGACAACCAACAGTGAATCAGTCTAATGGATCTGTGGTCTCTTTTGTCATCACAGGACATAAGTGCTTCTGGACCCAACTCTCAGCAGGTAGAAATGGGAAATTTTTGAGTTGAATACTCTCTGAGCACAAGAGACAACTTGATGCTGGTTATCTTGACATGAAGGCTTAGAAAGCTGCAGCCCTGGATTTACCTCTAGTTTTCAGTAGGTCAGAACTACTGAGAATCAGTCAGGTTCTCACCTCATTTATTTGCAATTCACACACATAAATACTGACTTTAGCAGCATTTCAGTGGGGCAGTGCCTGGTGCAAGAGAATAATTCAGATTAGTGAAGTTACACAGCTGTACTGATAAGGGTGGGGGAGAGAACAGCCCATTTTCCAAAGAAGAAAGCCCCAAACTATAGAAAACAATAAATCCTCAGGGAAAAAAAAAACCAAAACCAAAACAAACAAACAAACAAACAAAAAACTCCCAAACAAACAAGAGCTGGTTTGAGACCAAGTTTCTCTAAGCTACTAGCTTGCCCTTGTCACTAATGTTTTAAGCCTGTGATTTTTAAATCATAAACATTTAGATTAAGACCAAAACATTTTGAGTAGGTATATAGCAAACAGTGGAGAAGACAATTTATAAGTTTGTGCTCACAAATGTACATACATTTTGAGAATGTAATTCTTCTTATATTTGTAATATTACCTCATCATGAGGAAACTGGAAAACTTTGCTCAGCTTCCCAGAGCTGTAATACTTTTGTATAAACAACCCATTCAGTCCAGACAGCTACTTTAACTTCAGCCTAAGTCCTGTTTGCTTCAAGCTTTGAGTTCCATTAGTGCTCTTTCAAGTTAAGCACAGGCTTAACAGCTTTGCTAGATCAATGCCCAGGACGGGTGGTGAGAATTCCAGCTATCAATGAGACTCCAGCTCAAAGACAATTCTTGGGTTTTCTTGCTGCCCCAGGAGCTGTTTTGCTCAGCTACAGGTGTGCATGTCTTTAACAGCCTATTTGGGTTGTTCATAGCCTTGGGGGAGTCTCCGGTGCTAATGAATGTCTCTATCACCCCCTGCCTGCTCAGCCTTAATATGCATTGATATGTCCCCGTGTCCCCATTCTCAAGGCCTCTGCTATCATATCAGCCTTGCTTTCCCCATACAATGTATCATTATCCCAGGGTCATAAATGTTTCATTTGGTGCAGGATAAGTATTGTCTATATTAAAAAAATATGGTTTTACCGCACTATTATAACAAAGAAAACAAATGGGGCAATAATGGCCATGGTCTCTAGAAAAACTGCTGTTAGAGCTGAGCAAGCTAAAGCAAAACTTTAGGCAAGCCAAGACATGTTTGAACAAAGCCTGGCAAGTCCTGAGGCCTTGCAGAGAAAGAATGAAGCCTGTCTTTTATAGTAATGGCAATCCTGAATTTAATGGGATACAGGGCAACAGTGGAATAAAAACATTAAACTGCCTTGGTGCCCCAATTGAATATTGAGAAACAACATTAACAACCTTTGTTAGCCTGGTGATTCCTCTTTCAGGAAACCCTATTTTAGGACATGAAGCACTATATTCAATATTTGTTTTAAAAGAGACATAGTAGTTGCTCTGCATTACACTTACGTAAGAAGTCCATTATCTCCTGAGAGAAGTCCAACTTTTAGCTCTTGACTTGAATTATCCTTGCCTTCCAAGTCTGTTCCAAAATATTAAGTGCATAGGCCTAAACAGTGAGCTGGTTGGAAGCAAGATCTTTTATCCCCTCTTTCAAAATACAATGGTTTTGGGGTCAATATCCTTCTTGCCTATACAGAACCTTGGAATTGTGCAGTGTGGAAATCTGATCGAGGGACTCTGGCTCTCTTTTGAGAATCACAGAATGGTTAGGGCTGGAAGGGACCTCTGGAGCTTCTCTCACCCAGCCCCCCTGCTCACACAGGGCTACCTTGAGCCAGTTGTCCAGGTCCATGTCGAGATGGTTTTGGAATACCTCAGAGGATTGAGACCACAGGCACTCTAGGCAACCTGTGCCAGTGCTCCCTCACACGAACAAAGTGTCTCCTGATGCTCAGGCACTACTTCTGGTGTTTCTGTGTGTGCCCCACACTACAGCACGGCTGTGCAGGCACTTCAGAGAGGTTCCCCAGACTCCTGAGTTTCTGGAGAGAGTTTGGAAGATTTCTCCATAATGGTGCCTTGCAGGCACTTCCTTGCTCCCACGCTGGAGATCCCGCTTAAGCCTCATTTTGCTGACTCTGTGGTCCCTTCCATGACATCACTCCTCAGTGATTCTGTCCACCTCTCTCTCCTTCACAAGACTGCTGGTTACTCTTCCCTTCATTTTCCTGGATGTAAAGCCCTCCTTATGAGGCCAACTGCCATGATGAAAACGACTTCTCTGTGCTTAGCAAGCACCTTCCAAGCAGGTGCTACTCTGCAGACAGTGCCCCATGGTCATAGAACCCAACCCCTGTCACTCACACCAGCACATAGGGAAAGGGCCAGATTCTACACTTGGGATGGAGCAACCCTCAGTCTGTGTACATAGGAGATAATAACGTAATGTAATGTAATAATGGGAGATTGGGAAGCAGTGCCAAAAAAGGGACCTGGGTTTCCTGGTTGATGGCAAGTTTAACACGAGTCAGCAGTGCCCTGGCAGCCAGGAGAGCCAACCCTGTCCTGGGAGCATCAGGCACAGCATGGCCAGCCAGGTGAGGGAGGGGATAATCTCACCTGGAATACTGTGTGCAGGACCAGTCCTTGTGCTGGTAGTCACATCTATTTCCCCTTCATCTTTGATGGTGGTGAATCCATTGTTCAACTCTAACCCCTTAGGTGAGGCAGAAGCCTTCACCCTGATGCCAGAATTCACTGGCTTTCTCTTTTCCCCTTCTCCAGAAATTTTGCTTACTTTACTAGTGGGAGGTAGACACTGCCTGCTTCTCTACTGCAGAATAGTGGAGATAGTCATCAGGGAGAAAGATAATTCACCCGTCCCATCTTATAAATTGATTTTAGGGTGAAATGACATAGTCCCTCAAAGTGCCTGATTTTCTCCAGTGGCTGCAAAGTTGGCCTAGATATGAGAGTGTTATAAATTTTTTTTTTTTTTGTGATCTGTGACAGCACAGGAAAAACTTGAGATGAAGAATGAACTCTGGCCATGTAATCTGACTGCTGGTTTTCAGTATTTGAAAAGCATTTTGGTAACAATGTGCCAGCAAACACTGATTTTTAAAAAATACTGGGTGATCTCTGGATTAAAAAGCGTTGATGAATACAACACTAGGTGGCATTGTATAAATACATATAAAGTCTTGCACTTTTTCTGTTTCAAAGGAGCTAAAAGGTATGAAAATCTCATTGAAATGTGTGGGATTTGTTCACTAATTTTTGTTCTCTGGTCGTTGCAGTCTGATATTTCGCATTACTGGAATTTATGGAATTTAGTGATAAGCTACGTTTTATGGTTTTATCTGCTACTGGAAATCTACAGTTCACAATCTGTTTTCTATTTACATATGATATTTATTCCTGAACAACAGTGTCTTCTAGAGAATAGATTCAAGCCCCATGACTACTTGTCTTTTTCGAGCAGATTAGAGTTTGACTGGTTTAGTCCCATGGTGGCCAATGAGTGTCTGTGGCTCTCCAGTCAGATTTCCTCTTCTGGAATAAATTTTGCCTCCTTGTTTTTATGAACACATGTGAGGTAGGTTGTGAACACCCCCCACCTTTGTGTAAACAGGATATACTGAAATACCGGTAATACCAAGCAAGAGGATGTTGATAGGTCACACAAGTAACAGGGGAAAATGAACCTGCTTTATAAATGGTGGGAGATTTTAGGGTATATGAACTGTGCTGTTACTCAGTAGGATCATGTCCACCTTGGTAAAACTGGAGTGTATGCAGGAAGATGCAATTATTTAAAGGCATCAGGTGAAACTTTTTCTTGGAAGTGGCAAAATTTCATGTCTGTTCTGGACTTGGACTAGTGCTTAGGAAAAGGTACAGGACAGGAAAACAACTCCTCTTCATTTCTCAGCCCTTCTGGGCAGATTCAGAGAACTTGGAGAACTTCATCAGCTTGATTGCTACAGGGGAAATGGGCTCTGATGAACCCCTGAAAAACAGTCTGGAGTCAACACACTGGAGTCTTCAACAACCTGGACAAAAACTGGGAAAGTTCTCATGCCTTTTCTGGGAAATCATTATGACTGGACACCTCTCCGAAGTGCTGGCACTCCAACAGTGCAGCACAGCAAACAGAAGGAATTAGGGATCTCTGTGCAATAGCAGGACCACAACCTCTGTAGGCTCATGGTGAGATATTTCCCACAATTAGGGTGCTCTAAAGGCTGACAACAAGCTCCATAGGAAGGAGCTAAGGAGAGGGAACTACCCTATGTGAGAGAGAGCGTTGGGAACACGTTGGAGTTCTGCCTTGGTGTGAGTGATAAGCCATAAACTGAGACCTTGTGGGTCAGGATTAGAAGGTGTTGTTATTGTTGTTGCAGATTTCAGTTTTACCTGATGAGGTAAAACAAGTTGAGATCTTCCTCAGACAGCTGGAAGGAGTCTCACATTCACAGGTCCTGATCTTCATCGGGAACTTTAAGTACCCTGATGTCTCCTGGAGGGATAATCAGCAGACAAACCAGTTGTAGGTGTCCTAAGCAGACATCAGTGCACAACTGTGTTCAGGGCAGGGGGAAAAACAAAATGAAAAAGCAGGAATATATTTTACCTTGCTTATCTGGGACAGCTCTTATTTTTACAGTAATGAGAAAGGTCAGCAGCAAACCTTGGTGATGAGCAAAACTGGATGGCTGTCTTGGGTGGTCATGCTCTCTCAATTAAGTTTTTGTATTTCTTTCACCCAGCGTCACTCCTGTCACCCAGTGTCACTTCAGAGGAGCAAGAAGTCAGATTTGAGAACTGCAGGCTGCTCAGCCTTACCTTGAGAAGGCAATGCTCCTGAAAATCCTTTCCAAACACATTAAGTTCAAGAAGGTGAATGGGAGCAGTCAGCACAGGTTAAAGAAAGGGAATCTTGCCAGACCAAACCAAGAGCATTCTAGAAAGAGATGATGAGTTCAGTGATGAGGAGAGACCATGTGGCTTTTGACACTCTGTTCTGTAGCATCCTCATAGGGCAGACTGATGAAATATAGGGAAGATAAATAGACTGGGAGGTGGACTGAAAACTGACTGAACTGCAGGGGTAAAAGCATTATGAGCACCAGCATAAGCTCCATGGAGATATTAAAAATCCAGCTGTACTTGGCCCCTACATCCTACTCCTCATGACCCTTGCCTTGTGCAGCAGCTTGGACTGAACAATCTCCAAGACATCCCTTCCTATCTCAAGTATTCTGTGATTTTGTGAGCAGCAGCTTCTCTGCTGGCCTCACTTAGAGCTGACCCTGTAGCTCAAGCCTCCAATTTCACAGGCATCTGTAAAGATTTTGGACAGGACAGAGTGGTCTGTGCCCTACAGTGCTGTCTCCAAACTGTTGTCCTGTTACTCAGGAGGCAAGTGGCAGATGTATGCAGTCTCATTCTGGGGAAAAGGAGAATTTTGGTTATGATCAGAGCTCTGTTTATAGCTGTAGGCTGGCATATAAATATTTGGTAACGCTGGAGTGTGTAAGAGTTAAAAAATGGCTTTAGGCATTTAATACACTTCTGATACTTAGACTGAAATTTCCTTTACTGGGGTGCTTTCACACAAGACGTATTTTAAGGTTTTGTGGCTGACACAATGGTATGACTGATAACTGAACTGCCATGCCATGTTAGTAGTACATGGGAATTTGTTTGTCTTTGCCCACTTAGAGCAGCAGGCTTCCTGGGACTCACCCCACCATAGATCCATACAATCCAAACAAACAAGCAGGGGGATTGTGCCTAGAAATTTGCAATGTGTTAGGAGAAAACCATCCTTGCTTACTCTGAGGGACCTACAGAACCAGACTAAGCTTTCTTGATGGTCCTGCTCATATGGAAGGAGGTTTACATGGGTAGTGCTAAACCAAAAGTGATCTAGAAATTTTTAGGGAATAAAGCTGGTTGAAGTAGTTTCTTTCAAAATAAGGATTATTTTTCTCATGGTCAATTTGTTATCTTTCAAAGGCATGTCCCAAATTGATTAAAAAAAAAATAATGATGATCTATATCAGTCTTGTAACTCACAGTTGTGTGAGATTATTTTAGTTAAGTTTTAAACAAAGCAAACACTTGAAAGCAATTCAATGGTTTTAGAAAAGTGGCTCTGATAGGTGGTGATTTACAGTATGTTTTTCACAAGATGAAAATAAAGAAACCAAAATACTAAAAAAAAAATCTAGTTAAGCTGAGCCCTGTAGAACAGTCTAATTACTTTTTATTGTTTTACTTTAAAAGCCTAATTCAGTCATGCTCTTTGGAGGAAACTAATGCTGCAAGGACTAATAGACATTAGCAATTGAACTGGCCAAGGAAAAGTGTCCTGTGTTTGCCTGCCCTCTCCTAATGCATTTTTGGCCAATACAGCCTGTTTTGCTGTGTTAATGGGTTATTGTTCCTGTTTCATAGGGGACAGTAGGGACATGAGAGAGTGTTGAGACCATGGGGCAATAGAAGTCATAGAAGTATATTAACACAAAAACCAATTATTTCTATCTTTCATAGCCAGAGTGAATGGTGCAACATCTGTTCTTTGCAACTCTGGAAAGTATTTGGTCAACCTGCAAGTCAGTGTTTATTGCACTGTACTGACAAGGGCCAGCATCACACGATTTCAGACATATGGAAGGTGACTGCTCAGCTGAATGCTAATCTGTGTCGCAGAGCTGAGCCAAAACTTCACAGTAAATAATTTCTATGGCAAATTTGGATTCCTTTCTGCCTGTGGGATATACTTTCTGTCTTTTTTGAGGGACTTAAGCCGTTGTCTTTAACTGCAATGACTGATTCCTTTCTTAGGAAAGGATACAGAACCTCCTGGGGCTGTTTTGAGCAAACATCTACATATTGCCTGCTTGTCAAGCAAAATAATGATTCATGGATGTGCATGGATGTATTTTCCTTTTCCTCGGTTTACTTTGAAATAGGGATGTTATGTAGTAACCAGCTTAGTACCTTTTTTTAAAAAAAAACATTCAGAGTTAGTAGCTGAAAGAGCTCTTCAGTAATGCTTTAAGAGATTGCTTTCTGCCTTGCAAGTGTCACATTGCTGCAAGGGCACAGAAGCAGCTTTTCTGGCCTTTGGTATGATGGAAGAGGAGAGAAGGAAAGGTGCAGGGCAAAAACCTCCCAAATCACCGCTGCTACTTGAGGAACAGGGCCCTTGCACGAATCTGCAGCCCTATCAACCTTTTCCCCCCTTCTTCCTGCCATTAGTCATTTATTCTATCTCTGCTCCCCAGGAAATACTTTACCTCCTGAGCTGAGTCAAATACTGAAGCTGTAACTGCTGCAAGGGGTAGAAACTCTGGCAAGGAAAGTGAGGGTGCTCAACCACATTTTTAAGCTGTTCATTTCAAATTAATTTCCTTTGGCACAGAGAAGACAAATTTACCAGCCTTGTTTTCAGGATTGATGATGGAATTCTTCTTGCAATTTCTCGAGAGGGCATCTGGGCCTTTTAGCCCTCATGGTCCCAGATCTCTCAGTTTCCTCCTAGATTTAACATGTGAGAAAAGACACCTTTCATGAAGTTCATCAGATAAAACCAAAGTTGCTGATGATATGAAGGATATTTTCATTTTGACATTTTGAGTTTTGAATCAAATCACCATCAGTAGAGCCAGCATTTGGGGGGGAGGTGTGTGTGATTGGATAAAGAGTAATAACATTTTAGTCACTGAAGGTATCAAACATCAAACATCAAATCAAACATCAAGTCCTCTTTAATGTACAGTGAAAACATGTTTGATGCTTTTAGCATGGAAATAGAACTCCTCAGGACCCTCTGTGGGTTGTATGATGTGCAAATGCTCACAGAAATCTGTGTACAGTGCTGAGCTCCCTGCAGCAGCCCTGCCCATGTGGTGCATTGCAGCAGGGTCATGTTCTACTTGGACTCTTCCCAGTTTGTCCTGATTTCTGGGTGATATTAGTCCTCCCAACAGGCTGCCACAGACAGTTTCCTCTCCCCCAGGATCTGCATGGTAGAACCCAAAATATAATTTCTGATGTTGTATGCCCTCTGCTCATAGCTAGTTCTGCTTCTGGATTTATTTTTCAAGTGCTGGAATGGAGCGTAATACAAGAGAGTGTCTCAAAGCACTCAGCTGAAGCTCAAGGGCTACCAAGCCTTGTGTAGCAGCAGCTCTGACAGCACTGTCACACTGTCCTGACTTTGACATGTGCTTCCTACGTGGGATCCTCTGTGGGTGATTTGATCAGTGAAGGATGTTTGTGGCTCTAGAGAAGATCCTCTTCTGTCTTGCACAGACTCCATGTCACAAGTACCACCTGTGTATATCACACCTTAAAACTGCCTTCACACCTGGATTTCTGTGCAAGATATCTCACTGCTTGTAGGTCCACTCAAACCCCCCCAAATTCCATGCCTTCCTTTTGTTGGGAGGAATGGAAGAAGAAGAGTGTTGACATTCTGGGCTGTCCCATACAGTAATGGAGAAATGATCTGTGTCCCTGGCTGGGCAGAATTTGGCTTAAATCTTGAAAAAAAGTGCAATGTCACCTCCCTTGCTGTATGCAGATGCTGTAAGTAGAGTTTCCCTGTTTTCATGTGCAGTCCATCAGGCTGACCTAGAAGTGCTTAGCCCACCATCCTGATGACCAGTCTTCCTCACCTCCTCCTAAATTCTGCTGATGGAGTTTTGCCAAGATTAAGGCTGCCAAAATGTTCTCTTGAAAGATCTCAACAAGCAAAATGCACCAAAAAGTCCTAGATACAAACCTGGATACAAGCACAGATTTTGCTAGGGGTTATAGAAGGATAGTAACTGGCATCAAATGCAGTGGGAGGGAAAGGTGGGGGCAAGAGGCCAGGGACAAGCTGGGACTGTAATCCCTTAAGCCATGGCAGCACAGCATGTCTGGCCATGCCATTGCATTTTGTGAGTGGGAGAGAGGACCCCAGGGAGCAGGAGTTTAATTCTGATCCCTAGATCCAGACAATGTTTGAGGGGTGGATGCTGCTGCAGCTGACCTGCCTATCTTGTCTCTGTTAGTGTGCTGGGGTTTGATTGATTCATCACTGTTTTGTGCTTTTATATAATTAATTTTTCTTGGCATTTGAATGCCCTTTTATTCCAGCCCCTCAGCTAATATTCAGCTTCCCACAGACACATTAGTAGCGTGCTCTAATAACAGACAAGTGCTGTGGTAAATACCCTGGGGCCTCGTTACCATTCATGAAGTTATGGTTTGAGAAATATGGTTCCAAACGTGCTGGTGAATGAAAATACTTAGTCATAGCCCTTATGAACAACTGCTCTGCTGTGCCCTCTGTGTGCACTCCACGACACATGTGTGAGTACTACCCACTGGTAGGTGTCCTTTTGCACCCACCTCTGGCTTGAGCTGGTGCTCTCTCTCCAAGCCCTTTTCTCTGACTTGGTTCTTGTCTCATTTATGGCCATTGCTGCTCTGCTGGCTTGGGGATCCTCCATCTCACCATGGGGCATTCACAATGCTTTACTGATGGGAGCTGTTCCTGCCAGGAGCCACCTTTCCTTGGTGGTCTTGAGCACTGATCTCTCTCTGGTGGAGTTTTTCTCTTGAAGCAGACCCCAGAGACAACACTATGGATAGAATATGACCCAGAGAGGAGTTCCCCTCTCTGTTTATTTCACAGACCTGTTCTGCTGACCTTTGAGGTTATCAAACTCTTGTGTGGAAGCTTAGACCTTGGTGAATCTTTTTTTTGGGGGAAAAATACATATGGGAATGTTTTAACTTTCCCATCAAATTGTTTTGTGGGGAGCATGTTACATAAAAGTCATTTCCACAGCTGTTGCTGCCCTGGAAGATTATGGCAGTTCTCTCAGTCATCATTAATTTCTTGAGCACTTAATCAACCCTGTGCATAGAGGTCTATGAATACTCCACTCCTCTGCAATTGTTGAATTTGCAGTGTGACAACCTGGTCTGTAAAATAGCTGTGGCTATAATGCAAGCAAATCAAATAATGGCTCAGCAAGCATTGTCATTGCAGAAAGGACCTATTAAAGGACCTATTTCTTCTGCCTATTTTTTTTTTAAGGTTTACTCCCTTCCATCCCTACCGTCTCATTGCTTGTGAGTGAGCAAGGCATTGTGGGTCTCTTGGCTTGTCCTTCCTCTGTTGTTTGGGCAACTCCTTTGACCTTTTCACCTGGAGATAATTTACACCTATTCCTTGTAATGAAAGAAAAATGCTGGCTGTAGTTTAAGAAGGTGTTCTCTCACTACACATTCTCAGTAAGTGCTGGTTTCTGTCCTTGACACTGATCTATTTCTCAGATGGCCTCAAAGAAAGGGATCTCAAGGTGTGCTATCTCATCTGAGTCGAGCAGGAAGATCCTTGCTCTGGCAGTCACTGTGAGATCTGGAGGAATCCATGTGGCTTTTTGGTTGGTCCCCTTTGTAGGAGCTGTCTTCTCCACCTTGCTTGTCCCTCAGAGAGAGAAATGGGTGAGCTCAAGGCTAATGCAATGCTGAGGTCCTCACCTCAAACCTCAGCTCTGTGTAGCAGGTGGTTACATTATTCCACTTGGGTGCAGTGCAATTTCTTGATTTCTAGGTCAGCGTGCTGAATCTCTTACTATTCCATTATTCCTGCTGTTTTTGGGTAAAAACTCTCTCCCCCTGTTCCCTCATTTTCTCTATTTACAGTTACAGCTTGAAGGAGTATAATAAAAACTTTAAGAGAACTTTTATAATACTGTAACTATCAGAGGACACTATGCAATATTTCCTAAGGCTTAAGGAATAAACACAATTGTGTGTCAGATTAATTTGATAGTAGAAAGAATAGCTTAGCATCTTCCCAAATAATGATACCAAGATTAGTTAAAAAAATTATTTGTATTTGTGAATACTGAAAACTGCTTTGTATTGTTAAAAAGATTTAAAAATCCTGAAAGTTTTGTGGATTTTTGCATGAATATTTAATCCAGAAAGTAACCCCAGAAAGGTGTTCATAGCCTAGTGTCCTTTAGCTTCTGGTGCTTCTGTTGCCACTCACAGAGGGGAGACAACACCCTGTGATTTAGTAGCTATTGACATGCAAAAAATAATGAATAATCACCTTGGCCACTTGGAAAGAGTCTGGGATTTTACTGTACAACTGCTCAAACAAAATATTGACAAAAACATTCCAAACAAAGAGTCAGTTTTTATGATAAAAAAAGCAAAAAGAGAAGATGAATTGGTGGAAAAATACAGAAGAAGCACTTTTGTAATGGATATTACTGTGCAACTAATTTGACTAAAACATATACTGCTGTGGAAAAGCTTTTTAAAGAAGCCCATAAACATGCAGCTTTCATTCACTTTTAATCCTGAATGGGGAATATGTTCTTTCTATTGCCAAACCTGTGTATAATTTATATTTTTGTGTGGGAACCACGTAAAGCTGAGTGGAGGCTTCATCCAGTTGTAACACAAAACCAGGAGAGTTTTGTGGTTTTGGATGGGGCTTTATTTTATAATTTGATTTTAATACAAGTGAAAACAACTGTCTTGGCTGGGAGATGGGATCTCCATTGCCCTCTTCCCAAATAAAGAATACGTGTTCTGGGAAGCTGGTGTAGGTTGGCTCTGTGTTGGAGAGCTTTACCCTCACCTGCAGATCCATGAGCAACCTGCCCCTGCCCTCACCAGATAGAAACCCCTCCCTCCCTTCAGTGTATCATCACTGAGTAAGTATTTAAGGGTTTTCTCTGTTTCCATTCTCTTGGGCTGGACCGATTTCATAGTTATTTAATGCTGTTTTTCCTCTTCAGAGAATGGAAACCAAGTGGTTTGTCACCTTTCTTTGCAGTCAGATTTGCTTTCAGATGTCTGTGTTTTGGATTTAAACCACTGAAGGAAACCTTGTTTCTCAGGGAGATTTAATTGCAGGAATTCATGTTAACTTATGTTAATATTACCTTTGGCAGAAACACTGTTCCCTTTTGATAAATATAGTCTAAAATGACAGAAGGAGTTGGAAGAACCAACAAAATTATCATTCTGTTTCTGTCAGGCTGCTGTCAGTGAAGGGAGATTTCACAGATAAGAAGTCCCCTAATGATCTGCCATGGTGTCTGGTAAGATAGAGGAGTTTTAACATAGTGGAGAACAATCTATTATTACTGTAACTCACTTTTCTGTGGCTCCAGGCTGTTGATGGCTGCTTAACAATTTTTCCTCAAAAATTCAAAATCCAGATGACATTCTGATTTTTATACACACACACACACACACACACACATACATATATACGTAAAAAATATACACACACACATTTACCTATATATGTGCATATATATATTTGAATGAACTATATATCCCAAAGTATTTTTAGCATCTCTGCTAGTTACTTAGATTCACTGAGTTCACTCACTAAAGAAATTTATTCCATTGTCACACTAGTGGAAGCAAGTCAGTAGAGATGGTCAGATGCTAAAAAATTCTCCTTCTCTGCCCTTGCAACATGGACAGAGCTCATCTTTCAGACCCAGGTGGTTGGATGGATGAGTGAAGGAGCCTCTTGATATTCTGTGCCCACACAAAAACTTTTGATGCAAACAGATATGGACTCCTTGCTGCCTGTGTTCTTCCCTATCTGTTTACACTCAGGGCAGAGCTGAGTAAGACCTTAATTCTTTGGGAACTTGGCAGGCTTTAATAAACAAGATGAAAAATTATATTTGCAGGAAGATGGGATTTTACAACTGCTGGCCTGAGCAGAATGGATGGCTGCTGAGTGCTTTTTGGTATTCTGAGGACAGTTAGA
Source organism: Cichladusa arquata (assembly GCA_026413545.1). NCBI lineage: Eukaryota > Metazoa > Chordata > Aves > Passeriformes > Muscicapidae > Cichladusa > Cichladusa arquata. Next base: position 81,356,169 of record JAOTQP010000001.1, on the reverse strand, counting down.
ATAAGCCAGCTGGATTTTAAGAGCAGCAGGCATAGTATCAGTTAAGCAGATCATTTAGGAGTGCTTATTGCTTGTTCTGTCCTTTGTGAAAATTTTAGATATTTAAACCTAAAATTTTCTTGTGCAAAACTGGCCTTGCCCTGTAAAATTTGGCATTCAATCCACTATGGTTGACAAGGCACATGTATGTGTTAGAAGATGGGAGCCCAGAGGCATAAACACCAGAGTTCTCCAAGATCCTGTAGATGTTTTCTTTTGTTTCAGTCCAACTGTTTTCACTTACCTTCCTAGAGCTGAACAAAAAAGATCTCTAACCTTACAAAAATAATGTATATAGCTTTTCTCAGGAGAAAATAGTAGCTATTCTGATAAAGTAAGGTCTATGCACTCTTAGTCCAATTTAAAATGAAAATATTAAGACCATTTCTGTGCTGGCTGCCCTTCAGCTTGCACTTAGCTTGAATTCTGATTACAGACAGTGCTGAAATCTGGCTTATGACCTGCACTGAGTGAGTTTCATTAGAAGAGATTTGGACATTGCTCTGACAAAACTAGATGCACATTTAGCTAAAAATAAGGAAGAAATGGGAAAATACAAAACCTCTCCCAAACAAATGTAATTACTGTGTTTTAAAATTATGTCCTTTTTTAGCTCACAAAATTATTTCAGGCAGAGCAATGAGTGACAAATAAATTCTTAGATCAGCTGGGTCTGGGCTGGGTTGCATTGTCTGGGAAGTCTTGCAGTGTCCACACGTGGCAGAGGGTATTTCTGCTCCCAGCCATCACCATTTGTCTCTGTTGCTCTGTCAGATTTGCTGTGTGTCACGCTGGGGGCAGCCAGAGGACACGCGGAGACCGGAGCAATAATTCCTCGAGGGCTTAATTTATGCCAAACGTTGAGTGTGCTTTTCCTGTATAAATGGCAAAAGACAGTTCCTGCATTGGACTCTAGGAATATTGGTGCAATCAACAGTGCATTATTCCCCAGGCATCTATGTCTCATCTCAGTGAGGGTTTGGCTGCCTCTCAACATCATTGCAGACCCTGATGGGAGGATATTCTTAATTCTGGCCTCTTTTCCAGCTTGCCAAAAACTGTCCTCTTCTGTCAAAAACCTGTTCTTCACCCCATGTGTCTTAGAACCCAAAATACAGAATCAAGGAATGGGTTGTTTTGGAAGGGACCTTATAGACCATTTAGTTCCAAGCCGCTGACATGGGCAGGGACAGCTTCCACTAGACCAGGCTGCTCCAAGCCCCATTGAGCCTGGCCTTGAGCACTTCTATTGACAGGGCATCCACAGCTTCTCTGGGCAACCTGTTCCAGTGCCTTAGCATCTTCACAGTTAAGAATCTATTCCTGATCTAATATAAAACTAACCTCTTTCTGTGTGAAACCGTCATCCTTTCTCCTATCATTCATGTCCTTGCAGAAAGTGCATCTCTAACTTATTTGCAGACCTCTACAGGTTCTGGAAGGCTGCTAGAAAGTCTTCCTAGAGCCTTCTCCAGGCTGATATCTGACATCTTGACATGATGCATGCCAAAAGAGGGGAGTCTGTCTTTTCCTCCAGCCTAGTCCACCACACCATGGTGTCTATCTCAGCATCTCCTGCAAACCTCTCTTCAAACCAAATCTCAAAGATTATGAACTTTCCAGACAGAGCAGCATCTGAAATTTGATGTTGCAGCTGCTTGTCACTGTCACCATCACAGATGTGTTGCTTCTGTGCCCGTCTGCTCAGTGCCCATCTGTGTGCTGCTGGCTGGAGAACTGGAATGCACAATTTCAGCAGGGACGGTCATTTGGATAACTGCAGCTTTTTATTTACAACTGCACAGTCTCTGCTTCAGGCCATTGCTGCTCAAGAAACTCAAGGCATGAATGCCTCACTTAGCTTAGGGCTAAGAAACCCTGGCACTTGTTCCTCCCTCTCCATGCGTAGCTGCTTTTTCAACCTTCTAGAACCTTTACCATAATCCAAATTAATTATACTTGGCTCCATTACTCAATTCTTCCTCCTCCGTGCAAAACATTATGTAAAAAGACTCCTTCTAAGGCTTTCTGTTGTCCCTTGTGGCTTCCTGCAGCTCTCTGGGATATAATTTATATGATCCAATGCTTGTCAGCTTTCCTTAGCTCGCAGTGTCCAGCTGTGTGCTGTGGGATAACACTTCATCCTTTGATTGTTTACCTTACTCCCTCTCCACCCACCTCCACAGGAAATCTCATCAGAGCGTTTGCCATGGGAGTGTCAGTCTTGGAATGAGAAAAGCCAGACAACACTTTTTTCTTCTAAAGCCAGGTCTTCAGTAATACGAAGCTTTTTTCATCTCCAGCAATAATTTCTACAGAAACACAATCACTTCCTTCTTACCTGATGATTATTTTCTTGGTCAAAATTTTGCCTTTGTTATATTTCTAGTGGTGTTTTTTGAGTTATTATTATTATTATTATTATTATTATTAGTCCTACTACATGTTATTTCCAAAATGCTGTTTTACTTATTATCTATTACTGATGGCACGCCTTGGAGATTTCTTCTTCAACATATATTTTATTGCTTTTATTTCGTGGAGATAGTTTTATATTCTCCTAACTCTCAAAGATTTGCAGTTTAATAGCATGTACATATGTCTGCAAGAAAATGAGTTAGTGTGGCCCCATGGCTTACTGCTGAGAAACAGAGTTACTTTACTTCCCTGAAATAAATTAGTTCATTTTGTTTTATATTTCCAACATGCTCAGGAGGAGATATAAGTGGCTGCCTAACAGAGATTGCCTCCAAGTTGTTTCACAGTAAAGTTGCTGCAGTTCAGGCTCTGGCATCTGTTTATCCAGACGAGATTTCTCAATATACTTTCTTGATTTGTTTAATAGAGTATGGATGTGTCTTACATAGCTAAATTAGCCAGAGAGAAATTCATTGGTGGCTTGCTGGTAGCTCTGCAGAGGTACAGTTAATAAGTAGTTGTACTACAGCGTGTAATTTTGAAGTTGAATATGCATATAACTGTGCTGCTGGATCCAAGTCCGTTCTGGGGAACATTTTGCCCTAATTTTAAATTTTAAAACCGATTCCTTTACAAGGGGTGCACACAACCTGTGAGGACTGAATAATTGCTTTTCCAGGGCGTATTGCTCAGCTGTGGGCTGGAGTGGCTAATGGGTAGGTGCAGCAGCTCAGATGAATGGGACTGCTTCCAAAGCAGGACTATTTACATATGGTGTGCATTTATACACATGTACACACACACATATAAACTGAGAGAGAGTGGGTTTAAATTGGATACTAGAAAGAAATTATTTACTGTGAGAGTGATGAGGCACTGGAACCAGTTGCCCTGAGAAGCTGTGGATGTCCCATCCCTGGAAATGTTCAAGACCAGGTTGGATGGGGCTTTGAGCACCCTGTTGTAGTGGAAGGTGTCCCTGCCCATGGCAGCGGGGGGTTGGAACTGGATGATTCTTAAGATCTCTTCCAAGCCAACCATTCTATGATTCTGTGTTTCTTCAATTCTGTACTTTTCTGTTTAAATAATGAAGATTCAGTGGTTACGTCTGCATGTCTGGAATGAGGTGTGCTAGAATTATACGTTCTTCTCCATTTCAGGAATGAATTCATCTTCAGACAGGCTATTCATCTGTTGCCAAAACACCCAGTGAATGACATGATGCACAAGAGTGACTTCTGAATAATATGACATTATTAATGAAGTTGTTCTCTGAACATAAGCACGGTGCTCAGAGATAACCTGGCACAACACAGGCACAGTACACTCCACAATGAGGCTGAACTATTACAGAGCCAGCTGAGCAGCAAATTCAATGCCTGCATGCCAGCCTCAGGGCTAAGGGTTAAAAGCTTTGTTTGGGCAGCTGAGTACTGAGGTTGCCATCTCGGTGCCATAGCAGGAGGAATTTAGTAAAGCCTTTGCCTGTACTTATTCGGTAAATGAGCTGTCCAGGGATCAGGTTCCTTACTCAATGTGTGTTACATGCTTCTAACAGATGCCACATACTGAAATTGCCTATTCACAGTGATTTGTATGCTGTAGGAAAGTATTTAATACTTTGTTCCCTAAATGATGATGGTAGGAAAAATACTTTTGTAAATATCCATCCCAAATCCTTTATAGGGACCTTAAATGTAACAGATTATATGAAGGTACACGTGTAAATCTTATGGACTTCTACACCCTCAAATCTGCCTCACGCCCTTCCATACCTGGGAATTTTGAGGATTTGTCAGCTCCCTGCCTCTGGGTGTGTGCTGGCTCAGCTGCTGCACCTGTGTGCACATTGCTTTTGTGAAGGGCATTCTGTGGGACTGTAGCCACTGGACACTGCCTGAGGAGATGGATGGGACCTGAGCAGAGATATTCAGGTGGAGGGGAGGGGCTAAAAGAAGAAAAGATGTAGCATAGACCTACAGGTTCTTCACCACCACTCTGCAGCTGAAGTTAACAACCCTGTCAGGACAGGCTCTTACTGCCATGCCCAAAACCCACACTGGGGTCAAGAATAGCAGATAGGGTGAAACCAAAGCACTCAGTCAATTTTGATCTCAAATTCTACATTCTAGTTGTTCTCAGACTATTCTTCCAGAATTCTAGTTCTGTGTCAAAATGAATTGTTAACCTGAAGTTTTATTCCACTTGGCCTGCATATTGTGTTGGAAAGATCTGGTCTTGGTTGAAAGCTAATTAGAACACAATTTTAAAAAAAGTCACATATTGCTGTTTTTCATGAAGCTCTTGTCTAACACTTTGGTGTGAGGTCTGTGGTTTTTAGTCTAGAGCATCCAAGTGTGGAAACTCTATTTTTTAGTCTCCTAGGTAATTGTGGCAAGCTTGGATGAACACATAAATCAAATAATTTTAAAAATATTTTTATTTTCTTGAATAAGCAAGAATGTATATGACTACAGTGGACTTAAAAATTCTGGGGCTGATGGAGTATTTGAACACAGCAGTGCCCAATGCACTGACAGCAAGCACCAGGGAGACATGAGGCCAGGTAAATTACACCTGGACACTAGAAGTAAAGCCTTCACCACAGGGGCACTGAAGCTTTGCAACAGCACCCCAGTGAACTTAAGGGGATGTTTTTGGAAATTTTCAAAACCTGATTGGAGCAATATGATCCCACTTGGGTGCTACATTTGCATTGAGTGTGGGGGAAATAGAGCAGATCACTGCAGATCCCTTTCAACCAACTCTGTTTTGCCATTCCACTCTCTGACTGGAATTCTGAATATAGACCCATGCAACTTGAATAATTACTTTTTATATTATTATTTGATATTTATTTCAAACCTGTTTAGACAGTCCCGAGCAGCCTTCTCTGGGTGGCCCTATTTTAAGCAGATGGTCTCCAGAGATGCCTTCCCACCTCAGCTAGCCTGTGAATCTGTGAAATTGCATGAAAGCTGAGGAAAATACTCCAGGTTGAGTGGATTGCACAGTTCAATCTGTTTGAAAAGAAGGGCTGAAGGCTGGCCTTGTTACAGTGGGCAAGTGCCTCTGTGGGAAGGAGACAACAGGCACTAAAAGAGCTCTTCAGGAGGAAAAGAAGAATATAAACATCAGGAATGGAAGCAAGATAATTCAAGTGACAAAACAAAAGATCAGTCTTTCAGTGATGGCAGATTAACCAGCATTTGGTATATCTTTCACTGTCCTCCCAGGAAGCCTGGCTTAGCCAAACATGAACAACCTGTTTGTTAAACACAAGGTATCCATTCCAAGAGCAGATACAACCAGGTAAACTTAACAGAGCAGGATTTAAGGAGGGGCTTGCTTGGATGATCTAACAGTAATTATTGAAGGACCTGTGTAAAGAGAACAAAATGAAATACAGGAAAAAAAGTTTAGTTCAGGCTGTTCCACGTTTGTGGGGTCTATTAAAGCTTCAACAACAAATTTTGTTCCTCCTGGGTCTTCTTAATGGTTGCCAAACTGCCTGTTGACATTATATCTCTTTTCATTGAGGTCTGATTTACAAGCAAACTGAAGTATATTTGAAGTAATGAAAATAAGAGTGTTTCAGCATCTGCTTATGGGTGGGTACCAGAGCATAACCCTGTGATGCAAAGGACAGTATTCCCTGTGCTGGGAATAGCACCAGTGTTTTGCAACTGCTGGGGGTCTTTCCTTGTATAATCAAATACCTGGAAAAAAATTCCCACGAGGCTGCACACCATTCCCAAGTGGGTGTAATACATTAAAAAAAAAAAAAAAAAGAAAAAAAATTATGGATTGACTCTATCTGTCAACATAAATATTAACGTAGTTGCTTGGTGAGGCACTGAAGCTATTACCCGAAATCCTGAGATCTACTGAGACCACAGTGGAACCAATGAATAGCAATGGGACTGAACAACATTGATTCCTTATGTAAACAGAGGTTTGGGGACAAAATAAATCAGATTCCCTTAGAGACAGACTGTGTCTCTGTCCTGGTTTGAAGGACAGGTGTCTGCCAATAAAGGCAGGAGCTTCTCTTTGAAATGGAGAATGTAAACCCCC
>JAOTQP010000001.1:81311105-81349535 GCA_026413545.1 Cichladusa arquata | reverse complement strand
GGGCCAGCAGCAGATGATATCTTCCTGGAGGGAGGATGGGTTGTGGAAAAGATAAAGATGACTGCCCCACCTGGTTTAAAAATGGCCCATTAGCAGATAATATGTGCCATGGAGATAAGGAATCTGGCTTCTACAGATGGTGCTAGAATACACATTTCTGGCCACATCCTGTATTGCAACCCAACACAGTCCCCTTTCCTGACACAAAAGAATATAAGATAAGCATGATTTTTTGTTTTTAAGTAGTTCTCTTTGACCTTTCATTTGAACACTGACACAGGAAAGGGAAATAGGAAGATCCCTACCGCACTGTTTTCTCTTGGAGGTAGGAGGATGCTCATGACAAGAAAGTGTTGAAGCCATCTTCCCTGCACCCCAGGGAACAGAGTGAAAGCATCATCACCACTCCAGAAGTCCTGGTTGTTTCCCAAACCCAGGGGTGGTGGTGACACTTTCCCTCCCACACACAAATGAGCCAGTTCCTGAATTCCTTCAACTCATCCTGCTGCACCCCAGGGGTGCAGACATCTCCAGAGCATACTCAGCCAACCCTGAGTGACTGAGTGAGAGCAATGAAAAGAGGGAGGGAACCCCCCCTGCTGCTAGAGTACAAGTGTCTGCCAGATGTCAGCTGTTCCAGAGGGCAGCTGGATGAAGCCAGTGCTCTTCCCTAGAAATAATCACCTGGCTCAGTAATCACTCCTCATAGCCAGCTGTAGTGGCCAAGAGTCCCTGTTTGCTCAGCCAGTCCTAAAACAGCAGGAGACATTCCCTTTCTCTTCATACTTTTCCCATCTCTGCCAATTCAGTCTTCTGGAAGGTTAGTATGGAGAGACTGCCTCTGGTTCCTCTATCTTCATCTCTATATCTCTTAAAGGCTATTTCAGGGCTGGGGAAGTGACAATCTAGAAAATGAAAACTAAGCTGAGCACAAAAATACCTTGACTTCTTCATTTCATTAAATTCAGGTACTGTATTAGAGAAGGCAATTAATTCTGTGCCTTTTCAGTATAACTGAAATTTTTAGAGTGGAATTTGATAGCCTGAAAAATAATGGCACTTACCTTATCCAGCTCTACTACTAGAAACTTCTCTTTAGCTGAATTTTTTCTCTAGGGCTAAACCATCTAAACAGACATACTTTTGGTAAAATAACATATTTGAATCCTAAGGGCTTTCCTTTCTGCAGAATTTTTGTGTATCTTCATGGGAGTAAGTAGAGATGCCTTGAACTAAGGCTCAGGACCTCCACAAGGAGACCTCAGAGTGCAAGTTCAGGACACCAGGCAGACGGCCTGACTGTTTTTACAAAGGGTGGAGCAGCTCCCTCCTGCCACTCCCATGAAGTTCAGTGATGTGCCCTGCCCAACCATGCTTCAAACAGATGCTTAGTAAACTTTTGTTCTAGCTCAGACAAATATTATCAAGTTATGAGCACTGTGAGGAATAGTAAAGATCTTTTAAAAAAGAAAACAGACAAACAAAAAGCTCCAAGATCTGGAAAACTGTAGAAATGCATAATTAAAGGAGAACTGAGCCTGTGAATGGCTGTTAGCTGCAGAGAAAAATACCTTTCCATTGTAGAATAAGCACACAGTTCAGGGACCAAGTGCATTTTTCATTTGGCTGGTATAATCTTGCAATCATTCAATATCCACATCTGTTGGTCAGGAGAGTCCTGCTCAGAGAAAGGCTGCAGAATTGACAGCAGTGCACGTTTCACCAAATTAAATAGAGGAAAAAGACCCTGTACTGATGGGTGACTTTTCCCTGTCATTGTGTTGGTACAGTGCACTCATTTCTTTGCCCTCAGTCCTTCTCTGATAATGCTCAACTCTGTCAGGTAAAATGGGTGAAAACCCAATGGTTAAATGTGCCAATGTGGAGCTTCATATCTCTAATATATCAGTGAACAATAAAGGAAGCCAATTGTCATTGCAAGGTGTTTCAAAAAGGCATGGATATGCACAAGGTCTCAGAACACGGTGTAATAACACTTAGCTAGATGGAGTCAGCCTTGCAGGGTACTGCAAGATCAAGATCAAGCCCATAAACCAAGGATGCCCAATAAAACAGAGAACTAATATAAATTTTAGGGTGTCATTAAGATTTAGGTTGAACATTAACTGGTAAAATATGGCTCACTTACAAATCTGTTACTGTTTAATGTCCCTGATAGCAAGTTATGATTCTAATATTATCACAGATGAAATTCAGTTTAGTATCAAATTTTGTTCTTATGTGGGATGGCAAGAAATAGTAGTTTAAAATTTATCTAATCCTGAGTTTTTTTAATGTCAGCTGCAATAGAAACTTGTACAGAATTAAATCTTTAGTCCACAGAGGCTAAATATTAAGAATAATTTTGTATATTCTGTTAAAAATCGTTACTGAGATTGACTTGGAAAACCCCTACAAGTGTACCCAAAAGACCCCCCTGACTCCCACAGTAACCTTAAACCTAAAAAATCAGTGTTCTTTGTCTTCTAATATTCCTTGGAATATATTTGTTAAGCCTGGGTTCTCATTTTAATAGATACAAGAGAAGGACAAAAGCAATTGCTAAACAATTATTAATATGCTCTTCATGTTTCAGATGAGAACTGACCAAGTGTTTTGCATTAAACATCCTCCTCCTTCACGTATCTTGTGAAAACCCTGTTCTCTCACTGTGCCCACAAGGGTCTCTTACATATGGTGAATAAAGTTTGACTCTCCCTCGCAACACCTTAAAATCAGTGAGGCTGCTTGAAGAGAAAGGTACTCCTCTGTGTGAATAGGAATGCAAAAATTCCTTGGATTAAAGCAGAGACCATAGAAAAATGGTGCTGTTTATATTATATATGTATATATTTGTGTATTTCCTTTGCTGGTCCATTCACAGATTACATGAATTCTGGTGCTTAGCTACAGAATTGAAAGCTGAATATGACATGCGTATTCTCCATTATTCCAAACGCAACTAAAGGTAATTGTTGTTGGAAACTACAAATGGTTATGATGCTATACAGAGTCTGAGCAAATGAATATAGAAAAAATAGGAAGCTCAATTCTCATGCAAGTCCATAGCACATAGCTCACCCACAAGGTTACTTGTGGTTTTGGATGTTTTCAGCTGCCCCAGAATGCACATTACTGAGAAGTCTTTGCACTTTTTCTGCACTGATTTTCCATTCATTGTATGTTGTGTGAACCTTTTCTGGCAACGTGAAAGCCCTGGTTCCTCTGAAGGCTAAACTTTCAGTCTGATTCTTTTAATTTCTTTGCGGCCATGCTAACTTTGAAGTTTTCAAGCTTAAATAGAAAATTTTCTCTTAGGTCTGTGATGATTTGCTCCTGGTCTCTACGACTACTTCAAAGAAAGAGGTATCGAGATGGGGGGAGGTCTCTTATCCCAAATAACAAAAAATAGACAAGGGAAAATGGTTTCAAGTTGTGCCAGAGGAGGTTTAGATTGAACATTCAGAAAAATTTATTTCCTGCAAGGACTGTCAAGCCCTGGAATAGGCTGTCCAAGGAAAGTGGTGGAGTTACCATCCCTGAAGGTGTTTAAAGGATGTGCAGGTAGGTGCTTTTAGACATAGTTTAGTGGTGGACATGACAGTGCTGGATTAATGGTCGGACTTGATGATCTTAGAGAGCTTTTCCAACCTAAATCATTTTATGATACTATCTTTCTATTCGATGAACTCATTTAATCAGCCTTGCATGGCACTGAAAAGTCATACAAGCATATTGCTTCTAGCTACGTCAGGTTTTTCCAAAGCCAGCAGGAAGAATTGATTTTATAACATTTTTGCTTCCTTTCATGACTTCATTGTTCCTTCAATAATGAGAATGCAATGTTTCATTTTTGTGTTTCCATGCAAAAATCTAAGTAACCTTTGTGGATGAACATCTGTTCTGAATGCACAGCGATTAAGTTTGCCTTCAAATTAGGTCACTGCTTAGAAGAAGAGTTTCCTTCATTACCCTGCTTAAAAAATGGAGGGAATGGGTTTCTTCTGCTTCAGCTCCATTATTCAGGAGCTGACTAAAATGTCCTTTATTTCAGAAGTGTTGAGCTCTTTCAGAGTCCAGTGTGCAAGGGCTACAGGTGGTTAACGACAATGAGAGCTTAAACCACATCTGCTGAGAGACTAAATATTGATTTTGAAACTGTAAGCAGGAAAGCTTTGACATTTCACAGTAATAATACTGAGTAGATTTTTTTATGCATTAGTGATCTTTCTGAAAGTGGTTTTTTTACCGTTTGGAATGGGGAATGGCATCTTTGGGCATCTTTTGCACAAACACAATTAATTGGACTACATTCTGTCATTTAGTTCTCCAGGGCTGTTTTCCCCCAGCAGCAGTGGGACCAGCTGTCCAAGAACTATCCCAAAATGCATTATTATACTCTCTGACCCTCCAAAATACAGTTTGCATATGAATTGCCTGTTGTGACTGTCCCTGGACCATTCTAGCTCTCAAGGTCTTCCAGAGAGTCTTTTGGAGAGGGCCAAAGCCATCTGACACAGCCCAAGCTGCAATGGAATAATTTAATAGTGCAAATTTACAATGCAGACAATTCATTTCCACCTGCCTTGCAACTCTTTAACTTACAAATATAGACACAGCTGTAGTGTCCATACATGCCATCACTGACTTCTTTGAAGCAATTTGTGCCATAATTGCATGTAAGCCTCTGAAAAAGGCTTTTGTGTTGTGGGATATGGAGTCCACACCACAGGATGCTTTACAGCTGAGCAACTGAGCTATAAGAGAAATAAGGCATGGACTACTACACACAGCTGTGTAGGAGCTACTTTAAGCTTTAACTGAGAAAAAAAAATTCAGATTGCCTCTGTATTAGATAAAGCTATTGAAGAATCCAGGGTAGAGTTTATACATACTAGGATGGAGATGTTTGTAGAGGGAGGCTGAAGTTCACTCAGGCTGTGGCTGGGTTACACTCTGAGTTTCTCCAGTGATGACATGGGACAGAACTCCTGGCTTAGTTTCTACAGTCCCAGCACTGCTGTGGGAGACAGCTCCTAGGCTGGAATAACTTGCAAAAGTTACATGCTAAGTCATTGTCAAGCCTGGCACAAAAGGAAGTTTTTTCAGCCCTAGGCAAGATGTAAGGTTGGTCATATGATGAGATACAAAGGATCACACAAAGGATGCTGAGACAGACTTAAATGTTTAATGTTTTATTCATGGAGTCTGTAGCTGATGACACACACCCACTTTAAAATTACTGTTGGGAAAAATACAAAGGAGAGAAAGAAAGAGAACAGGGAAAGCAAAAGCTTTCCCCCGTGGATGGCCAAAAGGAAGTGCAGCAGAATCTCCAATGAAAGTATCTTCTGGTGATCCTCTAATTGATTATACAATAATAAATTACCATGCTAATGATGATAATTTTCCACCATGTTTTTCCATAGTGACCTTTCATTGTGACCTGTTCAAACTTCCCTCTGGATACTCCTGCTTAAAACTGTTTGTTCTGAATGAGCCCAAGTGTTTCCCAGTGAGCTTGGGTATAAATCCAGCTGGAGGTTCAAGGCTCTGTTAGTCACTATGTCATTGACTAATTTATGCTTTTCTTTTAATGTAAACTTCAAGCTATAAAAGAAAGGGTGGGGAAGAGTGAGGGGGAGGAAGGAGTCATTCTTTCTCTGGTGACAATTACTTCCCATGAGAAATCAGAGATAAGAATAATGTCAGGGTTTGCAGGTGCAACACCATGCAGATAACAGCATGAAAACAACAGCAGGAGAAAGGTTAAAATAATGGAGCAGCTTTGGTGAAAGGTAACAGACCTGCAAGTGGAAGACAGACTACAGAACTGCTAAGAAAAGGACCTGAGCAATACAAGGTGAGGCTATTCTGCAGCAGCTTGGTGTCTGCTCTTCTCTCTCCACTTCAGCTGTGTTCTTACCTCCTCCAACACCTTTGCAAGAGGCAGGTAGGAGCAACAAAGGTTTTTCTGTGCGTTCAGGTGATCATAACCATAAGCACAATAGTCCCACATGCATCAGCAAGGAATAATTGTCTTCTATTATTAGAAAAAAATTCTTGGACTGCTTTATTCAATATAATATATCTGTCTTAAACACTTTACACATCTCTGTTTTTTAAAATTAATTTGAAGTTATACATTTCTTATGTTCACAATCACACAAAATCACAGAAACAATTTTTGTAAGAGGAGGTTTGCAACCACAGGTTTACTCTCAGGCCAGCTGTACCACATTTAAAAGTCTGTTCCTGATAAATTTATGATTTCCTCCATGTTCACTTTTTTTTCACCATCTGAGGATATAGCCCTCTGGCTATAAGCACTAGCTAACTGCTGTTCCAAGCCATAAAATCCATTACAATATTAAGTTGGCATGTGCTCTGTGCAATAACAATTTTCCAGGACAGTAAACTTTTTGAGGATAGTAAACTCACAATATTTCCCTGGTTGCAGTTATATATTTTAGTCTGCTGCCAAGTGCTGCAGATTTTCTTGGGTCTGGCAAAGTTCCACATGTTTTAACAAAATTGTTGTTGGTGTGTATCATTTCTTTACTTACAATCCACTTGGAGATATTTACTATTATTGGTCAAAGATGTCAAATTCAATAGAAAGAAAATCCCAAATAGACCTTGAGAGTGCCCCTTGTTGCATTGTCAAATGTGAGACTCCAGCTGGTACTGTGACCACTACAGAAAGCTCAGTACAAGCCTGGAGGCAGGAAGCTGGGAGGAGAGCAAAGCAGCAGCGAAATGATGGCATGTGTCACTCACACAGCAGAGTCCCAGAATGTCTAACCACAGTGGATTTTGGAGGAATTCAGCCTGAGCAGCTTTGGGGGGGCTATAAGAAACTTCTGTCAGTGAAAGGTGATGTGGGAGACCATGGAAAGGCATTTTCCTGTGTACATAACAAATGGCTGCTGAAAGCTGATACCTTCTGCAGAGTGAGATGGCTTTGCTTGCATTTTGTATGAGATGTTGTTCTTTGAAAATACAGGTAATGAGGCAGGCCTGGGGCAGGTTCAGCAAATTTGTGAGTGACAGCTAGTGAAAGAAGCTCTCAGCTGTTATAGGAAACCTGTGCTTAGGTGGGAACTGATAAATACCTCCGGTCACATCAAATACTGAAGACTGGTGCCAGTTGGCAGAAGCCTCTAATTTCTCCAAACCGAGCTGGACTTGGTCATAATGACAAATGCACTAATTAATCCCCAACACCAAGAATGGACATGTCAGGTCCCTGGTCTGGATGGCAGTTGTTGTGCAGAATGAAAAGGGAGCAGTGGGGAAAAGTGTGTATATACACACAGGTAGATCCACCCATCCATGCAGAAATTGTTTGTGATGTGACAAATACATATAACATGATGTATTAGAATATGAAGCATGCAGAAAGAAAGGGGAGGTTGTAAATTTGGCTGAGTGCCCCACTGGCTGTTGTTGGACAGGGTTGTGCTGCTTTGCTTGTGGCCAGTCTGCCTGAACCAAGGAAATGTGAGTGATCACTTGGGTGCCAGACTAAGTTCATAGCAAAACAGAGCAATGATCATTTCTGGAGAAGGCAAAATCTGAAGAAAAGTCATTAAATCACCAAGGGTTGCAAAATCTTCTCCTATATTCAGTTATTCTCTGATGATGATCAAAGGGGGGAAATAAAATCAGAGGTATATAGAGTAAAACTGACTGTTCTAACTTCTGGGAATCTTCAGTACTGTGAAAAGATAATTTCTCTCTCTCTTTTTACTTCTATTTCCTTAAAACTTCAGTGAACTTTCAAAAGTCCCATGTAGGGATTCTCAGGGTGTTCTGTTTCCTGTGATGTAGTGTCAGGGAGGCACAGATGCAGCTCCTATTCCATGGCTGTATAAATGATGGATAGAAAGAGATGATGTCTACAGCAAGCCTTTTCCTGGTTGTAGGCAGGTACCTGTGGAAAATATGAGGATGAATTTCTTAGGGCAAGTGAGTCAACAATGAACTCCGTCAGAATACGGTTTTCAATTCTTCAGCATCTAAATATTTCATACTGTACACAAAACAATGGTGACTTCAGGGACAGATAGAATTTGTTTTCTTTTCAAAGAGATCTTCTGCATTGCTTTTTTGACATTTTTTTGATTCCTTGTTGAGCAAGGGGACTTTAATCATTCATTCTCTTATCCTTGTCCAGGATTACAAGAAGTGACAGCTTGTTGCCATTTTTCTGCCTCCAGTCCACCTGAGACACTCAGACTCTGAATATAAGATCTGTCTTGATTAGATTTCTACAGATATGTGTATTGAGGCAAGCTGTATCTCGTTCTGCACTCGAGTTCTGCATCTCAATTTTGAGAATATTTATTATTAATATCATTGCTGCTTATCATCTCTTCTGATATTAAGACTGTAAAGCCAGGTAGTATTTGACTTTGAAAAGTCTATTCCAAGTTGTACCACCAATTCAAAAGTTCTATTTCCCGTAAAAAATAAACTTAGTATGTAACAGAATAGATAAACTGATCTCATCTGTTGATAGATTTTTTTTTTGTAATCTGACACCCCTATTGTAGACTCTTGCAGAAAGAATTCACTCTCAAAATTTGTGAACACTTGAAGAACACACTTTGTCCTTACACATTTCCTGTTATATCCCTTTGCAAGTCACTTTAATAACAGAATATGAACAAATTTTGAATACAATACTCTGGAAAATAGTTGCTCAAGGAAAAAAAATTGGTAACAGATGACTACCAGACTAGCCAGATATGTTACTCTGAGACCCAGAACCTGAATTTCAATTTTGATTCTTGAGAAATTACATTAAAAAGTAATAATGGGACTATATTAACCATGAGAACAGTTAGGCATGTGAATGAGTTTCATTTCACTGCTGTTTCCCTTTTTTTGGTGGGGGGAATGGTGGAGCTGGGACTTCGAAGGTTTTTACCAAAATGAAATCATTATCTACTTAAAGCAGGAATTGACTCTAGGATGTTTTGGAAGAGTCCTCATAGAAAGAAAAGGGTACAACCAGGATGTGGCTAAGCTCGAGTGAAGCCAGTCAGCACACGCTGATTTAAACCATGGAGGGATCTGAGTTGCTGCTCTTCAGGCTTGGAAATAGGTTCAGGAACCCCCTGTTAGATAAGTGAAAAATAGAAAATGCCAGGTGGCTCCCTGCAGCCCAGTTTGGGGCAGAGGAGAGGACATGGCAGAGCCAGGGCACTGGAAGCACTGAGCTAGTGTGGCTCAGCTCGTTGCACTAGTCTGTCTTAACTGTGGCAGCAATCGTCAGTCAGGGACTCCAGTTTTGGGCCATGAGATGGATCTTGGGGGCAGATTTCTTACTTTGGGAAAGCTGTAGCTAGCAGACAGTCAGAAAAGCAATAAACAATGACAGCTTCATGTGCTTGAAGCTGGTTTTGGTCCCCCAGTACATCGTAGGGAATTCTGGATCACTGCCCCACTGAGTTCCGAGACACTGTTTCGTAGCTAAGCATCAAATTGTGATTCAAGTATGTCCCTTTCTGCTCCTGATGTACTAGGCCCCTGAGCTTGGAAAGGACTGTACTGCCATTTTAAATTCTGTCTTAAGACACAATCTGAGCTCTCTCTGCTGCATATCAAGTAACATCTATATTTACAATGCAGGACATAATTTCATAAGCAGTGAAAATACACTCTCATTACAATGTTTTAATTCTTGACTTGTTCTGGCTCCTATACCCTCAGGCTAAGGAAAGGATACAGGTACTTTTTGATGCCTGTCAGAAGTAGCTGTCTCATGAGAAAGGTGGATGCTTTCTGTTCAGGATTTTAATTGGGGGGCCAAGCATGTCTTCACAAGGACAAATCACTCACACCCTTGGGGCAGCCCTGATGAGTATAATGCATTTTCTCATAAGTGGAAGCTAAGTAGGCACCTTCATATATATTATCTGCCAGGATAATTAATAGGTGCCTGTATTTATGTGTCAGAGCTGAGTGATGATGATAAAAAAAGTGCTTAGTGTTTAATGTGTCAAAATATTAAATAAGACTCAGATACCCTGAGCCCCAAAAGGCTGCAATAAATATTCCCAGCTTTCCACTAGTTCCCCTTCTAGCTGTCACATTCCCCTCTGTTCTGATTAATAGAATCAACCTTCTAAAGTAAAAGATAAGAAATGGTGAAGTAGGACATCTGTAGTGAATGCATATTCTTTTCAGTCCAGAGGAAGCAAGTGATATCAGAGACTTTGGAATGGCTTTCAACAGGAGATTTAAGCATGTAAACAGACTTTGTTAAAGATATTTTTCCCCATCTCATCTTTCTTCCCCCTTTCTGATGGATATGCACTCATACTTCGTTCAAAATCTGTGTCTGTTGTCTTTTACACTCATTCTCCACAGAAAACATCTTTCACAGGTATTAGGATGGGAAACCCCCTACCTCAGAGGTGTTTTACATTGTTTTATTTCCTATCATTCCTCAGTTTTTCAGCATCTTTGATCATGTTGTGAATATTTCTCCAAAAAGAAGTGCATTCACTCACTTGAGCACAAGAAGGAGGCAGATTCCCCCCAGTCATGGAAGAGTTGCTCACAGAAGGCTAAATTCTATGGGCAAATGTTCAGATCTCAGAGAGGTCTCTAGAACAAATGACCACAGCTGACAGTTGCTGCTCTTTCCATCTTGGACAAGAAGTCTTGTGCCATAAGCCTGTCTGCACAGGCTAGTGGTAGTCAGTTCAGACCATGTCCTGATGTTGTCCTCTGCTCCTTTGCCATGGGGTTTATAAGAAAATCTCCTGTACCTGTGGTCTCAATTAGCCAAAACACACATTGCCATCAGTTAAATGCACAATCTATGTGAACAATATTAATATCCCCAGATGCTTCTGGCAACAAGGAGCATGAAGGTCTTTAGACAGTGACCATTACCTCAAACTGTTATGTTGGTGGAGATGAGTTTATGTATTTTCCAAAGTGAAGTTTACTGCTTGTGAGGAATCTGTCATTACTTTGTTAATTTTTTCAGACAGGCTTCAGGCAGTCTTCATCTTTCCTAGTGTTAGATGCTATAGAGTAGACATGAGTACAGTTTAAGTTCCAGAGTTTTAATCCTTAGGTAATACCCAGGTTTGGAAGAATCTGTTTATCAGAATGCAGAGAAGGTGTAGTTGACAATCTCGGGTACACACTTCTACTTTGCAGACACAACCAAGTCAGGGGAGACACAACTTCTTCACTTCTAGATGTTCTCAGAATAACAAAACACTTTAATAATAGAGGAAAGACTAGTTTGAAAGAAAGACTTGCCTATTAGTAAGTCACGAAAAGGAGGAGGAGTGGGGGTAACAGTGGTTTCATGGGTTGGTTAAAGTGTTGATAATGTTGGCCCACAGGGACACACTAGGGAGCACTCAGGGAACATTGGAATCTGCTTTTTCTCAGGCTGAATGTTCTTTAAAGCCAACCAAAAGAAAAAGTACTAGTGGTAGAAAGAGTGGAGTCACTGAGCAAAGGAATAATGATATCATTAGTCAGAAAAGCTGTCAGAATACTCATGCCTTGGTTCTTGTTGTTAATAATTAAATACCTCAGAGTTTGCTAGCACTGTACCTTGTCATGCTTTAAGTAAACAAAATTCTTAACAGTCAGGGCAATTTAGGACATTCTGTAGCTGCAGCCACTAGGGACACACCACAGACATAGGAAATCCCACACAACAGTGACTCGTCCAGCCAGGCTGGACTCCAGGATGAGGGTGGCAGTCAGATACTGTAAGAAATACAAGCCAGGGCTTGATGTCAGAAAAATCAATGCTGTTTTTAAATTAGTGGCTGTGGGAAAGGTGAGTGATCAAAGTCCAGGCAGTCAGAACACCATGGAAGGAACAGTGGGTCCAGGCCAAAGCCAGGTGTTCAGTCTTAAAGTGTAAACCTTGGATATTGAGTGGTCACTCTGGAATGAGGACTCAGGACCCCAACAGCAGTATTCAGAGTAAGCAGTCATGGCTGTGTGCATAGAAGATGGCTACAAGGGTGAGACACATGCCAAATACCACGCTGAGCAGCAGAAAGCACACAGCTCACATAGCACAGCTCACATGGCTCTCCTGGCTGGCCTCAGAGCTGGAGTGAGTTCCTGACTCCTGCTCCAGAGCTCAGTTTCCCAGGGCCTGACAGTGGCACTGCTGAATTGCAACACGAAGAAGCTGTCATCAAATTTTCAAAGATTTTTCATAAAAATGTACATGACCACTGATGCCTGAAAACCAGACCCTTCAGTTGTGTTTTCAAGTGCTTTGAGAGCAGGGCTCTCAGCCATGCCTTAGGGAGGGGAATCTGAAGTTTATCAAAACTATATCCCTGTAACAGCATTCATTATGGATGTATGTTCTTTTATTCCATCATTTGAAGTGATCCCTGTGGATCTCAGATCAAAGCAATGTGTGACCTTCATGGTGGAGTTAGACCAGCACAAACACCTTGTAGGACAAGAGTGGTACGACAGTGCTGAATGGTTTGGTACTTGTAAAGAATTTGTTCTAAATCCTTGGGAAAAACAGAAAGAATAATCTGTTTCAGGCAATTTTTTTTTTCCTTTGGGAATATGCTACAGCAGATTATGAAGTCTTGGAATGAATTCATTCTTAGAGCACGTGATCCTTTGAACATTGATCCCACTGCTCCAAATGAAGATTAATACTTTGTGAGCAAGTTACCAAAAGACAAATGTTTTGGAATTATTCTTTTATTTTTTTTTTTTCCTTATACTGTATTCAATTCCAAGCAGCAGAGATGCCACACTTTGTAATTAATGATCCCCAAGTGAAATGCAGTAAATGACCATAGGTGAGCCTTGTCCTGATGCAAATCTCGTCAGCAGCCTTTAAAAGGACACAATAATGGGAAGTGATGAATCTGTGAAACAAATATGTAGCCTGTGTGTAAAAGGAGTATGTGATGCCACTTGTCCTGGCCTTCATCATATCCATGAATGTGTGCTCACATCTCCTTTCAGCAAAGTCTTTCCTTCCTGTGTTCAAGCAGTGATACCTCAGTGATCTACTTCTATCAGCACTGGGCTGTCCTCAAGAATGCAAAACGTGGTCTGGAGCAATGGCATTTCAATAGACTGGGAAAAACTTGGTGGGTAATAAGCCAGAATAATGATTTGTACTATGAGGAGATAGGGAGACTTTTCTTTTTAAGACCTAAGTGACCTAAATTTCCAGCTCCTTTCCTTTATGATCCCATGATCTGGCAGGGTGGACACAGTATTGCTTACAATCACATATTCCAGCTGTGCACATTGTTTAATTGCCCTGAACTAATTCACTAATTTTAAGAATGGTTTGAAAAACTAACACTGATATTCATCAAGTCTATAAATTTGTCTCCTTGGAAGAAGAATCCCTTAAATTAACCGATGTACAGCCCACTCCTCTAATCCTTGTTCAAACAGCATTTCCTCTGATTTTGATATAACCTTGCCTTGAATGTAAAGTCTTAGGAGAGACTGACTGGAAATTTAATCCAACACCCTGGCCATTTAAAAGCAAGCTGGGGAAAATCCATTATGCTTGTTTTTCTGAGGAAACATGGTAATTATTTTACAAAATTTGAATAGAAAGACAAAATCCACCTTGAAAGAAATTCACAGGATTTTCCTAGCTTACAGTAAATATTAAATTATGGCTTGATTTTTTCATATGACATTAAAAGTGGCTAGTAATTTACAGGACTTATATTGAAAATTGATAAATGTCCTCAATGCCAGTTAAAGGCAGTGGTATGAATGTAAAAGATGGTTAGTACCAAAAGGCATAGAGCCCCTTGCTTATTGATGTTTTAAAGTCACATTGTTTTCAAGCTCATACCAAGAATTGCTCTTGAAGAGACATGCCTGAATTATCTCCTGTCTTATCTCTTTCTTTTCCACAGCAATCTTATTTAACCATGACTTATGCTTTGAAGCCATATCCCTCAAGTATAGCTAAAGGACAAACTGTCTGAAGAACCATATAAATAATAAATCCTACTTTTAAATGTCAACTCTAAACAAACATCTTAAGGACCATTTAGTTTGTTTTTCAATTATATGGAATAATAGAATTTTGCAGAAAACCAGCCTCTATGACATTTCTTTATATTTCATATTGACATCAAACAAGGAAATTTACAGGAGTGAAGCTGAACTTTCTATTCTTCCACTTGGTTTCTGCTGGGTATTCAAAACAGTTGTTGCTTCTGAAAATCAGAAGCCTCTCTGAGTCTTAAAAATTCTCCCCTCCCCACACCACCCCCTCTTTTTATGCTAAATGAGTTATTGGATTTTGAACTTGATAATCAAAATTACTACTTCTATTTCAAGTTTCTAAAATGGTTATCTTAATTTCTCTTTCTTCTTGAGCCTCTTGCTTCACATTGCATCCTGCATTATACCATCCACTGATTGATTTATGAATGTTTCTCTCCAGAGCAAAAACCCAATTTGTCTTTTTATGCACAACATTTTTATACCCTGGTGTTAGATTTGAAAATTCTCTCATCCATGCTGATCTAATAAGTATTTCTGTCTTGTGAAAGCTAAGGATGCTTGCAGTAAATTCTGTTCTGACAAGGGCATCCCCTGGAGGGTCCATAAAATTTCAGTGGTTACATTCCCTTTTTATTTAAAGTAAGACAAAAAACGTTGGCAATAAAACCAGGAAAGAGGAGCATCTATACCTCATCAGAGGGCTTGTCTTGATGAAACCCAAAGTCAGGGAATAGAGCTCTGTTTTAAATGGAGTAATCCAGTCCTCAAACATTTGCTGTATCACAGATATTTACTTCTCTGCTGTACAGTCAGCCCACACATCTTCATTTTGATCTTCAAAATGTTGTAGTTGGGGTCCTTTCCCCCCTTACTTCATGATCAGGAGAGACAGAGCATTGCTGTTTCTCTCTCAATCCCAGTGGGCATTCCCAGCTGCTGAGCTTGGCTTGCAGATGTCCTCAGAGACTCTGAGTCCCCACCCTCCCACTAAACCCCTTGTGTATTTTTCTCTGGACTCATGACACCCCACCCACAGCCTGAATGTTTGTACAGCATCTTTCTCACATTTACCACATTCCTTTTAGTTAGTTTTATTTGTTTATCTTCCTTATCAATATTATTATTTTTCCTTTTCTCACAAGATCTTTTTGGAGACACCCACGAGTCCACTCCCACGTCTTTGTTCTCTGCTTGCCTTCTGCCCATGAGGCCTGTTCCTACCCAGCCAGCATCCCTACTTCTGGCACAGCCTTTCGAGAATTGGAGTCCCTCTTGTAGGAGAAGACACACTCTTGGGACCAGGTGCATCTGGGGATTCCTGTTTATTTATCATGTTTATAATCATGAATACCCTCTCCTGCTAGCTGAAGAAGGACTGATTGGAGAAGAGTGGTGAAGACTTGTTTTCCCCTGGGGCAGGATGTACCTGTGGTTTTAATCTCTCCAGTGCTTCCCTCAGGGATGAGAAGAGGGGGAGCAGGACCGTCCTCTGCACACTCCTTTTCCCTGAGTGGCTGCTGACTGGAGAATGGGTTATTTTCATCTCCAGTAACTTCACTGAATAAAGCAGCAGAGCATCAGAATCATTCTGCTGGGAGGTTGTGCTTGTTACTTGAGGTGTCACAATTCTTAGAGCAGCTTTCCAGAGCAAGAGAAGCTATGGGCTGGCACAGAGGACAGACTGAATGGAACCAAAGCCCTTTGCTTGGGGCTGAGATACAAGTCTTAGGGAAGTTACCCTTCACTCCTCCACTTTTGCAAAGAGAAGAAGCTGTCCTTTTTCCCCTTCTGTTTAGCACTAGTTATTTGGTTTCAATTGTCTAATGAAGCCCTCTCAAGTGTGTGGCTCCTTGTGGCTGATACCATCCTTGGAGACAGATCCTTGTGCCATATAAATCCATGTAGGTTTCCTGCCTTTGCCAGAAATGCATAAAATCACTGGGAAATACGAGTCAGCTACCATGAGCTCCCTGCAAATTGCCTTTCCTATCTCAAAGTGATTATAAGTTTGAGGACTGGATTAGAGAGTGTGAGAGTGCTTTTGCTCTACTAACTCCCTTAGGGAACAAAAGAGCTGAAATGGGTAATGAAGTATTCAGTGAGTTTGCTGTTTGCTCCCTCCTGCCAGTTGTTTATTTCACTGAGAGCCAGCATGTATACTAAGCTTCCCTGATATCTTTATACCTTTTTTTTTTTTTTTTTTTTTTTTTGGTGGGTCTGCATGTCTGGAGCAGAGGGTGGCAGGTTCTTTAACCTGGTCTGTTGTTGGGGAATTTGTGGTTTTTCAGGTCTGTACATGTATCTGGGACACAGGAGGATATAGAGGTCCATGTTATATAACACTTAGAGTCATCCACTTCTTTTTTGTCATATCTAAAATTATCTTTTTTATTTTCTCAGATGTTAGCATGTATTCTTGTCTCTGTGACTCACTTGGTCTACTCAGATTAAGATAATGAGATAAAAGAAATACGTGTCATTTTGTTCACAATTATGCAACATCTCTAGTGACTGCAAAACACACCTCGATTGTCATAAGGTCCTTGAGGAATTAAAGCATTGAGGTGTGAAAAAAAAAAAGGTGAAAACAAGCCATCATCATGTTAAAGACTTCTGTGGCTGAGCAGAAACACATGTATTTTTTCTGCTTCGGGTAGCTGAAAATCATCGCTTTTACTGACAACATTGTGCTCACTATCTTTATTAGCTAACCTATGACAAACTGAGTATGCAGGGAAATTCTTTTATGGCTTGTACTTTACTGGGAGCTGTCAGCACCTTTTCTTTCTGCCTTCCACTCCTGTCAGGTGGGAATAAGTTTGAAGAGCTGAACTGGCTCTTTTTCTCCAGAGTGCCACCGGTCTGGGACACAGAGCTTTGGGCACTGCTGCACTGGGCAGCAACTTGATAAAGCAGAGTAGCAGCAGGTTTTCACAGGCAGCTGAAGCCTTTCCAGAGCTGAGAAGGGTGTTGGATGTGACTGATAAGTGAGAATTATCATTTGGGTATAGGACTCCATTTCAGTGTTTTCCTGAGGAGATTTTTGCTCAGCTCTGTGTTCAGTGCTGTATGACTGTACTAATCACCACTGGATTGGGAACATTTGGAAGCTGTCTGTCCCTTCAGCCTCTGTAAAGGCTTTCCCCAAGGTCCTTGGGACAATCTGGCTTCTTGTACAGACATATGCAAATAATTTGTTGTGATTCTATGCACAGCTCCAGAAACTGTCCTGCTGGTCTGCAGCAGATACAAAACCACTGTCTGCTCTAGTTCCTTTATCAGTAGAAGGGCTTATATGGTTGCTAAAGCCAAACTGGAACATGTAATAAACTTTGCCAACTAAATGAAAATCCAGTTTTGGTGATGGATGTACTTGATGACTGATTAGAGCCTCCCTCTACCCTCCAGCATTTTATCACAGGCATCAAAATGTAGTTACATCTCTTATCTGTTGCAAACCTAGGAAGTTATATATGCTTAGCAATCCTGTGAATTATATTACTGAACTTCAAGCGTCTAAATGCAGTATTTGAGTCAGAAGGCTGATCTCCCCAGGCTCCTCACATAGCCAATGGAGAGAGAAAATATCCTCCAACAGGCAATTTGTGCATGCAAGTAATGTTTCTTCTGCAAATTCTCCTCTGGAGGAATTTCTTCCCTTCTGCTTTTTAGTGGGGTCCTGTGGCTGCCAGTCACCACAGCAGATAACTTTGGGGCAGCTTGGAGGCAGGCTGGAAACAAACCTTTGGCATTTATCAAAGGACAGCTTTGAGGATGCGTCAGGGCTGAAGAGCTCCCCTTCTTTTCGCAGGGAATTAGGCAGATGAGGATCTCAGAATTCCAGCACACCAAAGAAATGTTCTGGATGTTGAGAAAATACATTCTCTGCAGAAATTCCTGTTCAAACCATCCCATCAGCCAGTTTCTGGGCTGGTTGTTGAAATGTTTTAGCTTGGTTGGTTAGAGCTTGGTGGTAATATCACCAAGGTTTTGGGTCCAATCCCCATATGAACCATTCACTAAAGAGCTGGACTCTAAAATCCCTGTGGGTCCCTTCCAGCTCAGAGTGCTCTGTGACATTCTGTGATATTTATTTGTAGCACCAGTGTGGGTGCAGATGAAACAGCACAGGCACAGCTGCTCACTGTTCAGGGAAGGTAAAACATAGCCACGTGTCCATAACAGATTGATCTTGCTTCTTTCCTCCCAAAAATGTACATCTGCCTTTAGGTGTCTGGGCCAAGAGGAGAACTTTTGGAGGGGTGATTTGTTATGCCTGGGAGAGCTGCTGAGGCTGAATGGGTTTCAGAAGATGTGAAATGAGTGGGGAAGAGGTAACAGGATGGAGCTGATGTAGACACAACCAAAACCCAGCCAAAAATGGAGAGTAAGAAACCAGGATACAAATGTGCTCACAGAGAATTTCTAGTATCAGTGGGGACTGATCAGATTTTGCTGCCAGATGCACTTAACTGGCTGAAGCCAAGTGTAGGAGACCACCCACCTGTGAGGGTACAGACAGTGAGGGAAAGAGTGGCATAAAATGTTTGACTTTTTTTCCTCAGGTACTGAATTTTTTTTTTTAACAATTTTTCTCAGTTTTGTTGCCTTTTTTTTTTTAATAGAAAACCTTTGGGCATTCTGGAATTACATGCTATGAGAAAAAGCCTTGGTTACTCAAAGTTCCATCTGACATGGCTTATTGCTTGTTGAGTGTGCAAACTGTTTGGGGGAGGGAGTGAATATCAGAGGTGTGTTCATCCAGGCACCACAATGTTTTGTAAAAGACTAGTCTGCTGAGTACAATATCTCTAAAAATATTGTTAGTGCTTTACAATATTCCTGACTCTTCAAAATTTGATTACATTTTGATATTGGGATGACTTTAATTTGCAAGTTTTCATTCTCTATTCTAACTCCAGCCTGTTTGGACAGATGGTCAGTACCTGCAAATGAAAACTAGAGCTAACACAAGGATGACTGTCACCTCCTATCTGCATTTCATTGCAATGAAAATGGCTTTTTCGAGTCTCAGGTGAAAAATAAGATCCTCATAAATAGGAATTGAAAGAAGTAGGACAAAAAGCAAAAAGAAACAAATGTGAAGCAGATTTATTCACTGGTTTAAACCTAAATTATTCTTAATGCTCATAGGTGTACCAGAAGGGAATCTTTAATTCTGATATGTTCATGACTCATTTAGAAACAGAATTTGAAATACAGAAGAAAGAAATTCACTTTTCCCCCCTCCCCAAGTCCTCTAGGAAAAGGGACATCTTATGTTTTAAAGGTTTTCTATTATCTTTTTTAATCTCAAACACTAGAGTAGTAGTTGCTATGTGAGTTGACACAGGCAGACACCTGGGACAGCCACAAACTTGTGTCTAGAGCACGGAGTAAATTTATTTTCAAAACCTTGGGAAGCAGGGGACCCCTAAAACAACACATGGGCAGGAGCCTTCAAGTGGAGACACAGGCACCATTAAAGGTGGTCCATGACTGGCCTGCTGTTCACACAGGCTATCAAGAGTTACTCCCAGCTGCAACATCACTCAAGTGATTTACAGTCCTCCTGCCCGTCTTCCACTTCTAATCCATTGCTCCCAACACTTACCATTTTACAGCATCAAGAACTGAGGTGTGGAGAGCTCACCCCCACTGAAATCATAGACATTTTAATGGGGCAGAGTCAGCTCTGGAGCCATTTGCCTCTGAATTTGCAGGAATACGAAACAGAGCCAGGAACAGAGCTGATTCCTTAGACTGTGTCAGTAAAAAATGCAGATAAAAGACTGGCAGGCAGTGGTTTAGACACTAGCATGGTTTTTGGTGTGGTTCCAACCCATGAGAAAGTGAGGGATAATCTGGGACTCTGACTGCCTTCCAGAAGGAAGCATGGACACAGCCAGCATGTTTTGGAGTACAAGAGTTTTTCTATGTGTTTCAAGGTGAGCCCTTTGCTCTTAGTCCTAAATTATGAAGAGCCTTTATGAAGAGCCTTTGTTTTCTTTCCAGTCAAATCAGGTAGTAATACACCTTATTTGAAATTCTTGAGTGAGACAGGCATGTGCAAAAAGAAATTAAGAAAATATATCATTTATATTTTTCCATTTTCCATGTCAGGATGCAGGACTTATCAAGGTTTTACTTATGTTTTCCTTTTATTGACTTCTCTATTTTCCCTTGTGTGATTTTTCCCTTCTGTGTAGCTGTTCTATGAGTGACCCCAGTTTACAGCTGTGAATGGCTGAAGTGGGCTCAATAATCCCATACATAGGCAAAGAGACAGAAATTTAAATATAATAAACAAATTCCTATAGAAACTACAGAAAACAAAGAAAGGAAAAAAAGAAGCTTAACACTAATAATAAGCACTGTGTGCCCCCTTTATCATCATCAAATATATCATGATTTTGTACCCTTCTACACAGGTACAGCTGGAGCATGAAGTCAGTGGAAATGCAATGCCTCAAATCATGCTAGAATTCGGTAGCAAATCTGTCAAAGAGCTGTTGGAAGTGCATGGAATCTGGAGTGTCACACAAGAAAATGTGTATGGTGAGCAGGGTTAGAATAGGAGACCTGGGCTGAGGTAATGAAATCATTACAGACCAAAAATGGGAACTTAGCAGCTGAAAGAAATAGTGGAAAGGAAATAAAACATAAACATCTCCCTGGAACAGAATGACTATGGCATGAATGAAAATAAATTGTGAAAAAGGCAAATGTGAGTTTGGGGCATGTGAGCAGAGGGACTCAAGGAAGAAAGTGTGTAAGGTCCTGAGCAGCTTGCATGAGGGCTACAGTTAAAATAGTTACCAACAAGAAAAAAGAGCTTTGAAGCCAAAAGTCTTACAAAGAGAGTAACTATAAGTTCCACAGAAAGGAAGGAGGCATTCATGTCTCCTCACACAACAGATTTTGACTTATTCACTTGAGCATAGCTAGGATTAAGAGAAGATATATTTCTTTCAACAGGTAATGCAGGAGTTAAAGCATCTCCTAGTGAGTTTAGATGCTTCAGTTAAAGGCCAATCTTGGCACAAGAATGAATGGGTATAACCTAATTTTCCATTAATTTGGTTTTTGGTTTAGTTAGAACAAGGTTTGAGGTTTTACAACTTTCTTGTAGTAAAGAGAATGAAAATAAGATACTCTGTTAAGGACAGACTTGTTTAATTCATGCAAGTTCTATGACTACATGTGAAAGATTATACCTTGTGGCTGCCTGTGATATGCCAGGGATAGATGATCCAGGAAAGCCACTTTAATATTTCACTGAACATTTATAAGTCTGTACTGTGCACAGTATTGCAAGAGGCTCCACTCTGCTGCCCTTCTCTGCTGAAGACAGTGGAATATGTTAATGGAGCAGTTTGGTACTCTCAATCCTACTTTAAGCTCTTTCTTCCTGGCAAACCATTGTACCACTAAGGTACTGGTGAGAAGGTAAACATAATTTGAGGCTCTAAATCCCTATTTTGCAGAGGTGCCTAGGCCCAGTTTGGAAGTTGTGTGTCCAGCTGATGGTTTGTGTTTCTGTGATGTTTTCTCTCAGGTGTGAGGGCATCCCAATGCTGGTGGGTGGGACATCAGAGTCTTTCCTTCCCACGCACTGTGCTCAGGGTGCCTGACTTGGTACAACCTCTAACTCTTAAACTGGACACTTAATTTCTGAGTTCAGTACTTGACTTCTAAATATGGCATTGTGGAATCTCCCATCACCCATGGGTCTTTATTTCCCATCTACTATTTTTTTTTTTTAGAAGTCCATTCACTGTGCTTTTTTGGGGATCAAAAAGCTGCCCTGTGAGAATAAGAAACCTACCTGGATAGGAAGGTTCATGTTTCAGGAAAGAGAAATCCAATTCTGGCCTTTGAAGTACAATTCACTTTGACAGGAATGCAGATTTATATGTGAGGTAATATAAAAATGTTAGAAACTAGGTGAATTGCTCCAAATGATGTCCACATTTTATGAAGAAGTTATGGGTTGCTAGGTTAAATGCCTGTGATGGGCCATTGTCCCTGTGGCAGGGAAAGGTTTTTTTCCCAGTTTTTCAGCCTATGCATCTCTCATCTCAGCTATGAGGTATGAGGTGATGCTGAGCCACGGGCTTCCTAAGTGGATAATACATATCCATTGAGAAGATGGCCCTTGGCAACTCCTTTTCTCAGTTTAGCTTCCAAACCACTTACAAGATTTTTCTTGTAAACACTTCCCCTCCTAAATAATGGATTCTGGGACAGTGATTGATTGTTCTGGCAAAGTTATGTTCATTGATTGTTAGGAAATTACTTTCCCACTCAGTTACTGCTAAAACAACAAAACAATATCTGTAGTCTCAGTATTTTACAGCAGTTGTGTAGATGGTTTACACAGATCTTAATACCTGCCTATCCCTGTCTACTTCACTCTCTCTGCTGAATTTGCTGCTGGGGTGGTAAGGGCATGGAAAAGATTGGTTAGAAGAGAGATGACAGCCATTTTTTAAAGTATTGCTTGTTGTACCAGTTTTTTCTCATGTTGTGCTGGTTAATAACATTTTTGTCAGCATATTTAGTGAGCGTGTCCTGCATTTGGCCAGGACAGGGTTAGATTTTTACAGTAACTGGGAAAGGGACATGACCAGACCCTGCTGTTATTTGATACCATCTCATCACTTGCCAGGGTTGTGAGTAAAGTTGTCTTCTCTGGAGAAATCATGAGAGGCTGGAGGTGAAGGATATTGTTTTATTTCCATGTAAATAGTTTTTTTTGTCTTGTACTTTTTGTTATTGCTGCTGTTACGGCTCCTCTTCTTATCTCATTGCTGTTTCCAGAAATCTGTTCTTACCTCAACCTTAATTTTCATCCTCCTGCCTCCAAATCTCAACCCCATCCCTGGAGCTGAGAAGGGGAAAAAAAGGAGGAGGGAGTGAGCAAGTGACATCTGGTTGGTGAGAGTCTTGGCAGGGGCACTGAACTGGGGAATGCCATTCCTGAACCGTGACAGAGCTTTAGACAAAAGACAAAACTCTGCATTAATATTGTCAGTAAATTCCACAAAGCTGAAAAGGGTGTAATAAAATGCAATAAGAAATAGGATGCTTTAAAAAAATTTCTCTTTGTTTTAGTATTACTTTCAGTATTCTTCTGCTTTAAGATAATTGCAATATTAATCTAGCAGAGTTTCTGAATTTTTAATATGACATCTTTGGTATTTAGTAGGTTGAACACTAACATCAGAGCATGATTTTCTTGTAATCTTTTTTATGATGACCTGACCCACTCTGACATTCATATAAAAGCTGTACACTATGTCTTTGGGAAAGGCTGTCCTTTGATTCTTGCAAAAAACAAGTATTTCAAGAACTGCTTTTGAACAGATCCTCTGGAAGAGAGGGTAGGAATGCCAAGATGGAATTTCATGGACCACCTCACTTGTGATATCATAAGGATAGTGACCTAAGGATGCAATCTTGTGTACTCTACAGGATGATGATGGCTGCTCCCATAAAGCAGTGGTGTAAATGTGATGTTGCTGTCATGGCATGTATGGCAAAATTCTCACTTGTTTTTTGTTGCCAATAACTGTTCATTGAGTGCCATCAAAATGGAGACATCCTAGAGAAAAAAACTCATGTGCATAATTGTGCGTGTCTTGCATGCATCTAGGGACCTTCTAAGAGAAGGTTATGGTCCCCATGTTTAGGGCCAGAAACTTTCTTTGAACAACACAGACCCACTGGCTCTTACTATGTACTAGAGAGGGTCTTCCTTGGCAAAACAAACAAACAAAAAGGTGACCAGAAGCAGCATCTCTTTAGCAGCTCCAGGTGCCAGACAGCTGTTCTGGAGGTGTGGCAAGAAAGAGTTGCCCCCACACTATTTGCTTTTCTGCATGAGGTTGTGAGACTCATGGACACGCAGCAGTGGGAAAAAGGACATGCTCACACCTTGGACAAGCATTTACCCACAGCAGGAACAAAGGATAGACTCACAGCTCCTGCTCCAGACAGGCAGGAGCAGGTGCAGGGTCTGTTCCAGGGACTCCCCAGTGTGCCACCAGCATCCTGCAGACTGTGAATGGGACATCCATACTGTCCAGACTAAGGCTGTATTTGATCAACTTCTACTTTGGGTGTTGAGATACTAGCAATTTTCACCATTCTCTTGAACTTGAGTGTAACCTTGATGCTGGGTTTTCACTGCTCCTCTCAGGTCTCCCTCTGATGTGCATGCTTAGGAGTGATTTGCTGCACCTGAGCAGACACTGCACTCCCTGAATATCCCTGGCTTCTCTGCACCCTTGAGTGGCAGCTGCCCTGTGCCTCAAGAAGGTGCCTGAGGAGAGTAGTGAGGAGATACGGCAATGAGGAAAGAGAACTTAGTTAAAAAAAAGTGTATAGTACCCTAGTAGTTAGAGATTATTCTTTTGAGGAATTTCACTGAGATAGGAATGGGAAGGAGCCAGAAGAAATGTTTGGAGAAGGTTCAGAGCTTAAATGAAAAATGGAAGGCTTATGTAAATGACAAGGTTGCTGTCTGCTCATTCTGCCTGGTGGCAGAAATTTTGAGGATGCTTTTCTGGATTACATTAGAAGCTAAAAAATAAAAGTCTGGTCTTAACTACACAGGTGAGTTAGGTATCCCATCAGTAAACATACTGACTTTAATAGCTCACATTTTCTTTATCTGGTCAAGATGTTCCTCACAAGGAGTGTGAAATAATGAGATAGATGAGGAATGACTGTGTTTAACAGAAGCTTCCTTTTCAAAGGACAAAAATGTTACCTAGTCAGTTTTTCTCCAAAATTAGCGACAAGTTCCCTTTAAGCTTCTCTTTTACAAGCAAAGATTAATCAGTTGAGGTAGTAGATAATAGTTGTTGCCACTGCTTAGATTAATATCACGTCTGTATGCTGGTAGGATAATAAAGCAGGGCTAATTAAGGAGTACAGACCTGTTTCCAAGTTCTTAATGATGAAAGAGGAGTCATAGTCTGAGATAATAATAGATGGTGTTTAATACTTGTCTTGGCCAATACTTGACCACAAAACAATACATCTTCAGAAATTTTGTATTAGAAATAATTGCTAACATTTATCTTCAAAGAAACAAATTGCATAGAATAACAGAAAAAAATAGCTAGACTTTTACGCAGAAATACCAAGTGTAAGATATTGGGGTTGTACTGGTTTTGGGAAGTGACTGCTGCTGCAGGAAGATGCTGCTCTGCAGGTCAAGTGCCAGACTGCTCTTCCAAGCCATGGTAATCTCCATGTAGGTGGTAAGGATAATTTTCTATCTTTGAAAGTCTGAATACCCCAGAAAAACTATAGTTCACTTATGCCTTGACGTTGCCTGGTTTTATAAGAATATATCAAAAGAGGTAAGAGAATGCAAAAAAAGTGTGTATTTTACACCTACCCCTAGGCCAGGGCTGGGTTTGTTATCTCTGTGATTTCACAAGATAAAAATGTGAGATGTTATACAGTGAGAATAAGTGGCTTTTGTCAGTTTTGCTTGCCATGCACAGCCAGTCCAGCCACCCTAAATCCTTTCCTTCTGAAGTTTTAAAAGATTATATGCAAAAAGATGACTATAAAAGAGTATCTGTAACAGCCCAGGGAAAGCTGTTCCAATAAGTTAAGTATTCTATATTAGGAAAGAAAGTTATCTTAATTCTAATCTGAAATAGTTTGCTTTCCATTTTACCCACTGAAACATAATTTTTCTGTTATATTGAAGAGACAATGTCTTACTCCTACATATTTCAGAAAAAGAAAGTATGAGTTGGGAAATTATTCCTGGACTAGCAAATTCGGATCTCCATGATGTTTGAGAGTTGTATCATACTTTATTCAGAAAAAGAAAGTATGACATGGGAAATTATTCCTGGACTAGCAAATTCAGATGTCCATGATTTGAGAGCTGTATCATAGATGGAGATCCCACAGAGCACATAAAGCATCCTGTTTATTGCAAATCAAAGAGGAAGGCAGCAAGAAAGACCAAGACCAGTGATCCTTCCTCAATGGCATTTATGTAAAACAAATAAAGTCTTCAAGATGAGCCAGATCTTGTGCTTTAGAAGAAATCATAGAAAAACAACTTGCCAGACTTATTCAAGTAAAATTTCAATCCTGACAGATCTGATAGAGCGTTTAACCTTGGAATGAGACTTTCTGCTGAGACACAATCCCTTGTTCCTAGCTGTGATCCATCTCAGCATAACTAATTATGCTTCTTCTTCTGTTGCTTCAGAGGAAGGCAACACCTCTCTTCCATTTCTGAAAATAATCTGTGCATTGAGACAAAAATAAATCCATTATGTAAATATGGCAAACCTAGATGCAATCAGTAGACAGTAACAAAACTTTTTCAATCACCTTTAGAAATTCCAGTAATTTAAAAATGCAAACTTTCCCAGCCTCTGATTAAGGAAGTAATCTCTCTGGTATTTTTATCACTAAGTTGACCAGAGTGAGGTCCTGAATTACTGTCTTTAAGATTGTTCTCAAACTGCTGTGATTCTTGGAGACCAGCTTCCCAAATGACCAGGTACTTCCCTCTCACCACGTTCCTCTGTGATCCATAACTTGCTTATTTTCAGTTTAATTTCAAGCTTTGGATTTTTTGTCTTTGTATCAAAAAACAATCTGTGCAGGGCCCTGTAAAAATATCTTTCACAAAAGCTGAAGGTCATTCTTCACATGCAGACACTGTTTTAAAAGGAATGTTACTATGAATGTCATGTTTTGTTTAAAAAACTTGCTCTTTTGTTACTAGTAAGCCCTTCCAAGGCAAATTTTAAAAAATCTCTAGGGTTTTCTGGTTTTATTATTCTTCATGTCTTGGAAGTGCTCTGGATGCAGTTGATTTCCCATATTCTTATGTAGTCCATTAAGTTCTGTAAATGCTTCAGCACATTCCTAACTTCACCCATGGGAAGTGGCCACATGGCAGTAAAGGCAACAATTCACATAAACAGAATGCTGTGCAGGATTTTAGAGGGTTGTTTTCCAAGGCACGCATTGGAAGGACTAGGGAATATTTAAAACAAGGAAGTGCAATAATGCATCACAAAGCTAATCATATCTGAGAAGTCATTTGAAAAAAATTAAGAGTAATTTTTGAGGGAACATTGCAAAGGTGTTAAGGTGTCCCATCTTTCAAGAGGCTATCTGGTTTTTGATTATTATCTATTATTTGATTTTTTCAGGTTTCTATGGGTTTGTGTTGCTATCCTGTAGGTGCAGATAAAGCAGGCTGGTGACCATTGCCAGCCCTGAAGCCAATCAGCATGACAAAGCTGCCTTACATGTCCTAGAGGAGAGTGATTGCATCTGAGCAGAATGAGAACTCAGAAAGAG
The DNA here is from genome assembly GCA_026413545.1 of Cichladusa arquata. NCBI lineage: Eukaryota > Metazoa > Chordata > Aves > Passeriformes > Muscicapidae > Cichladusa > Cichladusa arquata. The sequence goes on along the minus strand of JAOTQP010000001.1, from coordinate 81,322,160 downwards.
TCCCCTGGTCGTGGTGCCCCCATAACCATGCCTGGTTTTCCCTGTGAGATGGTTAGTTGACCTAGATGAAAACCAGGCTAATAAACCTGATAATTCAGCATGCCCAGACTGCATGTCATGTTTAGGCCTTTAATATATACATTAATTGTGACACTCTATCTTTACTTCAGCAGACATACCTCCTCCTGTCTTGTTATACTAATCAGCAACTAGATTTTAAATTCTTAGGCTGCTAATTGAAAATGACAGGGATTTGTTCTGAGAGAAACATTCTTGAATCTATGACAAGGCATTGCTGCCAAGGGTAAAAAAGTGATTACAAATATATAGTTGTTTCTTAGCAACCATTGAGAGCTCCCCTTTCTAATTAATACTGTACCGTTTCTTGAAAGCCTTATTAGTTCACAGTACTGAAAGGTCAATTAATCTCAGTTAAAAATTGATGGTATGAATAATTTTTTGTGAAATTCTGGCTGCTCCTGTGTTTAATCTTAAGGCAAGCAAGCAAGCAAGCTGTTTTGTTTGGTTTTATCACTTATTTTAATAAAAAGGGCTTGAAAATACTCAAACACAGGATGTGCATGTGTTGCTTGCCTGTGAAGAAGAGAGACAAGTTTTCCTTCTCTCAGCACCTCAGCTCCCAGTAGCATGAAGGGGAAATAGCTTACCCATGAAAATCATGCTGAAGAAGCTCCTCTTGCTTTACCTGCACAAACCAACCACAAAAGCAGAAGCAAGAGAGAGCACAGAGCTCTCCAAATCTTCCCAGCTTACTGAAGTGTGAGGACATTTCACTGTCATTGCTGAAATAACCTTCTTGTGCATAGACAGAATGCCTGAGACAAAGCCACAGCTATGGAAATTGGGTCAGTGGCTGCTGCATATCTATAAAGACATGACTGAAGGGCAGCAGTCTCATTGGTGCCGTGACACATTTATGTTGCTATCATAAAACACCATCTCTAGGGTAACAGCAGCTGGCACTGTAAATAGCTCTGTGTCCTGCTCCTGTGTTAATATGAAAAGGTCCAGTTTGGAGAGGAGAAGGGGTTGTGAACAGACATTGGGTAGATGTTGATTGTTCAAAAATCAGGGGTTTTAACCTGATATAATTTTGGATTGGGTGAGGTGCTTTTCAGACATGAGATGAATATTGTGTGAGGCTGCAGAACAGGACTGCAGCACCTGAGAGCAGAAAAACCCACTGTTCTTCTGTCATCTGGCAAAGATTACATTATTCAGAGCTCCTTATGTCTTAGAACTGTTGCATAAATGTAAGAATACAGATACAGGATAAACACAGGGGTGAGACTAAGACGTGTTAGTCGTTTGCAACCTGATCTGAAGTGTTTCCACTCACTCTATTATATGGTGAGAACTGATTACCAAAGAGGAAGAAATAACTTCTTCCTGTTGCTTTCAGTCAGAGTCAAATCCTGAATTGTCTGAAAAATCTCATTTCCCTGCAGAAAATTACTGTAATGTGAGTTATGACGGTGAGCAGTCTTCAACAGCGCCTGTTGTAGCTTTGTGGTACTTCTTCCATCCAGCTCCATCAGATGTTTTCCCTTCCTGGGAGTAAGGATAGCAATATAAACCCCTACTCCAGTGTGCACTCCATGGTGCAGCAGCTCTTTTGGGGATGGCTGTTGTAGGACATTTAATAGAATTACAGAACTGTTGATGCAGTGCTTGTTCAGGTTGCCTATTCCAAACCCTCTGCTCAAAGTAGGGTCATGCAGAGCTGTGTCTTGACAGGTTCTGAGTATCTCCAAGGATGGAGGCTCCACAATCTCTCTGGGCAGCTTTCACCAAGGCTTTCCCATTCTGATAGAATAAAAACTGGTTCATGCTCCCTCCACAGCAATCCAGGCATTCCCCCAATCTCCCACATCAAAGAGCCTTCTTCCAGGCACCAAAAAAAAAAGTCACGAAAATAATCAAACTCTGAGATTACGGCTGAAGTTCTTGCTGTGTGCTCAGGGCTGTTCAAGGCACAGGACACCCAGCTGGGCTACACTGGCTGTGCTGAACTGAGGTAAATATGCACATTGCCAGCACATCAGTGTACTCCGCAGCACTGTGCTCTGTGCCCCTAAAAACAAATGATAGAAGACAAAGAGAGTTGGTTTGTTGTAGCTAGGAGGCTGATTGGTAGTGACATAGATAATAGAAGAAAAATGCCTATGTCCAAAAAATTAAGGGGATAAATATAAATATAAATATATATTTTGTATATTTATATATGACTATGTATAGAAGAAAGACCTATTTATGCCTGAAGTTATGTAGGACTCTGTTTATCAGCCATTACTTGGGTGACCTGGAGTTCTGCTGGTATCAATGTGGAGATATTGGATCCATGGCTAATAAAATCAATGAGGGTGACAAATGTGGTAAATTATTGTCAGCTATGGGAAAATGAAAATGAGAATGTCAGTGGCTGTCTGGCTCAGGGAGCAAGGTGATAAACTAGTTCACTCAAACATTGCAGATAAACTGATTTTCATCTCTGGTAAAGAGAAGCAAAGCAAATACTATAGCAATATTTAAATTTCAAGGAACTTACTGTGTGATATTTTATCTAAATCTTCCTGAAGTGTCTCACAGAATTGAAACCTAAATTGTGCTAAGATCCTGAGTAACTGATGAATTTTTTCATTTCATTTTTTTATCATATCTTCTTTTTTTTCTCAGCTTGAATAGCAGCAATTTATGCTCTAGGAGAAACAGGCTGTTTAAACTCAATTTCCACAGTATCCTCTCATTATATATATTTATATCAGTTTATCCATAAAATCCATACACTCATGAGTATTCCTAATGTTTGATTACAGTCATGACATACCTATAAATATCTTCTTATTACTGTTGCTAAATAAACCTTCAGAATATCTAAAATTAAGCACACGGTACCAATACTTCTTAGCACTTCTCTATGCTTCCTGCAGAAGCATAAAGACAGGAAAAAAGAATCCTAATTCTGGATATCTGAGACTCTAAATCTGTAATACTGCAAAGACACAGGAGCAGAAAGAAACCCAGAGTAACTTGATATCATGGTGTCTATCAAGGGCAAGAAAATACTATGGTCTCTTGAACAGTCATGGAATTAATGGATTGTGCATACAATATTTTACAGGCTCTGCTGTGATCAGTTCACCTTTTTTTTTTTCTTCATGCATTTTCCATAATGAACAATAATTTGGAGCCTAACAGTATTGCACTCCTACAGCCAGCAGAGCAGTGGGAAGAATAAAATAAGCAATAACAGAGTGCTGAGTCCTGGGAAGTCTGTGGAGGCCTGAGACTCAAAGAAACCAAGCAAACCCCAAAAGGAACTGTGTATTAAAACCAGCAGTGAAAAGGAACATAAATACACCTCTTGGTCTCACTCACATGAATTACTTTTTCATTGTAAGGGGATATGATGCTGTTTGTATCCCAATGTGCAGCCAGAATGATATTAAAAAAGCCCAAGACCCTTTTTCTCTGTGGTGTTACATGAACTCTGAAAAACCTTTGCTCCTTTCTGGCTATCTCCTTTCATTCCTCCTCCATTATAGTCAAGTTCAGGGAGAATAACTGAGCCAGTGATTTAGTTAGGTAAAATTCCTGCTTTAAGTTACTTGCAACTGAAAGCGTTAACCCTACACTGTGTAAATATGATCTTAACTTCATCTGTAAATTGGAGAAGTCCATGCATTGTGATCTACAAACCCTGTGAAGCAGCAGCAATTATCCAACACCTAAGGATGCCTCACAGAGACCTGTTCTGCCATACCCACAAGAAATACTCTAAGCAGCCAAAGTGGCGAGTCAGCTGTTAGGAATTAGCAAGGAAAGAACAGAATGGAGAACTATGTATGTTGTTATGCCTCTACTTAGGCTACAGTGAGCTGAAATTTTAGCAATTCTATTTCCTCCATCTTAAAAGGTTGTAGCAGAACATAAAAATGTTAAGAAAAAGGTTACAGGTGTTTAAAGTTAAAAACTTTCTACCATATTTTGAAGAAATAAATAGCAAAGAGCTCTTTAAACACATAGATAAGAGTGGGAATTGATGGAGGTTTGTATAATCATGAATGACATTGAAAAAAATTTAATTATCACCACACCTAGAACAAAATTGTCTTTTATGAGCTTATCCTGAACTATAGCTGTGACTTTACATGTATAGCTGATGTTGTTTCAGCCTGGATTGATGGCTGTAGTTCCTGATGGTCCTCAAAGCTCTCTGATATGGGAATCCAGAAATGAAGTGGGCTGTGTTTTCTTTTTTTTCTCATCCATCCTTGAACTTTTAGGTTTTCCTGTCCCACGTCCGAAACAAAAAGGGTGATATTCTCTTCTTCATATTTTGGTTTTGGGATCAGGTCTTGAAGTGGTTTTGCTTATTGTACAGGAATTCTAGTTCTATCAGATACCCTTCCTGCCCACTGCACATCCTTAGTTCTCCTCTTGAAGATTTTAGTACTTGCACATGTTTTTTTGTGCATCCAATTGTTGAAGCCATATCTCAAGTCACCATTTGTGTTTTGCAGTTATAGCTGTTATTTAAATTTTAACTTGCCTTATAATACATTGCTATGTGACAATATGCTTTGTTGAGGATGGTGATGGTATTTTAATGTGCTTAGGTATGGCTTTAAGGCAAGCAAGCATTAACTATACCTGTGTGCATCTGTCCTACAGCTGCAAAAGACCTCTACTTCAGCTTCAGGTTAACTGCAATAGCAAATTCATAATCAACAAAAGCATGAAATTTTTCTTAAAACTTGTGAACCTTCTTGTCATGAGATTAGAGCTAAAACTGTGAAACTAAAAAGAGTAGGCTAATACATAGACCAGAAATATAACATAAAGTATTGAATATAGAGACATGACCTCTGGGATTTATTGCCAGAAATAGATATCTTAAAGTACATGACACATCTACCTGGAGTTGAAAGATATGCCACAGGATCTGTGGAAGACCAGTGACCTCCTGAAGAAACAGCTGGTTGCCAAGAAAAATACACACAGGGATCTGAAATAGCAGCAGGCACTTATATCTAGGAACCTGAATACCATCCCAGTGAGTCCCAAAAAAATCTGAGAAATTGTTGGAGGCTATATACCTGTCAGGATGTCAGAGAGATGAACCTTCAGCCTCATCCAGGCCTACCATTTTTATGTGATGTCAACCTTGACAGGGAATGAACAAGCAAGGTCTCTGGGGAATGGACTGAGGCTAGTCTGAAGTGACATTGACATTACAGCTATGTGTAGTCTCAATTCAGGAAAAATCAGTGGTAGGGGAAACGTGGGGAAGAAGATGGCTGAGGGAAAGATGTATGTGATTAGAAACTGAAATCTATGTGACTGTCAGGTTGCAGACCTAGGGGATGCACTGTAAATCAGAACTGGGAGGGCTGAGACAGCCACAGCTCAGCCTATGGCCCTGGGCAGCAGGATGGCTGAGTCCCTGTGCCTGGGGAATGCTGTCACCACGTGTCCCTTGTCACTGCATCTCAAAAAAGGAACTGTGTGATATAGAGGGTGCTGGGCTTGTGGAGAGGGAACAGTCCAGGTAAAGAAAAAATGAGCCTTGGATGGATCTTACACCAGTTTAAATGCAGTTTATTCATCTTCAAACCACACCAGTAAATGAAATCAGGATTTTTTCCATTTTGCCTATGTACTTAGTGTTTACCTGTCTGCAGGAAATTAATTAGGCATGAGTATGAAAATCTCTCTTGGTAGAAATGATGCCCAGGCAAACAATGGATCTGCCATTCCCTTTGGATCTCATCTGACTTTTGTTGATGTCAGTCGTAGTACCACTGTGGCCACTGGAAGGACCAGGATTGAAATTTAATCGCTATAATCCAAAATAATATTGAAGTATCATCACATAAATTATACTGTAAATGGAATACCTATTTTAGAATTGGATTCTTGTCTGTGTGACATCAAAGCAGCTAAAAATATGAAGCTGGTATGATTGCAGAAGGACTTATGTCCACACAATTAATGATGATACATATCATAAGGTCTGTGGCCGAGAGAACTAATGGCATATCCTAATCCCATCTCAAAGGAAGAAAATGTTTTCAGAAAACAGAAGTTGGACTCTATGGTCTTGGAGATCTTTCCCAAATGTAAAAGATCTATGATTCTATGAAATATGTTTCCAAAAGGTCTTTGTTTTTAAATAAACTTACACCACCTTTCAAGGCAAATTAGTGCAAACTTCTGGGAGCTCTGTACTTGGTTTGACTACAAGCTTTGAGGTGCGTTGGCTGGAAAAGGAAACAAGTACTCATGAAACTGTTCAGAGAGGGAGACTGAAACAGAATGAAACTCACTCTGTGTGTGACCTAACCTCTTCACTGACATTTCCTGTGTTGGGATAAACACAAACACTGTTTGTCTGACCTGGTAGAGATATTCAACACTCACAATATGCTTGAGGTCCAAACCAGCTTTTCCTTGTCACTCCAAATGCTTAATCCTGATTCAAATTGCTGTTACTCAGTATTTTTAATAGACCCTGATCAACAGGGCAGCCAAGAGATTTTATACAATGGGGTGGTGGTATTGCTGACCAGCAGCTTTAGAAGGTAACACCTCTAGCTGCTACACATCTGGTGATGGAGGCTATCACACCAAAGACTGTGTGATTCACAAATAAACTTCTTGAGTATTTCAGAGCCACTAAAAGAAAGTTGTCTCTTGACCCTTAATGAAACCTGTCAGTAACCTGAACCATGCAGTGACTCAGGAGGCACAAAACTGTCTATTCCACTTGATCAGAATATGAAAACAAGTTTTATTTACAGAGCAGTACATCTTGACTCTTTTAGCATTACTTTTTTTTTTTTTTTTTTTTTTTTTTTTTTTTTTTTTTTTTTTTTTTTTTTTCTGGAAGAATTCAGGCAAATTTCAGCTTCCTCTTTGAGATGCATGAAATCATGCAAATCTAATTAGCTATTCACATCCTGAATCAGCTGATATCAGTATGACTGAATATTAGGAGAAAAAATAGACTGAAATTACAGCAATGAAGACACAATTTAATGAAGATGAGAATCAGATTCATTGTTCATTGTTGTCATGTATGAGTTTCTGACTTTGGAGACAGAATCATCTCCAGATGCTAAGCATAAAATTATGACATAATGCAATTACTCATACTTCATCTCTATCTAGTCAATAGATTTTTCCATAGGCTCCCAGGAATTAGAGATGGAAAAGAATATGTATGCCAAACTTTCCACTCAGCAATGTGAGTTTCTTTCTTGAGGACTATTAATAACTCCTTTATCTATTGCACTGTGTTATTTCTTCTAATTTCACAGGCCTTGATGGATGAGAAAGAGGAAGGTGCTCTCTGACCAATTCACATATGTTCTACTGTGGTCACTCTTGGGGCTATCAGGATAAACATGTTTAATGGTCTGGTTGGGAAATCTCTACCCGATATGGCCCTACAGATGAATTTTGTAATTTTTTACAGACCACGTGAGTGTTTTGTGATCCTGCTTCGCTCATTTCATCGTCTGTTAGTGACTCATTCCTATAGACATCTATATGCAAAATGGTGCCATAAAATGCAGGTATCTCCACATTTCAGGGTGGGAGATGGCCTAAGCAGATTGCATCCTGCTGCTGCAACTCCTCATGGCCATCTCCAGCAGCTGTGCCCATTCCATTTTACAGCCTCAACGAATTGAGATATAAAAAAAATATGCTTGGAGCAGAAATTTTTGTAGAATACTTTTCCCACTGAGTAAAAGAATGTAGACAGTTTCCATGGCAGCATTCAGATTTTAAGACAGGTCTCTATAATCCCAAGGAAAGGGATATAAGCTTGTACTGGAAGCCGAGACTTCATATGATCTTCAACAGTGTAAGCACTTCTTTCAATGATCAGAGTTTTCTGCTCTAGAAAAAATTTCAGAAGAGTGTTCTGTCTCCTGCTAAGCTATTTTCCTTAAATTCCAGATGTTGAAAGAGTCCTGTACCAGCAGCTAAGTTCATTCAAATGACTGCAAATGAGAAAATCAGGAGAGTTTGGGAAGGCTAGGAATGTGTTTCCAAGGAAAAGGAGTCAGTCCTTTAAAAAAACGAGTGCTTTTGAGTGTAATAGCAAAAGGGAAGGGAAAAACCTTCAAACTGAAGAGGAAGGTTTTTTTGATCCTTCCTGAAAACGAGCAGCAAGAACATCATTGATATAACAGAAATGCTTCTCTGACAGCAGCTACAGCTCTTTGCAACAAGTTTCACCTTGGGTCAAGCCAGTGCTGACTGAACTTGCACCACAAAATAAGAGGATGCTGTCACATGGTCTTGCTCAACAGAGAATCCAGCTGGTGTCCTACAGGAAGGGCTGGTATTCATCTGGAGAATAAGGAATAGCTCCAAAGCTGCAGTGACCTGAGATTGGACTGTGTGGAAGAAAGTAAATTGAAGAGCCAAGAGAAGGGAAAGGAAGAAATCTGGACTCTTCAGGTTATATGCTCTTGTATGAGTGAAGCTGGAGGCCAAGGGACTGCCGTGTCCTGGCTGGGGTGAAACTGCAAGGCAAGAGGGCTGGAGTGCAGGTCTAGAGAGCAACCTTCCTGAAGAGGAGCTGTGGGCAGGTAACTGGCTTCCTCTGCCCTTCCTTGTGCACACAGATGGGCATTTTAGGACGGCTGAAGTTGTTACTAAATGTTTTTTTACCAGTTTACTAATTTCTACTAATGTTATTATTTTTTTCCTTTTTAAAATCTCACGTTTAGGTCATTCTTATTCTCCCTGGTTTTGAAAATTACTTGCCCAATATAATTTTCTTCATTTATGTAAATCCTGACATACAGCACTGTTTTGAAGGGAACTGGTTTATTCCCTGACCTGAGTTTTGACCTCATTTACACTGATCAGGTGTATGCACCTGTTACCATTCTAAGAATACATTTAGAAATATGGGGCTTACATGAAAAAAATTGCATGCAGAATTTAATGTTTTCCATCCATTTTGGTATTACGGTTCATACTCTGTTTCCAAGAGCATTACCAGGTCCAAGGTAAGCTTCAAGAATGTTTGATATCCAGTAAAATAATAGTGTGTCTGAACAAAACAAAACCCAAATTCTTTTCTATTTTGTTTAAAGGAAGCAATAAAGTCCTCATGGAAAAAAATTATGAGAGAGACTAACTATTTGTTAGGCAAAGTCACATAGGTGACTTTGATTTTTAAACTTTTCCAACATTTAAAATTTAAGATTAGAAAGATAAACTCTTAGCCTTCTACAATCTGTTGTTTTACTCTGAATTCTAGGTGTAAATAATCTCTGACAGAAGCATCAAATTGGCTCCAACATAAAAAAGCAAAATCTGGGAGGTTTTTTTGGTGTTTTTTTTTTGTTTGTTTGAGTTTTTTTCCTCTTGTTATTATAAACCAAAAAGGATAAGGCCTTATTGAAAGGTTAAAGAAAAACAAAGTAAATTTGTATAAGTATTTTGCTTTAGGAATAAACACGGTGTGATTTTTCTCAGCAGCCTTGCTTAGCACACAAATGTAACTGGATCAAGCCACAGAATAATTCCTATGAAAGGTTTCACTTGCCAAACTGTATCCTGTGTGTTTTTACACATATTTTAAACAAAAGTTCTCAAGACATATCATGACACCCCCAAAGTGAATCTGTCACTATTAAACCATTATTGCACATAATTCGGTTCTCCATGACTTACTTTTTAAATCAGCAGAGCAATAAAAAAAGCTTTATGGCAGCTATTTGCCAAACTTATTGATAGTGGTGCCTCAACAGGGATTCTACAGTGTCTTTTAGTTTTCATTATGTGGGTAAGGGAGCAGTAAAATTGCATCTGGAAACTATTTAACTTCATATTTAAACAGGGGGACATAGGAAATGGAGGAGACATGGCAGTAAAGGAAGAAACCCAGAAGTAGTAAAGAGGAAAACCAAAAATCACTGCAATTATACATATTTTTCCTCTCAAATGATCTTTTATTTGAAACAGCAAAGATTTTGGAACGCGTGGTAAATTTTGTAAAAATCAGTGAATTGATTCCCTCTGAATTATATGCCCCCAAAAGTCATTGTAAAAATGCACAGAAAGGGCAAAGGCTGGTTCTCCTCACAGGAGAATGGTTATCCAGCCAGTTCTAAAGCCTAAGCAGATCCTTATCCATTGTCACAATTCACACAAAAATCAGACAGGAAAGCTAGTAACATACACAACTTCTCCTCATATCATGAACGGGGGTGAAAAACCAGAAGACTCAAAGATATGTCTGAATCAGCTAAGGCCAGATGGGAGAAGCCTCCTCAATACTATGCTTCAGTGCTGAAATAGTCGAGTATCACTGCCTTTGAAAACAGGCTGGAGAGAAAGACAACAGACTTCTCTTTGCTTCTACAGTTTATTTTTCCCCTGAAGAAAAGGCTCTCAGGAAATCTCAAGCAGCTTTCAAGCTGCATGGCTGTCAGGGGCAACATCTGCTGATATGGATTTGTACTCATGCACTTGACCAGTTAGTGAGGAAATATGCAATAAACATGCATATTTGCAGGTGTAAGATTTGTGTGGTTCACCTATTGTAAGAATCTTCTCAGTTGCTTCATAACTAAGGATGATTCAAAGGACACACCCAGGGTTCTAGCCATGTAGTTGGAATTAGATCTACAGCTAAAAGGATATCAAATGTCAAATATGAAAGGGAGAATATGAAGTGAGAAGATAACTTTGAGAAAGTTATTCAAAGGAATTGAATCATATGTTTTAATTTTTTTAGCAGTAAAGGCACACTGTGTTTTGCTGAATAGAGGTTAAAACTATGTGTCTTTTCTTCTATGGTTCATATGGGTCAGTGAGGTTTACTGGAAATACTAGCCAAGAGCTGGAGCCAGCTATGATGAGGCAATGAAAGGAAAAGCTCCTCTTATTCCAGTAAAATAACTGTGTAACACACATGACTTGGGAGCTCTGTTTCTTATTCACAACTGCTATAGCTGTATCCTGTACTTCATAAATCTTTCAGGGGAAAGAATGACAAAATCA
>JAOTQP010000001.1:81267512-81294897 GCA_026413545.1 Cichladusa arquata | reverse complement strand
CTCCTCTCCTCTCCTCTCCTCTCCTCTCCTCTCCTCCCCTCCCCTCCCCTCTCCTCATGTAGTTTATGATTAGTAGAGATGGTTTGCAGGAAATATTGGGACAAGATGTGGAAAACCCTTATGGAGAAAGAATTCATCCCTGCTGCCCAACGAGGGGTACAGAAAGCTTGAGCACATTATGACCAACTACTCTTTTTATTGTTATTGATGGAACCAAATGTGTGCAGGGGGTATTTTCCTGGACTGCTGAAAAAGGGGGCTGCTGTGCTCTGGTTTGATATCAGCAGGTCAGGTTTGCACATCACCTTTTTCATTCCTTCTGAAATATCATTGCCAAAAATGTCATTTGAAGAGTGAGATCTGGTTTCTACAGATTGTTATTTAAAACATTGTGGTCTGTAAAGAAATAATTTACTCAGCATTTCCACACTTGTTGACCAACATTTATTTTTCCATTCCTTATTCTCATTTTAATGAGAGGAATTTCAAAACAAATTGCCTGGACTAGAAAACTTAGTCACATCAACTGACCCCTGAAGTACTACCCACCCAGCCAGAGGTAGAGTTGTACCTCTGTGGCACCTGGCAGCAGCTATAAAAAGAGATGCAGCTTATTGTCACGACCAGACAGGTGAAAAGTTAAATGAAAAATGAGGCTGATTTATGAAGGCAACTCATCAGGGAAAACCTGGCAGCAGATGGAAAGAGTCCTTACAGGTATCTGAACAATGTGTGACAGTGCAGTTTTTATATTATTGATTCTTGAAAAGAAAGTGTAATTGTACTTCAATGCCGTGGAGAAAAGGAGGCTCTAAATGTTAACTTGGAGTATCTTTAAGATATCTCTTGAATGGTTAAACCCTATATTTTCTGTTTTTTCCCCTCTATTTTTAAAATAACAATAATATTCTCTTACACTTCTCATCACCTCATCACAGCCTTATGCAATTATATCCTTTATGAGAGAACTCTATAGCCATGATTTAAATCTCCCTTTCCCTATTTTAATTCAAGCTAGGTATTGTATTGAGTTTTGGTAGTGTGGGACTGTAGTAGTGGAAGCTTCCCTCATGTTTGATGCCAGCTAGATCCAGGACAGACCCACCACTGGCCAAGGGTGAGCCCAGCACCAGTGGTGGAAGAACCTCTAAGGTAACAGAGTAAGAAGGGGGAAAAACTTCTGGGCAACAGCAGCAAGGAGAGGGGCAAGAATATGGGACAGGAACAGACCCCAAGGTCGCTGCAGAAGGACGGCCAGGAGGTGCTCCAGGCACCAGAGCTGAGATTCCCCCATGGTGAGGCAGCTGAGCCCCTGCAGCCTGTGGAGCTCTATGATGGAGCAGAGATCCACTTGCAGCCCCTGGAGGATCCCAGCCAGAGCAGGGGGTGCCCAGAGGAGGCTGTGACCCCATGGGATGTTCATGGGACCCACATGGGAGCAGTTTGTTGTGGCCTGTCTCCTGTGGGAGGGAGCAAGGGAATAGAGTGGGAGGGATCCTCCTAGAGACAACGTGTGATGGACTGACCACAGCCCCCACTCCCTGTACTCCTGAGCTGCTGGAGGCAAAGAGTTCTTAGGAAAGATGTTTTTAAGATTTAGCTCTTATTTCTCATTACCCTACGCTGATTTTATTGGCAATGAATTGAGTTAAAGTCGAGTCTGTTTTGCCCATGATGGTAATTGGTGAGTAACCTCTCCCTGTCCTTAGCTCCATCCTTGAGAATTTAGTTATATTTTTTTTCCCTTCTGTGCTGAGGAGGGACAGAACAATGTTGGTGAGCACATGGTGTTCAGCCAGGGTCAACCCTCCACAGCTATTTTCAAGAGCCCTTCATTCTGGAAATTGCCTACTCACTAATGAGAACTGATTTTCTGCTTTTTATTAAATCTTTTTCCCACTCCCAAGTCCAGGCTGACAGAAACTATTATGTACATCATACCGTTTTGTTTCGAGCATAATTGTTTCTCCAGCTTTCTGTTATTTTCTTATATTATTAGTTATTCTTGATTGCCTCCACAGACAGACAGAAGTTGGATGAAATTTTTTTGAGAGAGATTCCCTTTGGTCAGAAAAATGTTGATTTTATAAAATTATCTATTTGTGAGAAATCAACTTTTGTGGCAAGGCTTTTAGGGAGCAATAACTCCAATCTTGAGCAGATTTGACTCTCATATCAAGCAAGCACTCCACTGCAACATATCAACCAGCCAAGCAAATAGTTAGAAACTGAGCCCAAGTTAATTCTGTAAAACGTCATCTTATTTCCCAGAGACCTACTGACTATTCTATTACACAGAGATTTTTCATATCAAATAAATATAATTTTTTGCATGCTTATGGTGCTCCAGAATTATAAACAAGGCAAGGATTGCAGGGAGATGAAATGTCTTGTATTAGAACAGGTGGCAAGCTTTAAGGTACATAAACTTTCTTCAATTCTTTGGATTCCTGAAATATGCTTTTCTTGTTCTTGTTGTTGTTGTTTGTTTTGTTTTGTTTTTTTCCCCTACCTATAGCATTTGGCTTAATAAAAGATATTATTTCTGTTGACAAAACTTCTCTTCTGGAAAAGTTTCTCTTTCTAGTCTGCTGCAGCAAAAAGAAGACCCAAAAAAACAACAAACTCAAAACAAAACCAATATCTCAAGCAAATGCTGCTTTTCAAGCAGACTGTATTGCCTTTTGGAATTTGTGAAGACCTTCATCAAGCCTTTGCTACTATCAGCAGGAGGGGAGTTCAGTTCTCACTGAGCCTCTGGACTGATGATGTTTCAGTTAGATGTGAAATTAGATGAAAGTAGTTCAGTCTTCTCTAAGGCTATCAAAGCATACAATAAACCCATCACACACACAAGAGAATAGGTACATGCAACACCCAAAACAGAAATTTTATTCTCAGTAGCACATTGCCTGGGAAGTCAATGGGTTCTAATGGCCAAAGTCATCTTAAGTGCCCATTTCTCACATCTCCAGCCTGTTACATGCAGCTCAAATTACCAGCAATTGTAGATTTCTTCAAACAAACCAGTTCTCAAAGGAATGATTCTTCCATATTCCTTTCTGGGAGAAAACACACTTTCAGGGCAGGGAAACACAGGGAAGTTTCTAAGTGATTTATAAGGGATAGCACATACCTTCAAGAATGATCTTATGCAGAATAAATTGGGGTCTGGGTACTCAATGTGCCACATCCTTGCTCTAGGTTGCCTCCTAAGGCAACCTGAACACCATTAATTTGTCAGCAGATCCCTGCTGGAGCAAACAGTGCATGCAGATCTTCAGTTCTAATTGAAGCCTGTGTGAAGCTGGCCACCAAGGAATATCAGCTTACATGCCCTTAGCCATACTATCCTGGCATTCAAAACTTTTTCTGCAGGCTCGTGTGTCTGTTTTTGGTGCATGGAGCTCAGAGTACTGACAGCAGCAAAACAGGCAGAGGCTGGATGTGTGCAATCCTTGATCAGTCTCTACTGGGAGCTGAGAAGGTGGCACCTTGCCTTTTTGGCTCTGAGATTTTGCTCCTTTAGAGAAATGGTAGAAAGACACTATGGTCTGTAGGAAAATATCCTCCAATTTAAGAAATTTACTGCCTTGTGTTAGGTAAGGAAAGTATTGTGGATGGCTGGGATATGGCTAGGTAACAGACTGTTCATAAACACTGGTATAAGGAGAGCTCAGATAATCCTCAGTGCAGGAAAAAGTTTGCTGTTTCCTTCCCCCTCTCCCTCCAACTATCTAATCAAGAGCAGGAATCAAGAGATCTATCTAATCAAGAGGTTCTACCTTTTTGCCTGAGTGGTAGCAGCACTCCTGTGTACAAGTAGCTTTCTAGCTCCATGATTTCCATAATGAATGTCCTGTTTTGGATTTGCATCCTTCCCAGTAAATTTATCTGCCAGTAGTGCCCATGCTCTTGACTTCTGCTGGTCAAACCAGAAGAAGGTATGAGGAAGGCTGAAGTGAGAACTTACCTTGTCTTTCTTTGTAAGCTTGTTTATTGGGATACAATATCCTGCTCTGTATTTTATTGACACTGCCCTCCAGGAAAACTGCTGCTGTCTCCATCTCTTCTGTCTGCCAGCTGCTCAAGTGCAGCTCAGAAGTCCAGTTGTTTAGTTTAAAGTGCTCTGTGATCTGAAAGCAAAGCCTTCATGGGACTGCTTGCCTTTCAGAGGGAAGAAAAAATGCATAATTAAATATCTGATCAAGGAGTGCTGTACATAGTAGACAGCAAATAAGATGTAGGTGAAAAAAAATAGTGTAAGTTTTGTGTTAGAGACCCAACAGAGTCATAAGGGGATGAATTTCAATTTCACAGTCAATTTTAATCCTGATGTTGCTTTTTGTGAATATGCCTGTAGACCTTTCAGACTAAGCATTAGGATTAAGGAAAATAATTAAAGAAATTTTATTGGAGACAATATGATGAATCTAAAGTTTGTTGATAAGTGGCAAGGGTCACAAAGAAGCTACTCTCTATAGTAGAGATCATGATTAATGTATATTAATCCAAGTCCAGATGGTTTCATGCAATCATCTGCATCCTCCAAGAAATTTATGGACTTGAAAGCATTCAGAGCAGCATCCTGATAAGAGGAAAGGGAATGAACCAGGTTCATTAGATACCAGGAACAGACCCCTGATTAGGTCCGGTAAAACCCGAGGTGTTTTTGGAACAGATTGCAGATTTCACTGGTAAGACCAAAATGTAGAAGAGATCCTGACAGAACTTACCCCTGCAAGGAGAATTATGTTGCAACTTGGTAAGTGCTGCACTGCTGCTTTCATCAGCCTTTTAATCTAGTGGAAGCTGCATGAGAGGGTATGGCACCTCACCAGAGTCAGCCCTGTAAAGAGGGAGATCTCTGAGCCTCCAAATGCTGGGGGAATGCACCTATGAAATCCATTTCTGCCATAAAGATTTGGATGCGTACTGGGAGACTGGGTCAGGCTTGCAGCTGCAAGAGGAGGTGGTTGTGGAATTTCCTCCCAGCACTTAGTAGTGAGGATATGTGATTTTGATACTTTCCTGCCTCAGAGAATCACCAGCAACCTGAACCACAGCCTTGTGCACCAAAGGGGGAATTTTCCTATCCTGTCTATAAAAACGATTTCACTTTAATAGAGAAGTTTGATATTTAGTGAGCTAGAGAAGCATGACCATCACCTTGTAGACAGGTGGGGGGGATAAGAAAAGAGAGACATTTTATTTACTGATGCAGCAAATGTGTAATTTATATCACACAGTTTCTCTCTTTAATGTGTGTTTATAGTATCATCAAAGTGAAACAATCTGCTAGAGGGTTTTGGCAAATTCTGCAGGTGAGGCTTATCCCAGTGATAAGAACAGCTGCCTGGAAGGTGAAAATTTCAAATCCCTGAAGACAGACTGGGATAATAACCACAATCCTTATCTAGGCAAGTTCCCTTACTACTGAGCTACTAAAGAAGGAGAGAGATTACCTCATCTTTCTGCAGGTTTTTTACCTCCCCCCCACTCCCCTCAGGGTTTGACTTCAAAGCGAAGAGATGCTTTGAGACTGCACTGCAGAGGGCTGGGCTGGTTTCTGAAGACAGGGTAGGTGTCTGTGGCCAAACTGATGATTAAGAAACAGAAAGACTTCTCAATTCCTGCTTAATTTTGTGAGTTCTCTAAAATCACTGCACACTTCCCAGCCTGATCAGAAAATTTTCTGATTGTGTGCTTGTGTCTTCCCCTGAGCTTAGGCAGAGTTTCTCACTCTGGAGTGGTTAGAGATTTACCTAAGCACCTTTGAAAAATGGAGAGGCATGTCAGTCCCTTGCAGCTGGATCTTCCTTAGCAAGTGCCAGGCACCTACTGGCAAGCACAAGACCCTCCAGAAGTGAAATTCAGATTAAAAACCTACAGCTGCCACAAGAGGTAAGGACAGACTCTTCCCTCCAAACATTTCACAAATGGCTTGTTAGCTGAAAAAATTGTCCATGAGGTGGAAGGCTTGGGGATTGTATAGCCCATCTCAGCTGCAGTCTCCAAGGGCAGCCCAGTGCATAATTGATATTTAGGGAGATGAGGCAGCATTTTCTGCTATCTTGCTTCTGGTAGATCAGAACTTCTCATGCTTTCAAGGTATTCTTTTTAAGCTGCATAGCAGCATTTAGTATAATGGCAGCATAAACATCCACAGCATTTTAAAAAGTGAGTAATGAATTGCCCAAGGGGAATTTATACAGGAAAAAAATACAAATAATGCCAACACTTTGGAACTGCACGCTCTGCATTTTAACTAGCATCTAACATGACAAGGGAATTATTGTTGTGATTTTTTAAAATGCAAATTTGAAGAACTAGGCCTTATTCTTACTCTGCTTTGGTTTCCTAGAAATAAAGAAGTAATTTTTTATAATTTTCCTTAAATTTTGAGAAATCCTTATCTGAAAACAGGTTTCTTTTGTTGTGACTCTCTTGAGAAAGAAATCGAATAGTGTGGTAATGCATGTGTGTCCAAAGCACACGGAGCAGATCTTAGGACTCTACAGGGCAGAGCCAGAAGGAACCTGCAACAGGAGATAGAACTCCAAAGTGCAGCTTCTTAGAAAGTGGTTCCTGGATGGACTGATTATTTCTTAGATTGTGGATCAGAGCCCCAGAATAAGAAAAAGGGGTTAAGCAAGATGTTAAAATAGAGGAGTTGAGGTTATATATCTGTGCTTATGAGGATAATAAATAAATAGGAAATCTGTGTGCTGTTGTTGAAGCCTCTGAGTACCTGAAAATGCTCTTTGCCTAAGGCAAGTCACAGGAGGAAATAAACCATCTGAAAATCTACTTATGTGAAAAAACCTTGAGAGGGTAAATCTGCAGAGAGTTTGGGTGTTTGCAGGTAAGGCACACACCAGGGGCTCTAAACTTATCCCATTCTTGCTGATGTTAGAGACAAATACATGATAACTTCCTTAAATTAAGTCATGCAACATTCCTTTTCTATTAAACTACATACCTATGGAAACAGAATGAAGCTGGAAAGAGATAATAAAGTGAAATGAGCTGATCTTTTTCTTCAACATGCACTAAAGATCCCTGAGGGAACTCTTCTAGGTATCTCACAACTCTACCCTTATTGCACCTAATTCTTTAGTTGTCCCACAGCCCTAGTGAAACCATATCTTTCAGAGTCTACTATAAACCATAATCCTTTATTTAAAAATAAATAAACACATTTAAAAATAAATTATTTTTTAAAAAAGGGAATAGTTGGCTAAGTGTATACAGAACTGTTTTGGAGAAGCCCATTAAAGAAAGCATATGACTAGGAAAAATATTTGTCATGAATGTAAGTAATGAGTATGTAATAATAAATAATAATAACTAATCAAATGTTTTTATTGTATATCTTTACATATAAAAAGCCCTATGCAGATAGTTTTTGAGGTTCTTGCATTTTGAAAATCTATAAAAATGATCCATATTTCTTACTGAGGCACTTAGTTTTTATTCTTATACTACATACCTATGCAAAAAGACCTATTTTTCAAGCTTTCATGACTGTAGACAATCCTTTTAGAAATTCTAGGTAAGGTTTAAAGGGTAAAAAACATATTTCAATATGCATAAATTAAACCATTGTTTGCTTATTTGCAAAGACTGGAAATGAAGGTAGCAATATTTGTTGAAGTTAACTTGCCCAGCAGTAAATCCTGCTGACTAATCTCTTGTTTCAAAGATCAAAATAACCAATTTTCTTGAACTATAAAATTATTTCAGGAGGTTCCATTAAAATATGTGGGTTGTTGAAAACAGTCACTTGGGCCTTGTCCCTTGCAGGTTTATTTTGTTCTTCAGCAATATAAGCTGTTTTATTTCCTCTTAATGGGCCTGAACTGATGGTAAAGTCTTTGTGTCCTTGCCCAAACAACTTTTAACCTAAAGGCAGAGTGAACAAAACAGTTGCAAGCCATATCAAACAAAATGTCTGAGAAAAACAGATAATTCACTGTGTTTGGATGGAATGTGTGTGACTTTCTAAGATGTTCAGGGCCAGGTCATCCTTGGGTATAAATCCATTTACCATTAACTTCATTGAACTTGAACCAATCAATGGCAGATGGAGGTCCAAGCTGTTTATACCTTTGCAAGGAGTATGTTGCCCCTGACAAGAGTTATTCCAGCTCTGTGCTGGTAGAGGGTCTTGAGCAGTAGGGTCAGGCCACAGCTGAACCTCTGTGTAGTAGATAATATTTTATTTTAAATGGGTGCTCAGAGCCTCAGACCTCAGCAGCAGTCAGATGGTGCAGCTCCTTGTCCACAGAGGTCACAGCCAGATGGATAGCACATTGCTGGAGGCAGTCTATAGTGATTTCTGTTTTCCCTTTAGCAGTGCCTCTTGGACAGAAATCCAGCCCTTATGGTAATGAATAAAGTACTTGTATCACTTCAGATTTCTCTTGTATTTAAAAGTCTGCCCCATTCAGTTATTCATCTGAATAGAATATCTATTATCAATAGACATTTTGTCCACTTCAGATCCTGAGAGAGCAAAGGAATATATATTATTGCTATTAGGCTGATGACCAGCTCTTTAATAGGCTTTTCGTAGCGTTTCAATGAAAATTAATAATCTTGGTGTCCTATTAGCTTCATTTTGAAGAATCATATGAAAATAATATTATCCTGGGTTAGCAAACATACTGTGTAAACAGCAATTACTATGGAGACATAACTGAGTTAGAGGTAAAGCATATTAGCTAAGTGCCTGCAGTTCCAAATAATTCACAAAAGGCTTATAGCTCTCCAGCTAATATTTTCCCAAATCATCACCCAAAGAAATAGTGTTAAATTGTGTTAAAACAGGGAGTTATAGAATGACAGACAAATGGCTAATTAACTTTGTACCAGAGAGTCATAAATATCTTGCTGCTGTTCTTTTTTTGGAGGTTTATGTGTAAGCAGACATTTAGGCAGAATCTATGCTGCTGCTAAAAGACAACAAAGGAAAGGTGGTAATTTTGTGTTTCCATGGTTTTGGGCTGCTGTGATGGAAAAAACACTTCCAGAGAGAGGCTAGGAGGGCCTGGCTTGCTACAGCCTTGAATTGCAGTGCAGTTCTTTGGGAGATCCTGCAGTGTGTTACAACAGATTTCTAGGGCTTTTCTGTGGGAACACCTCCCCTAGGCTGCTTTATGGGATTTAGATTATCCTTAAGGGTGGAGGAAAGATTTTGATGGTTTAGCATGGTCTTCTTATCCCATGTATTTCACTGGATGTTTTCAAGACATGATTGGACAAGGCAGTAGATAATCTCAACTAGGCTTCCTTTCCCACAAAGGATTGGATGAAATTGTCTTTCAAGATCCCTTCCAGTGTGGACTATTCTATGATTCTATGTAGGGACATGAAAGGACACTTTCAGAAAGCTTTTGTTAAGGAAATTTTGGAATAAAAGGGCCTGGACAGTGGCTGATAAAACTTTACTTTTGATTCCAAAAGAGACTGCCTGGGAAAAAAAGACCTCTCTGTCAATGTAGATGTGTCAATAACCAGAGTAGGTCCAGTCTTGGATAGCTTGTGCATTCTGAGAACGAGAAAGTGGAGCATACCAAACACTGCAGACAACACTTCTGGAAAAAAGAAGGTGAAGTGACCATAAAACATGGCCAGTCACCAGTGACAAAATGCTTGATGTTCTCATTTTTTAAATGTAGTTTTTAAAAAAGGACAGAGCCTCAGCTGATACGAACAGAGATGTGTGGCTGGGTGAAATGCCCAGGTGTGTTTTTCCTGCTGTTCTACCCTTGAGAAAAATAATCTCCTTTTCTAGGTATCTTATGCCATGGCCATCTTTGACCACAGGAGAAGTACTGAGGCTGTATAGCTGTTTTCTTACTGAGCAAACTTGGAACAATTTGTACCAAGCTTTATGCATGGCCCACGTACACATAGTGCTTCAAATAAAATGGACCAGGATCCTGAGGTCCTGAAAACTAGAGATGCAGCATGTCTAAGTCCTCTTCCCGCTTTTATCCAGAGCAGGATAAAACCCCCCTGCTCCCCTTTGGGTACATCCCTGTCCTGTGGCAATCCCAAACTGTGTCCTGCATATGTCTGGAAGAGTGTTGGTTGGCATGGGCCCAAACTACAAGTCAGGGCTAAGAGCTGAGGAGGGTGGATAGTCCCAGCAGAGACCCAGCAGGAGCCTTGCTGGTGCACTTGTGCTGGAAATTGTGCAGCTCAGCAAACACAGCTTATCAAACAGTGCATTAACAACAGCACTGCAATGACCCAGAGTTTGTTAGCACCTGTGATTTCCCAGATGCCTGGGAATGTGTAGGGAGTCTTGTCATGAGATTCCAGTCCTAATTTCACAGGGTGGTTCTACAGTGAATAGAATGAGTTTTCTCAGCACATGGTCGGAGCCATGGAAAATTGATCCCGTGGATGCCACTGTCTTGCTGCAGGGCACCCTATGTGCAAATTAGCATTTCCTTTAAAGCACAGAGGTAAAATCTACATGCTGTTGATCTGATTGTGGTGGGATTTTAGGGCACAAAGATTTGTGTCCATGTCTAAAAAAGTGGTTTTGGATGCCCCACCCCTGGAAGTGTTCCAGACCAGATTGGATGGGGCCCTGAGCAGCCTGATCTAGTGAGTGGCATCCCTGTCCATGGCAGGAGGTTTGGAGCTTGATGACCTGTGAGATCCCTTCCAACCCCAAATATTCTATGACTCTGTGATTCTAAAAGTGACTGCTAACAACTCTTGGTCAAAGTTTCCACAAAGATACTTAGTGATAAACTGAAATTCTAAATTTCCCAGACCCTCAGTCTAGGAGAGAGTCTTTATAATTTCTACTTTGGGGAATGAATTTTCACTTGAGAGGAAAAATGGTTATCTTAATGCTCTGTGCCTGGAAGAGGCAAGTGACAGAAGGACCAGCTAAACGGAGTGGCAGAAATGTGACTGCTCCAATAGCCATTGTCAGAGGTCTGGCTCTGCCAGTAACACTGTTGCAATGCACCAGGGACCTGTGGGGCACATTTGGAATGTTCTAGTGTGAACTCCAGTGTTCATTTTAATGTATTCTGGCCTACCAGAACCCTCTGGGAATGAAAACAGCCATTTCATGCTTCTGTAAGGAAGAAAAATAGATGATATTTTATATATATACATCCAAGACACATAGAAGGTGTCCAGGAAACCTGTTCTGTCATCAGCCTGAGGCCAAGTTCTGTGACTGGAAAAAGTGAGCTACAAGAGGTAACCCAAAATCCCAAAGAGAGAAAAGTAACCTATCTACTTGCACTACCCCTCAGGTCAGGCTTTATATACAAAAAGGAACCCTCACATCCCAAGGTAATAGCCCAGTGAGTCATAGGAAGGATTTTGCTTTCATTTTGAAGGGAAATGGTGAAGAAACTTGAAAGACTGAACCAGTGCCTGTACTGTTGACTGGTGTAACATCTTCTGTGGATTTGAAGCTGCTCCTTTCTGAAACTGTTCATTTCTTTTTACTTGCCTGTCCAGGACATCTCAGTGGGTTTGAGCTGAGAGAAGATCTAATCCTCCATTCCCTACGCACAGTTTCTATCATGTGCTACTTTGAAACAGACTGCAGTGACCAGGGTAAGGCTAGGAACCCCACAGATATTTGGTAGCATTTTCTCACAGAATTGTCTTGTAAAGAGACTAGAATTCAGACACAACTGTTTTTTCTTTTTTAAGTTGCTGAGCACTGTGTAATTTCAGCATGTCTGCATGAGAAATCTTGTTCTCTTTGCTTTTGTAAGCAGATTTAAAGGATAAGGTTGATTTTAGGAGATGATCTCCAAAACTCTATTTCTCTTAGAGATGTAGAAACATAGTCTGACTTCTGTCTTATGGTTCTTAAGGTATTATGTTCTTCTGGTTTGTCTTTAAGTTTACTTAGATGTTAGGAAATATTTGTACATTGTACACCCTGTTCCTGTGCCTACCTGAGCACTAGAGAATATATACATAGGGCAAACTAAAGGAAAAAAGTGTTATTTAGTGTGCTAGTTTGGCTGGGATAGTGCTATTTTTATTTTTTCCTTAGTAGCAGCTATGCAGCTATGATTTGGATTCATGTTGGAAACACTGTTGATAACACAGGGATATTTACATTACTGCTGAGGAGTTCTTACATGGAGACAAAGCCTTTTCTGCTCCTCACCCCACCCCACCAGTGAGGAGGCTGGGGTGCACAAGGAGTTGGGAAGGGACACAGCTGGGACAGCTGATCCAAACTGACCATATTCTGGATATTCTGATATTCTGGACCATATTGCACCATGCTCAGCATAGAGACCTGGGGAAAGAATAAAAGGAAGGGGGAGACACTCAGAGTTATGACATTTGTCTCCCCAAGTCACTGTTACACAGCTGTTCAGTCCAGGTGAAGGACTGGATTAACAGTCTGGATATACAAGAGATGTTTACTACTGGATTAAACTGGGAAGGGAAAGGAAGGCAAGTCTCCATTAAGTTTTGTCAATGTACCCACTATAGCTTTCAGCATCCCAGGGACACAGCTGGGAGAGAGTTAAAAAGATGTGCAGAGGACAGAGAAATGCTCTGTGAATCAGGTGAGTAACCATGTCTGTGGTCACTGGCCACCCTCCCTGGCCTCTTCCAGGGAGCTGCACACAGAAGGGCTGTTGGTGAGCAGAACTTTCTTCATTCAGCTGTCTGAAGAACACCTCAACAATGGGCAGTACCTCCTAAGGTTTCTCATTTTACCTTTGTTTCCTTCTCTGTTGGTATTTTTAAGCTTTGTATTTTCTCTTGTCCTTGCTGAAAGAGACTAGCTTTTTCTTTTGTATATATGAAGAAGTGCCCATATTTTCTATCTCCCAGGAACAGGGAGGAGCTGAGAGCCCTCCAAGTTATTTGGAGAGTGCTTCTCACCCACAGCATGGCATTTCAGGGGTTAAGAGCACCCCTTCTTACTTTGCTATAAGATTCCTTGCAGTTTGGGGCTGGCATTCTAATCATGATGTATGATATCCAGCCCTTCTTTTTGTGGCTATAAGGACACAGCAATAGGTTTTGATCTGGAAAAATTCACCCTGACATTACTCTTTTGCAATAGGGATCTAAAAGGTGAGAAAGGCCTTAACAGAAGGCATTCTGTAATATTTGAGATGTTATACTATGACTGAAGATCAGAAGAAATGTGAATGAGTCTCCAGTGTTCTTGGAGCTTGAACAAAAATAGGTCCTTTTGAAAATGCTACTTTTAGGAAACAACAGAGGATGTACAATAAAAGTGTCTTCTTGTTTTGATCTTATTTAAAGGTCTGTTTGGACTATAAAACCATAAGCAATTGCCTTCTGCTCTGGGTAAGACTCAAGCTGCCTGGGAACTATAAAAGTCCAGTTTGTGTCCAAATACATAGCACTACTTGTCTTCTCTTTTCTCTCATTTAAGAATGAACTGCAAATAGTTAAAATTAAAAGTTAAGTGTAAGTGCAAACTCTACCCACAAACAAGAATGGAGAGTATTGTGACTCTCATATTGATATAATGATGGGAAGAAGGCCTATTTATCCTTCCTTCTAATAAAATCCTTAGATAAATTCTAAGTTTAGTGAAAGGAGCCTCTGAATGCTGTTAGCCCAACTGCTTTTTGAAATGTTGTCTATCATCACACCTATTCTACCTCAGGAATAAAATTCTGTAAGGAGTTTCTTTGAGCTATGGGGTCCCCTTCTTCCCCCATTAAAGAATGGAGAGACCCTCTTTGGGTCACTTTCTTCTTGAAGTGGTATCCTTATCAGGTCTTGCTGAACTGGGCAATTGAAGCTGAGTGTCCTTTTCAATTTAAAGGAATAACAAAAAGTCTGGGATGGAGAACATGGGTTAGTACAGGCACAAGCCATGGCATGGACTAGCTCTCACTCAGCAAACTACAGGACCTTTTCCTAGGCAAGGATCCTACCAAAACTACAGCTATCCAAAATTATGAGTCAAATTCAAGAATTTTTAAAACATGATCCTAAAGATGACCTATGCTCAGGCTTGCACCTGAATGTGCTAAGTGGTGGATGGAAACTCTTCTGATCAAATAAATCTACATCTCCCAGCTGATTGCACATCCCACCTGAAAAAAAGTAGCTTCTAATAATGTTTGTAGGCTGTGTTTTAAAGTGAAGAGCTTTGCATTGTAAGGAAAGATCATGAGTTCTAGTTTATTTTTTAAAAGCTTGTCAAGGGAATCTTGAAGGCTCAGAGCTATT
Organism: Cichladusa arquata; assembly: GCA_026413545.1. NCBI lineage: Eukaryota > Metazoa > Chordata > Aves > Passeriformes > Muscicapidae > Cichladusa > Cichladusa arquata. The sequence continues at coordinate 81,280,662 of JAOTQP010000001.1, read as the reverse complement.
TTTCAGTCAACAGTTTAGCCAAAATGATGCACAGAGCCATGAAGCACAAACCCTGTGGGAGAGAGTTCAGCTTCTGCTTGTTTTTATGAGTGCCATGAGTGGTACCAAAGAGCCTTTTTCAGTGCTGTGGCAGTTCAACTTGTAGGCTGTGCCTTGACAAGGATCAGCTGAATACAGAGTTCAGCCCAGTGGCACACAGAGGCAGCTGTTTTCCTAGGCACTGAACAACAGCACAGTAGGAGACAACCTTTCCTGTAAGGAGAGTTTAGTTCAAATAACCCAGGCAAGAGAGATGTACAGGGACTAAAAAACAATTTGCTAAAGACACCCAGCTGGTGACAGGTCATAAAGAGCATTTCTGGTGAGAAGAAAATTTTTTGAGCTTTCAGGTATTCTTCAGTAGACACACAGTGCAAGTTTATAATTATGGGATTTTGTGTTGCAATAATTGCATCATTATTATTTACAGCAGCCTTTTTAATGAGTCAGAAGTCAGAAGCTTCCCATTGTCTCACAGTGTGAACCTGTGTGGAATGTTGGGAGGCTCTTGGAGGGTGCCAGTGAGCTGCCCAAGGGGCTGCACCTGAGGAATCAGGCCAGAGTCTGGCTGAGAAATGAGAATTAACAGTGTCCAACATAGCCAGTGAAGGGTTTGTAAGAAGGCAAAGGGGAATAGCAAAAAACCCCACATCTAATTATCTAGTTGGAAAAAGTGAACAAAAAACCTGTTTTATTCCTGAAAGTGCAGAGCCTTCCACTTTGTGGTATAAAGTTAATTTAAATCGTAGGTAGGTAAAACAATGCCATGGCAAATTTTTAATGCAATGAAGGTAAAACCAAAACTACTGTAACAGTTTCTTAAGGTTAGTTCTCTGTAACCTTTTGAAATATTTATTTAATACAACACTTACTTGTGTTAAAACTGCCAGCTACTTAAAGAGGAAAACAACCCTATACATATATGCAGGAACAGAGTACAAAGATAAAGAAAAAAATTTCCACCAGTGACAGTAGTACCCTGTTGTGTTAATGTCACCCATCTGTTTCAGCAAAACCTTCTCCTACCAGCAATTTAAAGTGCATTCATTGCAAAAAACAAGCACAACCCCCTGAGCAGGATAATTCATCATCCTGTTACATTTTTGTCCATGGAAGATAGCCATGCCTTAAAGCTTCCACAGCTTAATGAGCATTTGTCTTGTAGGTCTGGTAACAGCTTAAATCTCCTTGTAGTCATATAAATCTTGGTGCATTAAGATGAGGTGGAAAAGATCAAAATAAGTTGCCAGAGAACTGGATAATGCAATCCGAATAACTTTTGTATCATAATTTAAAATTGAAAAATATTTCCTGTGTATGTTATCTGAGTTAACTGGATTTGGTGGCAATGAGCTCTGCTGGTATCAGCTGGTTGGTTTAGTAATGGTGAACATCAGACTACTTTCAGGGTTCATATACAGATAACATGTACAATGAGATCTTATAAGGAAATTAAGGTCTGGTTTATAGAATTGTATTTTGCAGCTTTCTCTCCAGACTGTGATCTAAATGCTAGTTTTAAAATTTGTAGCATGTGAAAATTCCTGCAGGGGGAGGGGAAGAAAGAATTGTTTTGTTATATCCATAGGAGACATGAAGAAGACTTAGATCATCTAACAAAGGCTTAAACTGAAAGAGTGGAAATTTAGAATAGATTTTAAGAAAAATTTTTTGCCATGTGAATAGTGGAACAGGTTGCTTAGAGAAATTGAGACTTCCCCATCCCTGGCAGTGTTCAAGGGTGGGTTGGATGGGGTTTTGAGTAATCTGGTCTAATGGAATGTCCCCCTGCCCATGCCATAGAGGGCTGTAACTAGATGATCTTTAAGGTCCTTTCTGACTCAAACCAATCTGTGATTCATTCTATAATTCAACAATTTATCTGATTTGTAGTGCATTCACATATATTTGACCAATAACTGGCCAATCAAACTGATCATTTTCACTGAGGTCCTTTAAATACTCTTCAGCTCATCCAAATTTTTTTGGAAGAACAGTGCTCAAAAGTGCATAAGAAGCTCAGGTAAAGTGTTACTAGGTCTGTGGAAAGTGAAGGAATTTCTCATAGGCACTTGTGAAACCCAGCAGATGCCTCAGGGTAACCTGAATCCATCTGGCCTGCTTATCACCTTTATAACACTGCCAGTGCATGATGAGGTTTCTCAATGGCATGCATTTAAAAGAACAACAAGAAACAAACCAATCTTCTAAATTACTTCTTTGTTTTCATTTAGAGCTTAATTGTATTTCCAAGTCTTTCTTTAATGACCTTGTAAAATCATTGACTGCTATTTTCCTTTGTTTTGGTACATGCTGCTTTTAAAATCTGAGTCAGGGTTCTATATTAGAACACCCTATTCAGTAAGAGCAGGGTAGATAATTTAATTTTACATTGGGGTAATGTAATCTTCATGCTACCTTTCTGTTTTTATTTATAACTGAAGAATTCATTTCCTTTTGACCTTCCTCTACCTTCTATGCCCAGAGAAGAGAAAAAGGTTATAGAAATCTCTACCAACATTTTTTTTTGCGTGGTCACCAATATGGTTACAGTCCTATGCTGAAGACTTTCCTTGCTCTTTTCCTTACTCCACCTCCTTTAGTGCCTCTGCTGTTGAGTTAGTTTGTCATCCATAAGCTCAACAGCACCCAAGAGCCCATCAAGCTGATTCTTCCCTGCAGCTCATCAGATTTGCCTCTTCTCTAAATGATCAGGGCGCTACTTTTCTTTGGCTATTTCTGTTCATGAAGGTGCTGTGAGCCTGCAGGCTGAAAGCTCTTAGTGTATAGCCAGATTTAAGATTTGCAAAGGGCAATACTTTTTATTTCTTAATTTTCAAGGCATTGTAAATGCCAGGCTATGCAAATGTAGGACATGAAGCTTGGCAGAAGCAATAGCTCTTGGAAAACCTCATTAGAGTACCTCATGTACTGCTGGGGACAGAGCAGAACTATTCTTAAAGTACACTTTTGTTCAGAGGGCAATGCACAGCAACAGCTTGTTTTCCACTCTTCTCCATCACCCTCCAGAGTCCAGCTCTTTCCACTTAGAAGGACACAAAGAAATAGGCTTGGGAATAAACTCTGTTATGTTCCATTTCCTGCATTGGCAATAACCTTCTGGCCCATCTGTTAGGAAACCACACAGGATATGGAAAAGCTGGGTTCAGCTTTCTGGGGAAATGTGAGCCTGATTCCAAAAGCACAGCAGGTTTTGTATTGTAGAGGTACTTGAGAAAACTTCCTGGCCTTGAGCTGCTAGGGACAGCCATGTAGTGCTTTGAAAAACTGGTGGTGTGAATATGACTTCATATAGAATTACAGGATTACAGAATTGCTAATGTAGGAAGGGACTTCTGCAGATAGCCTAGTCCTACCCTCTGCTCAAAGAAAGGTCAACCAGAAAAGGTGGAACAGAGTCATGTACAGTAAGAATCTCAATATCTCCAAAGTATTCAAACACAGACTATCTGGGCAACATGCACTAGTGGTTTACTCTCCTCAAAGAAAAATAAAAAGGCCTTTTTTATGCTTAGATTGAATTTTCTTTAGTTTAATTTGTACCCATTGCCTCTTGTCCTGTAATGGGTCATCACTGAGAAAAGGCTGATTGCATCTTCATTACTCTACTCCATCAGGTATTTATAGACACTGAAAAGATGCCCCAGAGCCTTCTGTTTTATAGGCTGAGTAGTCTCAGCTCTCTTGACCTCTTGCATTGCAGGTGCTCCAATTCCTGAATGACTTTTACTAGGCTTACTCCAGTCAGTCTTTCTTGTGTTGAGGACCCCAGCAATGGATCCAGCACTCCAGATGTGCCCCCCAGTGCTGAGTAGCAGGGGAGGAGCTCCTCCCTTCACCTTCTGGCGATGCTCTACCTGAAGCATCATGTTATGCTATTGATCTTCTTTGCCACAGCTGCCCAACTGTGGTTCATATTCAAAGTCTTGCCTCTGCAAAGCTGCATTTCAACCTGTGGCATGTTGGCTCATTTCTCCAGCTTGTTGCGGTCTCTCTGTATGGAAGCACAACCTTTCAGTGCATCAAATACTCCTTCCATTTCTGAATCCCTGAAAAACCTCCTGAGGATTCCGTTTGTCCCATTTTATGGGTCATTTGTGAAGATGGTGAGCAGTTTTGGCTCCAGTCCCGGCGGTGCACCAATAATGTGTGGCCTCCAGTGGACTCTGTCCTGGTGACCACAACATTTTCAGCCTGGCACTTGATAACAGTTTTCTGTCCACCTTGTTGCCCATTTGTCTTGTCTATGCTTCATCTGTTTGTGACTAAGTTATGGGAGACTTCTTTTTTCTAGAATCAAAATGAAAAATATACACTTCTTTCCCCTTATCCATTAAGATACTCATCTTCTTATCTTACTCATCTCTCTTTTTGGTTAGGCATGATCTTCCCTTCATAATTTTGTGCTGACAACTCACAGTCACCTACTTTTGCTTAACAAATTTGGAAGTGCTCCATCACCTTTCTAAGGATCAAGTTGACGCTGACTGTCTGTCCTTCTCTGGATCCTCCTTTTTGCTGTTCTTGAAGATTGGAGTGATATTCTGTCAGTCCTTAGGAAATTCCCCCAGTTGCCTGGACTACCATGTCAAGAGTAGCCTCACAATGTAATCAAAGAGCTTCTCACCTATCATTAGTTCCCAGAGACTTATGTATGGTCAGTTTAAGTGTTACCTAACCTGTTTTCCCTCCATTGAGGGTCTTACCTTATCTTGTCTCAGAGTCTGAGATTCCTAAAGTCCACTTCTACCAGTAAATACAGAAGCACAAATTTTTCATAATCTTTCTTCTGCTGTTGATAGAGCTGTAGGAACTTTCTTACTGTTTTTGTCCCTTGGCAGAATCAGCTCTAGGTAGGCTTTAGCTTTTCTCAATCCTTACCTGTAGGTTTGGGCAGTATTTGTATATTCCTCCTGGTTGATCTGATGCTGCTTGTATGCTTCCTTTATATGTTTAAGTTTAGAAAGAAGCTCTTTGTTCATACATGCAGTCCTTCTATTACATTTTTACCAGGTTTTTGCATGCTGAGTTGGACCACTCTTGAGCTTGGAGAAGGTTCAATATGAATTTGCTCTCCACCATTTTTTTTCTCTTTTGTCTTTTTCTCCTGCCAGAATGCAAGATATTTGGGGTTGAAGTTGGAAATTTTCTGTGTGCATTTCTGCGAACTTCTTTTCTTTACAACATCTCACATTTATTATGGACAAAATGGATGATGGTTTTCATTTAGAGTTGCATATCAGATTTTAAACTAATCATGAATGATAATTATTATCTGAGCACATTCCAGGATGAACAAATATTGTTGATTCATAAATAATTGCAAATAAGAGAATGTGGCTCAACCAATTCTATAGCTGAAAGTTGTATGTTAGTGATTTTGGAGGAAATAGTAGCAGAACATTCAACAAAATCTGAGAGACTATAAAGTCCCTGGCAAAGACTAATGATAATTAATGAGTGGTCAAACTCCTGTTTAAGACTTCCTCAAGATAACCGAGCTTGTCTATGTGCACCTTGCTCCCTTGCTGCACCCTTCTCTGTGCTCCTCACTCCAGAACCCTTCTGAGCTGGAGAAATATTATGCTTAGATATCCAAACTGAGGTGCAAAAAGGTTCTATGAGCTTAGACGGCCTGTTGACCCAAGAGAGACCTTCTGCTTCTCTGTGTTCTCTTCTTCATTTGGATTTTTATTCACAGACAAATCCTGGCTGCAAGATGTTCTGTAGTTCACATGTAGATTGAACATAGAGTGGAAACAGAATGCTATGTTGTGATTCCCCTTGCTCTGTGGTTGAAAATGACTGAGTGATACCTAGCTCTGTATGAATTGGCAGAAGTCTTTCAGAAAGTCTTGATCAAGAAGAAGATGCCCACTGGCCTCAGCGGGGCACATTTATATCTTAGATGCCAGTTAGTATTATTAGAAGGTGAGTTTGCTATTCATGCAAGAAAATTTCCATGATAAACTGAAGAAGCAATGGTGGCTGAAAGACTTTATACCCTGTCCCTTATCTATAGTCTACTGTTTCCTATGTTTTATAGGATCTTTCCTACAATCTGCTATGTGTTTCAGCCCTCTGATTGTGAAAGATAAATTTTTTTGCTGGGTTTAGCTACACTATAACTATCAGGAGAACAGCAGAGCTACCAGAGCTCTGTCAGGATGTCTGTGTTGTGCCATTTGGATGGCAAAGGTAATCCATATCAACTAGCCCCAGTCTTCTACTTCATGATGTTCATTTTATCAAAGCAAGTTACTCAGAGTTCAGTCTCCTCTTCTGCATTGAGTGCATAGATCAAACCTCAGTGTATTACACAGTGAAATCAATTGGTATTCAGCTGCAGATGCTCTGCACGGTGGCAGAGACTTGTTGGCTGCCTTCCAAGGCAGGTTTCAAAAGGACTCTTGAACATGTTGAAAATAGAAGAGACGCTAAGAGGAATTATTTCTAAGTTAAGGATAAAAGAGACATGACTCTCAAAGTGACTTGAGGGTCTTTTACTGACCAATATTGATACAGTTTTCCTTAGAGAGTATATATCCCATTTCCCTTTGCTGCAAATTGTAATCTTTGGGTTTTTTTCCCATTCTTTGCTCTTAATCCTCTCTTACCCATCAGTATGCCTCCCTCCCTACCGTGTGCGTGTTCAGTCAGCATGGGCTGGCTTATTTGGTGCCTTTTTAAGAGTGAAATGCATGGATGGTCCTGTAACTTGCCCATTATGGTTGGGGATCCGGATCTGGGAAACAGACACAATACATCATTTTGTTTTGGATTAAAAAATCTTTTCCTGAACTGGAACGGGAAGAAACACACAGCTCTCTCTGAGGAGAAATCACACTCTGAGAGTTGTGTTTAATGTCTTGATGTCCAAGTGGATATTAGTGACAAGTGGAATTCCTTGGGAATTATTACTGGGACCAGTGCTCTTTAACATCTTTGGATTGACATGAACAGTGCTTTGAGGGCACCCTCAGCAGCTTTCCAACAGCACCAAGCTGTGTGGTGCAGTCAACAGGCTGGAGGGAAGGGATGCCATCCAGAGGGACCTGGACAGGCTTGAGCCTGTGTGAACCTCATGGAGTTCAATCCTTCCACAGAAGGCCAAGTGCAAGGTCCTGCACATGGGCTGGGACAACCCCAAGCAAACGTACAGGCTGGGTGGAGAAGGTATTGGGGCAGCCCTGGGGAGAAGGACTTGAGGCTGTTGGCTCAGGAGAAGCTCAGCATGTCCTGGCAATGTGCAATTGCAGCTCATAAAGCCAGCCATGTCCTGGGCTGCATCCAAGGCACAGTGGGCAGCAGGGGGAGGGAGGGGACTCTGCCCCTCTACTCTGTGAGGTGAGACCCCACCTGGAATGCTGCATCCAGCTCTGGGGGCCCCAGACAGTGGGGCCACTGTAAGAAGGACATGGATCTGTTGGAGCAAGTCCAGAGGGGACCAGGAAGATGCTCAGAGGTCTGGAGCACTTATTCTTCTATTAGGACAAGCTGAGAGAGTTGGGGCTGTACGGCCTAGAGAAGAGAACTAGCATCTTCCAGTACCTAGAGGAAATACAAGAGAGCTGGAGGACTTTTGACAAGGATATGTGGCATAGCATAAGGGGGAATGATCTTTAAACTAAAAGAGGTATGTTCAGATTAGATCTAAGGAAGAAACTCCTCACCATGAGGGTGGTGAGGCATTGGTGCACATTTCCCAGGGACACTGTGGATACCTCATTCTTGGCTGTGTTCAAGGCCAAGTTGGATGAGGCTTTGAGCAACCTGCCCTAGGTGCTAATGCTCATGTCAGGGGGGTAGAACTAGATGACTTTAAGGTCTCTTCCAACCCAAATAATTCTATGATTCTGCGATTCTATGAGTTGAGAGGAAGAGCTCTCCTGATCTCATGCAAAATAATTGTTAAATTGTTAAATAATGGTAAGGTGAATCATGTAAAAAAACACTTTTTTTTTTTTTTTTCTTAAAACTAGCACATAACATGACAAGATGCTTGCAAAACAAATAAGTGAGGCAGTTAAATAAGATCCCATCCCATGAAATTGCTGGAATGGTTTTCACTGAAAGATTGGTGAACACCCCTGATCTGTGCAAATGCTCATTTGAAGAAGTCTTCTTGTAACCTGTCTGAAAAACTGCAGAATGGCCTGTCAAGAGTCAGGTAAGAAGGTCAGTTTTGCCAGATGAAGTCTAACTATTTTTTGTCTTAATTCTCACAGTAAGTCCCCTCTTGGAATACCTTTGTGTCAACCTGTCTGAATCCTTTGTTCTTTGAGGATCTGTCATCTGAAATACAGGGTAATACTCCAGGTTTTGGACAATCTTTCTTCTTCCTGGTAATCTCAAAAAAACCCAGGGTAGATTCCAGATACCGTTTCTGTCAGAAACGGGTGTAATGAGCTCCAAGTTTAGTTAAAGTGACAAAATGTCTCATTGCAGTTGTTAACAATGTTTAAGAGATTAATGTACCATTCTAAATTCTAAATATGAATGTTTTCTCCTTAAAAAAAAAAAAAAAAAAGCCAAAACAAAAGTTGTAGGAGACAAAGAAAGTTAAAATTCTGGGGAAATCAAGAATTTGGAAAATGTTATAACCCAGATTAATCTCAAGATGTGGGATTTTTGAGAAGCTGGAAACTTTAATTATAATCCCATTTTCCTAAAAGCACATGGTTTCTTCCTTAGATCTATGAAATACACTGGTGTGAATTTTGTTTCTGTTAGGTTTAATGTCCTTGATCTGGCATTGTCTGGCTGTCAGGAGCAGCTAGCAAAGCTGTCCAGCATTTATTCGTCTTGGATAGGGATGAAAATGTTCAAATGTCACTAACTCTAATCTGGATCCCTATGACTGATATTTAGGAATTTTTTTTTCTTCTGGCCTTTTTTACAAACCCCTTTGACATAAATGAACAGTATTTTCTGCAACAATAGAAGGGATCTTGGGCAGAAAGAAACTCCAAACATTTTGTATGAGAGGGTAGGTGAGAACTGGATCACACTGCAGTGGGGAGGAATAGAGTGGGAAGGGGCACTGTCAATTTAAATTAGATTGGTAGATTTTTATGTTGTTGTCAAAACCTCTTCTCTCCTAATTCTAACAGTGTCTGGTTTGTATTTACTTAGGTGTTTAATTCAGCTCTTCTGACTTAACTTGAGTTCTGTTTGGCATGTGCACAAATGGCTGCCGTGAGAAGAGTGGAAACATCCAAATGGAAGTATCCAGGGGTCCATATGTTTTAAACATCTGTGTCTTGACTAGAGTGAAATTTGTAGGTACACCAAAGCACTTAAATAAGTGTCTAAATGCAATTTCCAAAGTCTAAAAGGATGAAAAACCTTGGTTTAATTTTATTGAATTATTCTTTGGTGATAAAGAAATAGAAACTGCAAGCAAGTGTTCCACTAAATTAAACTACTGTTTTTCACAGTTTCAACTAGGCCCCAAGAGTCAGGGAAACTCATTGCAACATCAGCAAACCAGATTGCCACCTGCCAAATTGTGCTCTGTCTACTTCAGAGCCAGAGCAGCCCATGTGTACTATTTAGAAACATTTAGAACAGTTGATGGAGCAGGAAGAAGGGAGGTTCTGGTCTAATATCTAAGATCATCAATATCGATGTGTGGTTTAAATTGTACCACAGCTGCTGCTCCTCCTGGCATTTAAAACAGTGCAAAAACTCTATGCCTGAGTGCTCTGGAATGTAGTCCTCAATGGTCACAATTTGTCTGCACTAACTGGGTCAGCAGAAGAAAGGATTTTAGTTGTTTGGATTTTTTTTTTTTTTTTTGGTATTTGCTTTACTGATAAGGACTGGGACAGACAGGCACTTTTTTTGAAATTTCATTCTGTTCCTTTGTTTCTGTCCTAGTTACTTAGGAATGTAGTGGTCTTCATGGCATTCCTGTCAAAGGGCTTTAGCTTTTGAAATAGCAACAAGATCAGCATGGCCACGTGCTGGGCTACTCTGCCAGTATCTGGTGTCTTCTCAGTGGCCCGTGGTGAAGGGAACCCTTGGGAATCGATGATGTGAGCATCTCTTGGCTGTAGGATGCAGCACTACATTGGCATTTTTGGGCAGATCTGCTCATTGCACCCTGAATTGCTGTACCAGTCTGGATAGCACTGATTTCCCTTGCCTGGTGTACTGCTGCATGATAGAGAAACAACATTTCTCAGATGTGCAGTTACTGCCTTATGAGCTTTATTTTAGAGCTCCACTTTTAATATTTCTTTCTATTATTAGTAACAAAAGGGGGACGCTTACCAGTAGAAGTGGCCTAGTCTTTAAAAAAGTGTCTGATGGTTTGAGTGAAAGCCACTCTTTTCTGATTACAGTAACCTGCATTTGAGCACCCTGATTTCCTGTTGTAGGGACTGCAGTGCCCTGAGGCAGTGGTTAAAGCAGTCCCTCAGTTTTGTTTGCCCACAAACACGTAGGAGCAGGCACTCAGCTGCCCAAGAGCACTCAGCTGTCTGTAGCACTCCAGAGCATCTCCTGCATCTTGCAGCAGTGCCCAGGCTGGGAACCCCACAGTGGTTTCCTACTGTAAGAAAGCTAAAAGCATTCCTACCAGCTGATAGACTGTAAAACCAGAGAGAGCAAAATATTTGCATACAGGGGCACAGACAAATGTAGGGATAAATGGAGATGTAATGTTCCTGGGATACCTCTTCCATCTCCTTGGATTTGTTGTCACTCCAAATCAACCTCAGTTTCTGTGACCAAGAGAATCTACTGGCAGTGATTAACCACAAAACCTCTTTTAAGAGGGAGAGATGGAGACAGCAGGGGATGGTTGCTGTACCTCTGTCTGACCTAAACATTATGTTTAATTTATGCTTACATCTTACCTAAGCTCTGCTCAGATGTGCATGATGGACTCATCTGTGCTTACAGGACTGATTTGAGGTGACAACAGAGAGCTGACGTTGCAATCAGATGGTTTTGAAGCTGCAGCTTTGACTTGCTTTTGCCATAGGTGGATGGACTTAGTTTAAAGGCTTCAGTTACTTTCCAGATGTCTTTCAGAAATGAAAGAAACAGGGCTTTGAATCTTTGGTGAATCTGGTGGGAAGAACTACCTGCAACTGAAGGATAAACTAAGCATGCTTTTCCTGAGTAAAGGTCATTTTTGATAGCCTGTGAAAAATAAAATGGTTGTCTTTCATATGCTGAGAATATACAGGATAGATGAACACTGATCCCTGGCAGTCCCAGGCAGCTGCTACTCTACTACATGTAAGAACTTCTTTCTGGCAGAGTTGATAAAAGAAAAAAAAGTATTTTGGAGCTAATTAAAATATGTCAAATCATAAAAATACTTCCAGAGAATAATATAATGAGAAATTAGACTCACTGCTTCTGTAAATAGTAAAGCAGTGACTATTTAATGATTCACAGGTTTAATTACAGAGAGGATGACATCTTTATTATAACAGAATATAAGTAATTATGCATCACAGGAGCTGGACTGAACTGTGCTCAGTCCTGCATTCTCAGCACGCAGCTGTGCAGAGCAGGTTGTCAAACACCCACAAGTCTGTGACAGTCTGCTTTTGTTTTGCAGTCAGCTGAGCATCTGTGAGAAATGGTATCCTTCCCGTGGCTGAGCAGCGTTTAATTGACCACAGCTAAAAAATTGGCAGGGTGGATTTTAAGCAGTCATGGTCTGAGACAAGAGATTTGGTACGATTGTATAGACAACAGAAGGTGTGTGCTGACGGACTACATATCTTTTAATTATTGTAAATAATTCTTGTTTTTCAATACTGAAAAATTTAAAAAATATTCTTAATTCTTTGTAATATACAGAATTTTTATTTGTATGAAACATACCCAACACCAAGTGAGTATCTCTGTAACAAGATTATTCAGGCCTCGTGCACAATGCATTGTCAAGGCAAGTGGAATAAGAGGAACACTTCAGAAAGACACAAAGTAGCTAGGGAGTTTTTGAGGGGGCGTAAAAAATGACAAATATACTCGTCCAGTATTTGTTGCTGTTATTTTTAATTTAATCTTTTATTATTTATTTTTTTTTTGTTCTAGCTCAATTGTCTCTATGCCAAGAGAAAATGTGTCACTATGTTCACCTATTTTGTACTTCAATGAGTAATTTTTGTATGTGCATAACCCAGCTGAAATCAAAAAGAAAAAGAAAAATATTGAAAGAAGGCAGAGAGAGAAGTAGGGTTCAGGGAAAAAGAATCTATTTAGGCAAACTTGCCTCAGTGTTACCAGTTTGTCACTAATATTTTACTGTCTTATCTATTAACAAGCTTTTCTTATTGTCAGATTAAAATTTTCCTTTTTGTGGGTTTTAGATCTTGGTAATTTTCCCAGTCTCAGTGGACTTGAAAAATTTGTTTCTTTCTTCTTTGCAAATACCATTCACATATTTTAAAACTACTCCTGTGGGATTCTTCTGCTTTTTCTTCTTTGCATCAAAAATCTCAGTCTATTCACCTTTTCCTCTTGAGACACATTCTACCGTCCTCTAGCTATTACCTCTCCTGCTTTTTTTTGGACTTGGAGTGGCTCATTGTGGTGGCTAAAACTACACACACAACTCCTGTCGAGAACTTTAATAAGTTACAGAGAGCAGAAAGATTGCTTCATGTGCCCTGCAGATTATATTGTTGACTTTTGTGCGACTTCTTTCAGATTTCTGCAGCACTGAAGGACTGTCTCCTAAGCAGTTTTCCCCCACTGAGTACTTGTAAAGTTAATAATTCCTATAAGAGTGAAATATTTTTGTGAATTTTGTTCTATGTTGTCGGGCTACTTTTTCAGTTTATCAGGGTCATATAGAATTTAAATCCCAGTTCCTTCTATTTTTATCGGCTGAAAATTCAGTCTCTACACATAATAATGACAAGGATGGGAGGGCAGAAATATGGTTAGTAGTGGCTCATGATGGACAGACTCCTGAAGGAACTGCACTTGATAAATCTGTCAAGTGTAAGTACTGTTGTACCTTCCTGTGTTGGTTTCACGCACTCAGGGAGGGCTCCATGGGGCTGGGGAGTGGGAGGGACTCTCCCGTCTCTGGGAGCTTCCCCTGTGAGCTGCTGGC
>JAOTQP010000001.1:81245500-81267412 GCA_026413545.1 Cichladusa arquata | reverse complement strand
TCTCTCTTAAGTGAACTGAAATGATTATTTGGGTGGATAACTGACTGAAGTGTTCTCTGTATGTTGTTGGTAAGAAACGTGAAATGAAGGGAGGAGGGAATAATCTGGGAATCTTATTCTGAATTCTTTTTTTGTGTTATTAATAAATTTCTTCTTGTAGCTTTTTAAGTTTTGAGCCTGCCTTGTCTCTACTCCTGGGTGCTGTCTCTAAAAGAAATTAAATATATTAAAATTGGCAAACCCAAGTCACACCATGACACTTCCTTGTAATTACTCTCTGACTGTGGTTCAGAGTGAGTTTTCTGTGTGACAAGAATTTCATTCAGGTCATTTTGCCTTAGCTCGCCCTGAGAATGTTGTAGAAGGTAGCATGGTAAGCCTTATTGCTGCTGCTCTGTCTACAGGGTGCTCTATTCCAGGCTAGATTCACCTGTTGTACTTTTTCTTGAGTCACTTGTATTTTTCACATACTTAAGTCTGTTACCTGACACTTCAGAGGTGGTATTTTCTCACTCCAGGACGAAAAAGGGTGTTTCTTCTTCCGTTATAAGATAATTTAATTGTAAACCCATTTTCATTGTCATTGTAATATGTTTTCTAGTGTTAAATTTCCTCAGACCACAGTCTGGACATTCTTCAATATTCTAAAACCTGTGAACTCTATGAACTAATTTTCCTTCTCACTACCTTGTATTACAGTATTTGTTGTGTTAATCTTTTTTGAATAAAACCCTGATTCATCTTGGTATTGAAGAGATATAGACAAACAGATATCCAGGTGAAATCCATCTGGCAGCTGTTATTTTCCTTGCAGAGCAAAATAAAACAGTAAGTCAAATTCAACCCTGTTTTAAATTCTGTGGGTTTCAAAACATTTAAAAATTAATATTTTTTTCCCCAGGTTTGCTTTTAGTAAGAACAGTAGATCATGTAATTGTAACCAGGAAAAAGAAACATTTTAGGAGGTCTGTTCTGTAAGGGAAATACATAATTACTTTGGACCTCCTGCAGCTGAAAATAGTGTTGAGCTAAAGTTTTCTTGATGATGGGGACAAGTGCACCTTCAGTCAGTCCACAGACAAGACCAAGTGAGGCTGGAGTGCTGATCTTCTGGAGGACAGGAAGGCTCTGCAGAGGAATCTGGACAAGCTGGACTGATGATCTGAGGCCAATTGTAGGAGATTCAGCAAGATCAAGTGCCCAGCCCTGCACTTGTGTCACAACAACCCCATGAAATTCTACTGGTCTGGGACAGAGAGGCTGGGAAGCTTCCTGATGGAAAAGACCCTGGGGGTGCTGGTTGGCAGCAGCTGAACATGATCCAGGGTGTGCCCAGCTGGCCAAGAAGGCCAGTGGCATCCTGGCCTGGATCAGCAGTGGTGTGGCCAGCAGGAGCAGGGCAGGGATTGTCCCCCTGTACTGGGCACTGCTGAGGCCACAGCTCCAGTCCTGTGCTCAGTTCTGGGCCCCTCACTGCAAGAAAGGCACTGAGGGACTGGAGCGTGTCCAGAGAAGGGACACGGAGCTGGGGAAGGGTCTGGAGCACAAATCTGATGAGGAGCAGATACTGGGATTGTTTGCCCTGAAGAAAAGGAGGCTCAGGGGGGATTTTATTGCTGTCTAGAATGAAAGGAGGTTGTAACCAGCTGGGGGACAGCCTCTTCTCCCAGGCAACCAGTGACAGAACATGAGGAAATGTCCTTAGGTTCTGTCAGGGGAGGTTCAAGTTGGATGCTAGTTAAAAATTCCTCAACCAAAAGAGTGGTCAAGCACAGGAACAGGGTGGCCAGGGAAGGATCACTGTCCCTTGAAGTGTTAAAAAATCATGTTGATGTGACATTTAGAGTCATGGTTTGGTAATGGACACAGAACTGCTTGTTTAGTGGTTGGACTTGATGATCCTAGAAGTGTTTTCCAACCTTAAAGATTCTATGATTCTATTACTTATTTTAGCCTTTCATTTAGGGAAATAAATTGGTCAAGCCATGTTTTTTTCTCTAGAAAAAGAGAATCTGCTATTCATCCAGTTTTCAGTCCTCTTCATTGTCTACTCATCCATAGTTCCTCAGTTTGCCTACAAGGATGTTGTGATAGACAGTGTTGAAAGCCTTGTTGAAGTTGAGGTAGACAATATCCACCTGTAATCCACACTAAATCTCCAATTGTGAATCAGTGAATTTGTGCTCCTTTGTTTGTAGAAGGCTGTTTGTGCCAGTGACTGTATTTCGTTGAAGGAGTGCCATAGAAATCTTCCAGGAGCTCAGTTAACTTGTGAACAAGAATGTTTGGAGTGAAAGTATCTCCCTAACCATCTTGAAGTTTAATTTCCCATAGCGTGCTCAGATAATTTTCAACTATTGCCCATAAGAAAGAGAAGCAATATGACACATTTTTTGATGACTGCAGGTCATTGTTCCTACAGTTCTTCAACTCTGGTACATTTGTGTGCAATTCATTTATGGTAAACAGGATGCTTGTGGGATCAATAACAGCAGGTTGTCTAACTGTTGGTTATAAAAAGACTTATCTTAAATAGTAGCAAAACTCAAAAGAACCCTGCACAAACAATTTCTTGTGCTATTGGGTTTTTTCCTTAACACTTACTAATCTCTGTTATGTAAAAAAATGTATATGAAGATTTCATTCTAAGGCAATTTGAAATAATTTTGGGCTTAATAGCTAAAACCTCACTGTAAACAAATCCTACCAGAGAACAATCAAGTTCAGACATGATTTAGAGGCAAAGAAAAACATTCACAAGATTTGGAAACATAATTAAAATTTCTCCTCTTGCAATTACAAAGGGAAAAACAAAAAGAAAAGAAACACACAGGCTTAAAAAACTGCGGGAAAGGTTTAAATGATCTGTAGTCTAGATTTTGAAATTATCTGTAACTGGCATTTCATAACTACTCGTAACTGAGGTTTTGAGTTTCCTTCAGCTGTGCTTAATTCTGAATTTAAAGAAATAGTTCCTCATCTGTTTGCCCCATCACTTGGAAAATCAGTTCAGGTCAGGATAAAAAATAGGCTTGTATTTAATAAGAGAGTATTGTCATAGAGTAGCTGAAGTTGAAAGAGACCTGGAGACTGCCATCCCCCAACTCTGCCTAAATAAGTGTCCTCTAGAACAAGGTGCTCAGGGCCATATCTATGTAGATTTTGATTAATTCCAAGCATGGAAACTTCACAACCCCTCTGAATAGCTTTTATTGTCTCTTTCTCAATTGTTTAGGATTTTTTAGAATATTTTCTTTGCCTCTTTCGCCTTTCAGAAGCAGCCAAAATTGTCTGTGCAGCATTATTTTAAAGCCGGAAATTGTATCTCTCTGGTCAAATCCATCATGCTGCTCTAAGAAATGTTACTAGAAATGACAGGTAGGTAATTTCCATGCCAGAAGGTACTAGAGAGCTTGATACTTGTAGATTTGGATTTTTGGGCACATATTTCAGTTCTGCAGTTCAGATTATAAAAATGTCATCATTTAGACAACTTAAAATTATATTCTTTCTACTTTAGTTTTAGAGCTGTAGGCTGTTTGGGCTGCTTTTCTCACAGAGAGAATACTCTTGGTAGCATCTGTGCCTGGCATTCATGTTTCTTGGATAAAGCTCCTGTAAAAGACTTATATAGAAATACAGGTCCTCAACCATGGAGCAGACAAGCACTCTCTTACATTCCATACCTATTAGTATTCAGACTATACTGATGGCTTGACTTAAATATGTGCTCATTTGCCTGAGTAACAGATGTCTTTTTCTATCACAGCCTCTGAAAGATCATTTTACATAAAAAAAAAATTTTGTATATATTTGAGAAGAAAAAGTCCTTCATATCTGATAAATTCATTAGCATATGTTTTTCTGAACTACAAATATTAACATATTTTGTTCTAATTTATTTAGTTTGTATCTCACTTAATTTTGAATGTCAATTATGCCACAAAAAAAGAGTATGTACTCTCATAATGTGTTGCTCTTTCATGGAATATGTAGTACCACAGAAGCAGACCACTGATGATTCACAAATGCAAGAAAGAATCTAGTTTTGAAAATATTCTGCAATATGTCTGCAATTCCATAGGTTAAATATATCTTGAAGGAAGCAAGCTGTTTAAGTGGATTAACACATTCTGTATGCTTGTGTGAGATCATGCTGATTATCTCCTGCAAGATGGTACAGGCATAATCCTGATAGTATTGAGGCTGACAGAGCATCAGGAGTTTCAGGCAGGGCAAGCATAAATTCATCTCCCTATTGCCTTTATCCTTTGGTCACAGTGGTGGGATGCTAGAGACACACATTGTCACCTAGGCTGGTCATATTTCAATCTTTAGCAATTTGAGGAGAGTTTGAGGCAAATCAGGTGTCTGGAAGTCCAAATATTTCAATTTGGAAACATCAGTGCCTGGGGAAGTTTGATAAGGTAAAAGGCCAGAGTGAGCAGGAGTTATTTAAGATGGAAGTGAGTTCCCCAGCCATCTAAGCTGTGAAGTTCTAGAAGAGCCTTTCAGCCAGAGGAGAGTTGTTTGCACAAGAACTGCTCAGAACAGTGTGTGAGATTTTCAGCCAGGATAAACTTGCCAACCTCTCATTCCCTGTGGAGCCAGCAGGAGATACTGCTTGTAACAGAAGTGTGGAAACTAGTTTAGGAAATTTGCTTTATCTTTTTCACTAGAGAGATTACCCTAGCTTGAAATAGCCTCTTTTCAAACCTGTATTGGCTTCATGTCCCCAGTAAGAGTAAAAGCTTTAAATTAATTATTTTAGGTATTTTTTGTGGTTGTATTCACTCTTTGCTCTGATGTGAAGCTAGACTTTTAAGCACAAAGTATGTCTCAAAATGCTGACCAGGATATCACTGGCCACCTGTGCCATCTTTAATAGCAGATCTGCTGTGTGTAAAACCCCTTCCTGCAAAGGTGCTTTGTTCAAGGTCCAGCACAAGCTGGAATGGGCAAGCAAGAATATCCTAGAGGTTCAGAAGGTTTTTGGTTAAATATGTTCATAGGCTTAGCCACGGGACAAGGATGAACTGATAATTGACCATTAGTTATCAGGACAGGGCCCTTCCTGAGACACAGTAGGTAACCCTACACCCCTGTTTTTCCAGCACCAAACGTTATGTGGGTAGTCATCCTGCATTTCTGCAAGAGGGCTTTGCTATGAATAACTCTTCAAATTCCTGAGTTTATATATGGGCACAACCCAGTCACACATCCCCAAACCTAGGGAATACTTACATGGTGCTTTTTAAAACTATATCTTAGCAGCAGAGTTAGCAGAGTGAAACACTGTTAAACCCAACCACTATCTCTGCATGATTTTGCAAATCTTCATCTTGCTAGGTTCACTCCCACATGTTGGTAGAACTTCTCAGGACATGCCTGAAGGATCTCTTGAGTGCTGAAACCTGGGTACTTGTGTGAATATTTTCTTGTGTGTTCTCTGGGGAAGGATAAGTATCAGATACCACTGAGGGACTTTATTTACACTTTAAAATAGGCATATGGCAACTGAAATAAACAGTGGGACCTTTATCCTACATACTTTCTAAGTTTTCTGGCGTTAAACCTGACTTAAAACTTCAACAGACCGAGTGAGATTACTTGGCATACGGAGGAAAGTGGGATGAGAAGTTAGATCCAGCTTTAAACTTTAGCTAGGGTGACAACTTGTGTAGCTTCAGATAATTTTCATTGTCATAAAATTTCAGCTATGTAAGCAAGTTTATACCAGAATTTTTCCTGTTATGTCCAAGGTACTCAGTTCTGGCAAGGAGGTTCCTTTGTAACCCTGTAAAATCCTACAATGACAGAGCTTCCCAGCCTGAAATTGCAAGTCAACTATTGCCTAATGAAGGAATGAAATTGCTATTCTATGCTAAATCTGCATGAGAGTGTCTATTATGAGACAAAAAATAATATTTAGCAGTCTGCTGATTACTTTTAATTAAGGAGTTGATGAAAAAAGTAACCTAAAAATGAAAACTTCACAGTTCGCTGCATAAGAGAAATTGCAAAATTCTATCCTTTAATGCTATTTAGGCTTGAGCATCACCAGAAACATTCTCCAGAGACCAGATCTTGTACTGCTCTTTTGCTCTAAGAGCCCCTGGAAGTTGTCAATAAATAGGATTTTTGTTTGCCGACATATAAGGCTCTACTTCTTTGTATTCAATTTTATTTTCTGGAGCTTAGCTAAAAGAAAGCTTCTATTTGAGTGCCAGAAATTAGTAATTGCTTATTTCTTTATAAGATCCTTGTGACAGACTGGATTCATCTGTTGAGAAAGAATGTCAGGTAGAATTTGGAATAACAGTCAGGTTAGATTTATCAAAAGAAGTATTCTCCTTCCTAAGCTTTAACTGAAAAGACTAATTGACTTTTAGAAAACAAAAAATGTGTGAGAATGACTGTAACATATCTGGAAGAAATGAGATTCTCTGCCTTGGACAAACACAGATAATTTTTTCTGGGAAGAATTGGAGTGACTTTTAATAGTAATTTCTCATCCATTCTCTCTTCAGTGTTTGGCGAGTATGAATCAACATTTAATCTACACAGGGAAACTAAGGCATAGAGTGCTAATCATCCTCAACAGTGGAACCATTGTCTGGATCCAACATTGCTGCTTAAGCTCCTGTGGCTGTGAGCAAGTGGACAGTCCTTCTGACTTAAGTGGGTTTGCTACCATGCCTGCAGATCATGATTTAACAGGAGCTGATAATAGAGATGAAGATACTCAGCTCTCAGTCAGGAAGTTAGAATGGATGTAGATTGTGGTGCTCACCTTTCCTGACTGTGAATGCCCATATCTGAACTACTCATCCTGTGCTCATCCTCTCCTAGAAGAAATGGGCACTTCTAGGGCACAATTCACGTGAATTTTCATGGTGGGTTGACCTTGGCTGGCCACTACATACCCACCAAGCCATGCTCTTACTCCCTGTCCTCAGCAGGACAGGAGAGAAAATGAGGTGAAAAGCTCACAGGTCAAGATAAAAGATTATTTATTAAATAAAAGCAAAGACTGAATGTGGAAGCACAAAAAAGCTAAATGAATTTCTTCTCTACTTCCCGTCAACAGGTGATTTCCATCTACCTCCTGGGAAGTATAGTCTTGCTATGTGCAGTGGTTGCTTTGGAAGACAAATGCCTTAATAATTAATTAGTCCCCCCACTGCCTCCCTCCTTTTCTGTAGCTTTTATTGCTGAGCAGAAATATGGCATGGAATATTCCTTTGGCCAGTTTGGATCAGCTGTCCTGACTATGTTCCCTCCCAGCCTCTTGCCTACTTCCAGGTTACTGTGCTTGGGAGTCAGTGGTGATTGGATTGCCACGATGCTGTGGGATCACTGCTCAGCAGCAGCCAAAGAGTTGGTGTGTTATTTCTTCAGGAGGAGATGGACCTTGGTCTGAGAGTGCTTTTCTCACTGTGGACTGCAAAATAGAAGGTTAGTTGGGATGCAGAAAACTCAGACTTTTCTCCTCTATTGCTTTGGATTTAGGAATATTTTAGCTCACCAGACCTGTATTGGATGGGGTCAATTTCTAAATAATTACTTTTATCTGAAGTTAGGAAGCAAGAAAATTTTATGGTTCTTCGTAATCAGAAATGTGTCACAGGTTTTTAATCTGACTGAAAGTGCAGAAATAATCTTTGCAGCCGCAAGTGCCTAAAACAAAGGTGCAAGGACTTTTCCATCTGCTGGACTTGATGAAGGTTGATGCAATCACCATGTTCTGCAATTAGCACTTGACAACAGCAGATTAATACTTACAGTGGATGCTATTAATGCATGCTTAACAAGATGAATAGTCTTGCTAATGAATCCCACTAGTCTCAGACATCAGACAAAAGTTTCTGTGTGTGCATGTGCATGTGAAAGTAAAAGCAAAGCACCATGGGTTATTGGAAAGCTATTACCAAACCTCTGAAAGCTGTAAATCAAAGACAGAACAGCTTCCAGTTGGTCTTCCAAGTCTGGAAGTTCTACTACTAATAGGTATTTAGTGTTTGGACTGACATATATAAAGTTTAATTTCTGTCCCAATGTACTGAAGACACTGACACAATAGTAAGGCATGGTGGCCAAGGACACATGGGATTGTCATTGCTAGTAGGAGGCCACAGACTGGAAGAATCTATCCTGGCATAAACCCATTTTGCATGCAGCTTTGGTAAGTTGGCCATTTAAAGTCCAAAATTAGGAAAGTTCAGGTGTCTACAGTTTAAACAGATGCCTTATGCACCACCATGTACCCTCAGTCTCAGTGGGGAATTATTTCCATCTAGTTTAACTGAATTGTATGATCATGGTTTGCTGTGGTACATATGGTAAAATTTGACCTTACCATATACAGAAAACCTCAATCAATTACCATGAGTAAAGAAAAATGACCTTGAGTCACACCAAGGTAAGAATCATGTCATAAGGCAGCTAATCTCATCAATTATCAAAAGGTAGCAAATAGTCAGAGAAGCCAAAGGAATGGTGGCAGAGCTTGCTGTGATGGGTTTGATGAGAGCAGTGAGCACTGGACTGTGACTGGCTTGGGCACAGGGTAGCCCTGGGGCAGCTTTATATGGACACCTCCTGTCCATAGGGAAAAGGTGAAGATTCACCCCAAGTATCATGAACTCTCTCTAAGATGTTACTGCAGGAAGCAGCGGACACAGATTGGAGATCCTGCACACCTTTCTGTCATCTTTCCTCTCTCTGGTAGGCTTTGCTTCTGATTCCTTAGAGTTGCCATTTGAGAATGTTTGCACCCATCACATTTTAGTCACACAGTACATACAGATGCAGAAAATCTTGGTTCCCATCTACCTACACAAGGCATTATCCAGCTCTGACCTTGATAGTTGTAGAAGTGATTCTGCCTTCCAACACAGGTTACAAAGGCTCCCAGCTTTCCAGTCATCTGCAGTCTCTGGTGTCCCATTGTTTGTCAGTGTCACATCTCTGGTGCCCTGAAGGACTGCTTTTTCCATCAACCTATGCCTCTGGCTCCTCTCTTCAGTAGCTGTTGCATCAAGATGAAAGAACATGAAATAGAGCTTCAGCAATTTCCTCTCTCTCTTGGCAATAGAAGGAGATTTTTGCAGGAAGGATAAGCCTTGTCTGTCTTCATCTGGACTTCCCTTTCCCTCTGCCACAGAACCTGCTGCTGCCTCTACAGGAAGACAGAAGACATCCATGGGCTTCCTAGGCCAGGGGCAGCTCTTTGTTCTTACAAAACTGCAAACATTCAAATGCAAACTAAACTGCAGAAGAAAGAGCTTTCAGCCATCCAGCAGGCTTAGATGTTTCCTTCTTCTGATGACTGTAAAGGGAAACAAGATTAATTGATTAATCTTATATTTATTTAGCTTTACAGTTGGATGCAGATGGTGATCTTCAGAGTGTTCAACTGCTGAAGCACTCATAGCAGGTTCCCTAAGACTCCACATCTAATCATAGTCAGAAGAAGCATTTTTATTTATTTTGGGAGTAGGCTGTAAGAATTGTATATAGATTTCTTTTGAGATATCATTATGTCTAAATCTGTCAGTAAGGGCAAGATAAAAATACCTACAGCAAGTTTCATTCAAGGATACCATTTCTTTGCTAAAATAGATATCATTCATCACAACAATAGATGCTAGAAATAGGAGTCACAATGTGAAGCATTAGTACACTAAATTGCTGCCTTTTGCATAAAATAATCACTGAGCCAAAGCAGTAAATAGCTGATATTAAAGCACAACATTTCTTTTTATATTCAATGTACTAAATATTTCTATTCTCTTGCACTTCCCTTGTTGCCTTCTCACAGTGCTAAAGAAACCAATTTATTCCTTTGCACTCTAACTAAAATGATTTTTCCTTCTGATATTTGTGCAGATGCCGGAGGCACTGCCTTCTCTATGGGGCTGAAAACAAGCCTGCAGTTCAATTCTGTTCTCACCAAAAAGGGTGATTCAACTTCCCAGTAACTGCATTAAGATGGATATAAATCCTGTAACTTCACTTCAGGCAAAAACTCGCAGCCTTACACAGACAAGACTGACTCCTTCTTTCAGCACTTTCCACATGTTATAATGAAAATGTTGTTTTTCCTTTTAAATGCTAGAAATGTGAGGGGAAGCACTACACTGGGATCTTACCTTCTGAGGAAGGATCACCCTTCAGGTACAGTGGTGATTTACTTCCATTTCAGAGCACAGAGATCCCTGTGCCCACCACCTGTGAAATGGAAATCCCAGATCCAGCTCTTTTCTCAACTTTGATATCTACATGTGTGTGATTACTGGAGCACACACAACTGATGCAAGGTGCCAGACCAATACCCTACCCTACTCTTCCTTAGCCTTTTCTGATCCATATGGCAGCTGCAGGCACCAGTGTTCCTCACAGGCAGTCCATAACTCCAGCCACAATTGCTGATTCACTTCAAATAAAGGTGGGAGTAAAGCTCACAGTTCAGCCCATTGGTGCTTTGTGGCTGGAGTCCTCTTTATTAATTATTTTCTTTAGGAGATAAATTCCAGACCATCACTGGAATTTCAGAGGTCTTATTTAGAAATGTATGAAGCCCAGAAATGCCCATTCTCCACAAAGGTTTGCTCATCACCTGGATGACATTTAGCCAAAAGCCTCCTGCCAGAAGAGTAAGAAAATTAATCTGCTGAGAGGTTATCAGCTCTTTCTCTGACTTTTTAGACTACTTTTAAAGATGATTCTCTTGAAAAACAGATTGTTGCCTGATTATTTCTATCTAGGAGAATTCTGAGCAGACCATGGGAATTCTGTGGGTGAGGAGGATCAGGGTACAGCACAGAAAGAGTCTCCCCCATCCTCTTTCTCCCAAGAAACAGCCAGAGAGAAGTGAAAGCCCAAAGGTTGTTCTTTCTTACTAACCCTCTGGTACAAGCCTAGAACAGCCTTTGGTACAGGACAAGGATGCAGAAGGAATTTCACTCGTGTCTTCAGGTCCAAATCCCTCCTAATTCACAGGCAGAACTCAGGGTGCAGCAGTAACACTGACACATTTTCTCTCTGCAACCTGAGAAAAGTAATTTGATTTCTGCATTTCATCTCCTCCTCTCTGCACAGCAGGGCTAATAATAACCTCCTCCCCGCTGTGCCGGGTTTGCTGCATTAGTAGCTGTCAAATACCTGTAGAAGGGGAAGGGGTCATTCAAGGGTATGCTGCTCTGGCACAGTGCAGCACATTGTGAAGATGCATATTCAGGAGAGTGTAATTAGGCCTTGCTCTGCCCTGGTAACAAGCTCATGGGGAACATGAGGAATGCCAGCCAGAAAAGAACTTTGCAGTAGCAGGACCCAAAGTCTCCAAAACCCGACGAGTGAGTGAGTAACCCATGTTCAAGTTCCTACTCTGGAACTCATACACCAGCTCCTTCCCTCTCTAACACCACTCATGCTTTTGGCCTGCTATTAACCCCTTTCCCATGCATCCACCTGATCCTGAACCTACTCAGGACCCACTGCACCATGTTTTCTCAGGTGGATTCTCTCACCGACATCCTCAGTGTGTGACCCCAGGAGCACAGCAAAAGAAAGCCAGAGGCATGGTTAGCAATCTGGGTAAAAGCTTGACAGAAGAAGTTAAAATTTACATATAGAAATAACTCTTTTCCAGACCTGTAACTGTGGAACAAGAATTCTATTTTGGACTCAGCAGTGCCCCATCTCCCCATGCTGTGCACACATTCCTCGTGCCCAGGCAACTCACTGCAATCCCTGCTGCAGCCATAGCCCCCTCATTTCCAGCTGTTGCCTCTGTGTCTTACCTTTAATTAAGGAAACTAGCCAAAGGAAATTCATTACCACTTGAGAGCATAAAAATGCCATTTTCAAAGCTTTCAAAATCCATTCAGGGTGCTGTAGGAGTTGAAGTTATTCTACTGAACTGAAGTGAACGAGGCTGCAGCATAGAAAATAATTCAAAGCAGAAATTTCTATAGCTGGACTAATTGCTGGAAGGTTCACATTCCTGGTGTGAGCTTTGTGTCCATTATGTTTTAGATCTGAACTGTTCAGGTGTTTCTCTGTGTATTACTGAAGATCAGGAAAAACATTTGAATTGGTCCTGTTCTTGAAGAGAACTTTAAACAGTAAGCAAAACATAGCACATGCAGCAGCAAAATTTCATTTGGGCACATACACACTGAATTTCCCTCATTATTGCAACATTTTTTTCTATATGAAATTCTGGCAGCAAAATGAAACACTAGCAAAAGAGCAGAAAAGAAGTAGATAAATTATGGTACTTTAGGGAAAAACTTAAAAGCAGTTAATAATTTGGGTTTTAGAATTAGATAATACAGTAGGATGCAATTAGAAAGGTAGGGAGAAGAGTTAGTTCATGTGTTGGTCTACTTAGCATTAATCCCATCCACTGTTTCTGTTCATATTAATCAGCACATTGTAATTACTGTGTTGCCTCTATCCTGGTGCACCCGATGCCAACACTTATTGTGACAGCATTGCATGAGGATTAGGAAGGGTTTGATAAGAAATGAAACAGTCAAGTTCAAACACTGAAACTTATTACAAGGGGAACTAAAGTAGACTAGAAAAAAAATTTCCACAAGTTTCCTTATGCAAAGGTGCTCACATTGATATCCAGACAAAGGTATGTTTGCTGTGCTTCTGCCCCCAGAAACTGAGCTGTCACAGGAAGCTGCGGGGCAGGCACAAGGACATGATGTAGTAAATATTTGTGTCCCTTTTAGATGAAGTGCTGAGTAGAGTATCTTACTCCCTCCAGTTAGTCCAGGGCTGAGGCATCTTTAGATGGTATGAGGCATCTGATTAAAGTGCTCCTCCCACTAAGTGCACACCAAGGACATTCCCATAAGTGCTCCACTCCCGAAGCAGCTAATTACACAATAAAAATGTGAATACTTCACGAGAAGTCAGACTATGGCACAAGGTAATTTGGACTCCAAGTCCATTCCTCTCACATCCAGATAACTGTGGAAATCTTTATTCTTGAAACCAACTAAATGAGAAAGAAGGCAGCAGTTTTACAGCACAGGTTATAAGAGAGGAAGTGTGGACAGTGGCCAGGGTATGATAAAGGATCATGAAATCATCCTGGGATAATGTTGGTGAAATATTTCCAATGACACAATGACATTTGGAATGCAGATTTTCATCCTTTTTATTTCTTCTCTCTAGTTGTGCCATTCCCTGCCCCCTTTTTTGTCCTTTTTTTTTTTTTTTCTTGATTTTTTTTTTTTTCTGGCTCTGCAGTCCATTAGGCTGCAATCCTCCTGCAATCCTTCTTCTTCTTCCCCCTACAGAGCTGAGTGGGGATGTTGTAATCAGCACTTCAGACAGCTTTTCACAAGAAATTGCCAACGGATTTAAAAAAAATCACATATCAATGACTGCAAAAAAGTCACTGTAAAGTGCTTGTAATCAGCATGGAAATTATCAGCAATATAATTACAGAAGACAGCCTTAAAGTATGTGTTTTGATGAATATAAACAGTGAATTGTCACCCACGACAGTTTCCCTGGTCTAAGATAAACCTTTGGATGCTCACAGTGCCCAACCCATGCAACAGCCTCAATGCTTCCATCAACATCACATCCATATTCCAAGCTATGGTAATGGTGTATGGGCCGTGATGGGCTTTTGAACAGGAGGCACAGGGACTCTTGCTGCTCTTTGTGACCTGAGGATCAGCCACAGGGAACACATATGTTAAGAAAGCGATGCCTGACCTACAGATCACACAACAAATTAAACAGCAGAGGCAGGAAAAGAATTACCTTGTTTTAGCACACGTCAGCTCATCAGGCTGAGCCACCATCCAGCCGAATCATCTTCCACGCTAGTATGGACGAATGTTGAGCCGAGGATGGAAATGTGGTCACCCAGAAATTTAAATTGCCTATTTTTACATGAGGTAATTAAAGATTTCCTTCCTTTTCCTGAAGAATCCCCTCGTTTGAAAAAGAAATCTGTAATTTTCCACAGAGAGTTGGAAGCCTCTCTTCCACACTCTGAAACACTCATAAAACAAGCGTCAGCAAATCACATGGTCTAAAACCACTCTTAAATAATCTCCTGCCCCTCTAACAGTAAGTCATTACTAGGTCATTAATAATTGCTGTTTAGTTTTGAATGATCGTGTTAACTAATTAGTCTATTAATTACTGTTAGTTCCAACAAATAGGTTAAAATATTTTAAATTTCTTCTTAAAATCGAAGAAGAATGACACATCTTTGACTCAAGAAAATGAAGTATGAAAGCATAAAAAATAAAAACATTTATATCTGAGTCTCACTGCAACTTGAGCAATAAATGAATCCCCTCACTCTTCATGTGCATAATCAAACAAAATGCAAATGTACCTTGTGAAGATAACTTCCTACATTAGTCCATTTCTGCTAATAATTTGATTACACTTAAAACTGGTTTACTTTACAAGACTACAGAAATATCCATTTCACCAAATTTTAGTCAGCTGCATGTGAGCTTGCCCCAAATATTCTTTGTAGCAAGTGGAAATAAATGAAACATTTTTAGTGAAATTCTTCTTATCTGTTGTACACATCTGTGAAGACCCATGACTTTAAATGCCTCTGCCACTTTCCCAGGCATTGGTAGCAACATGGACTTTGTTTGACTCTTGAGAAACTGCTAATCACACTGTATGTATAATTAGGCATGACTTAATTTTAAAATAAATCCCAAATGGGAGGTGATTCCTTACAGGATAATCTTTCATGTTAAGCACAACATGGATGTGTAACATAACAAGACAGATAACAAAGAGCTTTAAAAAATAGGTGAGAAAAATAATGACTTTAAATGTTTCCTAAAATGAAAAGGGAGAAAAGGTTAGCAAGACCATTTATGCAATAAAATAGTTATTGCAGGAGAGAGCCCTTCAAGAGGAAAGAAGACAAGAACAGACATTAACACATGTAATGACAAAACCCAAGAAGATCAGAGCACGGGCTACAAAACAGGAATAAGGTAAACCAGCAGTATCAGCACTGAAGATGACTTATCTGTGAAAAAGGATATAAAACCAGAATGAGGATGTCCTGCTTTGAATTTCTGTTGTACTTCTGTCTTGCCACTTACTTCACCTCCATTTCTACTTTGATTATATGACTATTCTATTTCTTCAGATTCCAAAAGATAATGCTTCTTTAGGGTGCAATAAGTTGTGAGGTTTTAATGAGTTATTTTTGATCTACTGGTTAGAAAATTCATGAGTCTGTGTTTGAAACATCACATTTAATTTTCTTTTCAATTTGATTTTATTGTTTAACATCTATGTCATTTAGTTTGAATTTTGCTGATATCCTAGCTATTGGATCATATTGTGCTCTGCTGTATTAAAAAGCCTTATGATATTACATTACATTTTTATGAGTAGGTTAATTTAGATAATCCTCGAAATGGAAGAAAAAATATCTAACACCATTTTATTTCATGTCTTTGGAGAAGGAGCATGGTTTAGCTGTTAATAGAGAGAGACAGGCACCTCTACATAACAATTTTTCCTTCCAATTTAATATTGAACTCTCTAGAATTGCCTGACTCTGAAAGGGACTTAAACCACTGAATTTGAGGGGATGATCGAATCTTAAAATGGTGGATACAAGGTGTGATGAATTCTGACTTGGCAGGAGGTAGGAGCTCACTTGTTCAAACACAAAATGGAAATTAGTTGTTCACAGATTTGAAATGTCTGAAAACAGTTCTATTTAAGGATTGAAAAGAGTTCCTGAGATAAAATGTTAAAAATCTAGCCATTGATTTTTTAAATTTTGGTTGTCTTGTCTGTGATAGATTGTAGCAGTAGATTAGGAAACAGGTGGAGTCAATACAATTACACTGAGGTAAAAAAAACTATGACATCTGAATTTACATAAATGATAAACGATTGAATGCCATGACTTCTGCAAGGCCATCATATTGCTTCCAGTTTGGAAGTAATTTGAATCCAAGGGAATTATTTTGACAGACAGCATCAGATTCTGACATATGGCAGCATAACTGAACTAAATTCCAAATTTCAAAACCTATTCACACCTATGACAAGCTAATAGCTCAGGTTACAAATGTGCCCCAGAAGAATAATGAAGCAGGGAGAGAGATAGCAATAGATTCTACAATTTGAGATAAATTGAAGCACCTGTGAAATTGCTACTGGTTTTCATCAGCAAAACAGTTGGCTGCACTTGGGTCTTTTATCCAGCTGCCAGTTTTGATTTCTGCCTTATTGTCACTTTGCAGAGGGTCCATGCAGCCTTGTGCCCTGACACTGAGTGTCTGACAGATATGCTGCTGATCATTGCTGCAATATTATACTCCACACTCCTACATCTGTCTTTTTCTGAAGAATGCTATTGTGCTGAGTGGGTGTAAACTGATAATAGGGCTAGCTGGCTAGATTATGTCATTGTTGTTACACTCCATGGCAAAAATATTCTGTGCTTTTTTTCTTTAGTGATTCCAAGCTTTTCAAACATTCTTAATGTCACTGGTATTAGCATTTACCCCCTCTGATTTTTAATGCTGATGAAAATTTTTAAAAAATTATATATAGAGGAGAACTTATATATTAAGGGGTTTTGCAGTTGACTATTTTTGGTAAACGTTTATTTGCAATTTGAAATGCCAGTAACATCTCTAATAATAGTTGAAATGGACATTTAAAGGAAGAGTCCTAAGCATTTAAGTCCAATCCATCATGCCTTTAAAACAAAACCATCCAAATACCTTCATTATGGAAGTTTCCTGTTTGAATTCTCTCAGTTCCAGGTTTATTTTAAATCCTAATAGAATTTGGAAAATTAAACCTGCACTTTCAATCTCTGGAAAAAATACTTTCATTGATCCAATTTCCTACATCTTTCCCATTCTTCTGCTAACTGGGAAACTCTCAGATGCCAATGGCTCTGGAAGAAGGGTCTGAAGAGACCTGGTGGAGATATGGTGTCACCCTTATCTGCCTGTTGTGTGTGATTGGACATCTGTGAGTATGGGACCAAGTTTTCTCCTGTAAAACCTAGTAAAAATGTTATCTCCAATCACAGAAATGAAAGATGATCAATTGGTGAGATGAGAGGAACAGCTGGTATGGGCTACTGTTGGTAATTCTGTCATATAGCTCTAGAAATGCTATTCTGTGACTAAAGGTTTTCTGGCTAGAAATAGAGGTAAAGAATCAAAGGAGCAATAAACAGCTGGAGGAGGCAAGGGCTTGAAGCTCAGGTCAAATGGACAGTGAAAGTAAGGAATGGACACAAGTTAGAACAAAAATGTAAATGTTTTGTAAAGGATACGAGGATACTATGCAAAGATATATAGTGACCAGGAAGAAATGTATGAGGAAATCAGAAAAATTATGATTACAAAAAGCTTTATAGAATAGTCTGTAATGATGATATATTGATATTGAACAAGTGAAGCCCTGCTGATACTGAGTACCCAGCTCCTCCCTGTCTCTGCAGCTTGCAGATCTTTTCTCTCCTCAGGAGTATTTGAATTCTTAACAATTGTTAGTATTGGCTGAATGATTGCAAATATGAGCTATGTTAATACTTTTAAGAGTACCATTTTCAAGGTTCCTATTCAATTTACTTTTGATGAATAAGACAAACTGATCCATCACTTTCAGGATGTAAGATACATATTTTTTATCTATGTTAGGTATTATGTTTTTGTTCTCTTTATTATCAGTAAAGCCTCTTTGTCCAGGTACAGGACATTTTTTTTAACTGCCCATTTCTGAGTTGTTTCTAGTGTGAGGTCTGCAGAGCCCGGCTCAACTCCATCTCTTATCATCCCATACCTGTAGTCCTTTCTGCTCTATCCTGCACTTTCACATCTTGAGACCTCTTCTATTTTGCCAGGTCTGTATTTCTGTATACTACATCACTGTGTTGGAAATATGTCATTTCACACAGAATGACTTTTTTCTGCCTCTATCTATATAAAACTGCAATTGTGCTGCATGAAGATCACAAAAGGAAAATAACTTAGCCACAGAAACCTAATCAATTAGAGGAATTGCTATTACAGCTACATCAAGTCATTCAAACTGTAGACAGGGCAAGAAAGGCTTGGACGAAGCAAGCCTGGGAATCTCAGTCCTGGGGTCCTGAGGACCCAGTATCTGGGCTTTAGATTTCCAGTAAAACAGGGCTCCACAGTCACATGATATTCCAAGTGGATGTTATATAAAAATATAACTAAGCAACTTAATTTCAAAGGAAAGCATTATTTCGATTTCCTTTGGCCAAAATTCAAGTTTGCTGATAGATGGATACCTTGTCTGTATAAGACAGGTGAAAACTCCAACCAATCTTATAACAAGAATATGTTTTATGATGCAAACCTCTTCTTATGACAAAGTATTTCAGATACTGCACTATTTCTTTACTGGAAAAGCAAAAACTCTCTGAAGCTGAACTCCTTGCTAGAATGATGCCTGAGTCATGACTTAATCACAAAAGCAGTGTCTGTTCTTTAAAAGGTAGGAGGCAGATGTTTGTGTTGGGAAGTTGGTCAGCTATGAAATAGTCATAATGCTCCTCAGACTGCTGAGATGTGGAGGTTTTTGTGAACACTATCAAGTCACAAGGGTAATTTTTGTGATGGAATTATCTAGATGCAACTTTTTGTTAGAGGTATGGTAACTACAGAGGAAGATTTTGTGGTATTCTGCTATACAACTCCTATTTGAGTCACAGAAAGCACACCATGGCTGTGGTCTGTGAGGCGTAGGAGAGTTCTGATGATTTTACCCTGCTGTATTTAGCTGTATAGACTTCTAGTCTCCCTCAGCTCTGGTTGGTGGGGCACAGTATTGGTCTTGCCCAATACCTGGTTTTGAAAAGAACAGAGCTCTTTGAAGTCAGGTCTTCATTTAATAAAGAATCTCTAACTCTCCCTTTTTTTTTTCACTTTTGTCTTAGTCTATCCAGCTTTCAAATTTTTATTCTGTGGACACATTCATTTGAGTGGGTCTCTTTATTGCTCAGTAATGTGATTTGCTCAGTAAGGTGATTTGGAGGCAAGTGACAGGCATAGGAATTATTTAAACCTAGGTTATCGTTATGTATATCATATTAAATCTGCATAACTGGACTTGGGCAAAGTGCCATTTATTTTTTCCTTACTTCTTTAACCTTCTTTATGCTATTTCATTGTACTCATTTTATATTAAGAGTGAGATTCTTCCCTGTCAATGCTGTTTATATTTCCAGGTATAGTTTTTCTTAATGACATATCCCATTGCTGCAAAGATAGGCAGGGTGTGAAATAGTCCATTTGTAAATTAATAGATGCTTTTTATGTCAAATATTTAAGAATAATAAATACATGAAGTCCAAGAAAATGTCATAGAGTTTATATTTTTTTTCTAACAGCCAACATTTGCTGTAACTAGCTATCAGCTGACCTTCAGAAAAATGGGGAATATATTCTATGACTTTTTTGCATTTAAAAATATTAGTCAATTATAAAGGGTGGATAATTGCCTGACCTAAGATAGACACATGGGCTAAGTAGAGACTGGGATAATTTTGCTGGAATAAGGAATTTATTAAAGGTAATTTTTTGGGAGCAAGTGGATGTCTGTTCAGACTTCAGCATGGTCATTTGTGAGGCTGTGAGATTAGCTGCCGATGGAGGATGGAAGGGTTGGTGGATGGATGGATGGATGGATGGATGGATGGATGGATGGATGGATGGATGGATGGATGGATGAATGGATGGATGGATGGATATCTGATTTTCACTCACTGAAGGGAGCTGAATATAATTTTCTATACAGTTTGCATTGCTCTTGATAACCAGGGAAGGCAGGTCACTGCTTTTGAATTATGGACTCCACTCCTGTATCTGAGCAACAAAGATAATTTTTCCCTATAAGTAATCTGCTTATTCATGTCATCAAAAAAGATCTGATGTGGAAAGGTGCTCAACACTTACATCTTCTGATGTGGTTCAACAGCTTGTCCCAGTCAGTACCTCGGAGAAATCCATTTGCTGGCTCTTTGACCATTTTGTGACTATACCCTGAATCACCCAAGTTTTGTTGCAGTGGAGTTTTGTTAGGTAGAAGCTGGGATCTCAGTGCTATTGGGCTTTCCTTTCCAAGTAATTCACAGTTTTCACTTCTAGAATTCTTACCACAGATCTGTTCCTGCTAACTAATGCACGTTGTTTGCTCTGCTGAGAATCTAGGACAGACTGTGTAATGGCCTTGTCTCAGGGAGCTGATGTGATACAGGTGCAATCACATTCTCTGTGGCTTTGAGATATCCATAAAAATTTCTAGGCATATTTGCATTTTTCATCTGTAAACCATAAATTTTAATGGAGTAAAACGTGACTGTATCCCTCCTGTCCAAACACTTAGAAAAATACTGTACCATTAAAAAATTAATGAAAAAGTTACTTGTGGGTTAATTCTTTTCCTACCAAAACCAGACAAGTTTCAGACTATTTCCTCTCACCTCCTGCTGTCTAGTACACCAACATTGTGTTCAAAAGTTGTGCAATAAATTAGAAAACATTTTTCTCCTGCTTATTATTGTGATGACATTGGAATCATCCACCAGTGCAGAAATGATGACAGACACCTAAAGCTGTAATTCTCATGTTTCCTGTTTTTCTTTTCGCTGATGCTACTGCTTCAGCAGTCCCAGATCTTCAGTTAGATAAAGTGATTTTCAAATTTAAAAAAACCCCTATCTGTTCTTAGTCAGCTGGATCTCTTCATTCATATCACTCAAAGCACATTAGGTACGCCTTTGAGCTCAAGGAATTTGGGGAATAAAAACTATGTTGTCTCATGGGTTCACTTTACTCTTTTTTCTGCACCATCTCCCTGGTGCAGATTCCCATGAGCTTTTAATAGAAATTCCTAAAAGTCAACCAAACCAGTCTGTCACACTCAGCAACAGCCTGAGTCTCCACTGGATCTGTTTACTTCATTCTGATACTTTGTATAATAGAAAATAACAAATATTGTTCACTGTAATGAGAAATCTAATGGCATTTGTGCAAAAGGAGAATGTTTCACATATTTTCACATGAAATAAAGAAAGAAGACAGGAAAAAGATAATCAGTTAAAATTTTGAAGGTAAATGACGGTTTATTCTGTTCTTTTAAAATGGGGAAAAGATCTTTGCCAATGCTTAGTAAATATGTATTAATAACTGGAAAAGGAATCACTTTTTTAAAAAAACCCCAAGGCTATCAGAAACAACCACCAGCATTTGTGTACTCCACATTGGCTGCTCTAAGTTCACTTTGTGGACTTAACATTTATAGATCAAGGATTTTTTAGATTTTTTGATCACTCAGAGCTTCACTGGGAATTTTATGCTCTCTGTTTTTTCTTGAAATAGTAGGGCTGAAGGAGTTTTCTGAAAATCTGATATTGGAAGAAATGCTGTATGTCAGAAATCTGACATTTTATCTTTATTTTATTTAGAGATTGATCCACTGAATAGATCAAACTATCTGATTGCCTCTCAGTCACTAATGGATTTAGCTTCCAAATACTCTTCAAGGTTAGGTAAATACTAAATATCTTCAGTTTCAAAAGGGAAAGAGAGATGAGGAGAGATTAGTAGTTTAAGTTTCCATGGTATTAAGCAGCCACTTTTTAAAGACAGTCAATAGAAACAACAGCTCTCAGCACTTCTGAAAACTGAGTCATAATGGTCTTAATTAAGTCACCAAGTAAGTCAGTATCAGAGCTAAGAATATAGCTGAGGTTCTGTGACTCTCTGTTTGATTGTAGACATAAAACTTTCTTTTTTTAGCCAGCAATCAGAAACGAGCATTGTTTGCAATAATTTTCATGCTTATAACTATCAGATTAAATGCAGTATGACTGTCTGC
>JAOTQP010000001.1:81207171-81242270 GCA_026413545.1 Cichladusa arquata | reverse complement strand
ACAAAAAACCCCTGCAGTCTGCTTTAAAAGATTCAAACATTTTCACCCTAGCACCAATTTTCATACAATAGTCCAATCTGCCAGACCCTCCAGCAGCAGCAGCAATCCTGCTGTAGTCCAGCACATACCAAAACAAGTGCTGTAGTGACCAAGGCATCTTCACAGCCATGACAATTAGTGCCAACAAATAGCTCTTGCATCACAACCAGCAAAATACACGGTTCATACACTTTTACCCCAGAATTTGCTATACTTCGTGCACTGCACAAAATGTCCTCCTGAATATTGTGTGGGTGAGACTTAACAACCACTATACATCAGAAAGAACTCACAGA
Organism: Cichladusa arquata; assembly: GCA_026413545.1. Classification (NCBI taxonomy): domain Eukaryota; kingdom Metazoa; phylum Chordata; class Aves; order Passeriformes; family Muscicapidae; genus Cichladusa; species Cichladusa arquata. The sequence continues at coordinate 81,241,935 of JAOTQP010000001.1, read as the reverse complement.
GGGAACCAGCAAAGGAAAGAAACCTGCAGTTATCAGTGGAAAAGCATTGCACTTCCTAATGCAACAGAATTCTAAATTAAAACTTCTAAAGAAAGCCTAGAAAAGGAATTCATAACCACGGGATTATTAGAATTATGGTCTCAGCAGCAACACCAGCTATGGAGTTCATTACAGTTTTTTTTCCTGCCCTCATTCTGTTGTACAATCACTAATCATGTTTTCTTCTCACTGTTGCTGTTCTCTCTTCCCCTGCCAATCCCCCAAAGCTACTAACCATCCTTCTTTGTGTAACTGATTAACTCAATGAGGCTGGACTAACAGCACTTATATGCTGTCTGTCTTGGATTTTATTCCTTCTTATCATTCTGGATGAAGGCCATCCACTTCCCCAGCTAACTCACCTGGGGTTCAAAAAACACGAAGCTTCTCCTAAAAACCTTGTTTCTGCAAAATTATTTTTCACCTCATGACAATGTACTCTACTTGCTGTTTAAATAAAGAGTTTCTCTTAAACCAGTATTCAGTGTAGCCAGTGCTGAAGGCAGAAATCTCAGTGTAGCTTCAGCTGTGTCTGTAAAGTGACTTCAGGGAATATGACCTTCAGGAGAGAGCTTGTTTCCTGAGAATTAGTGAAATTTATCTGTAGCTACAGAATGGAAATCATGTCCTACAAGAGCTGATTGTCCCCAGAGAGAGAGCAGACTGCAGAGTGAAATGCACTGGGTTATTCTGAAGCTAATATCTGGAGGTCTCCTCTGCTGAACTGTACAGAGAGGTGTTAGAATCATGGTTAGAGTTTTAATGGGATTAGGAAGGAGCAGTGCCTGCAAAATTCCCTGACCACCAGGCCAGCCTGGGTAGCTAGGCTAGCAAGGGATGTCAAGAAGTTGCTATTTCATTACACTGGGGCTCTGAGCACCTGAATTCAAGTCACCATTCTGCCATGCCTCTGTGAGAAGTTAAGGGTGGAATTCAACAAATCATTTAACACTGAGGATCTCAAGTACAAAAACTGATTTTTTTACTTTCCCTGACATTTTGGTTATCTCAGGAAGCAGTCTGTCAAAATAAGGCAATCCCTGGCTGCAGTGTGATGGCACTGAGAGGCTTATGTCAACTATTTTCAAGATTTTGGCCTGTAGAGCAGATTGGCCATGGCTGGAATATTTAGGGACAGTCTAGCATCTCTTTAGAGCTTTTAAGTCTTAAAAGTCTTCTACTTGCTTGTTTGCTTGAATTGCAAGTGCCTAATTTGCTGCAGTAAAGTGTTTCCATAACCCTTCAGGCACAACTATTGCTTCAGCTGAGGCTGGGGAATGGAGAGATGTTGGAGGAAACAAAGCCTGGGGACCCTTGGCACAGAAGACTGCATGGGGATTTAGGAGTGAAACATATGCCCAGAAGTGCAGGAATATTTCCACGTGCAAAGTTTAGGTGCTGTGCACTTTACCATGACATAAAGCTTGAACAGTTATCCAGAAAAAAATTAGGAACAATGAAAACGACAGAGTTAAAGCAGGCAGCTGTTCTTTAAGTGTCCATCTGTGGAATGGTATAACTGCACATTTTCATTTTTAGGTATACATGTCCTGTAATGATACCACTACTGAAGCCCTGAGGTTTCTTTGTAGGATTCAAAAAGTCAGAATCATCAAAATTCAGTATTAGGTAGTACCTACAAGGTCTCAAGTATTCACTCCTATTTTCTGGTCAATGTTGAGATAGGTAGAACAGCATTAAAAATTCAGAGTATTCTGACTGCCACCAAGCCAAATCTGACTGCATTAAATTTCAGATGCTTCTGAACTCTCTAGTGATACAGCCTTTAAGCCTTTGATGGTTGCTTTGATTCAAAGGACATTAGGCACTGTTTTTCCATGCAAATCCTCTGTACCTATAAGCTTCCAAATTGGGAAAAGTCTGAGTGGGAGGAAGAAATTTTCAGAAAAAAAGAAAAAATAAATTCCTATGGCTCTTGTTGCTTGGCAACCTCTGCCTTTGCCTCTGTGTTAAGAAAAATAGCTTCCTTTGGAGTTCGAGTCTCAAGCCTGGCTTGAACTAGAAACAAGGGGGAAATAAGAGAAATGCATTCCGTAGGCTAAGTTTTTCAGTAATTACAGAGCCACTGTTTGCCCATGCCATTCAGCCAAAGGAAATAGGGAAAGCAGCCAACAAGGAGTAAGAATTCATGATCCTTCCTGTTGGTCATAGGAATGAATATTTACACAGTCCTTAAAATGATGCAAAAATATAGGAGATGCCTTGTGGTGAGAGAATAAAAGATCTCTGCCCATTTCATGCATCAAAAAGAAGATGGAAGAATCACTTCATTGTATAAATTAATGAATAGGGGAAATATCTTGTATAAAATTATTTTTCTGTCTAGGACACAAATGATAAATGAAAACCAGTTCTATGCCAGAAGAAAGGAGACATATTTGTGCTCAAATTAAGTGTCACATTTTTAACAATGACAGCAATTAAGCACCACAACGAACTGTCCAGGGAATCTTGTATCCTTTATCACTTGAAGTCTTCAGGTTGAGATGGATGCTGTTTGGAAAACACACCTTAGCCAAACAGATTAAATACAAGGGAAACAAGCTGCAAGGAAATGTTATGCGATACACAGGGTATCAATGTGGCTTTACTGTACATTTACCTTGAAACAGAGAGAAACGCTCAGAATTTTTTCCTCAGTTATAGTGTGCAGGGAATGATTTCCTCTGTAGGACCTAGGACAGCCTGACACAATGGCTTCATCTCTGAAATGTGAGGAGTGACACACTGAGAGTTTAGGGGCTAATGTCATACAGGCAGGTAATGAAGTGACTGTTGGTACAGCTCTACTAAGTTCCTACGATAATTTAAACTCCATTAGAAAATGAAATATAGATCTGTAAATTTTATCCCCTTCCTCTTTTACTCATGCCAACCCATAGTTTTTATGTGGGAGCTTCTTAAATTTTCATCCCTATGAGGACAGCTGGATGCCAAAAAGTGTGAGGTACAGTACAGACAGAAGAATAAGAAACTTAAATTAAGACTGCTTCCTCAGATTCCCCCAGCAAATAGTGTCTCCTGATTTAAGAGTGCAATTGTCCTCAGTTTTTATGGTTGGTGAGGGAGAGAAGTTTTGCTCTTAATATGACTTCTCAAGATGTTCTGTAAGAGCAGCTAGAAGCTCTTGTAGTGAAGCACTTGCACTTGGCTAAGGCACAGAACTAATTCAAAGGAAGAAAGAATTCCTAACCCATAAGAATCTCAAAGCTTCAGAAGATATTAATTTTATTGGCTTTTGTGGGCATTGTGTAATTTTCAACACAATTAGCAGAAGCTGTAGCTCATACTAAAACAGCAGATTACTGTTCCACACCAAAAGCCTATGAATAAACATACATAAAATATTATTATTTTGTAACTACTGCAAATAGCGTATGGCTGTGGTTAATCCCAGTAGGTGCTGAAGCACCACACAGCTTGTTCACACAACCACAACCCTGGTGGGGTGAGAGAACTGGAAGAGTGAAAGCATGGAAACTCATGGGTTAACATAAAGACTTATGAGTTGAGACAGACCAAAAGCTGTGCACCCAAGAACGTAAAATAAAGAATTCTTTCACTACTTCGCATTCTCAGGCAGAAATTTAGTAACTTCCAGGAAAACAGGGCTACATCACATATAATGGTGACTTGGAAAGACAGATTCCATGACTCTGAACAGCCTCCCTTCCTCCTTCCTCCCCACAGCTTTTATTCCTGACCATGATGTCACATGTCTTGGAATCCCCCTTGGACCAGCTGGGGCCAGCTGTCCTGGCTGTGTCCCTTCCCAACTCCTTGTGCAGCCCCAGCCCCCTCACTGGTGGGGTGGGGTGAGGAGCAAGTGGTCAGTAATAACTAAAACATTCCTGTATTAATCACAAATCCAAAATGTGTCACTACATGATCTATGAAGAAAATTAACTCTACCTCAGCCAAAACCAGTAAACATATACAGGCCTGTCAGGATGAAGACTTAACCTGTTCCTTCAATTTTCAGAGGGTCATGTAAGACTACTTACTAACTCGTATGGTGAGGTATGCTTGATAAAGTTGGATGACAAGGAAGAGTTCATTTAATAAAGTTCTAGCAAAAAAAAAGGGAAGAAAAACGTTGGTTCCTCTGATGCATGATGACCTGGGAGCAGCAGTTGTGACAGATGAGTTAGGGACTTTAAATGGGCAGTCTGCCTAATACCCACATTGCAATCATACCCATCCATTCCCTCATTAGGACCAAGGGTCAGGCAGTCTGGAAACTAGTTATAAATCATGAATAACCGTCCTGAACAAAATATGAAAAATTGCTGCTAATTTAGACACTTATATTAGGTAGTACAAACTTAGTGTTAGGTCTGGTTTAGAGAAAATGGGAAAATGCATTCTGAAAATATGCCAATTGTCCCTTTACACAAATTTAGCATAAAAACAAGCTGTCTGTAACAGACTGTTTCTTAGTTCCGAGGTTATTGCTCAAGCAGGTTTTCATTGTTTTAGCTAAATCACATATATTTCATTTGGCTCATTTTAAATCTGAGTTAGATTTAGCAGGAATTGCAGCTAAAGTTCACAACAAAACACCAAAATAGTTGGCAAATGCTGCGTATTTAAAATGTCAAGTATATTTGCTTTTGTCAGTAAAGTGCCAGGCCATGAGAGTTTGTTTCACATCATGAATATGTGCTGGGTGGTTTCACACAGTCAGGACACCTGGTCAAAGTCAATGATGTGCAGATAGGAAGGCAATAGAAGAAACTGGTGGAAATGATGTCAGTCCATGCCTGTTGATGAGCATTTTGCATCTTCAGGTATGACCAAAAAAAATACATTAGTCCCTCTAGAACTGGGATGAAACAAGGTAGGGACTGGAATCATTATGAGAGAAAAACCTAAAATGGCATGCAGCCCAAATATGCTCTCAATAAATAAAAAGGGAGAAGCAGGATTTGTTTTAGTTGAAGAGGGAAAAGAGTATTTGTATGCCTTGGTCAAAGAATCACTCTAAACACTTTGCTAAAGAGATGTGCTCACTTTCTTACTTGTCTTGTGTCTCAGTAATATTTAATTACATCATAAAAGCAGAACAGTTTTTATATGATGGCAAAAGAATTTTCCCCTACTTTTGCACTGAACTGGGTGATTAGACTAATTGCCTCAGGCTAGAAAAGAGAACTTTAGCTTCTGAGGAGACTGTCTTAATCATGGGTCTCTCTGACACCCTCAGACCCTGAAAATCCTTAGCAGGAGCAGATCTGCAGGAAGCTTTATTCCCGTTTCATTGGTGCTGTAGCATGGCCTAGCATCTGAGTGATTTGATCTGAGATAATCAGTTTTGGACTTTGTTACGCACAAAGATTCTTAGTTAGGACATGGGCATTTGACTCCTTAATAGACACAGCTCTAGGTGAATTTTTCATTATAATAATGCTTACAGTATCCTGAAGTGCTCTCATTTTTCCTCATATATTATTTGAGTGCTGGTGGGGAAAGGAAGATGATTGTAAATTATGTTAATCATAGCACTGCCAGGTATTTCTGATACTGAATTATTTTCAGAACATGAGAAAACAGGACAATAAGTCAATTTAGAAACGAAATATAAGAAGGACAATGCACTTTGAAAGGAGTTGTGGTTTGCAAGATGTGTTAAAGCTATGGAATGATTATCATTAATAGTCCTTCTTCTGGTCCTTGATCAGGCAAGACCCTGATAACTCTGGCCCTGTTTTGAGCAGGGTTTGAGCCACAGGGCCTTCACATGCTCTAGTGAACTAGATTGTTGAATAATTCAGTGGTTTTACATGTCTTGATGAATTAGGAACTGAGACTGCTTAGATAGTAGCATGTACTAGCATGTTTTCCACCCAGGTCATACTAAAAGATTGTGTGTAAGTCTCATAGAAGTTCACAGTGATATTTTGTTCTTTAATCTTCTTTTCACATTCACTGTGTTCCTGAAGACCAAAAGAAGGACTAATAATGACAATCATGTGAGACTGACCCCCACCTGGCTAAAATGTCATTTCAGGCACTTGTAGAAATTGATAATGTCACCGCTGAACCTTTTCTCCAGGCTAAACAGCCCCAGCTCCCTCAGTTGCTCCTCATTAGATTTGTGCTCTAGGAACTGTGGTATTAGCTCACTAATTGTCAACATAATTTATCCACAGTGACATGAAGCACTTAACTTCTGAATAACAAACTTCACAAAATTTGTGGAATGGGACAGAGTAGTTTGGACTGGGCAGAAAATAAGGCTCTTCATTTTCCATAATAGAAGGAATGCAAGGATAGCTTAAGGAACTGTGGCACCTTTAGCACGTGCCCTGTAGATTAACCCCAACCAAGGTTTGGTTTTCTTTTCTGCAAGGGTTCCGTGGCTGAAGATTGCATCTCTTAGTCACGTTGCCATTTGGCCTTAGTCTACAAAAACAATTGCTTCAGATTATTTACATTTCAGTAAATCCATTCATGGGGCTTAATTGTTTTTTATGAACCTAGAATGTAGTCTCAGGAGTTCAAAAATCTGGAAGATTTGCCCACCTCTTGTACAGCTTTGAATAATTGGAACAAATCAGATTTGCTTTGTTTTGCAGAAGAAGAAACCACTCTGGCTGTTCTTAGGACTGCTTTTTAAGTATTTCCTTTTGATCTGTGTGCTCTCCAATTGATGCCAATTAATGTTGAAATGAAGCTTTCTATTTTCCCACCATTTCTCACAGCCTTTCAGAGTAATGGTCAGTGGACTGTAATATCTTGCCTGCCCATATCTTCCCAGCCATACACACATTTTTTGAGTGTAGGCAGTACTGAAACTTTAAAGGAACTTATCTAATTCCTGAGGCAATGGAAAAGCAAATTAGTTTCTAATATTTTTGTAATGGCTGCAAGAAAGCAGTTAAGAGATAAAAGCAAAATTCCCCTTTTCCAGAGAAATAAAAAAAATAGATTGAAACTTTGGGATTAGTAAAATTTTTCTTAGACAAGTCCTTTGTCTGAGCTACAACACCACAGAACAATACATATACATGCCAAAAAAGAGATGCTAAAGGATATTTTTAGACACTATTTGGAAGACCAACAGTGTAGAAATACTGACCTGGTTTGTGGTAGTAGTCTGTGCCTTTAACAAAGAAACATTTTCCTATTCATTTGCCTGTCTTTGTTAACAAAACAAGGAGATGAGTCTGGTTAGAGCTGAGTGCCCTAGCAAACTATTTCAAATGGGGAGTGACTTTATGTCAGGAGACACTCATAATCATCTTTCATTGTTCCTCTTTTGCTTTTATTTTGCTAATTGCTTCATATTCCCAGAAAAGGAGCACCTTTGGACTGGAATTAGAAATTCCTAGGAGCTGAGCAGGATGATTTTTTTTACATTTTATTTCCTGTTGCAGGAAGTTTTGGGTTTATTCCTATCTTAAGAAAAAAAAAATGTGCCTAACAATACAAAGAGAGGAAACCAAACACTATTTTTTGTACACTCAGAAATACACCTTTGGTATAGATGGTTGAAACCAGTTCTAGCATGATGTTATTAAAAAGTTGATGAAAAACTGAAAAACACTTCTACTTTCTCCCACAACCTCCAACTCGTCTGTGGAACTCATCGTTATATAATATTGCTGAAGCTAAAAGTCAGAGAAGAGTAAGGTGGGTTTTTAAAAAAGGAAACCTCATCCTTTTTCAGGATTATAAGGTTATTCAAAATTATGATAATCGACAACAAGAAGACCATGCTTTTTAAATGAAGCTATGAAAAGGGCAGGCTTACTCCTTGCAGGGTTCATGCAGGGAACAGATAGTTACAATAAGCACAGGATACTAATGAGGCATGTCTCATTTTTAATTTTTCAGAGGTCAGAGTCCCTGGTGCATATTCTCCACTGCTGGCCACCTGCAGGCTTTCTTACCACAGTTGGCCACAGTCTTTGTCAAGCACAGAATTTTGGACCAGCAGCATAACTGCTCTGATGATAATGCTTGAATTCCTTGGAATATACAGGAAGATATAAAAGAACTTGTGCAAAACTCACACCAACTATCATCTGAGGGGGTAGGAGTTTACTGGGATTGCTCATTGTAAAATATTGTAAAATTGAAAACAATCATATCAAGGAAGAAAAGATTCAGCCATTGCCTTCCAATGTCTACAAAATGACATGTTAAACCAAGTGCTGATTTGACCCCCAAAACAGGAAGGATTGGCAGTTACACATTCAGCCCTGTGGACAGAAAAGGGACAGAATATTAATATGCCCTATTAATTCTGTAGCCATTCTGTTTTGCAGTGGCAGTTGTAGAAGGCTTTTCAGATTCTTAAAGACTCCAGTCAGAAGTGAATACTTTGAGACGAAAATTAATTACAAGTATCCCCCTGCCTATTATAAATAACGTGGACCTAACTTCCTGAAAAGGATACATCAAACCCCCTCTTCCAGTTCTGATACTGCTTAAATTACAATAATTTTCAGGGTTGTAAGAAGCTGATGGATTGAATATAGTGATTTCCTGAACTCTCAGTTCTAATTAAAATTCTGCAGGCTGACAACATAAAATACGAGTCAAAGTAATAATCCAAGGTCATTTTTTTGTGCTGCATAAAGTAACTTATTTGAAGTGTCATGCTTATTAGGAATATCTAACAGACAACACATGCTACTCCTCTGTGCTTGCAGCCGTGTGATTTATTAGCTTGAAGGACAACTTTCAGCCATTGTCAAACAGACCTTGTCAAAGGGGAAAAAAGATATTTTGAAGCCTGATAAGAAACCTGAACAACACAAAAAAACTCCTCACAATGGGGCAATCAGAAAAGATTTTTCCATTCTCTATCTATTAATAATGTGAAGTATTTGTAACATTAATATTATATATTTCTTAATGTAAGACAGAGATTTAATGGGTACAGTGCCATGAACTCTACTGAGAAGGGGAGCAAAAATGGAGATGGACAGAAATCTCTCTCCTGTTGGTTCCAATTTTCTGCCTTTTTCCCTTCCAGGGACTGGCATTCACTATTGTTAGTTGTTCGACTCTAATAAGATGCAAAGTGCTGGCACATGTGAAATTCCAGCAGGTTATTTATAAATAAAATGTATGTTAGAACAACAGCAGAACTCTTGTAATGAAGAATGGGCACTGAAAATTTATGACCATCTCTGCCAAATAGATGTAAAGTATTTTCTTTTTTTCAAACATCATACACGATGCATTTATTCCTGAATCAGAATTAATCCTGACAATTTGTTCCAACATGCAAATCAATATGATAAAAAATGTTAAATTATTTTCATTTTACAACAGCATAATTATAATGAAGCTCTCTTAAGTGTAAGTTAGTTTCCCAGTCCTCAAAGGTTCTGAAAAGAGTGGACTTCAAATTAAGTTTTCTAAGCCTATTCTCATTGCATTCATCATGTCTTTGAACAGACAAATTTCAGAATATCTGTCTTGGAGGGTTATGTTTTATCTTCATCTAATAACTTATTCTGAGACTAAATTAATTGGGATTTTAAATCTTCAGTTTGAAATTTGTGATTATTTATCATTACAGTACTAGTACTTGCCCTCAGAATTGTAATCAAAGCAAAGGTAGAAGCTATGCTAGGAAAAAAAGAGAAGAGTTCCTCACCTGGGTTGTCAGTAATAACCCATTGTAAATTGGTGGCAAAGACAAGGCAGGTTGAAGTTTCCAAATACAGTAGTTCCAGTAAGCCTGGGGCTTGCTTATAATAAAGAGGCTTTATGTGTCACTGTCTCTTGGTTAGGGGAAACTTGACAGGTCCTATTATATTTCCTTTTTTTAAAAAAAAAAATAATTTAATTTGTTTTTAGCTCACAAATGGGATAATTATTGCATATTTTTACTTCTGCATTTTTTGTGTTTTCTTGCCATGTGCTCTCTTGGTTCAAGAAGTTTGCTGGATTTCAAAATAAAGCTTGAGAATGATCTGGCCTGGTACTAGTATTTAAAGAAATGAGCTTTGCTTTCCTGCAGTAGAGACTACAAGTGTGTTAGATGTGGTCATGCCCTTCCTGCCCTTGCATTTTGTGCCAGCTTTGACATAAAGTTCCTGACTTGGTATGCAAAATTTTGCCCTTGTGTGCTGCTGTGGCCATTATTTATCATTTCCAGGGGGATTTGGATGTTTTCTTCCCTGAATCTATTGCAAGTCTCAAACTTTGCACCTCTCTCTCGTGCAGAAAATGTTTGCACCCAGCTAAAGTATTAGACTCTGTGGATTGTGGCAAATAACAGTTTTCATCTCCAGTATTTGGTGGTGTGAGTCAGTCCTTTTCTACAGTGATTTCACAGCTCTCTGCAGTCCTGGGAGATTTCTATGCCCACAGCTGCCTGTGTTTTCCCATCAGGTCAGCATGCAGAATTACACAGCTGAAATTTTGATTTCCCTGTGAACACTTGCCAAGGTGGTGTTTCAGACATCACCATGTTTGAGATCCATCTCCTCTTTCTGGGCAAGGTGAAGCCAAAAAGTCTTTTACTTCTCTATGCCAGACTTGCAGGCTGGCAAGCAACATGTTTTATTTTGCACTTAAAAACCAAGATTAATTTCTTGGTGATAATAGTGCTTGCAGCCAGAAGAAAGAAAATATGGTGCCACAGTGCAAAGCACATCTCCTGCCAACATGAACACTTTGCTGCTCCATTTCTGACCCTATCAATATCTTCCCATGGGAAATATTAAAAGAAGCTTGCACTAGTGAGAGATTTCCACGTCAGGGGAGAGGAGGAGGTGTGGATGGTGTGCCACCTCCATGTCCTGTGAGTTCCTTGTGCCAAGTCCATTCCCTGCCTTTATGCAACAGGAAACAGAAATCAGGTATTCAGCCCTCTGGATAATGTGTGCAAGAGAGAAAATGAGCAAAAAGTTATAAAACTCTCTTCATTTCCACTTGTTTTATCATTTGGAAGGTAGAATGTCCCAGTGAATGAATTGCTTGAAGATCATATTTCCTCAAATATCTACAATCTTTGTTTATGCACACACAGTTAGAAGACATTTGTGCTTAGCTCTTAGCACATGGTGTATTTCTCCCATTCCCAGGCCATTTGCATACCCTTTATAAATAGTCTGAACAGGAAAATAAGACTGAAAGATTTTAGGTAAATTATTCAGGTGATCATGATGATTAAAAATAATTGGAGCTCCATTAATATGGTACCATAAAAAATAAAAAATGGAAAAGTACCGGGATGAAGTATGAAAAGAGAGACTTGAAAGGTTCAGAGAAGATAATTACACTTCAGTAATTTTGTATTGCAAAACACAGTCATGTTTTAATACTCTATTTTGTTAAGGAAAAAAACCTCCTGAATTTAATTTTCCCACAGCTACTATTGTCACCATTTTTAATACAGAAATTCCTATATTTAATTACTTATAGATTTCATATTTAAGTATGACATAGCTGAAGTTACAAAATGTTCATCTTGAAATCTTTTCACTTGCCTACTGCCAAGAAATACCATAAAATGGGGTGAAATCTATATTTTAATTTAGCTCCAAATGAAAAAATATGTTTTTTGAGGCAAGGCAAATATTTAAAATAAAAATACTATTTTTTTTCACAAAAATGTTAAAAGTAAAAAAATTATGATGATATATTTTGTGCATGGGTAGATGATTTTCTGTAGTTATTTTCCATTGCATATATCTTTTTCCTTGGCACATCATAGTGGAAACTTATCTGTCTTGTCTCACAGGGTGATCCCCAGTCACCTCACACTGCATTCTGATGCTTCTGTTGTTTCCAATGCTGCCCATGGTCTGTGGTGGATGAGGATGGGAGCTCTATTTGTCACTAATTCTTGCTCCTAAACCTTCTTCAGTTCCCTGTTCCCCTGAGAATGACTCTTCTCTCTTTCATTTTCACTGTCACTAGAGGCACCATTTTTCATTTTCTTTGTGTTCTAGTGATTTAGCTACACCTTGTCCTTCAGGGAAACTTCTGCAAACTCTGGCTTGGATAATTGCAATAGAGCCAAAACAGGGATAATACCTGCTTCTGTCTGAAAATCCTTTGTAGTATATTTTTCTGAGTATTTCTGAATAGTCTCCAAGACAGGATGCATCTAAAACTATGCTAAACACATCACAATATGCCTGCACTGGACAGAAGAAGAGCAGGGGCACAAGTTAAAGCAGATTACTGACAAAGTGGATGTTGCATTTGAGTACCTATTTGGGTCAAAAAGTGATATTACTGTGTTTCATTGGGTGCTGTCTCCAACCCACGTGCTTCTTTCATTGTTGAAGGGGCTCAGGCAGTACCACCCCAAGTACTCATAGTAACCATCAAATCTTTCACCATTTTAATTTTAGGTCTCATTTTATATTGATGAGAAGGGATGAGACTACACACAGACCATTTGGAAGAAAATCCTGATTTTGCACTAGTTCTGTATTTCTCTAAAGTATCTTGAGTTAGATAAGTATTTGAGTATTCAAGAAGTGATGTCCCAGCTGGAATAATCTTTAGCTGGGGTATAGTATTTGGGATGAAATATTTACTGATTTGAGTATTTTGAGATTGCATGCTTACTGTATTGATTTCTTCCAACTGCATAAACACCCATTAAATATACAACTACAAAATGCCTTCGCACCCTTCCAATCCTCCATCTGCTTAGTCACATCCATTTGGAATAACCCAGAAGCACAGAACAGACTAATATGTTCCCAGCTGTAGCAAATGTTCTGCAGTGCTCCCTGCTGTCAGCAGGAGGATGATCCCCGCAAAGGACAACCTGTTATAAAATGTGAGGTGTCCATCTCGTGGTCTGGAGAGCACCCCCAGCTTATGGCACATTTGGAGAGCAGTCAAGGTGCAAAGAGAAGGTGTTTTCTGCGTGAGGAGTAGGTGATTCAGAGTATTTTGGGTTAAAAGTAATGTTAACAACCCACTCGGGAGGCAGTAAATAGCCAGTCCTCTATGTAAGTAACATGTTTAGGTACTTAGTAGGAGGAGAGCAGGGCAAGAACTGTGTGAGGAACAAGAGAAAATGGTAATAAATTCTTCACTTGGCTCTTTACTGCAGCCTTCCCCAAAGATGAATCAAGTTACTCCTGTGAAGGGTAGTTTGATGCATTGTGCCTCAGAGGGGACGCCTGAGTGTACCCTCTTAGCTTCTTTTTTTCCTTATGGTTATTTTGCAGCACGTTTTCTGTTCATCACAACAGTTCGCTTTTCTCTCACTTTTTTTTCCCTGTTTGTTTTTTTTTTTTTTTTCTTTATTTATTTTTTTTTCAAATTTTCTCCCTAAGTTTCATTCCCTTCTTCATTTTCTTATTTGATTCCTCCTTTCCTCTCTCCATATACACAAAAAGAAGCCAAAGTACCTTTTTATTCTTTCAGCATCTGCCTAGTTCTTTGGCTTGGCAGAGTTCATGGGCAGCTAGATTTCCTTTTGAAGCTGAACACTGACTTTCAAAGTCAGATTGGGAACAAATTTTAATGCTCCTTTACTGAAGTTCTTAATTCAAAGCTAGAATTTAAGCAGGCCAGCTCTCTTAGAAGCAAATGCCACAGGCAGGAGGAAGGACAAATGTGATCTAAGTTGCCTTCCAAGAGACTGAACATCTAAGAACAATCACTACCCATTCCCCAAGCTATGCAGAAGGCTGGATTTCCTGGGCAGACTTATTCTTATTCTTATTTTAAAATCTTGCTCTTAGGACAAAGGCTTTCAAGTTAAGGACTAAATTTTTTTCAGTATTGCAAGTAGCAATGCACTGTGTTAACCAGTCAAAGGGCAGTCAGTGGGAGTGAAGCCTTTCGTTATTATCCTCAGGCTTTTGATTCTCTAATTTAAGTAGAAGTTTTCACACCAAAGGGGTTCCCTTCACCCCAATTATTTCTGCCTGCTTCTCTTCCCCAGCCTCAGTCTCAGAAGCATTTCCAACAGTTTGTCTTAAAGTCCAGTTTCTAATAAAACTAAGCCGGTGCTTCTTGACCTGTTCCAAATTTGACTCTTATCATGTGTTCGTTTTTTTTTTTTTTTTTTTTTTTTTTTTTTTTTTTTTTTTTTTTAATAATCTTCAAGTTCAGAAAGACATCTTCTGAGCAGAACAGAGCATATGGCAGAAAATGGAGATGAAGGAATTCTTTCCTTTCCTTCCTTTCTTCCCTCTCCCTGTTTATGCATCCCTCACTCTTCTCTTCCCAAGGGCCTTGTCAGAGACAGCCCTTCCACCCTCAGCTCCTCTGTAATGCCAGAGCTTGTTTGGTCTTTGCTTTGTTACAGATCCTGACACATTTGGGAAGGAGGATTTAAAAGTTCTCATATTACCTTGCCCCTATCTCACACAACACAAACTGCACCTCAATACACCTTTGAAAATCAAGGAATGACAGAAGGCAAAAAAATCGAAGAAATTGTAACTTTTATACAGAAACTATATAGAATATAGTTTATACAGAAATCTTAAACTTGATGGTGATTACAGTGACTTATTAGATAGTGTTGGTATGTGGTTTAGGAGATAGAAATGTAATGTGTTGTCAGCTGTCAAATTTTGCTTTTTTCTAGTGCTTGGCTGCATGAAGATATCAATAATTTGAAACAAAGTATACTAGAATAAGTGCTTTATTCCATGCTGAGAGACTGGTACTATTTTAAATAAATCAGCACACTCATAGCAATAAAACTCTTCACTTGAAATAAATCCTAGATGAATGATAATATATAGTGTTTCTGAATGCTTTTCACGAAATTAAAATTATATTCTGATCAGAAGCCAAGCTTTGTTTACTATGACCTCTTCTGATTCAGGTAGGAATGATGTTTCTCTTTCAGTACCAAGGATGAAGCTTGGAAACCTTTTTTATTTTTTTTTGACAATAATTTCCAGTAACCGTTCGGAAAACTTCTTGCTTTCCTTTTTTTCCTATTTTTAAATTACAATGCCGAAAAATCATAAACCTTATGCATCCTCAAGACACTCCTGTCAAAAAAGGAGAAAAGAGATGCTCCTAGAGAATACATGAATGCAAAGAAGATTAATTTTAAATTTGAATATTTCTTATGATGTGCAGATTGTTTGAATGATCTGCTTTCATAGAATGAGATATCTCCTTGTAGTTTGTCAATAAATAAAAGACAAGCACTTTTCTTCAATACCTGCAATCTTAAAAGACCAATAATCATCAAAGACAAAAGACATCAGGGATACTTACTCTTTGCAATTGCACTCCAATTCAAGTGTATTTTTATGTCTTTCTTTTCTACAGAAATGACATCAGAAGTTTCAGTCATTATCTATATGAGGAAAATGTGTTCTTTTTCTCCTGATTTAAAAACTTCCTACTGTTCGGCATCCCGCAAAGTAGTATTATTGAAGTGATAAATTAGATTTTATTGCTTACTGAGCAACGATTGGACTTCTGCTAATCATTTCTAATGAAGCATATCATGTTAACAGTGGGTTCCAAGCAAATCAATGCCAGCAATTTTATTTTAAGGAACTTTTTTTATAAATTAGATAAAGGAAATTAAAAAATATTGTTGCTCGATAAAATGTAAAGGATTGGAAAGAATATAGCATTTTTCAAGTATGGGGCATGAAAATAATTTTTTCCTGGCACCAAGTTCCCAGCAAGTTTATGTGTCAGAAAATATAAAACAGTAAATCTTTGTAGAAGAACAGAGGATGATTTCTTTCCTTTTGTTAGAAGAACCTATGTGGAGACAGGAGACTTGCCTGTGTATTGCTATTAGAGGATGAGATTTAATTTCACTGTCTCAATTAACACTCCAGACTCAAGCATTCTCAGGATCACTTGCTAGTAATTAATATTTTAGATAAGGTGAACAAAGTCCCAATACAAATAATGCCAGTGATGAAATACTGTCCTTGGAGAAGCTTCAGGCAACAGAAAGAAGTGCAAGTCTACAGTAGCTGCAGTTTTTAAATTTTGTTGCCCATGTGATTTTATATTTCTCTCCTCCTTGTTGAATACTGGCCCCAGGTCTGGACCCCAGATCCCCATAGATGTGCCCAGTGGGTCCCAGTCCTCTTGCACTCCAAACCACCAGTAATCACCGCTTTCTTCCTTACGTCCCTCATCTTTCTGACTTGAGACTTTTATTAGTCCACTTTTCCTATAACCTTTTCTCTCTATAATGTGCCTAATCTAGCCCCTGTGTGTGGCTGCACAATTTCCATCAGACAGAAAACTCCAGGAGATTATGGAAATAATGTTAATGTTTACCTTGGTGAGATAGACGTCATGAAACTAGCTGTGTGCCGGGCACAAAAACTAGCATAGATTTAATAAGAAACTACATTTATTTTCCTATAAAAGAGAACACTGAAAGGCATCATCTGAAAAATTTAATTAAATGCAGCACTGTGGAAGAGTGCAAGCACCTTTTCTTTCTGGGCTTGAATTAGTTTGCTATGTTATGGGGCTTTTGTTGTCGCTGTTATTGCTTTGTCACCTCTGCAGTGAAAAATTTTCCTGAAAGCATCTAGCTCCTTAAAGTGGGAATGGGACTGAGAGCTGCTCTTCTCCATGTCTGGGTTTCAGAAAGTTATCTGTACAGTTAATTGAGGAAAGGGTTTGGGTCTTTACCTGCCATAAACTCAGTAGCCAAAATTTAAGTAAAAAAATGCTGTGCTACCCAAAATGCCACTGTTGATGTTTTATGTAGGCATAGATGGTTAAAGACAGATACCAGATAAATAATTTTGTCATATAACTCTTTGAGAATTTCACAGAATAATTCCATGGTGAGTGATTTGCTCCCTTAAGTTCAAAATTATTTGTCACTTTAACATCAGTATGAAGGAAATATTTGATGAGAATCAGTATGTAGGTGATGTAACTAAGGAGAGTGCTTACTTTTATTTTCCTAAACCCATTCTCATTCTACTTTGTAACCTGAGAGTTTTTTCCTGTTTTCAATTTATTTTTCATCTCACAGACTCTGAAAGTGAATTTAGAAGACCTTTGAAAGAATTCTGGAAAGCCTTGGAGAGTCTTTTGAAGAAATCCATCCTATTATTTTCACAGTAACTCACATAAGAGAGGTCTGTGCAGTGCATAATAGAGACAGCTCTCCTAAACGTCTCCTTCTTAGGAAAACAGTAGATTCCAGTCTTTCTGTTTCAGACTGACCTTCCCCACATCCACTTTTTGAGGCTACTTGTTAGAAAAGTGGCATCTGAGGACACACACTTGTGAATTGTCATTGAGGGGGAGCACAGGACTCACTTCTCAGGCTCTACCTTGGTTTTACATGTCTTGTTTAGAGCATAGCAAAGGCACTGATACCCTGGCAAAGACCTGACAGGGAACATCCAGCCCAGAGTGCTTGGGTTTTATTTTATTATTTTATTTTATTTTATTTTATTTTATTTTATTTTATTTTATTTTATTTTTTGTGTGCTTATTTTATGGTACTGGCTGATGTTTGTGGTTCCGTAGGAGGGTATTGGAGCTTCTCCTCACTGCTGCATTGAGCTACTCAATCCAAATTAAAACAACTGCTGCTATAGGGCCACTTCACTTTTCCTTAAATTATTTTAAAGTTAATCTAATTTAATGGACTTTCACCCACTTGTCAAATTCCACCTGCAAAAATAGAAGGTTTTCGAAAAAAAAAAAATCTTCAAATCTTCATGAAGCAAAAATTTGACATGACAGCTCAGACAATGTTATAGGAAGTGGAACAGGACACATGAGAGGCTGGTACTTCTGTATATTAATTTATTTGTTATTTGTCTGCTAAAAAGTAACTCAGTGATAACAGTCTTGTTGGTACAGTAGTAAAACCATTCTGCTTAGTGCATCTACACTTTTTTCAGTGGGACAAATATCATGGTTACAAAGGGTATTCCCCAATTTAATAACCCCACCACAAAGAAATCCTCAAGCTGCTCCCCTACCTGCCGTCTAGTTGGAGACACAAAAAGCGGAGATCAAGTTGAGATAAGAACAATTTACTGGAAACAGCAATGAGATAATGAAATAAACAGTAGAAGCAACAATATCAATAGCACAAAAGTGCACGAAGAGAGGGTGATTTATATGCAAAATGCTGACCAAGTCTGAGACAATGAAAAACCCTACATCTGCCAAGCTTGCTGTCCCCACCAGAAAGGGTCTCCTTCCCAGAGTGAAAGGGAATCCCTTGCCCCTGCCCCTGGTCTGCTTCAGCCCTAATCCTCCCAGGCTGCCAGAGCTGACTGAACTTTTCAGTGTAGCTGAAAAACACAGGTCTAAACTACCCACCTGGGCTCATTTAGTCGCCATCTGGAGATCCTTCCAAGAAGGTGATTCATCTCATTCGCCCAGAGAGCTGTCCCTGAAAGTACCTGTCTCTTTCCATCCTCTACAAAGCAATCTTGGGCAATAAGCTGTAACTGCTCAAAGCCATCTTAGAGGCGTAAGTTTTGGAAAGCCAATGGTAAAAGCTGCTGCTTAGAAGGGAAGACATTGTGGCCACGTAGAACACATTATCCTCACCTCCATTTCAGAGATGGACAGGTTAGGCAAAGAGGCTGCCAATTGCTTACTCAGTGTCCTGTAGTCAGTTTATGGCAGTAATAGGTGCCCTATGAAATTCTGTAATTAACCATTAAATGAGCTATTAAGATGGCCAGGCATTTAAGTTTATATAACAGTATGATGTGAGTGATTGTGGGTAGTTTTTAACACATTTATAACTTCACTGATTGAATTAAGAGCTCAGATTTTAGGTCCTAATAAAACCAGCATGCAATATTTTGGAAATGATCTCCAGATTGCTGTTATTTTTCCTACTGATGCTTAAATAATTTTGATAGATTGATAAGTAGCTTTAAAAATGGTCAAACTGCATCTGACTTGGCATTTGGATATAACGACTTGACTGCAACAGATGTCATGTTTATGTTAGAATGATGCATGAGTCACACTATTCTGCCATGTTAAAAGAAACATTTGTTATTTTTAGAATTTGGCTTATAAACAAGCCACATTTCCATTTGCTGCCCAAGGGTAAAAGAGTAGCTGTCACTTTACTGATTGCACATACTGCACCATATGTCCGAACCCTGAACTCCTGCAAAGTTGGGTGGAAAAACCAAATGCAAAGTGGAACTTTCTTTCTCTCTCTCTTTGTCTTTTCAAGCATGAAATCTTTAGGGCATTATTTTCATGGTTGATCTCATTGTTTCCATCAACAGAGTGCAAGAATCAATCAATGATTATAAGGCTGCCTTATGTGTTTACAGTGGTTTTAAAAGGGACTGGGCTTTTCAGGAATTTGTACTCTTGACCCAAAAGACAACAGCATTTTTTGGAACTAAAGTTCTAAGGTTACCTAATTCTGTATCCCCACTGCTGACAAATTTCTGAAATTGTGCCTTCTAGGTATATTTTTGTGACCATAATATCCCTTATTTTTTTTTCTTGCCTTTTAAAACATAAAAACCATGTCTTTGTATGAGAGCTCCTCATCCTTTGCTGTAGTTTTTGTCTCACTGAGAAAAAATTTAAAAGAAGAAAGACATTTAAATTATACAGTCATTTTCAAGAAAAGAGCATTTTCATTATTTGGCAAGCAAATAAGATGGGAAGAATGTTGCACTGTGTTTTTGAAAGCACAAAATATTTCTTTTGTGTCCTGGTTTTTTTACACTATTTCATTACCTTCAGATATTTTTCCATTTAATATAGTTCCTGTAGTCATTATTTATCTAGGCTGAACATCCTCGTCTAAACTAATTCTTGATGCAACTCCGCTGTTTCTCTCAAATTGCAGCAGGGATGACATTATCCCAACTTTCTTGTTGTTCTATAAGGCAGTAGCTATTGTGAACAAAAAAATCAGCTCCCCAGAAAATTCTTCACGGAAAATGAGACTTGATGGACTGACCCAGACTCAATTCTAGATAAGATATTAGAGAGCCAACACTATAATCATAATTGGGAATGAAAAAGAGGGGGATGAGGAATGAAATAAAAGTCTATATGAACCGCATACCTATGACTAAGTATTTTTAAAAAGAAGTAGGTATCAATTTAGAAAAGAAGTGGATGGAAATTGGGAAAAGTGAATACAGAAGACCTGACCACAACAAAGACCTTGTTTCTATTCCTTGCAGAACTTTCTATTCCCAGTGCAGAACTGAAAATAGCCCCTATAATTTTAAAGTTTTTCCTTAAACATAGGGATTTTTTTTTTTTGCACTTGTTTATGTGTACATGTCAATATATATATATATATATATATATGTATGTATGTATGCATGTATGTATGTATGTATGTATGTATGTATGTTTTCAGATAAACATAGGCCTTTATGCTTCTTCTGGTGCAAGAGAGGAACAGAAAAGTTAATTTGGGCATATGCAAGCCTTCTGTTTGTGATGCTCAAATCACTTGTCTCAAATTGATTGTACTCTCAGAGCAGTGTCTCTGAGCCTGAATTCCTCAGTTGATTCACATATCTGCTGGTTAATGGAGAACCTGATGTCAGACAAATCACTTTTACCTCTTTTTAAGGGCTGGTAATTTTACACTGTCCTCAAACTATGATCCAAATCAAGTTAGCCATATGACTTCCAATAAGGGTCAGTTTTAATAGTAATTAAATGGTGTTTCTCGTCAGCTGTGAAATATTTCAAAATTCTAACTATCCCTTAGTATTGTTCTTAATATTGAAATCTGTCACCTTTTCTTCTTTAAGTGAACATAATTCATAGCCACTTTCTTTGGCCAGATGTCGCTTTAAATCAGCTTCATGTTACTCAGAAAAATATTATTCTCAGTGATTTAAATGTAACTTTCTTCTGCTTGCCATCATTGACAAGTCTGTCTTCATTTTTTTACCTGCAGTAGACTCATTTTGGGAAGGAAAATGAAGCATAGCAATGACTTTTGTTCAGCTATTGAAAAGGATTTGATTCTACATAACTGAAAGCAAGGAGAATTTGACAGGGTTTGAGTCCTAGTCCTGGCAGACTATAACTGTATGATAGATTTTTTTTTCATCATAGATCATGGAACTTATTATGCCAGTAAAAAGGCTCTAGTAGCATAGAACTGACTCTTCATGATGCTGAGAATCCATCATGTTCACATATACATTTACCACTGTGGCACCTTAAATAATTAGTCTTATTGACTGCTAGGGCTCAGGATGTGCTCATGGGCTAAGAGGCAGCAGATCAGAGAGGTGGTGATTCCACTCACACCATGGAATTAGGGGTGAGATGGGGGTCTCCTTGTCCATCCACAGGAGCTGGAATAACCCATTAGATTCCATCCTCCAGTGGCTGGCTTCTAAATACCAGGACAGCAATGCCTGAAAATATTAAAATGCCTTATGAAAGAGCAAGCATATGACTCTCAAATGTATTACTTAAAGTAACATGAATGGAAGCATTTTTTAACACTTGGGAATGACAACATTGCAATATAACGCTACTGTCGTAAGTTAATATTGTGTGCTTAAAAATTTTATGAATCATATCAGATATAATTGTTTTTTGTTTAAGAAATGTCTGTTTCTACCACCAAGTTAATAATTCACACTGAAAGCTTCATTGGATTTAATTATGGAATACTCTGAGCAAACCAAACAACCTTTTCTGCCTTTAAGGTGCCAGAGCAGGCATTGTTTCAGGGACTAATGATGAGGCATTGGATAATGAGGGAAAAATGTGAATCTGAAACTCTTACCACACTCAGGAGCTTAATGGCTTTAATTTTTACACTGCAGATGAAGTAAAAACTAATTTTTCACTTGAGTATCCATCCCAGTAGCACAACTGTTATAGCCTGTCCTGGAAGGTGAAATTTTAAAAACTGTTTTGCATTTGAGTATATGTTCATAGAAATTGGGAAAAAAAGAGCATTTTTTTACTTAAATAGCACAAGTATGAGGTTTTGAATACCACAATGAGGGGCTTTGAACCATTCTTTACAAAATGGAAGCATTTTAATGTTTTTTACATATTCCAAAGCTGGTGTTCCTCTCATAAGGTGTAAACAATGCCAATAGAATTGCACCAGCATAAAACATGACAAGAAAATAATTTGGAACAGAGAAAAATGACTCTTTGGAAATTGCTCTTTGCTTATGGACAGTTAATAGACCAAAAGGAGGTCAAACTGTGCACAGTTGCTGTTAATCACTGCACAGGCCCAGTTTCAGCAAAATGCCTTTGGAGACCTGAGAGCTCATGTCTCTGTACTTTCTTTATTAGAAAAATCCTACCCACACAGAAAAATATAAGGCAGGAGTTTAGTCAACCAAAAATACTGAAGCAGCAAAGACTGAGACAATGGAATAAATGGAAACCAAGAATCCCTGTAGAAAAGAGAACAAAAGTGCAACTAGGGATCCCTCCCATCCTCCTCCTACTAGGAGCCATGTTAAGTCCCAACACCAACCCAATTCTGCTAATGGTCAAAGAAGCATCTTGTCTTAGTTCATAAATTACAAAAATCTGCTCATAATGAAAAGTCTGGGTCCATCCATCATAGCTGGCATGAAGTGAGATGTGCAATGTTCCACACCCCTCCCTGCTGGAGCCTTAGTCCAGAAATTCTGTCAGTCCCTGCCCATGGAGCCCCAGTTGAGCCCAGAGTGACCATCAGACAGGAAGCTCCACCTGGGTATAGGGGGGTGTCCACAGGAGACCAGAGCAGATAAAATACATTGCCCCAAGACAAATGTAATAATTTCCCTATTGTCTGTTGGAGTGTATAAAATAGAAACCTCTCTGAGTCCCTCAGAGAGAGAAAAGAATGCAGGGATTGAATTAAAGCCTTCAGAGAAATTAAAATATATTAAGCCACACAGATATGAAGTGTAAGTTTTAGTTTTAAGTAAGTAAGAATATACTTTAAGTGTTTTAAGAGAGTAAAAAGCTCTAAAGCCTAAAGTTCAGTAACTTAGCTCGAGACATAACAAAAACATAGCAGAACATTGCTTGCATTTCTAAATAAAACAGATAGATTCATTTATGTGAACAGATAGAGCTATATGTGTAAATTATATGTAAGGACTGACACTACTTTCATACTTTAGAATTGAGCTCTGATAGCTGTAGGAAGAATGTTTTAGATTCATGTTTTTAGCTGATTTGATGATTTATTAGTAAAATCCCCTGTACTGGGGTGAGACAAGAAGAAGAAATGGAAGGAGAAGAAGAAGAAGAAGAAGAAGAAGAAGAAGAAGAAGAAGAAGAAGAAGAAGAAGAAGACGAAGAAGAAGAAATGGAAAGAGAAGAAGAAGAAAAAGATGAAGAAATGGAAGGAGAAGAAGAAGAATGAGAAGAAGATGGAGAAGATATGGAGAAAGAAGAAGAAGAAAAATGCCAGGGAGCTGCTGTTGTCACTGCTGCTTCTGCTCAGGACTCAATGCCAGAAATCTTCTAGCATGGACTTCAATGCTCTGAACTCTTTGCCATCAAGACTGATGTATTCATGCAATAAACAACTTTACAGCAACTAACAACTGCTCTTGCCTCTTTGAAGACCCAGACCCATGAAAAGCTCAACAATTGTCCTTTGATTTTATGACAGCTGAGACCATGCTGGATGCAAGGGCATTATCTATCTCTCTCTTTTCTCTCTCTCTTGCTCTCCTTTTCATCTCACAGTTTTCTCTTCTTGAAATATGGGTAATTTAAGGCTGGATGGGTTAGAGTTTGCTAAGACAATGTTTTCTGAGATGCTTTATTTTGGTTAAATGGTTAAGTTCTGATCTTATAAAGTTTTCCAGTAAAGTTTCATTTTTAATATCAGGGGAACTTTTGCCAAGTTCTCCTTTGCACCACCTCAAGCAAAAGTAGTTCCTTAAATCCTTTTTAAATAAATTCACTAAGAGAGGACCAGGGCTTTACAAGAGGCAGAACACCTCACATCCTTCCCCCTGCTCCAGAGTGGGGTCCCTCCCATGGGAGACAGTCCTCCATGAACTTCTCCAACATGAGTCCTTCCCATGGGCAGCAATTCTTCATGAACTGTTCCAGTGTGGGTCTCTCCTACAGGGTGCAGTCCTTCAGGAACAGGCTGCTCCAGACTGCTTTATGCTTTGTTTTTATGTTCCAAGATACAAGAAAAAGGTGGGAGAAGAAAGAGAAATCTTAAGATCTCCTCTGTAGGTCTCCCAGAGACAGACAGCTTTGACACCAGACATGCTGATGAGAAGGAGAAAAAAGGCTCAGATTCCATTTCATGTACCAGCTATCATATAGTAATTACAGCAGCTATATTCAACAAGACCAATTGCATTTGCCACTTCAAAATGACTGAGTCAACACAGCATAAACCTCAAGAAGCTGGAAACGATGCATGAACTAGAGTTACCTATCCTTAAGTCCAGTCACCTCTTTTCTTCTGGGTAATCTTAGAAAACCATTTCCCATCTAGGTGTAAATGTGCTCTTAGTGTTTTTTTTTTTTTGGTTGGCTGGTTTTTTTGTGGTTTTGTGTGTTTTTTTAAATTTGTTTTTGTTTTTGCTTTTTTGTTGTTGTTTTGTTTTGTTTTGGGTTTTTTTGGACAATTTTAATTTTCTCTGCAATATTTGCTGTTAATAATTTCAACTTATGGTTGAGTCTTCTTTCAAACATGACTGTAGATACTGTAATAAAATGTTATTTTACCAGGGTCACCACCCCTGGAGGTATTTAAAAGATGTGTAGGTGGGACACCTAGGGACATAGTTGACCTTGATGATCTTAGAGGTCTTTTCCAGCACTAGGCAAGAAGAAATGGCCTCAAGTTGCACCAGGGAAGGTTTGGGTTGGATATTAGTGAGAAATATCTTCACTGAAAAAGTGATGAGGCATTGGAACAGACTCCCCAGGGAAGTAGTGGAGTCACCAGCCCTGTAACAGTCCAATAAATGAGTAGATGTAGCACTTCACTATATGGTTTATCGTGCAGAGTGGTATGTGGTCAAAGGTTGGACTTGATGATCTTGACAGTATTTTCTAACCTTAATGATTCTACCATACTGCGATTTTAAATGATTATATAATTCTATGATCTCAAAAGCAGTGGCTGCTGATCATATGTGAGTTATCTCCCTGGGGTGTCTTTAAATATTTCTGTTTTCTAGTTTATTCTGTTATTTTAGCTGAGAAACACAAGAACATGGACATAAATGTAAATATTGCAAGCCAAGAGACTGAGAGGGACAAATATAATAGGCATACCAGTTATTTAATGAAATTTGGGACATCCAAGTTATTTTTTCCAAAACACATAAAAAATCCCCAAAACAATCAGCTTAAAGCAGCAGTCCTATTTCCCACAGAACTGCAAAGATTGACAAGGTCACAGCACCTACGAACAGTCTCATTCTGCTGTTTTGTCATCCCTTTGTACAACAAAATGTTTCTACCATTTTATTGAAAAGGCAGTACAGTTAACCACTGACTAAATTCCCCATAAATGACTAAGGATTGAATGAAATCTATTTTCTAGAAACAATCCTTTATATATTTTATGTAATATTATTCTTCTGTATTAGGCAATGCTAAAGTTCACTTTACAGAAGTAGGCTAATAACTGAGCATCCCGCCACAGACAAACTAGTACTCATTCAGTGGTCAATGTAAAACCACTGAAAGCTTACAAATTTAATATGTTGTATGCTAAAAGTAGATTGCTTAGTTTCCATCCTCTGCTAATTATTCCAAAATTTCCATCTAATTCAAGTTTCCTGTGTTCTTAGTAGACAGAATAAATTCACTCATTTTTACTGCAGAAAACTTATTTTTCTTTCAGATAAATTCACTGATTCAGAAAAAGGTTCAACAAGTATACAATCCCTGGAAAGGGGAGACAAATGCTTTTGGAAATTTATGTACATGGGGAAGAATTTTAGTTGCCTGTACTGGAATGTCTCTCTAGTATTATCAAATAGCACTTCTAATGCTAAAATAAGGAAAGAGACCAGTTATCCTGGGAGAAATATTTCTTGTATGATCTTTTTCCTCCTCACATATCTTCAGTTCAAAGTAACTAGTGTGAATCTCTTCTGATTGCAAGTTGCAGTTTTTCTTCTTTGAAGCAAACTCCCTATAAATTCTGGTAAAAATATCTCCACTCTGCCATATTAAAAATAATTTGATTTAAAAGAAAAAGAAAAACAACAGAATTTTGAAGTTCAAAATTACCAGTGCTAATACTGAGGCATGGCAACACAGCTACAGTTCTGGGAAAAAAATCAATTCAAAACAAAAACTACACAAAAAAATAGAGAAAAAAAATATTTTCTTCTTACAGTGATCTTTCATTCACTTACAATTTATGGGTTTCTATTTTGCAACTTCTTTGAAAGCATATTAAATGCCTTTTAGAATATCCCTGGGCAAAGAAAGGACAATGTTATGCCTCCTAGCCTTTAAAATATGGTGCTGTGTACTGAGTGCCTGCTGAGGGTGCTTTGTGCAAATTAAAACTCCTGACTTCTGCCAGTAAAACCTGTGAATGAATTACTAATATAGATAAGCATGTTTGAATGCCCAAGTACATTGCTTGGCATCATTTTAGTGTAAAGTATCTACTAGTGTAGGCTATTTCAATATTTAAAAGGAGCTTATGAGAAAGATTGAGGCCTTTTACCAAAACCTGTAGTGACAGGACAAGGGGTGGTGATTTCAAGCTGGAAGAAGGTAAATTTAGACTGAACATAAAAAAATTATTTTATGAGAGTGATGGTGAGACACTGGAACTGGCTGCCCTGAAAAGTTGTGGATTGCCACAGACATGTTCAAGGTCAAGTTGGACAAGGCTATGAGCAACCTGGTCTAGCAGAAGGTGTCTCACTCCATGGCAATAGATGAACTTAAAAGTACTTTCCAACACCACCCATTCTATCATTCCAATGGCCACACCTAGAGAGGCTCTTACTCCATCAATTTCTACTGAAGGACTCTCCCCTTAAGAAAGACAGTGTAAGTAGAGATCGTTAAAGCATAAAATCTTCCACTACATCATCCATAGCTCAGTGCATTAGGACTGTAAAGGAAGATGACTCAATTTGGCAGGCCTTGGAGAAGGCATTCTGAAGTGGAAAAGTTATGGTGGGAACTGTGCATTGCTCCTGTCATAAGGCAAGGTAAGTAAGAAACTAAGAGACGTGGAAGAACACACGAGCTTTAAAAGCAAAAGCTCTTCTTCAGACCTGAGCAAGAAGCAGGACATTTCATTTCAAGCAGAGACTGAGAACAATAGTTCTAAATTTAACTTTCTTATGGCAATGCATAAGATGGGAAAAACTACTACATGATACATTTCAAACAGACCATGGTGTTAGTAAGTGGGGGTGTGATGCAGTTATTGCTTCCTTTGAGATACGGAAAGGTGGCAGAGTGAGCAGATCTATCTTTTAATTTGACAGAAAAAGCTGTGTCTGTACATGAATTTTAGCAGCTAGATGAATTACATATTTCAATTTCCCAGTATTTTTGAAGGAGATGGGAAGCCCATGTTGTAAGTCACCCTGAGGGCTCAGTACTGGGATATTATAGAAATAAAAGGTGCTTTGCTACTTGTAATAGTCTAGTTCTGTTCTGATGCTTTCAGGACTTTGCACAGTAAGTGTTCAGTCAGCTACTGGCATGTCTATGCCAGGGAGTGCAACACTAATGCAATAATAAAAGTTTTCTTCCTACAAGAACTATAAAGGCTGTATATATCTGCCCTTGAGAAACTGCTATGTGATCTTAAATAACTCAAGGGGATCAGGAATTTTTTGTGACAAGGACCACATTTCTGATGCAGTATTGCTTTTACCTATCACTCTTGAAGCAGTTCTGCTCTCCTGATGATATTTTCTTTTTTTCCATAATCATATGTGGTAACACTCCCCTTTTAGATTTCCTCAGAGTCTCCCATCTCTGGGAAAAAAAACAAAACCAGAATCATATGAATATATATAATGATTTTTTAAAAGATAAGGGTGTTTCTTGCTCATCTTTTTCTTACCCTCCTTCAAATCTTATACATATTCTTTTCTACTTCTTTTCAGGTAGCAATTTCTGAAGGAGGAATTTTCATAGTGTTGATAGGTCCTTGTTGCCTAGGAACACTTTTCAATTTGCCACTGTGCTGGTATTTAGGTCACCAGTGAATTAATCTTTTAAAAATTATAGCTATGTAGTCAATCACCAATTCTGAACTATCCCACTGAGAATTTGCAGTACAGTACTTACTTGCTTATGGATTGAAAAGTTAAATTGAATGTTCTGTTTGGAAAGAAATTCTGTGAAAGAGAAAAAAAAATGGTTTTCCTTTATAGTAAGAAAATATCTACACTTTGCAATAATAAACCCTGATATTTTCTAACCTAAATTGAATTTAACAGTGTTGTCTAAAGGACAGACGTTGCCCCATTAGGGTTTTCACATAACTCCCTTCACTTCAGAAAAGCAGAATCTGTTCTTATCAGAGCAAAGGGAATTCAGTCATCTTTCTTTGAAGCCACCTTCTCAAGATCAATGAAACTTTTCCATATTTCATGCTGCTATATATCTGGGAGTAATGACCATCCTTCTGTAAAAACTAAATAGTCATCATTTCTGAAACATGAGAAGAAATGAAAAAAAGAAAACTTTTCTTAGTTATCAAGAAAGTTATTTCTTATGTCAGTATTGCATTTTGAGCCTCTAGAACACAGGTCTACTAATAAATTAGGGAAATTTGATATGTTCTGCTGATATGTTCTGCTACCTCATCATGTTACCGGGAAAGAAAATTTGTAATTGAGGCCCATCTCTTACCACCTCCCCGGTAATTGAATCTGCTAATTCCTGGAATGCTGTAAAGAAAGAGAAATAACTGGATAAAACATCAATTGGAACATGCCTCGAGTCACCTATTTTCCCCACCAAGGATGAGTTCTGCCTATTGCCCTCAATATCTCATTGCTCATATCTCAGAGCTCTCCAGGGATGCCCAGAACTGGATGTGGTATTCCAGGCATGATTGTGGCAAAACATGTACAAAGGGACATTAACTGCCTTGCTCTGTAGTGCATCTCCACATATGCTGTCCAAATCAGTAAAGAAGTTTTAATTATCAGCAGTTACTTCAAAATAATTCAGGAGATAATAAAATGAGTGTAATAGGCACAGAACACCATTTCACTTGCACTGAGCTATTCTGTCTTCTCGTTATTAAATAAATAATGTGACACTGAATTTAGGAAAAGTTACGGACTGAATCCTCTGCTGGTGCTTTTACCTCATTGTTGCCATATGTCATCATTCCAGAATCCTTCCCCAATTTACTGTTACAATGATAACTGTGCATGGCACTAAGGGGAGAGATCCAAAAATGGCCCAGGTAAAGGGTTAAAGACAAGTCTCAGGGGAGACCTTATTGCTCTCTACAGATACATAAAAGGTGGTGAGATGTAGCTAGACATAGGACAAGAGTTGACTGAAGCACCACGGGAGGTTCAGAATGGCTATTAGAAAAAAATTCTTCATTGACAGAGTGATTAATCAGTGGAACAAACTTCCCAGGGAAACGATGGAATCGCCATTCCTGGAAGCCTTCAAAAACAAGTGGAATTGGCAGTTTGCTATATAGTTTATTGGGCATGGGAGTATTTGGTCAAAGGCCGGACTTGATGATCTTGGAAGTCCTTTCCAATTTCATTCAGAAACACAAATGGTTCACACTGGAGAGTGACTTCAAGTGAATGAGTTGAAAAGGATAGTAGTTCTAAGCCACACTCTAGTCATTACAGCGTTTATGAAGCATATTTCCTGGTGTTCTCATGAGGAATATTTTTAGGTTGATTGGGTTATTTGTAAAGTTATGTTATATTATGATTTATTATGTTATTTTATGATTTATTTGGGTTTTATGCCTTTTTAAATTCCATTTTTGATGAAGGTGAGCTCCAAATAATATGTCAGACTCTTGATCCAAAAAAGGACACCAAACAGGTGAAAAGCACAAGTAGCCCAAAGGGGAAATAACTTAACAGCTTGGTAGATTGCATAATTAATCAAATCTTTAGGGAAATAAATCTAGAATTTCTGTACTTAAAAGTGTTCTGGTAGAAGATGCTGTGATTGAATGAGGAAAGGAGGAGAGTGGGCTATTGTAAGCAAGAGTAAGGCTTTGTGAAAACTCTTTATAGTGATAATTGATGAACTGATGCTTGAGTTCCAGGTGAAAAAAATCCATTTTATTTGAAGTAAGATTCTCTGATCATATTTACTGATTCTTCCATTTAAACATCCCCTAAGAGCTACTGGAAATAGCTATTCACATTTCCCCCACATTTTTATCCCTGACTTTATATTACTCTGAGGATAAAACTCCACAGATCTCCTTTGCCCCTGTCAGTCGGATAGAATTGTCTCCTGCCATGTCAGGACAGTAAGTGGAGATTGAAGGAGACTCTGCCTCTCCCATTATGTGGGAACTTCTCACGTCTCCTTTTGTGCCCTTCAGGAGGTGCACAGTCTTTTGCAGGACATTCAGGAAACTTGTCAAATCCTGTTTGAATAGAGTAAGAGTAATTGGGTGCTGACTTTTGAAATGTTATTTTTCATTTCTGTAAGAGACAAAGAATAACAAGCTGGTATTACAGAGAGGTTGTCAATTGCTCTCCAGGGGCACTTGTGCTCCAGCAGTTGACAGGTAATCTTTGCAGACTGTGTGTCATTCGTTAAGTTCCTTGGGAAACTTTGGTGTACGAAGGGTTATATGCTCAGTGCTTGTTTATTTTTTGCTAAAATAAACATGCAAACATTGAAAGGAGTGAAAGAGCAAAAGGGATTTCTTTATAAACACAATTTTCACTTGCATTTGTTTAGCATTATTCCAAACTGTCCTGAAGATACAGAAGAGTGCTGCATATTCAAAGGCTTTCAGCACTTTTGAGTCAATGCAGACATTATGGGGGAAGATTTCCATAGCAACAGAATTAAAGAAAGGAAAATATGAAAAATCAGTGTTGGATAAGTACATGAGGAAATGCATATATTGGTGGTTGGAGGGGAGGGCAGATTATGAGGTGCTATAGAGCAAGCAACTGAGCTCTGATTGCTATTTTTTCAGAGACAACAGAATCACCATGAAGTCCTCACTGTCCATTTAATCAGATTTGCATAAAAGATCCACTTGATCATACCACTCTGACTGTGATTATTAATTCTATAAAAATTAAGATCTTAGTTATTTATTAATATTCTAAAGGATAGTATTTTTTTCAGTAGTATAGGCTTCCTATACAATTGAGCAGTGACCTAAAATGACATATGTTGCTTCCCAAAGACCTCAGAGAAAGCATGAACATGCAGTGATTGTCTTGTCAATTAACAGACACACTGATAACATTCATCAAACACTCATTCAGGTGTTTTATTCAGCTGTATTTCTCATTTATAAATGCCCATTACCTGAAAAATAAACTATTTAAATCCAATATAGTTATATTTTAATAAAAATATAGATAAAAATACAATAAAATGATATGTTACTATGTCTTGAATAAAAGATTACAGAGGATTATAACAATGGCTGTAGATTACTATTGAGTAAGGTCCATAGTCAAGACAGCATAAAGACAGGTGTCTCAGTAGGAAGAGTGAATGTCCAGGTGTGTCCAGCTGCAGTTCACATTCTAAACAAATATTTTTCATTGATATTTCTCTGTGAGAGAAGGCTCCAGAGAGACCTTAGTGCAGCCTCTGAGAAGTGAGCCTGTATAAAATATGGGCACAAACTTTCCAGTGGGGCTTATTGAGATAGAACAAGATGTAAAGTTTTCAACCTAAAAGAAGGCAGATTTAGACCGGATGTAAAGAACAAAAATATATAAAAGTGGTGAAACATTGGCACAGGTTTCCCACAGAGGTGGTAGATGCCCCATTCCTAGAAATACTCAGGGTCACTTTGGATGGAGTTCTGAGCAACCTGATCTAGCTGAGAAGGTCCCTGTCCATGGTAGCGGGGGTTGGACTGGGTAGCCTTTAAAGGTCACTTCCAATCCTGCTATGATTCATTAATGGACTTAATGCTAGGTTAAGCTGGACTCGATGATATGGTTGTTTTCCAACCTAAATACTTCTATGATGCTATGAGATGTTTGAACTGTAAGCAGAAGAAAAAGGAAACAAGTATGGTGGGAGTAAAAGGAAATGTATGGCTACAGGGGAAGGAGGGTCTGGAAAGGCAATGGATGACTCTGGAGCTGGAACTAGATGATCTGTAAGGGTCCCTTCCTACCCAAACCATTCTATTCTATTCTATTCTATTCTATTCTATTCTATTCTATTCTATTCTATTCTATTATTCTATTCTATTCTATTCCATTCCATTCCATTCCATTCCATTTTAAATTTTACTCTTCTCTATTTCCCTTCTATTTTATTCTGTTCTATTCCATCCCATGCCAGGTTAGGGCAATGATGTGTCATTCCAAGTGGCATGGTTAATTTAAGGGGCAGGTTTCCAGCTGTGTAAGATGCAGTGAAATGCGTGGGAAGATCCCTCCCAGACACCTGGGCTCCCAATGCCAAAAGAATGTCAAAAATCTACATAGGCATTTCCTTTATCTCAAAATCTTCAGAATCCCTGGATCTAACACAAACTGGCAGCCTGAGCTCAGCTGTGTGGTATCAGCAGAACTCAGTGTGCCACCCATCCATTCACCATCCAACACTGTGTTATCCCAGCAAAAGGACTCCCGAGGGCATGAACTTTCTGATCAGTTATTAAAAAATATGTTGCTAATGTTAAAAAGCTTCTTCCCAACCATCTCAGTGCAACATCCAGGGCCTGGGGCTCTCCTGGCTGTGTGAAAACAGTCCCAGACACGAGCTGAACGTGGCCAAGTGCACCAGAAACTGTGAGCAACAACCTTCAGTTCCTCTGAGCTCCAGTTCCTGGGAAAACTGTCAATGGCTGTGCAGAAGAGCCAAAAAACCCCAAACCAAAATCAAGGGGGGTGAGGCCTGGCACAGGGTGCCCAGAGCAGCTGTGGCTGCCCCATCCCTGGAAGTGTTCAAGGCCAGGTTGGACAGGGCTTTGACTGATCTGGTCTAGGGGAAAGTGTCCCTGCCCATGGCAGGGGGTGGAACTGGTGATCCTCAAGGTCTCTTCCAGCTCGGACCATTTTGGGATTCTGTGGGCGTGGCTCAGCAGGGATTCTAAAGAAATAGAACAGCTGGGTCAGGTCCTGGATATCCACTTGAGAGGTTTCCAACCAGCTTGGCTGGAAATAGTTTTGTCGTGGACCCTGGAGTCCAGAACTTGTCTGACTTTACTTCTGGCTACCAGAATTCGTGAACAGCAAATATTTGATGGGCTCAGGCAGAGAAGTTTTGTGGATTTAAAGTGAAGTGATGGAGGGCAGCTGCTTGAGAGGGAGCTGGGCTCAGCCTCCCCAGGTCTCTGTGTGCATGAGGCAGCCAGAGCTTGCTGGAGTAGGATAAAGCAAGGACAGTGTGGCACAGAAAAGACACGAGGACGGTGAGTCTGAGCTAGAAGAACCCAAGGGCCAGAGGAAAATACGAGACTTTGAACTGCACGAAGTTCCTGCCAGCTCATTTCCTCTTGTCCCTCTGGATGGCAGCACAACCCTCTGCTCCACAGGCAGCTCAGCGGGTTTGTGTCAGCTGTAAGTGCTGTGTCTCATCTCCGGGTCATTAATGAAGAGATGTTCCCAGCAGGAAGCACGGGGGGAAGAGCAGCAGGTAAATGTTTAAGGTGACAGGAGTCAAAAAGCAGGTACTGACTTGCTGGGCTGCAAACAAAGGCAGAGCCATTCAAGTGTTTGGTGGTGACTCCTACCATGGCTCAGCCAGCAGTTTCTGCAGCCTCCCTGGGGCTCCCACGGGTGTTTGGGGTCACAGGGTTGGGATCTGCTGAGCTGTGGTGGCAGGATGGACAGCATGGGCAGCTGACACTGCAGTGCCCTGCCACCAGTGACTTCCTCCTGGTGTCACCATCCCTGCTCACTGCCCTTGTCCTACAGACTTGCTCTGATCTGTGCAAGGCCACCCAAAGAGCTCAGGAAGTCATTAACTCCCTGTACAAACACACAGGAAGTTTCTCCTCAGGTTATTTCCTCCTCCTGTCCCCTTTCTCCTGGTGCCACCAGGCAGCAATGACCAGAGAAGGTTCAGACCCCACCACTTTACACAGCCTCTGGTCTCCCCTTCCTACATTCTCCATGCCCAGGGAGGCCTGGAGAGCCAGCATGGCTGGTGGCCTTCATCCTCACTGAAAGAGTCAGGAGAGGCTTGTGCAGCCTCTTCCTTGGCACCAGCTCACTCTGACACCCTGATGCCTGCAGGGACAGGAATCATGGACAGTGGCACCTTCTGAGGGGATGAGCTGCTAAATGTGTCCTGGCCTGACCCAGGTCCTTGGCTTGGCCACCCCACCCTGACACCAGCACAGGGGCAGGGCTGGTTCATGCTGTCCCCCCTGGCTAAGGATGGCACAAGATGGAGCTGCTCCATCAGGGACTGGGGCTGGGGTCCTGCCCTGCCACAGAGAGGGGCTGCAGCCCAGGGCAGGATGGGGCAGTGGGATGGGGATGCCTGGGGCTGTGCTTGGATCCATGCTGGGAGGCAGCCAGAGGCTGTACATGAGAGCAGTGCCACCACTGTCACTGTGGGAGCTGGATGTGAATGAAGGGAAAGTGCTTGAGAGGGTCACACAAATGTTTATGTAGCTCAGAAAAGAAGATGGGATGGGATGGGATGGGATGGGAT
>JAOTQP010000001.1:81152199-81204997 GCA_026413545.1 Cichladusa arquata | reverse complement strand
TCCTTCCTTCCTTCCTTCCTTCCTTCCTTCCTTCCTTCCTTCCTTCCTTCCTTCCTTCCTTCCTTCCTTCCTTTCTCAGACTTAACTTTCTTGTGCCTTTAAAGAACATAAATATAAAAATCCAGTTCGTTTCCCTGATGCTCCTGAATGAATTCTGAAAATAGAACTAACATTATTAAAGGAATAATGGATAACAAACACAAATCATGAGGTAATTATACACTTGACTAATTGCAAAAAATACTTAAGACCAGGTAAAATTGTAGGTTCTAATGTCTTATACTGTTTTCAAAATTGTGCTAAACTTCCAATTTTTCCACTAAAATTTGGATCATATTATCTATCAAGAGACAGCAATATGCTCAATTAACTTGCACAACGTAACTTGTAAGAAAAATTCAGCTAGAAATATCTTATTTCAGCAAAGTAGCTGGGATGAATCAATATAACCTGTCGTAAAAAGTCGTTGAAGAAATCAGTGAAGGTGAAGTGTCTGATGAGACTTTTTAATCAAAATGATGTTGGCTTCTTCAAAATCATTTCCTCAATGTGATACTGTGGTTAAAGGCATCAGTAGCTTACTTTAATTTGTATTGTCCTCTGGGGAGCAACTGTTTTTGTGTTGAGGTTGATTTGCCATGCTGGCTGTATGTATGCTAATAAGGCATTTGAGAAAAACTTAAGGCACAGTGTTGATAAACAGATTTCAAAGCTGATGGCACAGTGGGATTATTTAGATGCCTGGTGACATCTGTATTTACATTCACAAGTGTGGTCTGATATTTTCTGCTTCTTTCTGTAGTTCAGTCTGCAAAAGTTGGGAAAGCATTTGCAGTTTTGGCATGAAGGCATGTGCCATATGTGACATTCCACCTAGCAATGAAATAACCTAAAGTCCTTCCTAAGTGGCCCTATGAAAAGTGAAGGCTGAGTTTACAGAGGAACAAAATCAGACAAAGCTGAGCCAAGAGCTGTCCCTTGCTCTCCTACATTTACACTCTGGTGCTGTGTTTAGTGGGAGAGTGCAGATAGGAAGCCTTCACCAGACCAACAGAGGAATAACCACCAAAGGTGTCATTCATGCTTGATTAAAGCTGGTGTAAGTGGAACAAGAATCAGACTGTTATATATATTTACCTTGTACAGACACTGGGTTAACCTTGGCATTCTTGGCTATACAATATATCAACTATTTCAGTGATTAGCTGTTAAAAATGGCAACATTTCACCATGGTTCTGTAATATTTGTTTTGCACTGCAGATGGAAGGGGGATCTTATATAGGATTTCTTATACAGCATGTGCTGCTGTGTGATTTGTACCATACTGCAACCCTACAACTCCTACTTTGCTTAAGCTATTTTTAAATGAAAATTTAATACTGCTTCTTCTGCTTTAAAGAGCATTCAGATTTAAAACAAACCAAGATAGTCGAACGGCCTTTATCTAACTCTTCAGAAATGATCCTTTAACTTAGTACTGAGTAGCAGTTTCCCTTCAGAAACAAAAGAAATGTATTTAGTAATTTTGGCTGAAGAGAATGTAGAAAGCAAAAAGGCAGTAATATAGCAGTGCAATTCATATTAAATTGACCTTCCAAATGTATACATGAAAGTCTCTAGCAAGAAGAGATCCTTTCCAGTTTTCTAGTTCTGAGTGATTCTTACTAGAAAAGATCTCAAAATATCAAGTCCTCTATTAAACTTACAGTATGTATATTGTCAGTCAAAACTCCCATTGGAAACACAATGGGCTCATCCAGATTATTTCCAATGCTTGGGTAAACTCCTTGTTGTCTGGATTTTATTCTCAGATTTTGCAAGAAATATTTATTTACATAACAACTGGAACATTTAAAGGTAATTTGTGCTCAAAAATTACTTGTATTGAGTCTCAGAGCTAATGCAGCTCCAGTCAGGTTGGATCAACAATATCAGCATTCCTATTTCATATTTTTATTGTGAGATTTCTGTGGCTGTAACCTTGTTATTTCTAGATAATTTTGATTTTTCCCTTTTCATTTGGTTTGTTAATGGAATCACAGAATGGAATTGGGGTAGGAAGTCTATCCTTGCATGCAAAGCCAGGGGCCTGTGGATTACACTCCTCAGGGCTGTAACTAGTCAGGTTATGAATATCTCCAAGGATAGAAACTTCATAGTCTCTCAGGGCAATCTCTTTCATTGCATGACCATCCTCATAGGAAAAAGAAAGAAGGGTTTTAAACTTAAATAGAATATGCTGTATTTTAATTTATTCCCATTTGCTCTGGTCCTGTCGCAGGGTACCACTAAGAAGAGTTCAGCTCCATTTGCTCTACACACCCCGCCAGGTATTTCTACACAATTAATAAGATCCCCTGTGACTCAGTTCTTCTTCAGGCTGAACAGGCCCAGCTCTTTCATTCTTTGCTTGTATGACTGATGCTGCAAGACATAAAACTTCTTCCTGGCCCTTTGCCCCTCCAGTGTGCCTTAGTCTCTCTTGCACTGGGAAGCCAAACACTGGACACAGAGCTCCAGATGTAGCTCACCTGTGCTGAGTAGAAAAGAAGGATCACCTTCCCTTTGAAGGAATTCAAACCTAAACATTTCCACCTCATGGAAAAATATAAAATCTCTCAGGCCTACAGCTCATAACCTCTTACTTTACCTTACAGTTTTGTGGCCCAATGTGTGTGATTCCTGAACTGCTTTACCAAAGTATTTCTTATGGACAGATGAGAGGCATTCTGCAATGTCATTATTTGCTTTCTGATCTGTATCCACCTCTTATTGGCAAGGGAAAAAGTTTGCCAATATAGCCAAAAGGAAGGGGGCCTCTTTCTTTCCAGGGAAAGATTCAAATTACGTAACAGGGAAAGATTCAAATTACATAACAATTGAGACTATAAGAACTAAAGATACACAGCCCTCTTCTGTATTCCTCCATGCTGAATTAAAAATGCATTCATTTAAAATAGAATTTAAACCAGAAGATAATGTAACAGAAGCAACAGCAGAGCAAATACTCTTGCTCCTCTTGACAGCATTTGTTTCTCTCAATTTTACTTTTGTTTCTCCATCTGCTTTTTCTTTATCTTTTTTTTTCTCTGCTTTACATTTTTTTCTCCTTATTTTACTTCCAAATGACCATTTAAATTCAATCTCTGCTCCTCATACTGGCAAGTTTGAATGATGATTTGACAGAGCTGAAGTGCATCAGGGGAACCTATTGACTTCTCAACATTGCTCTAAGTTATTAAAAATGTTTCAAAAGTCTGTGGTACATTTGCAGACAAGATGGTGAATGTCCACAGATGCGGTGAACTTATAAAAGAAGGAAGCAAGCCCAGCTGGACAGAGAATTTCAGTTTTTGGGAGTGCATATGGATGGTATTGCTGCTCACATACAGAATTTCCCCACTTCTGAAGATGCATAATCCCCTTCAGTTGCCCCCACACAGGAGGCATTCTAAATCTTCACTAGACATAGATTTTGATGAAAAGTCAAAGACATTTAGACTGATATTCCTAATATTTGTTCCACTCCAACATACAGCAGCCTAATTGGAGAACGGGGCGTGAATGACCTGGTGTAATTAAGTGGATTTTAACCCCAGCACTTCTTCAGGTTTAATGCTAGACCACAGGATGCTGTTTACTGCATAACTTCAAAGAGAGAGAGACACACACAGGGAATGTTTCAATCTTTTGAGTGCTGATTTTTTAATATCACCCTCTCTAGCAGTGCTGGCTTTTGGAAATGATTCCTGAAATTGTTCACTTATCGGTGCCCTGAGCAGGACTGGGAACAGATGTGTGAAGAAGGCAATTTATCAAAGAAGGAA
The DNA here is from genome assembly GCA_026413545.1 of Cichladusa arquata. Lineage (NCBI taxonomy): Eukaryota > Metazoa > Chordata > Aves > Passeriformes > Muscicapidae > Cichladusa > Cichladusa arquata. The sequence continues at coordinate 81,201,169 of JAOTQP010000001.1, read as the reverse complement.
AGAAAGAAGTAAAAAATAACTCAATAAATACCCTATTTTCCAGCCATGCAGCAGCTGGTGAGCCTCCAGAGGATGGGTGCAAGTAGCTCTCCATGTCCCCTGGGTGTGCCAGTGGCACCAGGCATCTGCACAGGGAGCATGGTGGCCAGAGCCCAAGGGATCATGGAGCAGGGCTGGTTGATGAAAAGCACTGATCAGCTGGGCTCCTGCCAGCCTAGTTCAATGCTACTATTTGCATGCAGAGACAAAAGCCCAACACTGACATTGCCTCCACTCATTGTCTTTTTATGTCTCTTAAACACATGAGAAATTAACTTGCATAGTTATATATTTATTATGAGATATAATAGTGCATAAATTGGGAATAATGGTTTTTACATATATATGTCTAGATTAATGTTTTTACATTCTGCACATAAAAATTATTCACACTAAATCCTTAACTTTAAATATCAGGTATTTCAAATATCGGTTAAACAGTCACAGAACCATATGAAGCAATTTCTATTTTTAGACCCTGTCATGATGGCAATATGCAATTATTATTTATTAAATTATTATGGATTAAGTACTTGAGGCATTTGCAGTGTTTTGCATGATGTATGTCCTAGCACTTGTTGGATTTTCTTCAGAAGCTTATTTATTTATTTTGAGATAAAAGTGGGAAAAATCTGCAAGGACCTTGGGTCAAGATAAACCAGTAGCTCTTTTTATATTTCACAATCTCTGCCAGTGGTGACCAGTTAGGGAATAAATTAGTTTAAGTTACATGATTTGGGAAGAAGAGCCTGCTCTGAATTACACACAAAAAACCCCTTTCATTAGCATTTGTAGAAGTTACACAAGCAGAACAAAAAGAAAAATCCTTGACAGAATTAGCAATATTGAAATTCGAAATGGATTTTTTGTTACTGCTTCAAGGGGGAGTGGTAATATAGGCTTGTCTCTCTGTAGTGAATTGTCTCAAATGGCAGGATATCTATTATTTTCCATCTTTACAGCAAACCTCCAAGCATCTGAATAGCATAGAAAATTGTGGTTGCTGAGAGATTTTATAATAAATTACTGGATATGAATGGTGGCAAGGTAAATGATTGTGCAACAGAAAATAATTAAGATCATGATTTATTTTGCCTTTGGTAATAGCTTGAAAGTTGATGAGTAACAAAATAAGATAAAATGCTTATTAATTATCTTAATCAGTAAATATTAATAACATATGGTGAAGTTTCCAAGCACCTTGGCTAGAATGTCTTTTTTTTTTTCCTTTTGGGATTTACTGTTGCTTTGGGGACCCTGAGGGCATGTTCCTTTGTTGGGATTTGGCTGTGTGGGCTTAGGGCCAGCTTTGGTAGTGGGCTGTTAGCCCTTGCATTGATGAGCAGTGAGGAACCTCAGTGGAGAATGTCCCACTTCTAGTAGCACTTTTAAACTCAACCTTCCCTGGTAGTCTCTGAGGCATTTTGCAGGTGGTTTCTTTACTCTGACTTGGATTGAACCTGTCGACTCGTCATCCTGATTTCATCAGACATCTCCCTCGCCACAGTCACCTCATCCCCATCTCACACAGTTCTTCTGTCACTGTTTGGGTGTATTATCATAGCCCCAGCTTCTGAGCCTCTCCTCCTTCTATTTGATAGTTCTGGATAGTCTGACTTTAAGTGCTCCAGAAGAGGATGCACTATTAATCATAAATTTTAAATGACAGGACAGTGAGACCTAGTGCAAAACAGAGAGGGAGGGTTCTTCTGTGAGTGGCACAGATTTTGATGCAAATTGCCTTTTGTTTCAGAGGAAATCATGGCAGAGTGTTTGTTACAGAGAAAATCCTTATTTATTCAGATCTTGGCTCAGGTAACACTTCTATAGGTGATCAAATCTCCTGAAGCCTCAGGGCAGTTGGAAGCTGACCAGATGGCAAAGGGATTCTCTTGCACAGATCCTCACAGTGACATCTCCAGCTGGACTGGAGATGCATGCATTTAATATTTTAATTTTGTATGCTTAATCACATACCAAATACTCTCCTACATGAAGGTTAACACCATCCCAGACAGAGCCAACACACCATTTGTGCATGGGCAGTTAATACTGCCTGTTTAGAGATGCCTTATGTCTGCCAAACACGATCTCCCCAGCAACAAGGGCCACATAAGGATGTGGCTGGAGGGAAGGGACTGGCTTTCTACCCAGAATAACACCTCCTTCAAGCAAACAGCATGGGCTGGACAGAGCAGGAGCTGCCCAGGGGATCTCTAGAAGTGTCTGAAATGACCAGCTGTGACAGCACTCAGTTGAGACTGTTCAGGCAATCAGCAAACATCAGGCTGGTTCTTTGTCTCAAACCATTCCATGGGCTCATCCCTTTAGATGACCAGCACCTGGACAAACCAGGGAATTTACGATTTTAGTGCATGACTGTGCAGGGATGATACCCAATTACCTCACAATTATAAGTGAAAAAATAACTTCAGTTTCCTACTTATCGCTCCTTTATAAATTGAATGTCATAGCTTGTGCTTTAAGACTTTAAGGTGTATTCACCTTTAGAGAGACATGGGATTACTGCAATAGGGTCACCTGCTGATTCCTAGAAACTGACTCTGGGACTGAAAACACAATTTGTGAACAGTTTATAGATATTTTATATTACATATATATTATGCATTGTTGAGGGCTGGTGAAGCTGTGCTCCACATGAGTCTGGGATTGGTTCTAAATCCTGTCTGTCTTGCAGTTTTTTGTACCCATCACTGCAGCAATGCAGGACCCTGAGGTGAATGCATGGTGTTCTACACATGATATTCCTTTCTTCTGCTCTGTGTTCACAGAATGTGAAACAAGACAGTGTTTGCATGTGAGACACATATGTCATTCTTTTTTGCTTCCTTCATGTAAATCCCTGTCTGGCAGGGGCAGAGGCTCAGTACGGCATGTCACAAATATTTATTTAGGTGTCAGGAGTGCTGGCTGAGCAGCAGAGCAGGCAGACCATGCTGATGTCTGTGTGTCTTTGTGTGTCTATGTGGGATAAGACAAAGGGAGATGCAACTCGCATTGAGAGATATTGTAGATTGACTTTAGCACCATGCAAACAAGATTGAATTGGCCCATCTACTCAGCATATGGTTGGAAATCTGTGTGTCTGGATATATCCCCACAAATAATCTGAAAGACACTGTCATGGTTTACAGAGATGGAACAAGCTATGCAGATTCAAAGAAGGGAGTGGGATGTGGGAAGGGGTTTGACTCCTTGTGATAAAAAATATTTCAATATCAGTAAGAGACACGTAAACATATACACAGTTTTCCTGAAAATATCTTGAACATTATAAAACAAAGAACACTTTATTGACCAGAAGAAACTTGAGGTTCCTGAATGCCAAGTGAGTGGTTTCTTTACCAGGAGTTGTTTTAAGGAATTGAAGAAATATTTTACTAAGTGTCTTGGTAAAAGTAGGCCAGAGTTATTTACAAAAATAATGAACTGCAAATAGGGGTTCACTGTATGGAAGAAGAAAAGATTTTTTTAATAATAGTTTTGATTCTAATGCTGTGACTGGTCAGATTCTGTTATATACAGGAAACTAACCAGTTACATTTTAGTGGCCCTGGCTGGATGCCAGACACCCATGAAACCCTATCACTCTGCTTCACAGCGGGACAGGGGAGGGAAAATTTAGTGAAAAGTTCATGAGTTCAGGACAGAGAGAGATCACCCACCAAATGCTGTAATGGGCAAAACAGTCTTGAATCAGAGATATTAATTGAATTTATTGCTAACAAAATCAGATAGGATAATGGGTAGTAAGACCTTATAAGAGAATAAAAAAGCTTTTCCCCCACCCCTCCCTCCTTCCCAGCTCTAGTTCTTCCCCTTTAGCAGGCTAGGGAGATGGACAGAGGGGGTTATGGTCATTATGTCTCTGCTCAGGGAGAGGAGTCCTCCCACTGCTCCAGCATGGGGTCCCTCCCACAGGCAACTCTTCCATGGTGTGCACTCCTTCAAGGACAGGCTGCTCCAGTGTGGAACCCCCATGCGGTCACAAGTCCTACCAGGGATCCTGCTCCAGCATGGACTCCTCTCTCCATGGGTATGCAGGTCCCTGCCAGGACCCTGCTCCACCATGGGCTTTTCACAGGTTCACAGCCTCCTCTCAGGCATCCACCTGCTCCATTTTGGGTCTCCTCCAGGAGCTGCAGGGGGATCTCTGCTCCACCCTGCACCCCCATGTGCTGCAGGGGCACAGCTGCCTCACCATGGGCTGCCCCAGGAATCTCAGCTCATCTGGAGCACCTCCTGCCCCTCCTTCTGTGCTGACCTTGGGGTCTGCAGGGCTGCTCCTCTCACATATTCTCACCCTGCTCTTCCCTGGCACCAATCACCTCTGCAAAATAACTTTTTTTTGTTATTTAAATATGTTGTCATAGAGGTGTTACCATATTTTCTAATCAGTCCAGCCCTGGCCAGTGGCACATCCACCTTGGAACCTCCTGGGATTGTTGCTGCCAGACGTGGAGGAAACTTCCAGCAACTTCTCACAGAAGCCATCCCTGCAGCTGCCCTGCTATCAAAACCTGACTATACAAATCCAGTACAATTTCTCTTAGAAACTGGCCCTTTGTTCTGAGAAAAGGTTTTTGAGAACTACTTTTTTTCTTCTTAAGAGTTTTCCAAATAATCTAAGATTTTCACTTTCCCTAAAGCCTCTGAGAAAGAAAAGAAAAATATTGAAACATTTTTTATTGCACTGTCATTTATCACAAATGATATTTAGTAAAATGAAAATGTGGAAGGCGATTTCTAAAACATTTTCAACAATAACTGTAAATTCATATGCAAGCAAAAAAAAAAAAAGAAAAAAAAAAGAAAAGAAGTAAGAGTAATATGTCTCTTAAGCCTGTGAATTCTTAATGAAGGTGATGTTTGATATTTTGGCTGGCTCTGCAGACTGTGGGCTGGATGAAATAGAGTTTGGCATTTCTTCTGTAAGCTTCCTGATATGGAAAAACGACCATGCAGATAGATTAACATTTCTGGTCTTTCTCTTACACATCACTCTAAGTATCTACAAGATGCTTTGTAAAAGAGAAAAAAGATTCTTACTCATGCATATGCTCTCTATTTCTTTAATCCCTCACCTTTTTACCAAACTCTCACTTAGAATGGGATTTTTGCTATTTTTTGTTGCAATCTGACTTCCACCTCTGATTTATGTTAACAAACTGAAAACTGTTTGGCCAAGATTGGTATAGTCTATAGCTACTATCAAGGAAACAGTAAATTATTTTTTTCTTTGTTTTAAAAGTTATGCCAGAATTTATCCAAATTGATCTTTAGTAATTTCTCTGTTGAGTGCACACAAGCTTAATAAACTCTATTAAAATCTTATTACAGCATAAAATTTAGACTTTGAATTTTTTTTTTAATCATGGTGAGATTTATTCCATAAGAAGCATCTCCTATAAAGTGCAGAAATCTTCCATATGGTAAATTATGCTGAGAGAAGGAAGAACACTCTCTATTTAACACTGTTGGGCATCTGTTAATAAATAAATGAAAAAATGATCATGAGTCAGTGTGTAGGCTGCTTAATTTCTTTGTAAGAATTTATTAAAACCATAAGGCAAATAATGATTTTAGGTGACATTTTAGCATCTTTCAGCTGTGAAAGAGAAAACAACAAAGGTTATGTTTTGAGAAAATATGTCTCTAATTCTCATCAAAATGTATACCCTTACCATTTGCTGTAGTCAGATATCTGATACATTTCATGGGTGCTGTGGTTGTCTTATACAACATTGCTTAAAGAAAAGACAGTGTGACATTTATGTGTCAGCTTCCCAGATAAACTTTTTATAAGCTTGTTGTATTAAGAAGAAAATTTGGCTTAAATGCTCTTTATTTGAAAGATCATAAACATGATGCCATGGCAAAATACAGACCATAAGAGTCCACTGTAGGAAATCGGAAGTTCATCGGCATTATTTTACTCTGGAGGAAATTAGATACCAAAATATTCCCCAAAAGAGCATAAGGCTTCCAATCCATGTTTTGTGCAAAAGGAATCTTTTTCTCAAATCAGATACTAAGCTGAGAGAGTTTCCACTCACTTTGGTATGCTGGCCTAATCTCTCCTGTTTTTCACATATTGGAAAAGTCCTGTTGAATTTTCTAGGAATATTTCTTATTAAAAGGTTTATAAGACTGATATCAAGACACCTTGGGAGAATAAAGATGATAACTAAGGAACAGAGAGTTTATGCATTTAAAATTATATAGAATGTAATGATTTAAAAGTCTTCCTTTTGACAATTTTTCACTCAAATATCAGAGATACTCGAACTGCCTGTGACATAAAGTAGAATATTTTTATTTATAAACTGCTGAGAGCTGAAAGTCAAAAATTAAATATAACTTGAAATTTATTACTTGGGCATCTTAATACTGACAATGTTACCTCCTGTACCTCCTTCTCAGGAGAATATTGACTAACTTAGTAACATCTGCAAAATGACTTGAAGTGGAAAAGTGCTATGCAAGTGCTAGCTGCTTGTATTACTAGATTACTTTAGAACAAGAATCTTCTTTTTGGGAAGGGGCAACATAAATTGGAGGAAAGTGGTTATGTTTCTGTGTTAAAAGTAAGGGAAATAATGTAATTCTGATTTATTGACTCTATCTCTTATTTTGTTTTCCATTATGATCCTACAGATTATGTTTTTGATGGCCATCCAGCTTCACATCACTGTCAATTAAATAACTTGCTACTACTCTTGTGTCATTGTGGTGCTGTGTCTTAATGATGTACAGGATCCCAGTGTCAGCCACTGCAGGCAAAGGTAGCTCTCTGTGGCCCAGAGAATTTACATATGAATAGTTGAATAGCCCTAAAATGACAGACATCAGAAAGATGAAGATGTACTTGGTTTATTAAGGCAACTACTCATTTCATCGAATTTTGGGGCTTTGTTGTGTGGAGGGCTGCACATGACATAGTTACCTTGATTCCCTTTTAGAACAGCAGGAGAAAGAAATACCCCTTGACAGGCAACAAAACTGGCCTCTTTTCAAAATCTGATTTAAAAAGGAAGGAGATTTGCTCTTTAAATGTTTTCTCTCCATTCTCTCTAAAGGGAGTCCAGCTCTGTAGCCATTCGCTGTCTAAATATCTGGCAAACTACAGGACAGTTTGGAGGTAAGACTGAAATAATACAGCAGTCTTGAGGATGTTTAGATGTTCTGGAATGAATCTTGGTTTGCACTACTGCACACTGAATCAGACTGATGCTGATTACACCATAGAACCATAAAACTGAACAGTGACTGTGCAGCACAGATGTAGGGCTCTGACTGTGTGATGTGTAAAGATGTATTAATTACTAGAATTAGCTTTGCAAGAAGCAATTCACCAAAGCCATACAGGTAGTGCATTAAATTTTTTCTATTAAGAGCTAGTAAGTGGCCCTCAAAACTGTTAAAACTCAACTGACATTGTTTATAGGTTCGTTTTCTCTTGATTTGTTTCCTCTCAGGTTTTCTTAAAGATTTTCCAGGAAAGATGAAGTATCTCAAAATATAAGCCTAGGTCATTAGTAGCTACAAATCCATTAGATAGATATCTTACCAGAACATATTTCATATTCCTACCTCATTTCACATTCCAGTTGCAGTTTTAATTTCAGATTGTGCTGGCTTTATTCCACCAAATAAGAGGAGAAATTTGCTTCCAAGGCAAATCCAGCTGCTGTGATCTACTTCGCAATCATTAGCTTGATTTTTTGTCTGTCAATGTTTCCTGGTTTTTTGGCCCTAGGAATGAAAATTAATGGTGAGGCATGACAGATGAGTGATGCCACCAATGGCCAGAAAGCTGAGAGAGAGACTGGAGATGTTCTTATTGCTGACAGCCTTTTGGTATTTTCTTGTTTACTGGAAGTGCTTGGGCTGCTGTTTTGGGATCTAAGGGTTTCCTGATACAAATCTCAGGAGTTTTCAAACAGAGTTTCATTTGAGTTAAATACCTTTGATTCTCCTGCATGTACCACTGATTTGCCAGAAGAGGCTTGAACAGCTGTGAGAGCTGTGCTGTCTGCTGCCTAAACAGTCACATCAGTACCCTGACTGACAGTACTAAACAACAGGAGGAAATATCTGGAGAAAATAAGAGGTACTTTTTTATCAGACTTTGATCAGAGATGAAGTTAAAGCATTCAGACTGTACTGAATGTCATAACATTGCCACCTCTCTTGAATCAAGAGCAGTGTCCTTGTGGTTTGGCAGCAGATTGTTAATGCAGTCTGACTCTTTCTCAGTTGCTCTTGATCTTTTGACTTTTTTGATTGTTGGCATCAGCTTTAGAATACATAGAAGCAGATGACAGGAAAGACTTGACAAGTAGCTAGAATTTCAAAATTCTTAGTATAAAACATGCAATCAGGGACTGGTTTGGGTTGGAAGAGACCTTAAAGAGCATAGAACTCCAACCTTCTGCTATGGGCAGAGACACCTTCCACTAGACAGGTTGCTAAAAGACCCATTGAACCTGGCCTTGAACAGAAATGAGGAAGTCAAAACTTCTCTAGGCAATATGTGCCAGTGCTTCACCACCCCCACAGTAAAGAATTTCTTCCCAATATCTGGTCTAAACATGACATCTTTCATATTAAAGCCAATACTCCCTATCTTACCCCTACATGCCTTTGTAAAAATCAGTCTTTCGTTCTTGATAATAAATAATAATGATAATAAATAAATTTATTCAGACCAAGCAAAGGTAGAATTATTTTTTACTCGAGTAACTTCAGAGTGTTCCTGTCATGCAGGACAGTCAGTCTGAAAATCTGTTTAAGAACATTTAACTTTATTGTTTTCAGAGGAGGGAAAATTTTCTCGTGTCACTGTTTGACTTTTTTTTGGGACTGAGTTCTGAGAAGCCTGAGCATCCTCAACAGCTCCAAAAAGGTGCTTACTGAAATTTTTCTATTGCACCCAGTATAACAAGATTTTAAACCTAAGTGTAATTTCATTGCAATAAATAGACAGTCTACTGTAAAAAAAAAAATTTAAAGGAAGTACACTGAATAAAAGGACCTGAGCAATTTTATTAGAATTCTACCAAAGAAATATGATCAGGCTGTCATGGACATTATCTTGTGGAGCATAACAACTAAGATAAAACTAACACATGCCAATTTCTAGGGCTGTTCAAAACAAGATTTCTTCTGTAATCTTGAAACAACTGTGGCTCATTGTGTATATTTCCCCAGCCAATTCCTTGCTCTCAGTAGAAAACATCAAAATTAGAGCTATGTCTTGTACCTTATTCATATCTACATGGCCCAAATGTAAACCTAATTAATGGGAATGTGTAGATATATATCTCCATTGTCACTACAGTCTGGGAACCTGTAAACCTGGTAGAGGACTGTGATACTGCTGGCTATGGTGTATGAAATGAGTGCCCACCCTGGAGGACCAAGAAGTTCATAAGCCTCCTTCCCATTTTTCTAGTTCCTTTTCTGGTCACCTTCCTGGATATTTATCTGCTGTTGAGGTCACAAAGTTACACAGAGAAGCCTGTACTCCAGAAACCAATGTTTCTGCATGCAGTGCCTGGTACACATCTTTCCTTCCCAGTCCAGGATGTGCAGCCAAGGAACAACACAGGACAGTAAGCTTTAGTCTGCCTGTCTCTGTTCTCCCATTTGTATGGACCGATAAGGGATAAGATGAATTTCATAAACTGCTTAGGAAACCAGCTTTGCTCCTAATCTCTGGTGTGGGATGTTGCCAGGTGGGTTGTCAGAAGACAGGGGACTTGCAGGTGGCAAGGAAAAGGGACACAGCTCTGGAATCTGCTGATGTGGTGGCATTTGTTCCACCCTTCATGAATTTCATGGAGGGACAATCAGAATCTCCCCATGCACGGCAGAGCAACAATAGTGCAGAGCCATGCCTTCATTGTGGAGAGCTCCACTCCTGAATTTCCCTGTGAATACTTTTTGTTGAGTCTTTGGCACTTCACTGCAATGACTAATGAACATATACAGCAAGAGTAGGGATTATTGTCCCAGTGTGACTGAGGTAACAGCAGAGGGCACTCAGTGTTTCTTTATGTTTAACCTTTTGGTACACCCCACTCATCCAGACACTGCTGGGTAATTGGAGTACAGGTGATCCTAGGGTACAGGATCCATACAGGCATAACTCCTAGTTTATTACTGCACGTCCTGAGGTACAGTTTTTCAGTGTGAGGTTCAGATCCGACCAAGAAATTTTCATTGTCAGCAGAGGGGTAGTAACATGAATGAATCCCACAGCATATGAAAAATTCTGTCATTTCTGCCTCTAACCACTTCACAGTTTCCTGTTTATTTTTTTTCCTGTGTTGCATCCACGTCTGCTGAAATGCAAATCTGGCCATTCAGTTATTTATGTTTAGCCACAGGATCCTCAGGTTAGTTCTCTGCTTGAAGCTTTACGTTAATCCACTTTCTGCTTGGAAAAGATGTGAAATTTACTCAAGAATGAAATTGTATTCCACATCATTACACTGTTCTCATTAAATCTATTATTTCCACATCATTGCCCAAGAAAATACCCGATGCAAGAATCCTCCTAGAGTTCACTTCCCTAATTCACAGGACAATTACAAAATTGTTTTTGCCACAGTAGGAAATGTTGACTGCTGGGTCACTTAAATTCTTGCAGTGCCAGCTAATAAGAAAGAGCACTGTGTCTCCTTGCAGAACTAGAATGCAGTGATGTAGCCAGAGAATGTTAAAGAACTTTTGAATTTGACTTCTTTCCCTTCACTTTGTTTTGCAATTTTTCTTTTATTCTGTAAGAAAATATCTTTTCTGGAAAAAGTAAGTGAGATTTATATGTGGATTGTTGGGTGGTGTTTTTTTCCAAGGCTGCTGTCTCTGTGCTAAATTGAAGAAATTTGTTTTTAAATCAAGCATTACATTTATGTAAGTGATTACACTGAAATATATTTTAAAGACTCCTCCAAAACTGTTTTATTCCAGTATCCTCCTGATAGAAAAGTAAACCTCATATAAACAGTTTTAAGAGCATATTGACATATAAAAGCTTTAAAAACAAACCTCTCTCCACAATCTTTTATTCTGTGATAGTTATGAAAGCATGTGCAGAAATATTTTTTGCCTGTAACAAGGATTTGAGTAATTTTGTAAATGGCTGAATAGCCTCTCCACAAAGAGCTGAAGAAAGCAGCTGTGTGGACTAAAGGCTATTCTGTGTTATTTTGAGCAGGGACATGATCAGCAAAAGCACTCTCAAAATCCAGATGAAATAAATGATAGAAACATTTTTATTGATTTAAGTGAAGAGGCAAGGCAACTTTGAAGAATTTGGGCACCTCATCTTAAATTGTCCAAGGCTGTTCTGGAAAAGCAGAATCTTCCTCTAAGTTATATTAAATTGAATACAGAATTACCATGAGACAGCTCTTTGATTTCTCAACAGAACTGATTTTAATGATGGCTCAGTGATCTTGACTCCAGTTTTCGTCAAAAACCGCAACATAAGGCTTTCAAATATTTCCATGAACAGAAGCAGTGTAAACTCTTTTCACCAGGCAATTAATACTTGTCATTTAGATAACTTGAAAAGACAATTTTCTCTTCCAGGAAAAAAAAAAAAAAGAAAAAAAGAAAAAAAAGAAAGTGGCTTAGTAGTAGGTAAATATGGAAGGCTACAGTCCTTCATTAGACATACATATGTAAGCTACTTGTCTAAATGTTGTTTGTGGAGAAAAACATATTATGAAACCAAATTTGAACCCGCTTTTGCTGAACCCTGGCTCTATCCAATGCCTATGACAGCAGCATTCAGTGACTGTTCAGATGGTGCCTCTGTTCTGTGGATCCCCAACATGAGAGCAGAAGATCCCTCTCTGATACTTAATTAACAGAATGAGAGAGTAATTTTCTTTACAATTTCCTCTTAATTATATAAGTTACTGAAGCAAATTTACGTCACAACTACAAGAAAAACTGTACCTTAAAAATACCCCACTCCCCCTGAAAGACACAGTATTTTCAACTCTATTTTCTAATCAGGTTAATAAAGAGAAAAACAGAACCAGTTTTTATACCACATAAATATATATATATACATACACACATACTTATTTATGTGTATGTAGATATCCATGTGTCTCCCTGTAATGTCTTCCATTCCTTCATGTTTTATAACCCATTAAAGCTGCCCTAAAAGTGCTGCAGATTTTGCATATGCAAAGGAAATGCAGACTCCATACTTAATTTTCATGTGATTTAACAGTCCTAACAGATGTTCAGGCAAGGTGAAAGTTCCATTCCTGTTTGAGTTTGTAAATCTCTTCTTGCTCAGTAAATTTGCATTATTTTGTGTATATAAAGCCTGTAGCTTGTATACATGCTTAAATGAAGGTTCTGATCATGTATTTGCATGTTTGCATTAGCAACAAATGAAGTGACTAAACTTCACTAAAAAAAGTGAGCAATTGCAAGACTGAATGCTAGTAAAGACTGAAAAAGGAGTTGAAGAAAAAGTAATAATCACAAAGCTGTCCAGCATTTCTTTATTAAGAGTTATATATCTAGTAGGGAGGAAAACGTGCACATTTCACTGGTTTCTGAGTGAATATAGAACAAAATGATAGTTTTGAAGCAATGGCATGAAAGGTCTCTCTACTCTTTCCTTATTTTTCTTTCTATCTATCTATCTATCTATCTATCTATCTATCTATCTATCTATCTATCTAATCTCTCTCTCACTAACACCAGATGACAGATTTTAATTTATGTTATTAATGCTAATTAAATGTTGACTAATATTATATAGCAGTCAAAGGTGAGTGAGTAAAAAATATTAAGGAACAAGACAAAACTAACAAAACAATACAGCAAAACATAAAAAATCCCCAACCCAACAATGGTTAAAGACAACTCAGGTGTACTCACTGAGGATTTTCAAGAGACAGAGAGTGCAACATTAAGACAAATTTTGGTAACAACAGTCAATTAATCTGGAACCACAGAGATTGTCCAGAATGGTTCTTGTGTAAAGTAGACTTGGATTCCTTACTCAGTACAAGATATCTTCTCTCAAGGCTTGTCTCCTTCCACCTTTCTTGGTAGAGACAATGGAAATAGATTAAATTCTCTGTAGATTGTACTTACTGGGTAGTGTTAATGTAGTGAATTGTTGAAGAAACAGAGAAATACGTGAGCATTTCAGAACATCACTCAAAGTTGAACATTCTAAAAGTTTCTTAGCATACCTCAGTTTTAACCTTCCAAAACTTTTAAAAAATGTCTGGAGAGCTTGAAAGCCTCTGGAGAGGTTATTTTTTCATTTTTATGGAAAAAACATACAATTATGTTCTTACTCCATTCTGATTTAGTATTTCATTTGAGGCCAAACTGCTACCTTCAGAACCTATTGTCTGGAATGGATTAGAAGTTCTCTCTGAGGAATGCTGTGTATTAAAGACACAGATTGATGATAAACTTTTACTTTGTTCAAAAAGTTAGAGATGAAAAAAATAATACACTCCATTTTGATGAAAGAGTGAATGTTTGAAGACTATCTTCCACAGCATAAAAAAACTCCTAATCCTTTAGTGGTTCTGTGCAGACACTGACTAGTTTATGATGGTTTAGTGGAATTAAGCAAATAATCCTTTGTTTTACCAAAATACGTTGCTGTATCCTCATCAATATCTAAACCAGAGAGTTGGGCAAGAACACTTCCCAGAGGTATGTAACTCACCCTTCTTCCAAGAGCAGAGTTCCCCAAAATACTTGAGAGTTTTCAGATCTCTAGCAAATTTCCTTAAAAATAATCTATTCCAGGCTTTTCATACATTCTGTAGAATGAACAACTATTTGCATTTCACCTCGATTTTAATTTTATATTATTTTTATCTTCTATGTTTCAGTAACACATCAAAAGCTGCAAAGTACTAAGGAAGTTCGTTTGAAATGCTTTTCATATTCTAAATGAGGGAACACCATAAATATTTTAGTACTGGAGGTTTTTGCAAATGCTTTTTTTAAACATGACTAGTCAGTTCCAGCTCCCACATATTGCAGTCTCAAGGGTGATATGCAATATGTTAAAAATATTTCTGCCAGATTTTACAGGTCTTAAAATATGAGATTCGAAAGTATTGATTGGCTGGAGATCTTAGTAAAGCTAAATAAAAGAAGGGTAATTAAATTCATATTTTCTTCCAGGCTCCACGCATGTATTTTCATCTTCCCAGTAACATTTTATCTACCATTTGTAAATGACCAGTTAATATTTGTGATGTTGACTGAACAACCTGAGACAGGGCAAGAACTCAAAAGAAGGTTAACAGGCCCAAATCTACCTGAAAACTGGTCAATTGAGAGAAATCTTCTACCAATATTGTTACAAATGGATCCACTTTATAAGCAAAAGTGTTTAATTATTTACTAAAATCATATGAAACTATATAAGCTGTCTTGAAGGTGTTTTGCAGCAATTACACAGTCACAGCTCTGTATGGCCAAACTGCTCTTTATATTGCAATGCTAAATGTAAGATGTGTTAAAGAGAAGAGATTTATGCAGGTATGGACTCTGATCAAAATTTATAGCAGAATCTGGATTATTTAGTTGTAGATAACAAGGGGTTTGCTTGTAATTTAAGGAGTAACTGCACTACTAGCTAGTTGAAGTTTATAGGAGATGAAACACTTTCCATTAAGTTGGATAATGTATGTGGGAAAAAAAATAGACACAAGAAAGTCAAGAAAGAGATTTAAGGAAAGGCTGGCACATCAGAATATTTTTTCTTTCTTTTCCTAGCTATGTCAGTCTCATAAAGGTTACTACATCTTCTTACAATTGCTGCCATATTGGTATCCTCAGGTCTTTTTTTGCCATAACAACTCTAAAAGGCCTAGAGGCGGTGTGATTTGAAGGTAATGAGAGACTTTCCAGCTTAAATCAAGATGATCTGTAAATCTACCGTAGCTTTCTTTTGGATCTAGTGGAGAGTAATTAAATTGGGCAGGAGCAGAGGAAGTGTCATAATTTGTCAGCCTGTATATCCTGGAAAATGTCTCACTCAAAGAAAGGTTTTCTTACTTAAAAATAAGTAAAAATATTTTCTATTAATGATATCAATGAACATTAATCTGGAAGAGACTGCACCACTGTCACTCAATCATAAAATTCACCTACTAGGTCAATGTATACCATGTTTAGGACAGTGCACTAAACAGTGCACTATTGCTTCGAAAATGCGAGATATATTTTTTATATACTTTATATACTCTACATTTGTGATTTATAATTGTGATTATTCTGCAATAAAGACCCCTGAAAAAGTACCAGAAATATAATTTTGTATCTTGGCCAAGTCTTTAGACAGAAAAATGTCAGTTTATGAACTAGATCTTCTCCCATACAAGAAAAAAAAATCACATATAAAAATCTAATAAAATCATCTTATTAAGAGGCAATAATTTGACACATTATCTCTTAAAAGACAGGGCAGAAATATTTCTCATGCTGCCTTTTTGACTGATCTTGGCATGTATTTGAAGTTCAGCAGTGGTTGTGGTGTAAAAAATTGCAGAATATATCAAATATGTTAGGTAAATTAAAGCATGGGTTTACAGCTTAGACATCTAGGGAATCCAAACTATAATTTATAAAAAATATTATTTTTTTACAAGTTTGTTTATGCTGCGAGCAAAACCCAATGTTGATAAAATCCTTCTTTGTAAATTTGTAATTCTCTTGAATTCTTAAGAAAAGAAAAACCATAGCTAATCAACATTAGTTTGAGCCTTTCAGCTGATGTTTTATTGAGTTTTCTACTCTGGTCTCTCAATTAAGCTCCTTGGTAATAGCACAGATAACTGACTTTTTCTGACTGCATGGTGATCAAATGTCCTTCCGCAATAATTCATAGCAGCTTTCAGATATGTATACTTGAAAAAGCCCTTTTTCTCCTTTTGCTAGGTAGAGATAAAAAATCTCAAATGTATCCCTAAAAAAGTATCCTAATCATGTCATCCTCAAAGAAGTTTATGCAGTAATAAGCCAGGGTGTTATAATCTTTTCTAGTAAATCCCTGTGATGGCTCTGATGTGGATTCCTTTCAGTTCTTTCATCTGTATCTCATATAGGGTCTTTTACCTGAATTGGTACAGCAACCCACTTTGTATCATTCTAATTTTCTTGGTTGGTCTACTATTATGCAAAAGTTGAATAGGCTGTATATTTTTGAGTGCTGCAAGTACACAGCAGACATACATGATCAGACACTCACAGAATCTGTATCATGGAGGCTAGTTTTCAATTAATGGTTGCTGGAGTGTTTATTTTACTGGGACAATTTTGATTTTAACTTTGTTCCTTTGTTCTTCTTCTAGTGCTGGTTAATAGATGAAAGAATAATTTAAACATTTTAGAGAAACCCTTCTGAAAGGGAAAGCCAGTGTCATGAAAACAGAAAATATGTCGTAAGAATGTGTTAATTTAGGCAATGCTTTTTATAGGGAAAAATATTGGCATAATTTTTTTCTTTTTTTTTCAAAAGTAAAATTTTCTTTTTACAAATATTTAATACTATCATGTACAGTACATAACAAACCTAAATCAAATAAATTCAGATAATACAGTGGTAATAACACATTTTATCTTATTAAAAATCACATTGCAAAGGCCTCAAGTTATTGTGGGTCATGAATCAAAACTCTGGATGATTTCCCTCAACCCTCACATTGATTTAAATCTCCCAAAGTTTTCATCTGTAGGAATTTTAGTTTAAATGTTTATGTTTCCATTTGGAAGGGGTGAAATGATGCTGAATTAGCTCAGTTGTTTTCTTTGCTCAGTGTGTGGATTGTTACAGCTTCAGCAGCAAGCTGGAGCAGAGATGAAGTTCCAGTTGTAAGTGAAGCAGGAGGTGCTTGGTAGAGTCTCTTTGGATATTGCCCTTGTTTGCAGTGTGGTTTGGAAATGCTGGGATTGCTGGCTCTGCCAAGCAAGGGGTTATCTACAGACCATTGTTCCTTCGCTGTGCAGACTGGTTTGGAGCACATTGCAAGGTGCCTTCTTGCACAGAAAACAGGCTCTGAACAGCTTTGCTGCTCTATTCCTTTACACAGCCCTTCCTTGTCAGTGAACTTGTAGACATTTTCACATGCTTTTCCCTAGCTGCTGACGTTTCAAGCAGCATCAGCTACTGTTTGAAATAGTTGACGACCTGGGTTAGCACTGAGTGCATTTTCAGAACATTTCTAGAGCAAACAAGGACATTTTTGAGAATGGAATCCATGTTCATATGAGTCGGTTCATTTCACACAGATTGTAATAGCCCTCAGACACATCTCAATGGACCTGGGTTTGATCCAGATGTGATAAGGTCTTCACTTTTCGTTTCAGAACTTCTGAGTGTGTTTTTTAACAGCTTCTTTCATTATCAGCTTCTTAATTTCGTTTGTTTTTATTTGTTGAAACTTCTCACAACACAAATTGTTTTTAAAGAATTAAATTAAAAATACTTTAAGAATCCGGGCAACTGCAAAAATCCACAAAAAAGATCACAAAATGGGGCAAGGAAACCGAGTGTTCTTTGGTTTCCCACTTTTACTGAAAGGGCTTAGTAATATGAGACAGAACAATTCTGTGGTACATTTTATTCCCAACACTATATATTATTTTGAATGGATACTGTGAAAGGTGGTTTAACAGAGGAAAACTGTTGAGCATGAGGTTCTAATTGTTATGTATTAAGCAAAGCCAACAAGTGTAATAACTAATCCTTTGCAAACATAATGACTACCACCTTTGTCATTATACAGAAAGTGAACCAATGACCTGCAGGGTTAGAACATCCATTTTCAGGGTCAAGGTATTTTACTGAATAAAATCTCACAGATCTATTTTCTTGTTTTTATGTTTCCTTCCACTGGTTTGCTTCCTAAAAATATAACTTTTTATAATGCTGGATTTTCTTATTTGACTCAAGAACAAGGTCAAATTAGAGAAATATTTTAAAAGTATGCTTCATAAATGAAATAAGCAATTTCTTTCAGGGATGGCTGGTTTTGCTAAGTACCCTTCTGGACTACTGTATTTATAAACAGATCAACAGTCTGGTTGAGGGATTTTTATATTATTTAGGGAATAAAGAGGTAAATAGTTCCCAGTGTCTTATTTTCCATCATTTGGAATTTGATACAATATATGATGGTTTAGACTGATTTAAAAAAATCCTGTCTCTGCAGTCGAAGAAGTGTGCACAGAACACTGAACCTTTTGAAACCTGTTTGTCTGAAGCTTCAGTAATCTGCTCTTGT
The DNA here is from genome assembly GCA_026413545.1 of Cichladusa arquata. Taxonomy (NCBI): domain Eukaryota; kingdom Metazoa; phylum Chordata; class Aves; order Passeriformes; family Muscicapidae; genus Cichladusa; species Cichladusa arquata. The sequence goes on along the minus strand of JAOTQP010000001.1, from coordinate 81,182,807 downwards.
ATGGGATGATGATTTTCATGGTTCTTTATTGATTTATTTCTGCACCTTTCTGTTTGAAAGGCTGCTTAAAGGGAACTTGTTCTGGAGCTGCATATAAGTAATTTTCTCCCAAACAGTTCTGCTAGAGAAATTTTTTGCGCTATGGTGAAAAGAATCAGGTGATATATTTAAAAAATATGTGTAGATGCCTTTGGCATTTTTCATTAGTGCTGCAACAATTCTTGTTGCTATTTGCACTTCTTGTGCTTTGAGGAAAGGTGATTATATGTTTTAGATCAAAGCACTTAAACAGGTTACAAAAGTCTAAGCAGACACCAGGTTTCTGATCAGTTTAACCAAGAGTGGGCTATACAGCAAGGCATTTCCATTTCTCCAGCCATTTTAACATAGAGACAGCAGAAATTTTATAATAATCTTGTAGTAATGCCCATAGTTATTAACTATTTGTACAATAAAGATTTTATAACTGGTATATGAGGCCACTGGCACTATTATTACAGTACTGGGCTTTTGCTGATGTTTCATGTAGGGTTGAAGGGCTGCAGTGCTGATAAACTTTCTGATTTTCATCATTGTTCCTGCTCTGTGAATGATTCTTCTGTAACAGTTTTATATCAGAGTATCATGTGAAATGCAGAAATTGTACATAAAATGGTTTATATTCAATCCTTTCTTTTTCTGCTGGACAAAGACTGCATAGATAAAGGATTGACACACTATAATGTTAGTACTATTTTAATTTTTTTTGGATACATATGATATTACAGCACTCTAACTTATTATGAGCTCTTTCCACCCATTCTAAGATGTCCATCCAATAATTATTTTCATTTAAAACTGTGGAAGTAAGTATTCCTCTTTTCCAAAGAGAATTCTGCATGTATCCACTAGGGACAAGGGCAAAGACAGGCCATGTTTTCTTCCTCACCTATTGCGTTCATCCTAATCCTCCTTTCCTGCAAGGGTTTGGATGGTGAAAACTGGCTTCTGCTTAAATTTATATGGTGAATTTTTCATCACTGGGTTCTGTCCTTTGAGCTTCATCATAACAGAATAGATATAAATACTAACCAGACAGTTTCATTTGAAAGCAAATAATAATTTTCATTTAATCAGTGTTATTTAAAGCTGTATTACAATTTTAGTATCTCTGATTAGCAAATCACCATACCAAATAATATCTCTGATTACCAAACATATATTTTTTTTTTCTCTTTGCTAAAACTAATATATATTATCAGTAAAGAATTTATCTTCTTTCTCTTTCAGAATTCTTTTCCTTTTCACCTGACACAGAATATTTATAGCAAGTGTCTGCAAATAAAGAAATGTTATTTGGCTTTTTGACTGCACATTTATTCTGCTGGCCTTGCAATATACACATTTTCTCTTAGGTCAAACCATTTAGAAATATTTCTGTTTGTGATCTTCTATACACACAGTCTGGAAGCCACAAAAGTCATACCTTCTGTCTTTGGAATGGCGATTTTCAGGATTTGAGACTATATCTTCTTGCATCTAACACACAACCAAGCATTTTCCCTTACTTCTTAAAGCCAGAATAATCAAAAAGCCTTCTCTAATGCTGAGGTTTTTTTTCTTTAAATATAATCTATTTTTTTCAGTGGAGTGCAATTTTCCCCCCCAAAAAGTATTTTCTAATAGGGATGGAGAAAATTGTGTGCGTGGTTTTATAGTAAGATCACTAGTCAGTGATCTGCACTATAATCACAGCTTTATACACGTGCTATAAAGTTAAATGCCTTACATGCAGGTTAGAGCTCTTTTTATGTTTTCAATATGTTCAGAGTAATCTTTCCCTTCCCTTATATCTTGAGAAATCAAAGCAAGCTGTCTCTTTGATTTGTTTCTGCTGCAGAATTCCATAAAAATACTTCTACCTCCAGCCTGTCCTGTATCTGTCATTCCAGAACAGGTGGAGTGGTTTGCTCTTAGATGAATTCCAAGAGATTAGCTTGATTTGTGCTGATAGATGCTCATTTCTCATAGTCTTCTTGTTTCCACAGGGGAAACCTTAAAATTGTAGAAAAATCTAAACCCATGGCTTTTTGGTTAGTTTTGTTAGGTCAAATCCTGCCGTTATCAAGCAAAGCACGTGGCTGAATCACGATTTTGCTTTGCTGATGCCTGCCACACACCCAGCATTGGCCACATCCCTACATATGGTTAGGATTTCCATAGTTCCACGCTTCAGGCAGGATGTGTACAAGGGTTCTTTTGCACCACTACTGCATCATTAAGCTCATGACTTCCCCTTTGGCTTATTCTCAAGGAACACCCCTGGGAAGAATTTATGGACATCTCTCCCATTGCTCCAGGACCTTCCTCTTCAGTCACCATGGATTTATATAATCAAGAGGTAGGTCTACTTGACTTTTGAATGATGTGGTTAATCAAGGGTTTATATTGTCCTTTTGAGTGCCTGTAACTGGAGAGAGGCTGGAGATCAGTATGCAACAATTTTCAGTAAGAGATATCAGGCTTTTCTCGAAGCCCTTTTCTTTGCACATAGTAATTATGTTATGTACATTTTTCTTGGCTTAGATGAAATCTCTGCAGATAAGAAGCAGGTGTCAAAATAAAGATCTCAGTTTGTCTGAAAATAGTACAACCAAACATATTTTATACTTTCATTAGATAGTCAAGTCTTTAGCTTCATAATTAAGCTGAATATCTTGCTATCCTGATAAGTGTATTTTTATAAAAAGAAGCCATATACTTTAAATTTTTTTCCTGATTTTGTTTGAATTCTTTCATAGAAGATAGCTGCAAAACTTATGGAAAGCAGCACAGAATATTTTTGTCTGCATATTCTTTTTCTACATTTTTCTATCAAGTTCTTAATATTGCTGGACTATTGCTGGAATGTCTGTGTCCATTTTTCGTTCTCTGTTGATTAATGTGTCATTAAACCAAATATAAGCTAATTCTTAACAAAGATTTCACCTACCTCACTTGTTTGTGGGCTAAATTTCAACATTTACAATGGTTTATTATTAATGTCTCAAGAGATTTCTGATTTGTTTTGCCAAAATTTGAACCTTTGCTGTGTGTAATGTAATCAATACAGTCAAACATCTGCCTGTAGAATAATTACAACTCTATTACTCATTTTCTGCAAAGTCAGCATGCATCAGAAGTAAATTCTCAAAACCATATTTTTCTCTATAAAGAATATTTTTTCTACATCATGAAAAAGCAGTGCAGTTTCTTTGTACATTTTATACAGTTACCAACTGGTTCTTAAGAGATCAGTGCAAGTATTTGGGCATATGGGAGCAAAGCTCCTTCAGCCTCCTGTTGCCCATCACATTTTTTAATTTTTTCATTCAAAAAGCATCTGTGAAAATAATATCAGCCAGAAGTTCTGCAGTGGTATGGTAGAGATCTTTACATCCAAACAATGAAGTTAAATGTCTTGACATGCCACTGAGTGTTTCTTTCCAATTATGTTTCTATCAGTGCTTTACATATGCTAGAGCCTGTGTTGCTGACATATTTTCTCCTTATTTCCAAATTCTTTCCTTTAGCCACAATAACAGCACACACCACAATTATTCTTCTCTATGGATTGAGGTCTTTCTTAATTTTTCAAAAGCAGCAGTACTAGGCCAGAAGAGTAACATTGCATTTTATTCCAGAATTCTGTTTGCAGAAGATGCTATTAGTCCAAAGTCTGTATTTCAGTAAAGGACTGAATCGACAGGTTGCCTGTTCCTTTATTTGTAGTCTCTTTGGAAGAGCTTGAATAAGCATAGTCTGGTACCTCTTTGCATGTTCAGATGTCTGCTGTCAGGAGTAGTTCAATTACACTTACAACTTGTCACCAATTTGGCATAAATTGGCAATGTGCTTTTCAAAATTCTGTTTCCTCATTATGTAAATGTTCCTTGACATATAAAATGGAATTGAAGAGAAAACAATGGTCTTAAATATTTCTCATTTGAGTGACTATCTCTGTGTGCAGTCAGCACAGATTTTGAGACATGTCGAGTTTTTCCAGAGATTTTTTTTTAATTATACCACTGCAAAGATATAGATGATCTAGAGGTACAGAAGATTTAGAAGTCCTGTACTGAGGTCTTGTGCTGCATATATCATGCTTTACTGGTACCCAGGATTGTCCCCCAAAGCATAAACTGAAACAGCCACTTTGTGTCAAACATTGCCAGTATGAAAAGCTGTTTCAGGAATTTGCTTTAAATGCTATTATTGATCCCAATGAAAATACACCACCTTACTTCCAGGAAATGGAAACTTTTCTTCCAGTCATGCCACAGGTTTGTTTCTCCAAACACCTGACCATACTAGGTCAGTTGTCTCAGTCAGGACAATATTCTTGGAAGATTTCACTTGGAGCTCATGACAAAAGAGGTGCCACCATGAACCAGGCCAGAAGGATATGCTGATCCTTGTAATGCTGAAGCCACATAGTGGCATTTGGGGACATGGCTTAGTGGTCAATATTGTGGTGTTGGGTTAACAAAACACCTTAGTTGGACTCAATGATCTTAGAGGTTTTTTCTAACTTAGTGATTTAATGATCCTGGATTGAAGACTCAACACCCTTTTTCTAGTCGTTTCCAAATCATTCAACATATGCTTAAACAGGAATCTGGAGGCACCCAGACTTTCCATGTCTGCCTTGATTCATGATCTGTCTAGATCCCAGAACTTTGAGGGAGGCAGGCTGTCACCCCCTGCATTTTCTGCAGAAAGCCAAACCAGTTTCACTTGCAGTTGAAGTGTGTTCTCTCCACCCTGCCACTTCTCACCAAGGTCAGCCAAGACTGTGCTTGGCTTTGCTGACACTTCACAATAAACTGGCTCTCCCTATGAATGAAGAGAATCTTCTTCCAGCCTATGTGGTCTGACAGACAGCACTTTCAAATTCAACCACATCCCAATGCTTACGTAGCACAGAGATTTCCCATGAAAATGGGGGTTTAATGGGGATTTAAAAAAATTAAATCCTCCTAACACATTCCTACCCTATATATTTGATGGCTCTTGAGGCCTCAAAAGGAAGTAGAGGGTCAGGAGGGATGACTATAGTAGAGATCCTAAGGGCCCGTTCTGAACACACCCCATGAAATTTCCATGCAAATATCTTTATACAAGATCAGGACCCTGAAACCCATTTATAGATGATACAGTAACATTTATATACCTAAGATCTGACTTATTAAATCCCACAGTTGGTCAGATGATTCACATAAGTGACCATATCTATTGCCTAAAGAGGAATTCAAAGGAGACATGGTTGAATGCAGACATTTACACTATAGACATCACCAGACTGATAAATTCACTCCAAATCTCTTGATTCCACCACAAATATTCCAATGAAGTGGTCAGATGCTGCTTTCCTGCTTGTATGCAGAAATGCCAGTGAACATTTTGTAAAGTTCACAGTTACTGGGACCATTATATCAGTGAGGAAATTCCATCACCACCCCCTTTGAAGACACAATATAAAAACATTTAATTGATATTTTGCAGTTTATTTCAAACCTCATGTTTTAAATGAGAGTGGTTTGAAATGTTAAACACTTTTTAGTTTTAATAAGTGAGTATGCCTCCAGCTGTTCTGTAAATAACCAGGAAATGAAAGCCAATGGGTTCCCGTTTGCAGTCTGAAGCTGGATGAGATCTGCTTGCATGCTTCACAGTTAGATATGAGCCTGCAACATCTTTAACACATTTCCCTCTTATTTCTGAATAAATACATGTTAGCTTTTTCAGTGGTCTCATGCTTTCTAGAAAGTAAAATATAACTTTTTTCAGGTGCGCCTCATCCTTTAGTCTTATTGTTACATTGAAATACTTTTGATGTTTGGAAATTAAATTAATTAAATTACTTCTTTTTTTTCTTTGTTTTCTGTGACGTGCTAGCTTGTAATTAGAACAGATAGTATCTCATTTTTCTCTGGCAGATATATTTTTTTAATTCCATAGACATAAGGAATTCTGATACTACATTTCTTATGTACCAGAACCTGTCTTGAATTAATTACTAATCTTCACAGAAAAAGACCAGTTTCTTTTTTCATAGTACAAATAGGTCTTCTACATAGTTTTCTGTGAGATATTAAAATTAAAAAAAAATTCTCCTCATCTTTTTTTTTTTTCTGTTTTGAAAAATCTGGGTAGTCACAGACTTGTATGATCTTCCTTTCCCTTGAACCAAAGTTATCTGCTAAAATTGGATTACACACACAACAGCACAAAAGCCACAGTCTATATGCATATGAAATTGCTTTGGATAATCATGTTCTCCTTCTGACAGAGCAATAATATTGTCAGTATCCTTCTTGGCACTTGTGGCATCACTGAATATAAAGAATAAGCATCAGAAGACAAATCTATCACCAACAACGTGAGCTCATAGCCCAGAAAGCCAAGGATGTCCTGGGCTACATCATCATGGTCACCAGAGAGGGGCTCTGCTCTTGTGACACCCCATCTGGAATACTGGATCCATCTCTGGGGTCCTCAGCACAGGAAATCCACCCTTTGGTGTGGGTCTAGAGGGGACCACAGGGATCAGAGGGTTGGAACACCTCTCCTATGAAGTCAGGCTGAGACAGCTGGGATTGTTCTGCCTGGAGAAGGAAAGGTTCCAGAAAGACCTCACTGTGGCCTTCCAGCACCTAAAGAGAGCTTGTAAAAACTGGGGAGAAGGTATTTTTGTACGTGCAGTAGTGACAGGACAAGGGACAAGGGTTTTAAACTGAAAGAGTGCAGGTTTACACTAGATGTTAGGAAGAAATTCTTTGCTCAGAGGGTGATAAAACACTGCAATAAATTCCCCAGAGGTGCTATGGAAGCTCTTCAGCTGGAAGTGTTCAAGGCTGGATGGGATTTTATGGGGTGTTGAGCAACCTGATCTAGAGAGTGGCATCCCTGACTGTGGTAGGAAGGCTGGAATCCAATGATCTTTAATATCCTTCCAACCCTAAACATTTAATTTTGAAAGGCTGAATTTCATTCCACTTTTATTCTATATACTGTATTTGTGGAAGTAGCAGCCATGAAGATTAAACTCCTAATCACTAGATAGATTGACTAAAAGTGTATGGTTTTGGAAGACAAAATTCCTCTGGTACTGTGGTGGTATTTCCAACGAGTATTTGTGACTTTATGACAGTGTCTCTGCAATAAAACTTTTAGCAGAATAAAAGGTTCTTTAGAAAGGCTTTATTCCTTCTTCAGGAAGTTTATGGAACTCCAATGTCTCTGTTAGACATCAGGAGACAAATGACTGATTGTCATTCTTGGGCTTTCAGCAGTTGTTTGGGCTGTTTCACATCAAGTGTCTGGATCATTTAGTACTCCATCCCTCATTTCTCTCTGGAGTCAGAAGAAGCTATAGCTTTATTATGATATTTAGCTTGCATGAATTCATTCAAGTGCTTTTCAGGTATATGAATCTCTGCTGTAGACTGCTTGTTAATCTTGACACTGCTGATTCAGAGAGGCTTGTTGGAATCCAGAGGTTTGGTATGATCTCTGTTTTGTCTTAGTATTTGATATAATGAGAGTGACACAGTGACTTTCAGTGTAGGCTGAAAGAACTTTTCCACCATTATACTTTAATAGTTCAGACTCCTGCCCATTGGTGAATATGAACATCTGCCCTGGACATCTGATTTCTCACTGCTAAAATTAACTTTCTATTGTTTTCATGCCCCACTTGAAAGAAAACTATGTACTGGATTGTCTCTCTCATTTTCAATAGCTACTTACCAAGAAAGGTTGTGATGCTGTCTAATCCACAAAAAATATATCATGTTTGAACAAACATGAAATCAATAATCAGACATTTCTGGTGCAAGTATTCAAAAGTTCTTGAATAATGTGTGAAGTCAAAGCTTGGCAATGACTGTGTTTACAATAATTCACTGTAAGGCCTGAGTATAGATTTGAAGATACTTTGTCACAGATTCAACATCAGTTGGACTCACTTCACAAAGCCCCTTTACTCTCTAGAAAGGAAAATTAGAGTTGTCAAAATCTTTATTGCAATTTAAACTATCATTATAAGTGAAATACAGGTGTTGAAGATATTTTTTCAGACAGCAAGTTCAGCCAAGAATTTCTGTGGAAAAAGAAACAATCCATTGGTATTGCCAAATTCCCTGACATGTTTGGAACAGTTGGTATTGTGTGTATTTTCTTCTTTACCCTGTATGTTCACATCTCTGCTTTCTCTGGGAGCCTATAGTGACTAAACTCTCTTTTTTGTCTTCAGGCTACTTTAGAAAAACCTCCAGGCTGTATGATGAGTCATCCAGCTTTTCTTTAGGTATTTTATTTGTCTTCCGTAGAAATCAGACAGCACCATTATCCATTTCATACTGCTTTCCTAAGATTGCCTATTCACAGGGACAAAAGCTTCAGCCCTTGAAATCATTATTTTCCTCATAAAATGTCTTTAATTCACATTGAAAAATGGTAATATACTTTGTTTTGGGAAGATGCCAGTCCTTATTAATTCTCTTTTGTACCCTGCAATGAGAAAAACCTGTGTATCAAGAAATGGTGCACCAGTTTTCCAAATAACCTTTACAAAGAAAAACAGTGAAATTCTCATTTAAGCCATCAAACAAGATATTGTATAAAAAATGTCCCTCCTCCTCTCTTATCAACCAAACTAGTCAAGTCATAGCAGAAGGTTATCATGCACCTTGCTTAATGCAAAAAAGCATGAATTATATTCTGCTTTCATTACTAGAGTTCTCTTTCATCTTGAACACTGCCGATATCTGTTGTGATTGGAAATAATTTTAGTCCTGGCCAGGGCTTCAGGTGGCCCTGCCAGAGCAGTGAGATTTGAGCAGATGACCTCCAGGAGCCCCTTACAGCCTCATCTATTGTGTGATTCTGTAATTCTGTGAAAGTCAGAGCATTTTAGGTCTTTCACAGTCTTGCATGCACTTCTAATTTCTCAAAACCTTTTTTTCCCCCAGGATTGATTATTCTTGTCAGACATGTTGAGGTTATGTTTTGTTTGTTACTTTTTTCTTTACCTCATGGAAGGAGGGAGATAAGAACCACTAATTTCCTGCAGCTTGGCCCATTTTGGATGGTGAACTTTTTTTTTAACTATTTGTCTTCAACAAAGGAATAAAAACTTTCCTCAATACTGGTGCTCTGAAGAAGCCAGATTGCACAAAGGAAGACATGACTGTAGTTTCATGCACAGAGCTGTTTCTCTCAGTGGTGGCTGCAGGACAGTACCAACCTACTCATGGATCTTCTGGCTTCTTTTCTATTTCACTGAGATGAAGATCTGGCATTCCAACACAACCTGTAAGTAAGCATGATATTTTCCTGCATATACTGTTCTCTTTCATGTTGTGATTTCCACTTTTCAACATCCCGAATAAGAGAAAGCATTTTTCTACTGTCTTAGGAAGGCAGGAAAAAAGCAACAACCCTGTGGTGGTCACAATTGCTTTCTTCTGTCTGCAGGGAGGAAATAATGATTTTTTCCCTCCTCTTTTAAGTAAAGTCCTTGCCTCCATAGTGAGACTTATCTTAGTCCTAGAGCCTTGCATTTTCCACTGTGATCCTACTGGTGCTTGCCCTCCTTCTCTTCTGCTTCACAATGATTTCTACTCCTACCTTTGTCACATTCAAATTTGTTATAGCTAATTTCCACCTAATTCCCAGTTTATAAAGGCAGCAGAGATGCTACACCTCTGCCTCTCCACTATGCCACCTGCCCTTCCCTCCAACACTCATCTTTCCTTCCATGTTCCCCTTAATAAATCCTTCCCATGACACATGCAGACTGACCCTGCCTTCTCATTCAGAACTGGAATGAGAAGCTGACTCCTCTTTGGCCCTTAAAGTATGGATAGAAGTATTTTCCACTGTTATTTGTCTAGGAAGGCAGAATGGTGAACAGATGATGATGAGGCAGATGTCAGCTTTATCTTCTTCTTATGGCTATGAGGGCACCTTCTTTCTCCTGATCCAAATCAACTCTGCATGTTGCTATGATTGGAAGAACCCTCAGGAACAAAACCTTTTCATAAGATATTGTTAGACCATAAGATTACAAAATTAATAAAATTGCACATTGCAAAATATTCCCTTTCTCAATTAGTTCAAATACCCCAAATACCTGTTTAAGTTCTTTTGTCAGGTATTTTGCTATATTTGTTTGCATATTGCATATATTCACAAAGAGTTTTGTTTTGCAATTAGTGAACTACAGGCCAGATCCATCCTCTCTCTTGTCTAACATCAGTATAATGACTGTAACTTTATAAATGAACTTGGTTTCTGAAGTCTGCAACTTTAATGTAGGTGCATTAAGTGCTGTTTTAGACACAGTCTCTGACTGTCATTCCATTACTTTTTTTTCTTTTTTCTTACGACTTTGTATGGATAGCAGTAGCAAGCAGTTGCTCTAGGTAGAATGAGATGCTTATGACTCTAACACAATAAACAGTGCAGAGAAATTTGGCTCAGCAGTGCAAGTAGGCACTGTGGACCCCAGACTATAAACTACCCTGTAATAATCACTTAAAAAAATTAAATCTGGAGTTGGACAAAACTGGGTTTAGAGGTAATGAAGAGAACAAAGAAATAACATAGGTAAAATGCACCTAATATAATGCATTTGGGTGCAACCTGGTGTTACAGACGAATAAAGAGAGATAAGTATAAATATATATATATGTGAATATATAATATATAATAAATATATATATGTGAAAAGGGTTTTCTTTTAGAATTGTATATGCAATTTTTTAAATATCTTCAAGCAAATATGATATAAGGATTTGTTAGAGTGTTAAGTGGGACTCTGATGCACGCTGCAATGAGTTAAAGATGTAGTAGGAGGCTTAGAATGTAAGAAACGTGTGTTGTTTCAATAAGAATGGGATAACAGGTTCCTCATCAGCCTCAATTTTGTCTGTTGCTCACTTCTTAACGCAATTTAGTGTAGATTGTCTTTTGTAACAATTCTCACTACGAAATTCCTCCCAGTTTGTACGCATTCCTATGAACATTTTATCCTGATACACTCCGTATTCTGTCCTGCTCTCTGTGTTTATACCAAATCTTTCATTTCCTTATGTGAGTTCAGTAAAGATGCATTATTATCATGAACTAATTTGAAAATGGAATGTTTATTGCTTGCATTTATTTTGGAACATCAAGATAGAAGCATTTCTGATTGATTCTCTCAATTTTCTACACATCCAAGTTGCATTTTGCAGTAATTTCTTCACATTATTTGTTTATATGAAATGCTGCATTTTATTGTGCCGACAAGATTGAAAGGAATTTCCTATCATTTTTTCTTCCCAAGGGAAACTGCAACTCGTAGAAATTTTCCACTGCTCAATTTTCATAAAAGCACTTGTCAAAAAAGTTTTTATATAATGGTCTATTATAGTAGATCGTTTTATTGCCAGAGAAACAGAAGCAGTAGTTATTCAAAGCTCACAACAGCACACTCGTTCTATCTTCCTTCAAACAAGCTGAGCAGAAAGTATTATTTATTCCCTTTTTTAAAAAGCGAGGAGTCAATACACACAGAAAGAAATAATCTTCCCATAGGTGTATAGTGCTCTAATTGATGAATAGCTTTGAATAGCTTGCACTAATTCACAGAAGGTATATCAGTCCTGTGTAATTATTTTCTTTCTTGTGATACCTGCACGATGAGAGTGATCCATAAAACTGTCTGTGTTGGAATGTTTTTATTGCCGTACAGTATGCAATCATGAACTGAGCTACAAAAACAAAATAAAACAAATCGTCAGGTCAGTTTCACAAGTAGTTGTATGTATTTGTGTGAATCTATAAATATGTATATGCATTTTATTTCCATATGTGTTCAGTAGGAATGACTACACTGTGAAATTTCAATTTCAGATTTAATTCCTTCCATAAAACCTTTCTTTGTAAAATATTACTCTTGTTTCAGATATAATCTCAGACATTTCTAATGATTGTGACCATCTTTTATTTTCCTGGGGTTGAAAAACCAACGGCCAACACTCAGAGAGTGGTTTGTGCTGGAAGGGATCTTCCAGATCGTGCAGTTCCACCCCTGCCATTGTCAGGGACCTCTTCCACTAGACCAGGTTTCTCAAAGCTCCATCCAACCTGACCTCCCTCTCTCATCTGGAAGTCTAAGGAAAGTCAAGACAAGACAGTTGGGGTTCTTTTTTGTTTGTTTGTTTGTTTGTTTGAAAAAGATGACAGTTAAGAGTGTTGTGACATAAACTTGAATATCACTTAGGTTTTGGTGTAAGTTATCCTTAACAGCGGCAGAATTTCACAAGGTTAAGTATGAGATTAAGACACCTACCTTTAGACTATGTTAATATTAGCAAGTAGTTTGTCATAGCAGGAGTGATTCAGCAGTATGAAATATGTCATACCCATCTACAAGAAGGGCCCAAGAGGACCCATCAGCCCAACTTGAATTCCTGTGAAAGTACTGGATTGAGTCCTCCACAAGGTATTAGTAAACAAAAGAAGCAGATTATTGGGAAAAAACAGGAGGGATTTGCCAAGTACAAATCCAGCCAGACTAACCTGGATCTCTTTTTACACCAAAATAACACTTTGTATTTATATGGGGAATGCAGTGGATGCTGTTTATCAGGTTTCAAGCAAGGGTAGAGACACGATCATTTGATTCTACTCAGCATTTGTCAGGCAGACCTGGAGTATTGTCTCCATTTCTGGGCCCCACAGTTCAAGGAAAACACAGACAGACTGGAGAAGGTCTAAAGGAGAGCAACAAAGATGATCAAAGGTCTGAAGAACTACCCCATGAGGAAAGACTGAGGATGTTGGATCTCTCCTCTTTGGAGAAGGATCAGGAAGGATCTTGTCACAGTTTCCAGTACTCCAAGGGGAGCTAAAAAGAGGATGGAGGCTCTGTTTTCCCAAGGCAGAAGATAAGGGACAAGAGTAGAAGTTGCACCAGCAGTTTTACCTTGGTGTAAGAAAGACATTTTTAGCAGTAAGAACAGTCACTAACTGGACCAAGGGAATTACCATCACCAGGGATGTGGTAGAATCTCCAACACTGAAAGTTTTGAGCTGCCATTGCACAGAGCCTAAATCATCTCATACAGATTTTCTTTCCCATGAAAAATTGTACCAGAGGATCTTCAAGGTCCCTTCCTGCCTATGCTATTCTATGATTCTACAATATGAAGATGGCACCACTCTACCTACAGTATATGTCACTTGATGGGATTAGAATAGACAATTTTGGTCATGCAGTTCAGCTGCTGTTTCAAAACCTTTGGTTTATTAAAATTTTCATGCTGTCATGTCATTTACATATTTAGAAGAAAGTAAATCTGTTTATTCTCTTTGTGACAAGCTCCTGTAAATTCCTGTGTCTTACATATCATGACATAAATGACAGGCCATTCTATAAATCCACATTACATTGGTCACATCTATTAAAAAGTTAATAATTTCCTGCACAAACTAAAAATAATGCAGTCAAAATGTTATACATCAATTAGCACACTGTACATTTGTGAAAATAGGTAAATAAACCAATAAAATCCTTGAACATATGTAAGCCGTGAGATAGCATAATCCTTTTTTGTCCTCATTGTTATATATCTCCAGAAAACAGGCACATCCTCTCTACCTCTGTCTTTGGTTTTTCTACACTCTAGAAACACAATCATTCAGTCTACAAGACATTAACAATTGTGTGGTCATCTGACAGCTGCTCTGCCTATACGAGGTCGTGTCCTAAATCTACTGAAGTTAATTAGCACATCTGTGGAGAAATTCTGAGAATAAACTTTCTGTCATTGTCATTTAACTTCATTTTCTTACGCAGCCCTGTCTATGTACATTGAAGACAGTTAACTCCAGTAAATGAAATGCAATTTTGAAATGCATGAGACCAACTGGCAAGAGATAAAATCATCGTTGATTGTGGAGAATTTCTTGATATCCTTTCATAACAAAGTTGCAGTTATTTTGGCATGGTACCAAATTATATTTTTCAGCTGTCAATGATGCTTCAAATGGAGAAGCAAAATAGTTGACACAATCATATCATTGAATCACTGCAGTTTTGCAACTCCACAAACAATAGTTTGTTTCATAATTTCTATAAGTACAAATGAAACATTTGTGAAAGAATCTTTTCATAGCTGACTTCCTGGCTCTTCATTGTCTATTTACAAAAGGAAAGGGAAAAGCATTCTGAAAGCAGATTTTGTCTATAGGAGCAAAGCGTTCTGTCTGAAAGCATTACACATCCACATCTTGTAACTTCTCCCTGAAAACCTGCATATCGCCTAAGGTAACTTCTTGATTAGTAATGAGAATTACTTGGCAAATTGGCATCACTGTTAGACCTTTTGCCAGATGGGGGAGACTCCATTCTCACCTATGAGGAATAAAAACTCTATTGAGAGCGCTATCTCAAATTCTCATAGTCTTTTGCAAGTTGGATGAATCATAAACAGATGTCCTCTGTCTTTTGAACTGCCATCTGCTGTAACTGGTTGGAAGAACTCTGGCTATTTCTGTCAAAGTATGCTGACTTTTTTTTTTTCTGAAAAGACTATTCTTTAGACAGCATGTTTTGAAGAGTAACCCTGGAAAGAAAGCAGCTGTTTTTTCAGAGCCTAGCAAGGCTCTGATTCAGTTAATTATTTCCTTTTTATTCCTTTCCTATTAGAATGGAAACTGGTTGCTATTCTCATTCATCCTGAAAGTTTTAAGAACTGTCCAGGCTGTATAATGAGGATTTCTTCACATGCATCTTCTGCTGTATGGTTCACTACTGTTGAAACAGATGAAATCATAACAGCTCCCAGAGCAATTATTGAGCTGGTCCAATGTCATAAATGAATTTTTGTACGTATTTGATGTGGCTTTTTTAATCCAAAGGTCCTAACTGTCTAATTGAAGGAGTTCCTCTTCCAGCCTACAAAATAAGTTTCATAACCATTATAGTGGGTATGCAGTTTTTGTGAATGATACACATGCTATGTGCTTAAGTCTGTCCACATTATTTCAGCCTTTAAAATAAGACCTTCTAAGTGTCACTAACTTTCAGAGACAACAACACCATTTTAGCATATAGCTGAAATATTTTTTAGGTCTTGGAACTTTTTGTATCTTGTATCATTCTATATGAAGCTTCTTACCAATGACAGTGCTCTTATTCCACCCAGTCTGGGAGACATCAGGATTAAGTTTCATCCCTGCTATTGGTGCAACTCCCTCTACATGGGGAATGTAATTTCTGTAGTCTCCACTCTTCTTTTTTCCTCTGTTTGAACACCATAAATTGCATGCCAGGGAAAGACAAATTACAGTGGTGCTTTAATTGTAAGATAATTTGTCATAAAAATTGCCAGTCCCTTCAAAAAATTAGTTAGTGATGGAAGAAATCACACTTTAGCTGCTATTTATCCTCAGCTTGTGTGAATACCACAGGTCCTCTGTTTTCTTAACCATTCACAAAAGTACTGCCCTTTGGTCCAATGAATTTGCAGAGCTGCCTGTTTCATTTTCTGAGCCCAGGGAATTATGAGTTATCACTTGCTAAAAGCATAGCTTCACACCATTCCCTCACAGCTAGTGGGACTGCTCAGCAAAAAAAGCTGATTCTTTACACCAGGAGAATACTTCAAGGAGCTTGAAACACACTTTGTGTATTTAAGCCCAGTGCCTTATTCTGCCTCACTGTACCTAATTTTCTTCTTTCTCATTTTAATTTCAAGTCTGTGTATAACAGAACTTTTATGTGACATATATTAATATACAAAACTGAAAGATTTTTAATGTGGTATGTTAATGTGTATTCTGCAGTGGTCCACATATTCCTATGTATCTGTCAGTCTGTCCATCTATCCACACATCAATCTATCCAAGATGGAAGCAAAACAAACAACTTGGAAAGAGAAAGTTGTTTCTTTCCCATACCTACCTAATATTGTTGCATCTGAGATAATAACAGTAAATGTAAAAGTAAAGATATGAATATGTGAAATAGAGATATGACCCAAGAGTGAAAAATGAAGAAAAGAGAAGGCAGAGATTTAAAATGAAGTAAAAAGGTGTCAGGAAGGAATAATTCATGAAAAATGGAAAGAACACATTTTGAAATTTTGTAGTATATTTTCCTCCTACTCACAGTCTTGTGTTAGCAAGGTGAATCACTTACTCTGGGACCAAAATCAATTTGTTTTTCCATTGAAGAAGTATAATTACAGACTTGGAAAATTTGTTCAAAGAAAACAACAACAAAGAAGAAATAGAAACATCTGCAAGAGATCACAGTTACGTGTTTAATTTTGTACCTCCTTCAGGTACCTTCCTTCACATATGACTGACTAATGCCTAGAAATGACTGGAAAAAAAACCCAAAACACTAGAAAGAAAACTAAAATACTAACACTAAGGTCTTCCCAGCAGATAATGGAAAGATTTCCTTCTGACTCAATAGATTTGAGAAAGGAAAAGACCAGAAAGAAAATTATAAACATGACATTGACAGAACTGAATAGTGTTTGAAAGCAAACCAAGCCAGAAAGAATGTTGAAGCCGTGACAAGAGGCAATGAAAAGTAGAAATGTTGTTTCGTATCCTTACCAACCTAACAAAACCCTTTTCCTGGCTTTCCTTACTTATAGGGCACAGGAGAAGTTTCTCCAAAAGCTCAGATCTGTCCTCATTTCCCAAGATCTAGGAAAAGGTAAGACAATGTATGGAGCCTATGAGACACAGGAATCTGTTTTGGGACCTAAGGTATTTTTTACTCATCGAAGTTAGGAGGACTTAACTCCTAATCAGCTGCTTAAATTTACTGAGGATGCTGCAATAGCCTTCAGCCAACCAACTCTAATATTATTAAAGTGCAGTATCATTATTAGTTATTTATACACACCATCAGCCCATAGCATACATAAGCAGATGTGAGAGCTTTTGTCTTTGTTGGAGGAAAACATGACCGTGGAGGAATAATCAGCAGAAATAAGTTTAGAATTTAGGACTTCACAGTGAGTATATGTATCTTTCTGCTCATTTACTGTTGCTACTAAAGAAAGCTAGAAAATAAATATTCCACCTTCAGGTCAAACAGCTCAATGGTTTTCCCAGCCTCCTGGCACTTTCTCACCCCCCTTTAACATGGTGTGGTGACACTGTCTCTGAGGCACAAAATGTCAAGTACAGTTGTAACTCTCCAACCAGTCAAGTCTAGACTTTATTAGTGCTGATGATCAGCACAGGTTAACAAAAACATCATGTTGCTCCTTCCTACTGAATTTCATCAGTATCTAGAGAGTGGTTTAAAACAGCAGGTTTTGAAGTGTTTCAATGTTGGCAGAGCATCCTGACAGAATTGAGAGAAGTGTACTGGGGACAAAGCCTCACTTTAGCATCTCCCATTGTGTCAAAGCAGTTTCTAAAGCTTCAAGAAGATTAATGTTTTTTCATAAGTATTCATTTCTTCCTCTCAAATGCTGTGTTGATAAGCTTTTTAGATTAGCAGATAATGTAAAGGGCTTCAAAGGCTTATGCAGCATTCCCACTTGGCTTCCTGAATACAGCTGGGAGTCAAACTAAGAGGCAGTCTGAGGCAATTAGCCACAGGATGAAGTAAATTGGAAACAGAGACCTAACATTATATATGCACAGGGATATGTGCTTTGTTTTGTGTGAGTGGAGCTACTATCAGAGTATTGAGATAGTTTTAACACACAAATAACTGAAATTCATGTGTGGGGCACAGGTCTGCACCCCCCATTTGTATCCTGTAGACAAACTGGCCAACCAAGTAGGGCAAAACCATTATTTTAAAAACGTGTGTTCCGACTGCAGATTCTGTGCTTGGTAAACCTGTACTAAAGAAGTGACCTCAGGTAGGTCATGACCTCTATCACACAGTAAAATGCAAATTAACTATTGGCTTCAATTACATTTTTCTGGTTTTCTTCAGAGGTTCAAATCTAATTCAGCTCAATTATAATCACATCATACAGAAAGTGTTTAAATTTTCCTTGGGCAGATACTGGCAGTAAAATAATGAGACTGCTTCTTTTTTGTTCCTCTTGAGATCATGGGGGACTGCAGTAAATATCCAAAGAAAATAGTCTTTTATAAATGAAAAAAATGAAGTGGTGCCATTCACTGTGACAGATTAAATGATTTGAAAATATCATAGAATCATGTAATAGAATGCTTTGGGTTGGAAAGGACCTTAAAGACCGTCTAGTTCCAACCGTCCTGTCATGGACAGGGATGTTTTTCACTAGATCATGTTGCTCAGAGCCCCATCCAGCCTGATTTTGAGCACCTCCAAGAATAGGAAGCCCACAACTTCTCTGGGCAGTTAGTTCCAGTGCTTCATCACCATTATAGTAAATAATTTCTTCCTTATATCTCTAAATTCAAAAAAGGAAATCCAAAAGTAGCTTACATCTGGGAGTAGGAGAATTGGGAATCTGCTCAGGTGAGTAAACACTAGATCAGGAGCAAGAACCCCCTACTGTCTCAATTCTGAGTTACCATACCAAATGCATTTCCCTCTTGATGTTTCTCTTGCAACCCTTCAGTGGTTCACCTTGAAAAGATGTCATATGAGCCATATTCTACTTGCTTGGTAAACAGAAATATGCAGCTGAATCTGTATTTCTAAGATCTGGGCTGTAGTACAGAACAAGTTAACTGTTGCTTCTCTTCCTTTTCCTTCCTACCCTAAGCCAAAATTAAGTGCTCTTTTTGATCTCTAGCTAAGACCTCTTGATTTCTTGGCATATCCTTTGATTGTATCTTCACCTCACTCTTTGAAAACCCTTTGGGATCTTAATACCATAAATTTTCTACAAGTCTTTTTAACTAACTACCTAAAAGGTGGCTGTAGTAGCTAGTGCTGAATAGATACATAGAGACCTTGTCCAGGTGAGCAAGAAGTAGTACCATAAACACAGTGAAATGTAAGTTGATGAGGTTATGTGGTATTTCATGATGGCAAGTGATATTATGACCTTGTAATCACCAGAAACTTAGCTAAGTTCATTAGGTATTTCTTCACATCTACTTTGGAATTGCCCTCAAGTGGCCACAGCATTCTGAAATCAAAGTGGTGTGATCCTAAAATAGATGTTCTTGTCAAGAAGTGGCTTTGTGCATTTGTGCATTAATTACTTTTATTTCAAAGCAGAAAGCCTGCAGGGGTTACACAGAGAGAGCCAAGTTGGTTGCATTCCACCGTGTATCATTAATATCCTCATTGCATTTTTCCACTCACTTTTCCCTCTTGAGCAGAATTTCATCTGTTTTACAGGGTTGCTAGGGAAGTTTGGGAAATCTGGTGGAATATTGGCACAGTCTTGCTGCCAAGGACAGGCAGTAATTTCTTCAATTTGTGGCTTGTCAGATGGAATAAACTTATCTAGAACAGGACAGTTCAGAGGGAACACCATGTTGGATGTAAATACAGTGTAAACCTTAAAAAAAAAATTAGTTTAAAAGTACAGAACCCTTTATGCATAAATTACTCAAGAAACATAAATAGTTCTTTGCAGCATTTTATGGCTTCATATTAAATTATGTCTGCCTTGGTTGCTGTTTGTACTAAGGCATGACAGGACATTTAATGGCCCTATAAAGAAGCCAGAGAGGGACCCTTCATCAGGAGCTGTAGTGATAGGGAACAGGAGTAATGGGTTCTGGAAGAGGGGAAATTTAGGTTAGATATAAGGAAGAAATTGTTTACTGTGAAGGTTGTGAGGTATTGGAACAGGATGCCCCAACCCTGGAAGTGCTCAAGGCCAGGTTGGATGGGGCTCTGAGTAACCTGGTGTAGTGGAAGGTGTCCCTGCCCATCGCAGGGGTGTTGTAACCAGATGGTCTTTAAAGTACTTTCCAAACCAAACCCTTCTTTGATTCTATGACCATGCAGACTGAAAACTGAAAGGCTTTGACAAAAAAATCCTATGATAAAATAACGGAAAGAGCAGAGACAACATTTTAATGAAACTGAATTGCCACTGTTGCAACAGTTCTGAGGCACTTACTGTTTAAGCCATCCCGTTTTGTCATTAATCATACAAGAAAAACATCAGCTGTCCCACCTCACTGGCTTTTCAATAGCAGCTCAAGGGCTCTGACCCTCCAAACTCAGACAGTTGGAGACTTGTAAAGGAAATATCTTCAGAACATCTACTTTTGCTCAAATCTTATTTCCACCACAGGCAATTTTTGACAGGAAGTTTCAACCTGCTGCAGTGTTGATGAATTACGTTGCTGGCAAAATTCTTTATTCAACAGGTAATCCCCTTATTCTCCCACAGAGCCATGTTTTTTGTTACAGTGAATTGGACCTTTCTAGTTTTATGCTTCTCCTAAACTATCACTGCAATATGTGCAGCACCAGCACATGTTGCTATCTGAGTCAGTCCACTCTACCAGTTAGATCCATTCCCATTCTGTTTAATTGCATGTATTAAAAAGGCAAATATGCCATTTTCTTGGTGCCTTTGAAAATATTTTATTGTCCCCTGAACACAGATATGCCATATGTGGAGTTGCACATATTAAAGTTTCCAGTAGCAGATTAACTTGTTCTACATTTCCCCATTTAGCTTTTTAAATATTTGCTTGGATGTTTGTTGCTGCAGTGAAGAGGATTTAAAATTATATAAAAGCAATAATGAAGCAACAAAGTGCTCCCCTGTGTAGAGTTCATACTGCATTTAATTGGCACAATGGAGCAGTTTACAGCAAGTATTCTTAGGTGTGTGATAGTTTACTGTTATTGTGCTGCAGATGTTTCTAGGTAACCTTTAAAAGGAATGGGAAATATAGAAATTTCAGATTGCTGCTCGAGTTTTATGAGTATATTTTATAGAAATCTACAGAGACGAGAATGACACAAAATAATGGTGACATTATTGCACGAGAATAGACCACCATTAATATGCCTCAATAGGGGTCCAATAAACCCCACAGCCCCATGGTGTAACTCAGTGTGAAAATCAAGTTTGGCATTTTCAGGCATAGAGACCTACAGAAAATCAGCAGGGGCAAAAGCTTACAGGAAAAATCATATACCCAAGGTCAAAAGAAGGAATACTAAAGCTAATTTAGAGAAAATAAATTATATATAATATTATCCCAAAGCATAAAACTGCTAGACATATTTAGGTATGTACATACACATAATGTATACAGGTTTTAAATACTTTCTAAATGTTATGCCCTTGCTGATAATACTTGACAGCTGCTTAGTATCAGCTCTGGAATCAAACAAATGAAGATTTTGCAACACTATTTTTTCTTTTGATTGTAGTGTGCTCTGAACTGTTAGTAATAGCAATTTAACCTTTCTGAAGTCCCTAAAAGTCACTAAGCCTGAAGGGATTAGCAGTGGGTAATCAGCAAGTAGAATTGTCATACAAGAGCTGTAAAACTCTTCAGGTTTTGTGAGTCTTATCTCCTCACACATTTTTCTCCTATGATGTTACATTTCTTTGCTCACCCTCTTTGCCATATCATTAGTGAACCTCTTTACCAACATAAAATTTAGGAAAGCTCACTGGCTCAAGGTGCAGGAAGTTGAACTCAAATGCAAAGGACTTCAGTACAAAAGACTTTAGTGTTGGAGAGTAGATGTGCATATGTTCTCCCAGAAAAACACATAAAAACCAACAACAAAACCCAGAGCCAAATAAATGAGATCCCAAACAAAGAAACAAGGGAGAAAAACAAACAAACAAAAAATCCAAACCCACACATAAACCAAATAGAAAGCATGGGGGATATCACCAATTCAAATTCCACACACATAGTAAATTAAGCACAAGTACAGGCTGAGCAGAGGATAGGTCAAGATTAGCCCTGGGTAAAAAGACTAGGTGGGGTTGGTGGACCAAAAGAAAAACATGATTCAGCAGTACGTTCTTGCAGCCTGTAAAGCCAATTGTGTTCTGGGCTGCATCAAAAGAAGGGAGACCAGCAGATCAAAAGAGTTGATTCTTCCCCTCTGCTCTGCTCTGCTCTAGGGAGACCCCACCTGCACCAAGCTCTAGGTCCCACAGTATAAAAGGAATGTGAGAACTTCTTGGATTTTACCATCCACAGATTATAACAAGTTTAATATATAAACAAAATAACTGCCTTATTACAATGAATTTGAGGAAGAAAATTACCATTTTAGTTACAAATATCCTCTGCTTGAGGGAGTTTTCCTGTAGAAATGAAGTTCACAAGTTTGGGTTTGGATGCACTCCCAGTTGGACTCGAGAATACTGACAATGAAAGTACATTTAACTTTAACCAGTTTAACAGTTATCATCTTTATATCAGTTATCTGCCTAAACTGAAGGCATTCTTCATTGCATTTAACAGTGACAGCCATCCCTAATTGTTTTCACTGAATGTTTGAATCAAGATGAGATATGTATTTTCTGCATGACTAGAGAGACCATTGCTTTTAAAATCCTACCTCCCTGCAATGACATTTTTGTTTCTGTCCATAGTTTGCTTCTGGAAAGTTGAGTTAAATTTGCTGCCTGAACTGGTCACGATGGTGTGTCAGCATCTCTGCAGAATAATTCAGGGGATGACACCCTGAATGTATCCTAAATGGTCTTAAGGGAGGTAGTGAAAACGGCACAAGACCCTTCTCCAAGGGGCACAATCAAAGACAAGCAGCAAGAGACACAGCTTCCAGATTTCCAACAAGGAAAATTTCTAAGTCAGGTGGTGGAATTGTCATCCTTAAAGATTTTCAAAATTTGATCATCAAATACCCTGAGAATCCTCCTCTAAGTCTGAAATCAGACCTCCTTTGAGGAGACAGGTGGACTAAATGGGATACAAAGGTCACTTCCCACTTAGATTATTCCAAGTAAGAATCCAAACCTTGACACAATGAAAGGATTTTCTTTGAACAGTGATGGACCAATTACTTTCTTGCTGTCATTCCCTTCAGAATTTCATAGACATGCACAGTCTGAGATCTCTGTCCATATTTTGAGCAATGTCATAAAACTTTCATAGAGATTATCAGCAACCCTGTTCTACTCATTTTCTAAAAGTTATCATTAAAAGAAGTAACTTTATTCATAATATTATGTTCCTTTTCTGCAATATTATCTGAACTGAAAGAGTGCAAAAGGTTTTACACACATATATATATAACCTATATGCAGGTTGCAATTGCAAAATTGAATATGCAACTTGATTAGATAAGGGATTGAATATGCTTTGGTGGTAGGAATTACATTTTCCCTCCACACTGAGGTTCAGGACTGAACCTTGTTCCTGCATTATTTTGATTCAGCAGGAGCATATGCAATCCAGCCAGATCAATTCAGTGCTAAACATCATGGCTTCACAATCCTCCTTTTGCTTACAAAGCTGAAGGATGCTTTATTTCAGTCTCTTGAACACTTGCAGTAGCTACCTCTAGAATGAACAATGATGAGTTGTTACACACTGCTAGCTCACTTGATTAGTGAAGTAATTACTGCTGTATAATCTCTGGTGCCTGTTTTGGTTTTGTATTTTGTCAGAGATGAACACATCCTCATATGATGAAGGTTTTATTCCCCCAATTTTTTCCCCTAAAATCTCCAACATTTAAATAATTTCACATATGTTGGTTTCCATGGGAAAAAATTAGACATTTTAAAATGGAAATTTGTCTAGCTCTCTCTGCCCCTTCGTAAACTGGCACATCCTATATTTGGTGTGTTCGATGAATTACACTCCAAGTATTCTAGTTAGAACAGCACTGTCTGGCCAAGGACTGTGACCTAGAGGAAAGATCTCTGGTCTGGATTGGCATTAATTAGATGTGACAGCCACCCAACACTCAGGCTCAGCACAGATCCTGCATGTGTCAGGAGCTCAGCACATTTCAGCAGAGGCCTCTATCCTTGACAGCAAAGAGTTGTGAGTGCTAGTCTAACCTGCTTGAAAAGGGAGTTTGCAATATTCATTGCTTAGAATTGATGGGAGAAGTACCATCTCATTAAGAGTGGGATTCTTTAATTGTTCCTTGCATTTTTAATGTGCTGAGTAAGGCTCTTCCCCACAGTACAGCAAGAACAGAGTATGGTAATGCAGGAGTGATAAATGTCTGTCTCTGAGAGTCTGTTGCAGATCCAGCAATGCAGTACAGGCAACTCAGATGGATGTTAAAAATGCCTCTGCAGGAACACAGTGAATTGCCTCAGCAGGAGCTGAAAGTGCAGAGCCCCTTTAAGGCCCAGTAGGTCTGACTCAATGAAGCATTGGGGCATATGATGGCTGGAGATATCTCTACATTAAGTGTCTGTTCTGGGTCTTCGTAAAATCACTGGGTTTTAAAGTGTGGCTTTCAAGGTAAACACATTTGAGGGCACTGAGAACTGAGTTTGGGGGGAATGAGAGGAGGAAATTAATGAGAATATAGTTCCTGGAATCTTGATTTAGGAAAGCTCTCAAATTTAAGCATAAGCCCAAAGCACTTTTCTGCACAGGATGTGTGGGATGAATCCATGCATTACAAAGTATGGCATAATGCTTAGTAGAGTGTGACATTAATAAGAGAACATGACTACTTAGCACTTGAAACAAGTGTTTTAATCTTTTAATTCCAGCATTACTAATGGTCTAAAGCTTTTTAGGCTGGAATGGTTTCTTGCACTCTAGCCTCCTTTGTTTTCCTGACTGAGATAAGAAAAAAAAATGCTGCAGGGGAAACAGCAGCACACCTTCTTCTGTTAACATCAGCCAAAACATCCAGTCTTGTGTTAATGACCCTGGTAATAATAAAACACACACAAAGAAACATGACCAGGTGGAGGACAGCACACAGGGTGGCAGTCTGCTAGTGCAGAGCTACTGAGCATTTGTTTTTCCATGAAGTAATGTATGATTAGGCAAATGGAGCCACATTGAGAGAATAGGCACACATCTTCCTGTGGGACAGGCAGTGGAAGATTTGTCTTTTCTGTGTTAAAATGAAGTTGGATATAATGTATTATGGATGAGGCCCTTGGCAAGCCTTGATTCTCTCTTCTGGTAGTAATGACTGTATCATAAGGTTTATCTGCTGATCTAGATGGCTATCCTTCTCCTAGGGAAATTTGTTTCTTTCTTGAAGGTTTATTGTCCCTGAAAATTCAAGTCTAATATGCTCCCAGGAAGATTCTCGGGTCAGTGACAGACCCCAGGTAGATCCCAAGACAATTGTACTGTTTCCATCTCTTCCCCTTGCAGCTCAGAGGCAATGCAGTTCAGGAGAGAAGTATATTCAGTGCATTGTGAAAAGGAAAATGTTAAATATTTTTAACAAGTGTTTAGCACTTGTTAAAACCTGTGATGAATTTAACTGAGTTCAATGCTGCTGTGTGTCCTAGAAAAATGTCTCTTGGGCACCAAAATATGGCTTCTCAGGAGGGAAACTGGAAAGAGATTTCTCTGAGACTTCACTCTAAACAGATTTCTGCATGCTACTCTGTCATATAAAGAGATTTCTCTTTCAGGTTGCTCTTTGTTGACCAGAGAAGTTGTGGACTCCCCATCCCTGGACGTGTTCAAGGACAGGTTGGATTGGGCTCTGTACAACCTGGTCTAGTGGGAGGTTTCCTGCTCATGGTAGGGTCTTTGGACATAGATGATCCTTAATGTTCCTTCCAGCCCAAATTGTTCTATGATTCTATGATTCTGTGACCTGGTGGGATGCAGACATTGTGAGCTGTGTGGGTGGATTGAACCCCAAGGGCAGACAATGAGGCAGCAGCATCCTTTACAGTTTAACGAGGGCAGAAAGGAAAACCTTATGAAGTAATCAATGTGATGAACGCCATGAGAATGTTTTTTGACAAATCCCACAATGTTTCTTGTTCCTGAGGCACAGTGGGAGTTACAGTCAGCATTTTAATGTAGTGTGGTAGATCACTTACAGAGTCAGCATTTCTTTTTTGTGTGCTTTGTACAGAGATGTTTTTCCATCAGTATGACTTGTTGAGAAAACCACTGTATTTTACAGCAGTAGGTTAAATTGTTCACTTCCCTCTCTGAAACACATTTCATAATCTTCTGATTCACTGCACACAACACATATGCATACAAGATATTTCATTATCCGAAAATACCCTGACCTAACATTTTAATACAATTTTTATGATTCTGGTAGGTGGAATAATAAAACTAAATAATTTCAGAGAACTATCCACAGGACCTGCAAAAAAAGTTTCTTCTGCAAAGTCTCAAAAAATGTTTTAACATACTGAATTATTCCTGTTATTTAAAATGCCCCTGTACGAGTAGCTCCATTATGAGACCTGTAATACAGAGTGATAAGTATTAAGGCCACTTATAATTGAAATAAAATCCAGCAATAAAGTAGATGTGTAAACTTACTGCTATCACACTTTTGTGGCCTCATACTTGAGTGCAGTCTGTAAATATACCACAACTCTGTTGAGACAAGACCTGTAACTTTTGATTAACATCTGTTGGGGCCACCTTCATTGTGTAAAGGTAAATAATAACAGAGATTTTATCCCACCTAAGCAGGTTGGTTCATATACTGAGTAATACTCTTGTGTTTGGGCAATAGCAACCTTTAGGCCTGTGAAGGATTAACAGATTTGTGAGCTTTGAAACTCTATTGTAATTGAATTCTTAAAACTGCCCTAAATAAATCAGTACTTTTGCAATTTCTTTCTGATTCACTTAACATCTGACTGGTGGAGTGAGAAGGGTAGTTTTCACTAGTTATAACCCAGTTCTTTCTAAATCTCTCCTTAATGAGTTTATTTCTAGGATTTTCAGTCAGGCAGAACTCTGAGCACTGGAGAAGCCACAAAGAAGGGATGGACTTAAATACTCCAAGTCATTTTCTGCATATAGGAAAAAGAAAGAACAGTGAAATTTTTCAAGCTTGCAAGCTGCTATGTACTTACAATTCAAATAAATTGACAGCTTCTGTTTTAATTCCACTTGCCTGTACTAAAATGACTGTTCTTCATGCATGAAAAGTTCGTATTACTTGATTATAACCTGATGGAAAAAAGGCTAAGTTGCTAGAAATTAAGAGACAGATTTCTAAAGAAAATAAATGGATTTTGGTGGCTAAGGCTTTAGCAGGACAGATTGTTCAGAGGAGCTTAACATGTGGATATAATTTGCTAAAGGATTTTCCAGAGGGCTAATGTGGCAAAAGAAGTCAGATGTGTTACATGATTAATACCGCTGCTTTGTCATCAAAATTCAAGTGGTCATCAATTAGATCAGTGTAATGGGGTCAACCACAAACTGTCAAAACTACAGAGATCACAAATGGGACAACCATTGAGACAACAATGGGAAAAATAGAGCACAACAAAGGCAGAACTTACATCAATTTACTGCCTGATGGAATGTGTTATTATAGATTAACTAGCTGAAACATCATAAATGAGTCATGAGAAGATTACCATGCTTATAGTCATTTAGAAATGGCAGTACGTCTTCTACCAAATGACTTGGAGGGGACCATGTGTTGAAGCATGAATATTGGCAGAAATTAGGTAAAATCTAAGTTGGAAAGGAAAAAATCATCTTCGTTATCTGTTACTGTCTTTGACAAAAGATAAAATAGAGGAAGGTAAGATAGAGCCAAGAAAAAAACAATTGACTCCTAATAAAAAACAGCCATCATAAACTTATGTCTCACTTTGTCTTGTAAAAGGGCATCAAAGAAGATGCAAGGAAGACAAATAATTTCAAATACTAAAGGAAACTAAGAATATATGAACAAGAAAAGAGAAATCTAAACTCATCTGCCTCAGAAAAGGTATAATTCGTGGTGAAAGCCAAGATATTCTCTCAAAACATTAAAAATATATATAAAATTAAAATGTCTTTACAGGAGTTACTGTTAACCTAGTATTATTAGAAGAAAGATAATTTTTATGTTACCTAATTTTCCATATTTATGGTGTACTCCTTGTTTTTTCCAATTAAACTTTTCTAGGGATCAGTTTTATTTATTGTAGGCAGACTTGCTAGAACTCTTGATAATGTATCTCATCCAAAGTTTTGCCTAAAGGTCAGCCAGCTGTTTGTACTGGTCATGTGTTTCTGCCACATCCAATGTCAAATCATATCCAAAACTGTTCCTGGCTTCCTAAGACAGATACCAAAACAACATATCCTTCTCTTTGGATATCTCTCTTGTTTTCCACAGTCTGAAGGCAGAAAAGGAAACAAGCTCAGAGTAGATGTTGGTATCATTGGAAAAGTTGGGAGTGGCAGACATGAAATGTTATGAACTGACTGCAAATCCCATTCCCCACCCTCCTGCACTATTTGAGGGGAGGAAGCAAAAAAGTTTAAAGTGAAGTTTGGCCTGGGAAGAAGAGAGAGATGGGCAGAAAGTGTTTTAAGATTTGTTCTAACTTCTTGCTATCCTACTTTTTTATTAAATGGCAATAAATTTAATTAACTCCCCCAAGTCAAGTCTGTTCTGCATGTGACAGTATTTTCTGGGTCATGCTCCTGTTCTTATCTTGACCAATGAGCTTTTCTATTGCATTTTCTCCCCCACCCCATCCAGCTGAGAAGGGGAGGGATAGAGTGGCTTGGTGGGCACTTGGCAGTCAGCCAGTGTCAACCCACCACGTTATTCGTAGGAGCATTTTACATCATGCTAAGAATTAAAAGATAAATAATCAGATGGTCAAATTGCATAGCTCCAAAGGATTACTGGAGAACAATTTTCCTAACACACAGTACTGCATGATCTCTGCAGGCCAAAAAAATTGTTGCCCAATTACCCTGGATTCCTATTGGTTGAAGGCTTGTTATCTCCCCAACACCAAAAGATTTCAGCTGTTTTCATTTCACTTACTGCATAACATAAAAAGGTCCATCAGGGCTCAGACTAAGAGCCCAGTGCCCTATTCTCATTAACCATCAAAAAAGCAACAGAGAGAGAGCAAGAAAAGTGCAAGTCCTTGATATTGCCTCAGCTACCAACTATTCTTATCTCAAGAACATCTAAAGCTGCTTGTGGTTCTTCAGCAGATTCCTCTCTCTAGTTTTTCTGGTCTCTGAATGCACATAAAGTCTTCTCTGGCTCTTATATAGCCTTGCTGCCCTGAGATTCTTGCTTCACTAAAACTTACTTTTTGTTATTGTTACAAGAAAATGAGAAGATTTCTTATTAATGACTGAAATCTTAGCCTAATGACTCAATCAATGGCAATGATTTCTGTGGCTGCCAGACCATCTCAGATTTTAGTGAACATTTCTTTAAGTCCAGTCATTCTCTGGTACCCTATATGTCACTGCAAAAAATGGGCACAATAAAAGATGCAAAAAAGCAATTCAGCTGTTGGTTTGAAGTGTGGCCTGTGGGAGGTGGATATTTAAATGCCTTACAGGATAATTCCTACAGAATTGGTTCATGTGTTGAATGATGGGTACACTTCAGCAGCTCACTGCTGAATCTTTCCCCTTGGTATTTCTATCTTCCTTAGCATGGAAAGAAAGACCCACTTGAGACTTAATCTAAGAGGGTGGTTTTCATTGATCTTCACTCTATAGCTTTTGTATAACAGTCACCAAGAAATAAGAAAGAATCACTCTTTCTGCAGCATGCTAAGATTGGTACTTCCCAAGAGACTACAATGAACTGTCCTTTCCTACACTTTATGATGATATTTTAATCTGCCGAGTTATGATATAAAACACTACCTTCCACTGAGCCATCTGCTTTCCATTTTCTGGATCTGTCCTAGTTTTCTGACCTTATAGGTCTGTCTGAGGGGGCTGTCTTTTGTGAGAAGACACCACAAGCTCCTCTCATGTCACACACATCCACAGTTCCAGCTGGCTCCAAGGTGGACGCACAACTGGCCAAAACATCAATGATGTTGGTGATGCCTCTGCAATAAGATATTTGAGGAAAGGGATAAAACACTGCACAGCAGCTGGGAGAGAGGAGTGAGAATATGTGACAGGAGCAGCCCTGCAGACCCCAGGGCAGTGCAGGAGGAGGGGCAGGAGGTGCTCCAGGCACCAGAGCTGAGATTCCCCTGGTGCAGCCCATGGTGAGGCAGCTGTGCCCCTGCAGCCCATGGGGGTCATGGAGCCCATGGAGGATCCCAGAGCAGGCAGATATGCTCTGAAAGAAGCTGCTACCTATGGAAAGCTAGGGCCAGAGCTGGAAGGGTCCTGGCAGGAACCTTGGGCTATGGAGATGAGTCTGCAGAGGAGCAGGTTTTCTGGCAGGAACTTTTTTTCTCTTAAGAGGTTTAGCATCCCTACAACTACAGTTGCATACAAATTGGCTATATTTACACTAAGCAAGCTATATAGATAATACCATACATGCATGCACAGAGTATTATTTCTATAAAAATATATATATATACTCCTGCATGTTGTACTAAAGCCAATATTTTCAGAAATGACACTTGAATTTGGACAGTAACTAAACGCCACTGATTCACACAAGTTAGTGGCAATGCTTTTGCTGGGCCTCCAGTTTCTTGAATCATATGGGTCTGTGGGAATTTTCATTGCCTTTTTTTAGAAAAAAGATATTCCAGATTTTGTTTGATGAGAAA
>JAOTQP010000001.1:81138917-81152099 GCA_026413545.1 Cichladusa arquata | reverse complement strand
AAATTATAGCAAGCTTTTCTAAAGCCACCCAATTGCAATCAAATTTTGTCAGTCATTTATTTTGATGCTAGCAGAAACCTCATTCCTCTGAAACTAACAGGCTTTTATTTGGGGACATTTTTTCCTCATGACCTTTGAATACTTGTAAAGCATTGCTGTTGATTTTGTATTTTCTGTGTCTCCCTGTGTAACAGTAACACACCCACCAACAGCTCAGGGGGCCCTGCAGGGCTCCCACAGTTCCAGAATTCATTCTATTTTCACTTGAGTTCTTGGAAGCAGATACACTGTGTGTACCTATTCTGTGGACAATGAGCATATATAAATCTGTGACATGGTTTAAATGTGTGTGATTTTTGGTGCCATCTGCACAAATGCATGGCACAATGACTTCCCCTCTTATCATCTGCCTGGGATCATTGGTATTGCTGGTGCAGGTTTGCTCAAAGAGTCATAAGAAGAGCTGCAATACCTTTTTGTTTCCCTTGTGAATTTGAAATGTTGTCTTTGTAATTTTTAAAAATTTCATCGTGTTATTTCCTATATTCTATATTTTTTCTTTAATCATCTCAACACATTGCTGCACCATGTTCTTGCTGATAGCTCCATCCATTTGACATATGTACATGTTCTGATTTCCAATTATTTCCTTAATAAGAGTATCCTTTGAATATCCACTATGCGAGATTATCCTTTATACCTTTATTAATACTCAAGAGATATTTTGAAATTAATTTCTCCCTGTTCGCATTTTAAAATTTTTATTATCCTCCTCATTTCTTTATTAGATGGTAGATTACATCGCAAATACTTTTATTGTTTTCGGAGCAGAGGACCTATGTACATCCAGATGTACTTATAGTTTTTGTATCTTAAATCAAACCTGGCTTTACAGAAATGCAGATTGCAGCTATTTCATTTCTATTCACAAAGCTTACTTGTGATGCATGAACACACAGAGGCAATATATAAAAATGAAAAGAGACAGCACTTATAAAACCACAGAGAATATTTTATAGATTTTATAGACCTTGCACCTCTAAATCTTAAGCTTGATTCTTAGCTGTACTTCCACAACAATCCCCAGATCACCAGGCCATGGGATTCTTGACCCGAGGTATAAGGCTTGTAAAAGCTCTGATGAAGCTTTCACCCTTCATCAAGTAGTTCAGGATTTATTAAGAAACAGGAAACCTTTGGCCATGTGCATTTGTACCATGTCGGCTCTTGCAGCAGGCCGGGAACGGGAGGCATAAAATCCTGGGCTTTTTCTCTTTGTTATAAAGCCCGGTGGATGTCTGGGTTCAGCCCAGCCAGCAACCAAACATCACACAGCCACTTGCTCGCTGCCCCTACAGCAGGAGGGGCAGGGAGAAGAGAGCAGGATGTGGAAAAGTGAGAAAAGGAGCTGTGTGGGGGAGGAAAACTGGGAATTAGTTGGGTACCAAACTCAGTCTTGTCGGCACAGGGGCATCCATGAGCGTGCCAGGAGGCAGAGCTGAGGCAGCTGGAGCACTGCTGCTGCCAGGAGCTGGGGCACAGCAGAGCTGGACACCTCAGGGCTGGCAGCTGCCTCTGAGTTTTGAAGAGTACAGTGGTGAATATTAAATTTTGTCTTCCACTGAGTGATTATACCCCATTTTAGATCTGGCTTTCTTTAAAGAGTTCACTCAGTGATGGGTAAGTCTGCATTTAGGTAATGTGGGGCTGTGCTATCAAAGCTCAGGTGAGACTTCACAGGAGTTGTAAACTGCTGCTCTTCACGGCAGGTTGGACCCTTTCCCATTCCTGGCTGTATCAGGAGGTAGGAGTTATCTCCTCTTCAACTGTGCACTTGGGCCAGGGCTGTGTGGCTGCAGCCCTTGTTTCCAATTGCCAGGAACACAAAGCACTGCCTGGGGCTTGTATTTCCCTTGAACAAGCAGAGAATGTGAATTCCAGCACAGGGGATTTGCCACAACATTGCAAGCCCCCAGCTGCCCCAAGATGTGGTGTTTCCATGTGTACTGCTCTGCATTCCCACACCAGACTGCAGCTTGGGGCATGAAGATGGAGGGTGACCCAAGCAAACAATGCACATGAGCTTGTTGAGATGTAAACCCTAAAATGATTGCCATTTATATATATATACATACAGCCAGATGAATAAACACTGCAGGAACAGGCATATAAAATGGGTAGATGGAGAAGTAGACCTAGTGAACATGATAAATATTCATCTTGTTTTATTATGCTGGTCATAGAGTTTGCAATATTTCCAATCACTCTCTGTATCTTTTTTGAGTGTTTTGATTATGAGCCTCCTTTGGACAGGCCATTTCACTTTTTTCCATTAGTCTAATGTCTGCACTTGGATAGGGATGGAGACAGGAGGAGGAAGCATAATTCTTGGCCTTGGAGACCTTAGAACATCAAAGCCATCTACTGTAATGTCAGATTCTTAATATTAATAACTATGAGACCTATAAAAGGGCAGACTCTTACCCCTACTCCTGCCAATTTGCTCTATTTGTGTAGTTTTCATTAATCTCAGGCAACTCCACTCATCAATTTCCCTGAAGGCTTTCTGCTGGCTGGTTTTTACTGTCTGAAGTACCTGAAATGAGGAGCTTGTATAATCCATTTGGGGTAACCATTTCTAGAGACTGGCTTCCTTTCCTCTCATCTTGGCTCCTTTCTCAATTTCATCAGCAGAGCTGCTGGCAGAATTCCTCCTCTTTCTGTTCCACTGTGACTACATGTTGAGGGTGTCTCAATTTTTTCACCTTTCCCAGGCAGTGAATCTTTTCTAATTGACTGAAATTGAAAAGACAAGCTGAGACAACAGATCACTTTTGGGTAGTTACCCATAGCCACAGGTGCAAAATAAAAATTTTGATCAGACTCTAACATTAATTATTAGTGTGTGCACATGAAAAAATGTAACACAACAATTTTTTCCATGTGTGAGTATATACTCAGCAAACAATCTGACATTACTATTAAGAAAAGGTTAAAAACCCCAAAATGCTGTATTTTTTTTGTTTATTGCCCCTTGTTGCCTCTGTTTTCCTAACTCATTTGTGCCTCCAGATCAACAATAACAACAATAATTTGTAATGAAAAAGAAAATAACAGAGCGAAATAAAAGATAAGAAAAACAAGTGATGGAAATGAAAACAATTGCTCACCACCAACCAGCTGATGCTGAGAAAGTCATCAAGCAGTGACCACCCCACCACTAACCCTCTCTCTAGTTCATTGCTGAGTGAGATGTCACATTTTGTGGAATATAGAGCCATAGGATCATAGAAACATAGAATGCTTTGGGTTGGAAGTGACCTTCAAGACCCTCTCCAAAAAGATTAGCTTGCACAGAGCCCCCTCCAACATGGCCTTGGACACTTTTAGGGATGGGGCATCCACAGCTCCTCTGGGAAACCTGATCCAGTGCTTCACCACACTCACAGTAAAATATTTCTTCCTAACAGCTAATCTGTTCTTTTTCAGTTTGAAGTCATTCCCCCTTGCACTGTCACTGCACTTCCTTGTAAAAAGTCCCTCTCCAACTTTCTTGTAGCCCCCTTTAGGCGCTGAAAGGCCACAAAGAGGTCACTGTAGAGTCTTCTCCTCTCCAGAATAAGCAACACCAACCCTCTTGGTCTCTGTGATCTGGATGAACCTCTGTTCTGGTTTTGGCTGTGGTAGAATTAATTTTAGATATTAGATAGAATTAGATAGATATTAGAGAGATATTAGATAGAATTAATTCACAGTAGCTAGTATGAGGCTGCGTGTCCTTTGTCTGAGCATAGCTGGCATTTAAATAAATTAAAAAACTTAGAAACCTGAACAGAAACTAAAAAGTAACAGCTTCAGTCTTAATGACTCTGACAAAAGCTCCTCACCAAGTGTCAAGTCAAGGAGACAAGATGGCACCAAAGGCCAAAGAGAAAGAAATCCTGAAATAAACTAGACATTTTTGGCAAGGTAGCCAGTAAAGAAGCAAAATTCAAGGCACACAAGGCACAAGGTAAAAACAGCAATTTGTGCCCTAGAAAATTCATAGACCTTTAAGTGACAAAAACTTCATGCTGTGGCAGATTTTCATAAAACTTCTTGCAGAGGAAGTTGTCAAGCATCAATGCTTCTTGAATTGGCCCTGGCTCAGTCCCAGATGTTCACCCTGACCCTGGCTGCTTGCTATTCCTTGCTTCCCCATTCATTACGTTCATCTCCTTTGCAGGATTTTGGATGTGGCTGAAGCATCACTGTTAAAGGATCATCTTGGAGTGGCCCTTTCCTTGCATGGTTTGTGAAGACCAAGCATGAATTCATGGAAACAGAAGACACATGGATAGATTTGCATGGAAGTTGCATGGTACAGCAAATTAACCTTTATGTACCACTAGCTAGGCACTACTGACTTTTAAACCTTTAACAAAGATGCCATTTCTGAAGTCAAAACTTTCAAATCCACATAAACTCTGTAGAAGCCAGGTGCAACTATTATCAGTTGCTGTGGAATTGAGCTACTCTGGCTTAACAGAAAGCTCATTTTCTGTAAGAAATCAGGCAAATACCAAACTAGAAGAATTTTCTGTTGTTGACCTGCAGGGAAGCCTACTGGGAAATTTTCATTTGCTCTGCCTCCACTCCTCGGAGTAGTGTGTTCTGGCTTTTCTCAGTTTAATATCGCATCTTTGTAAATTATTATTGCTGCATTTGAAACATAGGACACAGAGATTCCAATCTTAATTAGGCATCTGATGCTCTGCAATAGTAAAGGGGATCATTTTCAGGAAATTAACATTCCCAAATTGTGCAGTCAAAGATATTTCCTTATTGAGAGATGTGGTGAGAGTAGCTGCAACTGTGCCACCAAGTCCTGGGGATTTTTTGAGAGTCTTGTAGCACCCTGAGCCGTGGGGTATGAGAGTGTCAGTTTGCATCATTTAAAAAGTCAATGAAACTAGAATACTATATTTTTGCTTTTGTAGCAGAAAAGCTGAAAACTATAAAATAAATACTAGAGTTACATTGCACGCATTCACTTTTTTTTTTAATTAATAAAACAATCTAATATTTCTAGGGAATCACGAAAAGTCGAACGTGTAACACTGCTGCAGGAACCAGCCTGTCCTGACAGATGAAGAAAAATCCTAGGCATGCAGGTGCCCATTTTACATATTTAAGCCATTTTTTTACCCAGCCAGACTTCCAAGAATTGAGCCTGTGTTTACTAATGAGCCTCCAAACTGATGATGCATCTATTTGTGAGCCAAAAATTCTGACTGCAAAACAAACTTTGAACGGAGGTTCTTTGAAGAGCTGGAGCCATAAAAGTTGCATCTGGAATTGGATATAAAATAGGGAGAAAAGGTGGAAGGTTTCTGTCTCAGATATGTAAGACTTTAACCAAAGTCAAACATTAACCTGGATGGTTTAAAAGAGAAACTGTACAGAAAGTAAGCAGTTTAAATTAAATTATTAAAATAGACTTATATATATGTCATAAATTGTCTACATATGAGGAAAGCTGAATTAGCTTATGGCTACTTGTATGTGCCTATTGTGGTTAATGAATGAATTTTATAAATTACTCGTATTCCATGTTTTGTCAGAAATACCATCTTTTATTACAATAGAACCTGCGGTCACATGCATAAATATTGGTGCAGTGAAAGATATTTTGATTGACTTTTTCCTGGCAATTGACTCTAAATTAATTTCTCACATCTGTTTACCAATTTAGCTTCATCCAGCTAGAAGAGCCACTTCAAGAAGTAGAACAACACTGTTGTTATAGGTGAGCATTCTCCTTCCCTCTCTCCCTCCTTCCTTATTTTATATAGTCAGGTAGGTTAAAATAAAAAAAAAAATCTGAAGATAAAACATTGATGTACAACAATTCAAGCTGAATGCATAAAGTACTGTTGGAAGAGCTATTCCTGGATAGAAAAGTTATTGAAAATACATTATCTTAAAAAAAATGATGTGTAAGAATAACAAAACCTGATTTTCAGATTTCCTAATGACTTTCTATTGAAAGCTGAACCTGATCAAATAAATTATGATCTTTCTGGAATAACTGAGTAATTAGCTTTCACTCCATCCATTTTCCTATCAGTAATATGTATATGCTGCTCAAAGTATTTAGGATCATGAGGGTTTCCTTTTCCTATGGAGCTTCAAATACAGAAAATGAAAGACATTCTGTCATAACTGGTGTTGCAAATGATGTCTGGGGGTGAAGATGTTCCACCACCATTTTCTTCAAATGTTTTGGGGTGATCTTTCATGTCCAGCATCTCCCTTGCTCATCAACATGTGGCTTGAGGTGCTGGGACACCCAGAGGGGTGTATTTGGAGAACTAGAATGAAAATGAATTTTAATTCCGCTTTGTAGTATCTTTGCCCATTTGCAAGGCAATAGAGACTCATCATTCATTACTTATTGCAAACAGAAAGGGAAAATGTTTAATTTTGAAATGGACATATGATTAAGATACCTGCTTCCTGGTGACCAGCAAAGAGGACATAGCACAGAGTGTACCAAAAAACCTAAGGAAATCCAAGCTGTTAGGGACTGACACAGCATAACTAAACTTTACATTTCCTGAAAGGGTATTGGCACAAACTGAGCTCATTAATTCTAAGTTAAAGCTTTTATTCTGGCCTGCCTACAACAACCTCCTCTAGCTCTGTTTGCCAGATATTCAGGTTGTGAATTTATTGTGTTATAGAAAAAGACTTGACAGATCTTTATCACTTTAGAACAAATAAAAATGAACATATGTAATTATGTAATCTCCTAAGGAGGCCAGATTCTTTGTGATACTGTTCTAATTCTCATGGTGTAAATATGTATGACTTTAGAACTTACATCTCAAGTAGTCCTTAGTCTAGCAATTGGCCACACTCTGTCCTGCATCTACCAGAGGTGGAAAATCTGCCCAAGAAGTGACTGCAGTAGAACCTGACACAACAGAAACATTATGGAACAGACAATGAGCCCATAATTTAAAGCAGGTTTATACAATAGAGTGCAGAACAAAAACATGACTATGTGTCATTTAAGTGTTTTATTTATGCAGAGTTGTTTTAATCACTGTTATACCAGATCTTAGCCGTACCTCTCAAAGTCTTGTGGAATTTCCCATTATGCTTAGTGAGTATTGCTAGAAGCCACCAAATAAATGTGATATGAAGATAAGCAAAACACATTAGGAGCTGCTAGGTTTGTTGTGAGTTGGGTATAAAAGTATTTTTGGGTGAAATGGCAATTTCTTCTGCTTCACCTGAGATCCACAGATTTATAAGTGAAGTACAGGGCTCAACTCACTAAAAATTTGTCCTTTAGAAGCTATCTGAAATATCTAGTTCCTTGTGTTCTCCTCTGTGTTGGCTCAGGATATGAATTGTTATCCTTAATAAGGCACCCATATGACTTGACTTAAATGATGCTTTAAATTTGAAATAACTGATGTGGCACTAGTTCTGAATTGCAGCTTTGTTGCTGAGATTATTAAACCAGCACCATGACATCTGTGCAGCCACAGTTTCCGCTTGCAGACCAATCTGACCATCCCATGCAGTCACACGTTGCTTTATACCTTGACCAGCTTAACTGAGATGGAAGAATTGAACTTAATTTTGTAGCACAGGCAAGCCTTTGATGGCTTTACAGCACCATGTATTTATGCTAGAGGGCACTCATATTTCATTCTCAGCAGTGTCAGAGCTTGGCATTTGTAGAACATGTATCCCCAAAGCCCGGTGCCAACAGTAACTCCCAGGGAGTGCTGTGAGGTAGGTGTGTACATAGATCCCTGTTTTACAGATGAGGAAACTGAGGCAGGAAGCTTAAGGTAATTGACACAGATCACAGCAGGAGTTAAAGGATTTTTAACGCAGGTAATAAAGGATAAGACAGCATCCAAAACAACTTGAAAATTACTCTCAAAAAAGCCAGCTCATTATATATATGTATCCATACATCTATGTCTGTGCAGAGTAATTTTGGATATTTTTTTGAATTTTTGTTTTTAAAACTAGAGACCTTGCTTTCTTATTCCAAAACTCCGTGAGAAAAATTGAAGGCTTTAGGAAGAGCACATAAAGAGCTATGTCTCTGTCCCTGGCTCTCCAGGGAGAGAAACACAGCTCTTGTCTGCAGTGCCTATATAGTAACTGAGCATTCAGTGAAAGACACACAAAGTCATAGAATCATTTAGATTGGAAAAGAACTTTGAGTCCAAACATAAACCTTATATTGCTAAGTAGAATAAATTTTACAGGCACATGAACCTCATAGATCTCAAAGTATAAGGTCAGTTTGAGGAATTTTTTCTTTTTTTTTTAATTTTTTTTTTTATTTTTTATTTTTCCTATGCAACAGCTATTCACTAGGCTGAGAATTTCACTCTCTCATTTCCAACTAGGTGTTCAGTGAATTATTGCAGCGGCATCTGCAAACATAAGGCATCATGAGATTTTGTCTCCTCCCTTACGTGCTGTTACACCTCTCTATGAAGAAGAGCCCATCTCTGAAGACAGCTCCTGCAACTGAGAGTTCACAGCTTAGGAAGGAAAAGTCTGAGTAAGAAGAGAAAATGGAAGTGATTTCTCTATGGCAGGATAGAGGCAAAGGTTGTCTTGAGGAGGCTTGCAGCCAGATGTCAAGACTAGTCATACACACTTCTCTGAATGACTCCAACAACCTGCATTTTTTATGAGATGCTGAAAATCAACAATTTCATTTCCATAGTACAGCTCAATAAATTCTTCACATCTTCCAGAAGTGTGTCTTTTAAGACTGTTTCATTTTGCTTGCTTCCTGTGATCATTCATATACATTTAGAAAAATGTTTTCAGAAGGCAAATACCCTTCTGCTTAACACAGATGGATTCCTGAACAGTTCTGCTGTTATGTTACAGTGTGGATAGTGAATTTTCCATGAGCATAAACATAATGAAGGGATGCATGTTAGGACTTAAGAATACTCACGGTTTAAACACAAGGGGATATCTGTGGCAATGAGGGATGAGAGGCAGGGAAAAAATCAGTGTGGGCTTTCCTGAGGAAATGTTGGCTTTATAGAATAGATAACCCTTTCTGAAAACCCTGATCTGCTTCACCCAGGAGACTGTACCCCTGATTGCCTGTTTTGTCACCCCTCACACTTGAGTTGTTCCATTTTGCTTCATCTAAGATGAAGAGACTGCATCTCCTCAGAAAGAGGGAGCCAATTCTTCATCAGTCTTGGAAGATCACATCTTCTGGAGAACTGAACGATGTGAAATGTTCCTTCATGTTCAGTCCTGTCACTGTATCCAGGAGACTGAACTTGCAATGGGAATATTTAACTGTGAGCATTCTTGGTGTCTCTTTCTCAACAGCTCAATTTTCATTTTCATCATTATCTTCCTCATATGAAACAAGATCATTCAAGTTTGAGGGGTGACAGAGAGTGCAATGATGGCATTTGCCTGGTCAAGGTATTGAGAAAACATCCTGGAAATCAATGGACATGTAGGGTGCTGCTGCAGTCACATCACAAATACGAATTTTCAGAAGCCACATGGCAAACAAATAGATTTTGGTGTCACTGGTGCCACCCAAATAGGAAGGCATAGCCATCACCTTGAGTCTTAATTGACCAATAGGCTAAGAGAGTTTTGAATAGTTGCTATCAATGAACACCTCATAATAAATTTTAGCTGAAAATAAAAGGAAAAATTTAAATATATTTTTGAGAAAATGACAATCTGCTTAGGGACAATGTGGGCAGGCTGGTTTCGTTGAATGAAGTATAAATTGTGAATCATAGTTGTTCTGCTCTTGTAATAGTCTGGAAGTCTCTTAGGATTTAAAGCAAGCTGAACAGCTGACAATCTTGGAGGAATTCAAGTGTGGTTTTATAATATCTGGTTCAACAGACTGAACTGGATCACTCTCACTAGCAATTATGTGTTTCACCAAGCATCTGGAAGCTTCATTGATGTTTATGTTTTCCTGCAAGTGAAAAAGAAAGAGAGGTTGATTAGTCAATATTAATTAAACCATGTTGCATATTTCCTGTGCATAATTAAACTTTTCTCTCGGCAATATCAAAAGTTTGCTTACCTTAATAAACAGTTTTCAAAAATTGACTGTGTTAAATAGTGCTCACTGGAGTTTTGAAGTTGGTTAAGTTTTATATACATTATGATTCATATCTCTTTTAAAATGTACACAGAGCTGATTTAAAATTACCTCAATCTCTTGGTGATTTGATTGCTTCAATAAACTAAAAAACAAATGCCAGAGAGGTCTTGAAGATCAATGACTGAAGTAAAGCTCTGAGGACCATATTTCACTGTTTGAATAATGGTTACTCATTTCCAAATAGTTAATTACCAACAGCAATTACAGTCATGCATAGCACTTATTTTTTAAAGCCTTTCCCACAATTTCAAGATTTCTGTATGCAATGCTCACAATGAAACCTGTGATGGACCAGTTTCATTGAATAAATGATACAATCTCTAATTATTCACAAAACAGTAAAAAAGTTCTATATGATTTGGAGTTCTCACTTTTTCCTGTTGAGGCTGACTCCAATGCACTGTATCTCCAATGCAATGCATCAATACTGGTTTCACTTGTAGAAATGAAATCCTCACTCCAGGGTTTTAAAATGAAAGCTAAAGCACATCTTTTCCTACATGTGCCTGATATCAACTGCACATTTAACTTGCAGCAGCCCTTACCCTGTTTGTAGAATAAGTAAAGCTGAAACAGCCTGATCAGTGAGACACAGCTCAACACAGCATAGAAAATAAGCAGGAGTACTGAGTAAAGATTTCCTTTTTTTTTTTTTTTTTTAATAAATAACAGCCACCACCACCATGTTTGGAATGAAAAGTCAGGCTTTCTGGCATAAAAGGCACTCTTACAGTGTAACAATTGGCACTGATTAATTATTTCACAAGGCAGGAGATAGAAATTCCACTGTAGCTTCAATCTTCTAGGAAATTTTGTCACACAGACACATATATCCATATGGAAATTCATCCAAATATATAGGCATTCATTTGTTTATATGCAGACACTACCCTTGCTCAGAAAAAATAATGTTTTATTTGCAGCCTAAGTTTATCCAGGTTTTCAAGCTGAATCACTGAGTCATAGAATATTTTTGATTGGAAGGGACATTTAAATGCCATCTAGTCCCAATTCTTGAGCATGTCCAGGTCCCTCTGTATGGCAATCTGGAGCCTGCTGTACTGAGGCCATAAACTAGCTATAAAAGAAAGAAAGGTGTGTGTTTCACTAGAGAAGAAACATTCATAGGAAAATCAAAAGCTAAAGGAATGGATTCTGTGAGACTGACTTTGTCCAAATCCCTTGAAATCAATGGTAAAACTCCACAAACTCCATTGTCCATCCCTTTGCACCACAGTAAAGGGCTGCAATCTGTGGATCTAACTGAAAATGATAATTAGTTCAAGATTGCACAGATTTGTCCAATGACATACACAAACTTAAATATTTTGTATGGAAAGAATATCAGTAAGTTGTAGACCCCCAATTCTTTAGAAAAGTAATGTACATGGTAACTGCTAGGAAGTAATATGAAACTGGGAATCATCTCTGTACTGAGAAGATTCCCAGTTTCATATTACTTCAGTACAGAGATGTTAAAATTCTGCCTGTATCACATGGCTCTCTCAGACCAGACTAGAAAATTCCTCAAGCATGCACTGAAAACCCTTTTCAGACCACTGTGAAATTTTATTAGGAAAAAAACCCACGACAATGAAAAATATCTTTCAGTACTGCTTAGAAAACTAAAGCCAAAACAGGATTGTTAAGTGCACAAAGACAGAAATGTAAAAACCTTTTGCACTGTGTTTGTCTTTACTGATGGACTGGTGAGCATTTCATTTGCCCATGTGCTGCTTCTGTGTTGAAATGGCAGTGTGTGTTTATTCAATAAGGTCTTAGGGACTATGTAAGGTACTGATTAATGTTGAGATGTATTAACAACAAGCCTCTTTGTCAGAGGCTACCATTTTGCAGCACTGGGAGAAGAGGAAGGAACCAAGCCCACAAAATCATAAAATGGGTAAAGGTGGCCATCTCTCATCCCTGCTGGTGATAGATAGAAGTCCATGAACCAGACATGAGTCTAAAAATGCAGAAGAAAAAAAATGCTCCAGCCAGTACTCAAACAAGAAAAAAAAAAAGAGGAAAGGAACAAAAAGTCCTGTTCTGAGTATAAAGAGGCAGTTTCTCACCCTCAACATTTATATAAACTGTTTAAGCTGTGTGGATGGCATTTTCAGCTGGTGTACAAGGGAGGAAGAGGAAGGGTGACCCCGGCAGACAGCACAGCTGGTTTTGAGTTTGTGTCTAGGTCCAGCTGCTCCCGTGGTTCAGATGATAACTGGCACGCAGTATGGATGAGAAGGAATAAGTTCAACCACTGCTGCAAGGAGCCTGTGGTCATGCCAACAAAGCAACTCCTGCTGTCCCTGCCTTGACCACCTCCCTCCTGATGCTACTATT
This sequence comes from Cichladusa arquata, assembly GCA_026413545.1. NCBI lineage: Eukaryota > Metazoa > Chordata > Aves > Passeriformes > Muscicapidae > Cichladusa > Cichladusa arquata. The sequence continues at coordinate 81,139,564 of JAOTQP010000001.1, read as the reverse complement.
GCCTTTTGTTACAACCTTAATCCTGTGGCATCCTAGACCTGCAGATCAGACATTGCTGCATTCTGGTCTGACTAATGAAATATTGATTTCTCCACCTCTCCTCCTATAGTGTGTTTTGCAAAAGAAAAATCTGTATTCTGCTAGGTGGTGAAAGAGCTACAGACAGTAGAAGGTGATCTGCAATCCAAACACAGACATCCAGAGGCCTGGTGATTTTAGAGAGCATGAAGTGTTGAAAGGCAATGAAGGGGAGGAAAGAGAAAAAAGAGAAAGTGAAAATCCACTCAAACACACAGAAACCAACAATTAGAACATAAGATTGGACAGAGGGGAATAATCACAGACACCCTACTAATGGTATTGAGACATGGAAACTGCCTCAATTATACCTAAAAATAAAATTAATTATGTTTCAAAAAAGCAAGAAAATATAGGTGGAGTGAAAAAATATCTTTCAGTGGGTCTCTGTGTTGGAATACCATAACTGTCACCTCCTATATGGCTTTGCCCTATAAAAGGGCACTACGGGTGTTCTGAATTGAAAATGGTTGCTGAAGTTCAGACTTATTTTTACTCTTCTCTTCTCTTCTCTTCTCTTCTCTTCTCTTCTCTTCTCTTCTCTTCTCTTCTCTTCTCTTCTCTTCTCT
>JAOTQP010000001.1:81120345-81138365 GCA_026413545.1 Cichladusa arquata | reverse complement strand
CTCTTCTCTTCTCTTCTCTTCTCTTCTCTTCTCTTCTCTTCTCTTCTCTCTTCTCTCTTTTCTCGCTTTTCTATTTTCTTTTTCTCTTTTTCTCTTTTCTCTTTTCTCTTCTCCTCTCTTTCTCACACCTGTAGTGCTTGTTATCCAGTCTCCTTTGAGGCCACTTTTACTTTCACAGTTCTCCAAACACAGGAGACACTCTGTCTCCCTATATTGCTTTTAAGGCTGCTATTACTCAGCACTGCATCTTTGATGTGTTTATCTGGACAGCAGCTTTCTGTGATAGGGAAGTGCTGCTGTGGCCATTTGTCAAAAGGAGAAAATGCACAGCCACATGGAACTTGGTCCAGCGTGTGGTGGCTGGTTGGAAAGTGGGAGATAGCACAGGATGAAGTCTTCACATGATAAGGTAAGAATGCAACACTTTCTCAAGTTCTTGAAGACCAAAAAGGATCTTACCCTTATTAAGGTGTTTTTGTCAGTCCTGTATTCCTGATTCAGCATGTCAGCCTTTAAAAAAGCCTTTCCTGAGCATCTTGCCTTGCCCTGTCCCCTGAGGTGCCTATCCCATTTCTGTGTGGCTCAGCAAGCCCCAGTATCTGTGACCCTACCCCAGTCAGTGCAAGAGCTGAGTTGTGAATCCATCCCTAAGTGATTTATCCTGCATCAACCTGCCAAAATCTGCCAGAGCAAGGACCTGAACCCTGCTTCTGTGACAATATGTTGACTACTTGTGCCAGTCTTTCTCATGGCCTCATCAAGAAGGAATGCTAAAAGTGAAAATGAGAACACGCTACTCTTTATTCTATTACCAAACACAACAAGGCAAAGAAAATAACTCTGAGTAATCTCTGAAATCCAGAAAGGAACACTGGAGGACATAAATGAAATTAGTGTTTGCTTTGTAGATCGATGTCATTAAAATGTATCCTTTCAAAGGGCAGTTTTATGGAAAAGATAACAACTGAGGGCAGGGAAGAGAGCTGCATTATTTAAAACCCTTGAACTGATTGCTATTAGAAATAATGTCTTGTAAGCAACAATCAACTACAGGGAAAATAAATACATTATCTAGTGTGACTCAAGGCAATACACAAGCTCAGCAACCGTTTTTGCATTCTGGATTACCTTCTCCCTTATCTGCCATCTCTACTGCAGATGCAGAACATTAACATTTAACATGTTAACATTAACATTCCATTTTAATATATGAAATAAGTCCCCACAGGTTAGACTGGCTCTTAGCTCTTTGTAGAAGAATAAAGGCCCTGGCAAGTTTTAAGGGCCTGTCTCACTTTCAGATGAAAGAACATTTTGTTTCTTTGCCATGCACATATCTTAGATTTGACTATCTGGTTTTTTTTTTCCGATAGAACAGTTTTCCCTTTTCACATTGACAGCTTTTTCCTCTTACTGAATCTGGTGCTTCTGAGTCTTACTTTGAAAACCAGGGTGAAGAGCAGTGTGTATAGAGGCACAGAGCACTTGGGGAGCTCTCAATCAGTGCTGCCTAGAGACATGACCTTAGACTACTACTGCAGTTGAAGGAAATTGACTTCCCATAGGCAAACATTTACAAATTGTGAAATACTCAGGTGTTAGATGGGAGCCTATTGAGAAGCTCATAGCTTCCACATTTTATTTCCATACTGCACTAAAATCCCGGAGCAAAGCAACTACATGAAAGATGCTTTAATCTGCACTCCCCTCAAGCTAGCACTCTGAGGGAATGCCTCCATATTCTCCCTTAGCAGAACTCCCTGGAAACTGCTGGGAACAGAACCTTATTAAGATGGTGTGCTGTGCTCCTGCAGTGATGCTTCTAGGAAAATGCAGCCGTACAAGGTAAAAGACATCTGATGCATGAACATGAAATTCAAGGAGTTGAGCTGCTGTGACTGCAACTCTGAGAACAAAATAATTTCTCTAATTGAATTCTTACAGCTGGTTGAATATCCTGCAACAAAATTATTTCATTAAATGACATTCTGATATTAAAAAAATTGTGATTCTCTGAATTTCCAGATTTGGGACAGCATTAAAGAATGTGTTTCATAACAATGACCCAGAGAGCTACAGGACAGCTCTAATATAGGACAATCTGAATCAACTCCTTTTAATTACAGGAAACAAACTCTGCAGAGGATTCTGCATAGAGTGACTGTACATCTGACATGAACTCTCCTGCCTTAAGTGTCAGTTTTATTTCTTGCTTTATGGCAGAATCCGAAATATTTTCTAAGACTGTACAGTGAGATTGGTTAAAGTTTTTTTGAGTGAATTAAAAAGACAACCTAGAGAGCCACACATCCCTAACTGGGTCTGGCAGTCTCAAACGGATTGCTTGGATTTAAGTTACCAGATCAGCACATTAGTTTAGAGTGCCAGCCTAATTTAAAATAATTTCCAAACCTTGTTACTCTTTATGGAAACCAGAACTGCTTATCCTATTCCTCTGCAAGTATACTGTATAGCTTGCTTTTTTCATCTTTCATTATCATTGTCCAATCAAAAAAACTGAAGAATCTGTGATTTAAACAAGAGCCAGTAGAGCTTGGATAATTCACAGAATTCCCTGTTAAGACAGGAAGAATTCCTGTCCTTGTTTTTTGAAAGAAAGGCTGGAACAGAGGAGATAATGACTTTCTGAAGGTAACACAGCAGATCAATGGCAAAGAGGACTTTTGATTGCTAGTCCAGCATTTGGGCCCTGTAGGGGGTTGGAACTGGATGATTTTTAAGGTCTCTCCAAATCAAGTCATTCTGAATCTATGGTGACATGCCATGGAGTGCCTGTCAAACAAAAGCTGAATAAAAGACATCTTATTATCCATATTTCTCAGAGGCAGAAAGGTTCTAGAACACTGTCCTGGTCCAAATATGTATCCAAACAGCCCAGATACTCAGACTGCTCATGAGTCTCCAGGCCATGGTGCTCAGGAGACAAGGAGCTGTGTGCCTAATCTAGTTTTGTAAGGATCTGAAAAGCACAGCTACCAACCCTTCTGGGCAATTTGGACAAAACGTGAATGTATTTTCATCTAATTCTGTGTTGCTGACAGCAGAATTACAGCAGGGAAAAGAGGAACTCAGGCATAATCATAGCACAGCCATGGCCAGTAAGGTATTTCAAGTTATTTCTGAATTAGGTACTTTCAAGCACATTTAGTTTTGCCTGACTTGTCTGTTTTGTTGCACAAGTTCCATTTTCATTATAAAGTGATAAGAAGCTTGAAATTGCTCCGTTTCTAATCCAAGTCAAAAGCTCACCTCTGAACTAGGAATGGTGGTGAAAACAGTTTAAAGGCTTGGAAATGTGAGTGGAGCTCTCAGCTGCTCTGGCCATGTGCAGGATAATTAAATGTGTGACAGGAAGAAGAAATTTCCTTCCTTTAAAAGAACGAGTATTTTGCAATAGTTGTGGTCGTGAAGTTTATCAAAGAATTTACTATTAAGGGTTATTTGGTGACTATCTCAGGATGTGGCTCTTAAACAGTAATCAGTATGAGTGAAGTGAATATGGAGATGTAAAAGACACCAGGCTCACCACTGGATATCTGGCAACAGTATAACTTGTGACTATAATGTGAGGTGGTGTTGCCCAATAAGGCCTTTCTCACATGGAAAACTATCCAAACAAAACCTTCTGTCTTTGTAGTAAAAAGAAGACTGAAAGAGGGTTATTTCCTTCAGATTAATGTAAGAATCAAAACTAATATATAAGACTGCATTAGGTGGCCCAAATGTTTTATATTGGAGCTGTTAACTTACAAAAATAGCACCAGGGAATAATACAGTGATTTTTTTTGGGTGCAATCTTCCAGTGCTACAAACAAAAGCTTAAAACCATTGACAGCTTGAAATATGGTAGGTACATATATAGCATGCTATCTTCTGCAAGGAAACCAGAACGAAAAGATGTTATTTTTGTAAGTAATCACCTTTGTTTTTCAAAGATGCATAAATCATATTCAGTTTGGCTCAAGGCTTTAACATTCCAAGCACATCTCCAGAAAACCTCTGGAGATCTAATTATTCCAGGGCACCACAAAAAGAGAGTTATTACTTATTTGAACTGTTAAAACTTCTAGCTGCAACATGATAACTCCTTTGTCTGTGTTATTCTGCTTCAGAAGAGTTTCTATTCTCTGAAGCAAACAGAGTTAGCAATTTATTTTTCCCAGACCCAAGTTCAATTACTTATGATGCCCTAGGCTGAAGGGATACCAGGCACATATAATATCCAGAATTCTAAAATAGTAGTAATAATAACTTTTGTTTAGAAAAGGAAGTGTAGGGTTTACTTTAGAACTTAGACCAAGCAGGGAAATTATTTTGACCTAACTCAGTTCAAATGTTTTGACTCTACCATCTTTACTGGAATGACTCTTAGCATAATTTTAAAGTCAAGAGCTTCCCTCCAATTATGGGTGGAAATCAGGTGTGTGGATTGCAGAACAACAGGTCCTAGCCTCTGGTGCATAGCAGCAGAGAATAGTCTGATAACAGCTCTGTGCCCTCAGCTCTCACCATTCCCTTCAGGGTGGCTTTTGAAAACAAGTCTTGTCATAGCTGGATATTTTTTCGGTTCTTACATGATTGCATTGGCAATCTGGAGACTGCTTGGGTTTTGGAGTTAAATAACATAAGAAGAATCTAAATATTTACTATGTCTAAAATAACAGAAAAACTTAATTCTATGCAGCTTAGAGAAACTTGGAAAAATTTCCTCTCTCGTGACTTTTAAAAAATTTATGTCCTTTATACTTCTTTTATACTTCCATAGTTCTGCCCCAGACTGGCTCCAACGTCGTCATAGAACCTCTCTGTGATCTTTGAAATTGTTTGCATATTCAGTTTCTGTCATGACGTGCAATGGCCCTTGGCACAATAAATGTGTCTGTTCTTTCTGAGTGCTGGACATGTGCCTGATGGGGGCTAATGCATGGATTCCATTCTCATAGCAAAAGGTAGTTTGTCATAAAGAGGAGCACTGGATTCTCTTGGCCTCACCCAACACAAATCAGCAGATGAACCACAGACCTGAATACACACCAGGTGTTGCACATGAAGAAATAGGAATTACCCTGTCGTGGAGCAAGGTAGTTTACACACTTACCTAGACCAAAATTTATCTCTATAAATGGCATTTTGAAGAAACAGTGGCTAGATTTGAGACCCATTCAGTAGGAAAGCAAAGACATTCATTACAAAGACACAGAATCATAGAGTGGTTTGTGTTGGAAGGGACCTCTTCAAGTCATCTTGTCTAACCAGACTGCCAGGGCAGGGACATCCTCAACTAGATCAGCTTGCTCAGAGCCAAATCCAATTTAGCCTTGAATGTTTCCAGGGATGGAGCATCCACCATGTCTGGGCAACTTATTCCAGTGTTTCACCAGCCTTGTTAGAAAAAAAAATCCTTATCCCTAGTGTAAATCCACCTTCTTTTAGTTTAAAACTACTACCCCTTGTTATATTAAAATAGGCCCTCATAATAGGTTTGTCCCCATCTTTGTTATAAGCCCTCTTTAAGTACTGTAAAGCTGCAATCTCAGCCCAGAGCTCATGCAATGCTTGAAGCTGTCTGGGATATGCTGCTATTCCCCTGCTGTTACTTCTGTTGATTACAAGTGAAACATCTTTTAAACACTAATACTTAAAGAAGGTGTCAAGATTAGAAAAATAAAACACAAATATATCCTCTAAAAATTCTTAAGTACCTTACATAATGTGTTTAAAAGGAATTAAACAATCAAATGAAGCATTTTGGCTTTCAGACTACTAAAAATCAAGCTTTTTATATTTCAAACTGTTTACATTTCAAATATCCGAAAGTTCCTGAGAGATGTCAATGATGGCACCAACTTTCATAATAGGAGGATACAATCAACAAAATGTCCACTGAATTGTTGTGTTCAAATTAATATTTTGCATACCAGCTCTCCAAATCCTGCATGAACTGGAATTATCTGAGACATCTCAAATTGATCTACAGTACCAATGTACTTTGGGCCTTTATAATTTGAATGTCTGAGTGTCCTTTCTGATTTTTATCTCAATATTCCATGCACTCAGGAAATCTCTACCAAAGCAAAGAATTGAACCTCAGAGCAGCTCATTCAGCACTTTGTCCACTGATATTTCCTTCCTCTCCAGATCTGTGATTTTTTTGAAAAGGCTTTTGAGAATGAAAGGTTATAACAGTGAACATTGTAAAAGCACTACAATAGACCGACTTTAATTCTGGAATCTGAGGCAATGAAGCTACAGTCTCAAATCAGCATTTCTCGGGCAAAGTGGTTATATAAATATTTAGAGATAATATTCAATGTTAAGAATGATGAAAAACATCCTCATGTCATTCACAAGTGGTAGTTTTTATGCCTTGCCTAAGGTCATCTTCCTCCCCAGGCTATTGTGCAGTAATCTGGGTACATACTTTACTGCTGGCCTATCCTAGTACAGCAGCTGCATTTCAGAATGTTTCAGTAAAAGACCTAAAAGAAATAGAAATGCATACTATATATTTAAAAATCCACCTTTAATACAACCAATAGAGGAGCTTTTCAAGGTGCATATTTAGACCAAACAAACTATTTTAGGAACTGATTCCTCTGTCCTTAGAAACACTTGAAAAGAAACAGAAACATTACCTTGGCTGATGTTTCAAACCAGCCCACGAACCCGTTCTCTTTGCAGAACTGATCCATCTTGATGCCGTTGTTCATAAGAACATCTATTCCCTGGTCACATTTGTTTGCTAATAGGACAGCTGGCACAGGCTTGCCATTTGGAAGAACCAACTTAGAGTCCAAATCCTCTTTCCATTTTGTCACTGCTTCAAACGTCGCAGGTCTTGTAACATCAAAGACAATAAATGCCCCCATAGCCTCTCTGTAATACACTCTGGTCATGTTTCCAAATCTTTCTTGTCCTGTAATGAAGAAAGTAGGAGGGGAGAAAAAACACCACCTTGTAAAAATCATTGCTTTCAGTCTAGGTCAGTATTTCACATAGCAGGTTTCCTAGGATAATATTACTGGGTGCAGTAACATAATAAAGCTCTGGAGCCATACCAGGCATCAGAGTAATTACAAGTTTACTTTTACTGGCAAACTAAAACACAGTGGGGAGGAAGGTGAATTTAAAGCCTTACAAAAATGGAAAGTGGTCTAAGAAGTAGCACAGCAATAACAATATGAAGAGCTGCATTGCTCCTGTGAAAAGATCTGTGAGGAGAATTTCATATTAGATCTCTTCAGAGGCTTCATGGTTTTGTTTGCTGAATTCAAAGTGTTTTCTGGGAAAGGACAGAAGTTTTGTAAGTTAACAGTACATTAGTATATTCAAACATGGAATTTGGCAAATATCTATCATTTTATATGATTAAAAGTGTGAACAGACTAACAAATGACATCAGGATGTGGTATGTTGATCATATGTGGATTTGTTAATATATCTGCTGTTTTCACGGGAACTCTGAAAAAATAAATTACACGAAACTTTTCTTGAAAATACAAAATAGATTTTGTACTAATGCTTACAGCAGAGCTGTGATCCAAACAAGAATTATAAGCTCCTGAAACATTTCACAACAATAGCAGTTTTTAAGCAAGACAACTCTTGTACCTGCCTTCATAACTGGCAAAAAGTGCTATGGAAATAGAAGCATTGAATGCAAACCTGTTTCTAGCCTTACTTCCTCAACATGAACAATTTTGAGTAGGTTAGGAAGACAAGAAGATTGGCAGTCTGCCTCTGACCCCAGGAAGTGGAGAATTTATGTGATAGAAATTGTGCTGTCAAATGAAAGGGAGGGCTGAGAAGGGAAAAGTGCCTATTGCTGGGCTTCTAGACCATGCACTTCCATTTAATGGAAATAGCACTGAACCCACTTAGGGGGTCAACACCATCAGTTTGTGATGTTTATCTTTGGTTTTAAGCACTGTGGTAGCAAGGAGAAAGTCATCACATGATACAGAAACCAAAGAAGAAGCCTGTCTTCTCCAAATTAATAAACTTTTTTTGTCTTAAAGAAACACTGTGTCCTATTGATAAAGAAAGATAGATTATTTCTGGGAAAGAAGAGGTCATATTCAAAATTTCTTTTGTCTATATTTTATTCAAATGTCTTATGATTCCTACCAGTGGGCTAATCAGATGAATAGCTAAATCATGTGCTATTCAATAATCTCCTTGTTGAGAAATTCTTTTTTCATCTGCAAGAAGGTGCCTTCCACCAAAAGCCAAGGTCTGATTAGAGACATAGCAGTGAGGTAAGCACCAACATATACAAATAGTTTTTGATGGATATTGTATTTCACTGATGCTTTATACTTCTCATACAAAGTTCTTGAGATGCTTACACTCTAGGTGATATAAGAGCAGCTTAACTCAGGCCTCACATGTATTTATTGAGACATAGATTGCTAAGATAGGTGGGACATGGTGTCACAGAACATCAACCAAATTATTCATTTGCAGCTTGAAAACATTCACCATGAAGGAAGTTACTAAAAGAATAAAAGGCTAAAGGCTCCTAAGTTGTGATCTCCTGCCTCGTAGTGGCCCACAAATTTCTGCCAAATTGTATGACACTGATTATTCCCCTTGCTTCCAGCTGCTTTTTCAGATACACAGGATTTTCACTGCACAGAAAAGCCAATATGTTTGTAAAAGCAGCATTTTGCAGGAAGACAGGGATAACCAATTTCCATCACCAACCACTTGAAAGAAAAAGAATGGAAGTGCTAGATTAACTGTCTAAACTGTTTTTGAAGTGGTCTTTTCCTCCATCACTTATAATTAATGTATCAATATACTTGACAGAAAGACATTAGGCAAGTGTGAATGGAAAAAGAGGTGCTTTATAAATCAGAGTTTTAGTTTTATGACATTTGCATAATGACTTTTATTTAATCTATTTAATTGTGGAAAAAGTGATTTCTAGTATTTGCATTGAGCTTGGAGAACTAAATAATATGGCTAAGGATGCAGAAGTACTCTTTTTTTCCACAGCTTTTTGCTTATGTGAACAAAATCCTATATTAGTAGATGAGGTTCCTAAAACTTTTTCATTTAGCAGAATTACTCATAAAAATAGGCACTATTTGATGTAATAAAGATGTCAAAATCTGGCCTTAGGTTTTTCAGCAACAAACACAATGTCTTAGGCAGGAACTAGGCCAGAAAATAGATCAACCATTTGGTATTCAGTGGTATATCACAGGCAGCCTTGAGCATCAGAATCTGCTTTACTGCAAGAGCAACTGGGGAAGGTTGGTTTTGCTTTTCACTGGAGAAGTCAGAAGCCTGGCAAATATTTGATCTGGCCCATGGTACTTTACTGCATCCCTTGCAAGGCTGCTGGCATTTGGCATCAAACCCCACAATTCCAAAGGCCTTTGCCCACTGAGGTGATGCTATATGTTGGGATTATCAGCCCTAAATTAGATTTTAAAAAATGAACTAGGAGTATTGAAGGTTAAGGGCCCCTTGTAGTTGAAGACTGAGAAGAAATGTCTAATTGTTAATTCAGATGAATCCTACTCTATTGGGAAGTGAACCCAGTGAGACCAAGGTAACAAAGCAACAAGATTTCTACTAAAGGGAAGCACTCTCTATCTAAAGGGCAGCTGCCTGCACATTTATCCTGATTTCAGTGGCACCTCTGCAGCAGGAAAAGCTATCAGTTCATGGTTTAAAGCAGCCACCATCTGAATTTTCATAGTTTATAGAAAATTTACCCCACATAAATTTGTACAGTAATCTACAATTTTCACTAACCACTATCACCTCTAATAAAGGTATAAAAAGTAATGATGAAGTACTGAAACTCAGATACTTTCCACCATCTTGACCACAAATGTGGCACAAAAATTGAAATTAAAAATTGATTAAAACTGCCAAATGCTGAGTTTTTTGATACATTCTACTTCTTGCCACTGTCCTAAGAGAAAATGCTTTTGGGAACAACCTTGCTTTACAGACATCTTTTAGCCAACACTGAGAAGATAGAAACTCTGAAGTAAACATTTTTTCTACCTTTCACTTCAAAACATCTTTCAGAATATTCACACTTGAATTCAAATAATTGTCTTTAACGACTGAAGCTTAAGCAACCCTTGAGCTGATGTTCAGCACCCCAGAATGAGGAAAAGCAGGCTGTCAGCAGGATCTGGCCCATAGATTCCACAAATCTCTACTGAAATAAAACCCTCACAGCAAGAGACTTATTCATGTTTGCAGAACAGTAATTTCAAGGTAACTTAGCCTAGAAATCACCATGACTATCTTATTTATGCATATGTGCTGCAAAGCTTAGCAGCTGCCGAAAGCCTAAAATGCTGAGGACGTGCTGTGCCTGGCATTAGTGAACAGGTTTCCACTTCCTCCCTCTGCAGCATAACAATCCTAAAAACTTTACAACTGCAGAAACACTCCTGTATCTGTGGGAGGACTGCTGCTCCTGAAGGTGAAGAGGCAGGGAAAGGAAATGGAACTGTTCTTTCCCCAAAGCACCGGTTCAACTCTGTACGAGATGAGAACCAGACTTTTAAACACAAACCAGAATCTTTTTGGTAGCAATGAATAATCCAGCCCAGAAAAATGCAGAAGGAGTGATAAGGAGGGTGCTGAGATGGCTGTGGAAAAGGAGCAGGGAGCAGTCTATGATGTGCTGCTCTCTTCTCTCTGATGCTCCAAGCTTCTCCCTGCAGTAAATCTACGGCTAAAGCTGGTCTTCAGAGAAATCTCTGGGCTGTTTGGGCACCAAACACAGACAGCAGCACAGAGAGCAGCCTTGCAGAGAAGGAAATAGACACACAGATCTGCTGTCTGCAACAGCTGTTTTCTTCAGAAGTGGTGTGCCAGCCTGCATCTGCAGGGCCAACCCCATCCACAGTAACCTTATGCAAAATATGATTCAGTTTCTTTAAAGCTTTCCTCCTAACAATTTGTTAATGAATTTAAAGGACGTGCACACAAAGACAGCAGAAAAGATAAAGAAATAAAGAAGAAATTGACTGAGGAACAAGATTTACTGTTGTATGACACAGCAGTAGAGGTGATGGCACACTTTAACAGGAACACCAGAACTGATAATTTGTGACATAAGGTGCAAAAAATTGGAATTGTTGTGAAGAAATTAAAGACAAGGAGAATTTTATCATGTATATTTCCTCCCACACTCAATGCAAAACATTCAGTCACCTCAAACTTAGGCACTTCACTGAATCAGATATAAGTTCATAGATTTTAAAGACAGCATGTTGTTACATCATATAGCATAAAGGTTAATCTTACTATTCCTGCCTAACACCCACAGTTTCAGGAATATAATTTATGTTAAAACCACTGTCTTAATGTAACAATGTGTGACGCAGAGCCTACATTATCCCTGAATTAATTTTTCTAATATTTATCCTGGTTTTTTGGCATTACTCTCTCATCTAAATTAAATGCAGTTCCAGTATTTAGCTGTTAGATCGTATTATAGTTTTGTTTACAAAATTAAACAACACAGAAAAATATATTACACAAATATTAACTACATTTAATTGGATGGCATCAGATGAACCAAATTTACTTTTTCTTCTTATGTACTGTAAGGGTAAACCAGGCTAAACTGCTTGGTCCTACCACAGCTGGGATGTCACTAGTCCAATGAAGTCACCATGTACATAAATCTTCCTAGTAATGTAGATAAGCTTGATACTGGTTTTACTCTCAATATTTTAAAACAAATTATTTCTAGATTGTTAAACCCTCTGATCCACAGTGTGAAAAGCAAGGAGGAGTACACATATGCTTGGTACTGTGTTCACTTCCTGGATAATGGAGAGGGGAGAGGATATAAGAGCTAAAAAAATACCTGATATCTATATTTACATACATATATAAATATGTATTCATATATAATTACTGATATGAAATATTATTGATGTATTTGCAGAATTTGCTTCAATTCATGGTGTCCTGCATGCTAAGCCAACATCCCTCAGCTTGGTCAGAGACTGAGAGTTTATTTCCTTACACCAAAAAATAAATCTGAGCTGATAACAGTCCACTAAAAGACAGAGGATGTTCTTAGACCAGAGATTTTATTTTCCTCCCTCTTCTCACTTGTCCATTTGTATTTTGCAAATGATGATACATGATCAGCCACAGCCAGGAGAAAATTGCATTCTCTCCGTATTTCCAATTAGTTTTACTTGTCTTTCATTTTTGAATCTCTTTTTATCTCACCAGCCAGATGCCTTATGTATGATAACTTTTATGCCTGCACCACGATTCAGTGTGTTTCTTACAGAACTTGCTCTCTATGTACAGCCAGCAGCAGCAAAAGCCCCTTAAGCAGAAGTCATTAAAGCTAAGACAGCAACTCTTTTTATTATTGACCACTGTCTTGACCTTCACAATGATGCTTAGAATTGGGCAATTCGTATGAAATTTAGTACTGTGCTGCAATTCTCTCTGTCATGTGTGATAACTCAGAAAGCATGCAAGTCATTCAGTACTACAACTAGGTGTAATTGCTTCTGCAGCCTGAGAGCTACATCATATGATCTGCCAGCACATGATTAGTAGTGCAATAAATCTCTGAAACAAGGCATGCAAAATACATTCTTTAAGTCCCTGATACATTCAGAATTTACTATTCAATGCTCTTTTCTCATGCAGAAAAGTTTTTCTGGCAGTGTATGTATTTGTTGCTACAATCAGCCACTGGTGAACAGTAAAATAAATGTTTGCCCCACTATTCCATCTTTTAATAAAGAAAACTGAGAATATATGTATTTATAACCATAAAACCACACACAAGGCTGTTTTAGTGTGTGAAAAAGTGGAGTTTATATGTTTTGCATAAAGCACTGTTGTTGCATAAGTTTTAGTACCTCAGTGCCAAATTCAGAGCTCAGACATGAGACAGCTCAGTGCAGAAGAAAAGCACTCCCTCCACCGATAAGAATGTCAAGAATTTTTTCATTTCATCAGTTTTACCCAGTGCTCCAGACTAGATCAATGAGCCCACAACTCAGGCCACAGGCTGTTACAGTTGCCTAACATCCGATATGATGTCTGCCTTTATTCCTCACTTAATGAAAGTAACTTCTTAATTTAATTGAGTTTTTAAATGCCATCCTTTATGCTGTAATCCATTGTTACAGTTGTATTTGATTCCTGCATTCACTAAATGAAAAATTATTACTTACAGCATGGGATATATGCTATCAAGATAAACTTATTTTGTGGACTGAGAAAAAATGATTGATTTTCAGAAAGAGGGTGGCAGAAGAATGTTGTGTGTTTAATTTGAAGTCAAATTGAAAACGTCTGAAGCACTGACAGTAACAATGGCAAATTTTGTGGGTTTTAATGATGTTAGCATGTGGGGATATCTGGACTTCTTTACTCTTTTTCTCCTTGCAGAGGGTAAATCGTCTTTTATTTTGCTTGATGTTGGAACAGGGGTATTTAAATACAAGTAATTATAATTTAGCAAGCAGAATTATTGCCAAACAGAAACATTTTTCTTTCCAAAACATGTAAGAATTTGCTTTCATTGGACTTAAGGGGGGAAGGTTGGAGAGAGAAGGAGAAGGAAGGCATTTTGATAAACTAACTCAGATACATATTTTCTTTATTTTTTAAACTATAAAAGTAATTTTAATCATCTTACTGAATGCCTCATCTATTCTACCAAATTAAAAAGATTTAACAGGACATTCTTGTTACTTTTCTGCCTGTCACAGAGATCTGTTAGTCCAAAAAGGCAAAACTGAACATTGCCAGCTGCAGGGAAACAACTGGGGTAATTCAGAGAGAGGTGCCTGCGTCCCTGAATATGTCCAAGGGCTTGGGACAAAAATCAGATAGAAGAGGTTCTGCTCTCTCTGACTTCCCTGGTTTGGGAGTCTGCTGGTTTTAGGCAGCTTCCAAAACGTCAACCTGCCCTTAAAGTTTTCTCTCCTCAGTCTGCTGTCCCTCGCTGCTCAGGCACTGGCAGCTCCCAGCTTTCAGATCAGCACAGACAAATTGGGGGCTGTATTTTGCATTGTCTTTCCATCGATTAGGGGGCAAGGGGCTCTCCTCTGTACTCACCAGCAATATCCCAGAGCTGCAGCCGTACCACAGTCTCGGCATCCCAGTTGAGCACCTTCAGAGCAAAGTCCACCCCGATGGTGGCCCGGTAGTGGGGGGAGAAGTTCTGGTGGACATAACGCTTGATGATGCTGGTTTTGCCCACTCCCAGGTCCCCGATCACCAGCAGCTTGTAGAGGTGCTCCTTCTGGTTGTGCTTCTGCATCTTCCCTGTGGCTGCTCCCTGCACACTGATTGCATGCTCTGCCCGAGGAATCCTGCCAGCCTGAGGGGAAGAGAGGGGGTGAGGGACTGGGGAGGGAAGGAAGGAGAGCAAGGTAGGTGGAGGCTCTGTCCCTTCCTAAGGAAGCAGGATCACCAGGTCCAGCAGGCAGCCCTGCTGGGAGATGAAGGAAGGAAGGACTGGGGGAAGGAGGGCTCCCAGAAAGTTTTGTGCGTATGTGTGTAAAGGTCAGCACGAGGTGTGTCTGGGATTAGTCTGGCTGCTAAGGACTTTGCAGGAAAATTCATGCAACAGTCCTGCACTCTGTTTGGCTCCTTGCTGAAAGGACAGTCGTTCTGTTGTGCACTAGTTTTACACACAGTAAATTTTATATCACTCTATGCTTGTTTCCAGATATCTTTAAGGTGCCAGTCACTGCAAAAAAACCCAGAAAACTCCCTTCAGAGGTTTCATGACTCCACTAAAGTGCAAAAATTAAACCAGTCTGATTTTAGCATTGGATATAATTTGTTTCTGACCCGTGTAAGTTAGTGTGAAGGCAGTTACATCACTAGAAGTGGCAGTTATAACAATATACAGCAGCTTTACTTGTATCCATACCAGGAGGGCTGTACAAATTTAATTACAGAAGATACACATTTTTAAATTTCATTACCATAATTGTGATTCTCTCTAGGCCTATAAGCATGCTCCCATCTAAACGCATCATGCAGCTCATGCTTTGTTTTTTTATACAACTGGACTCTAAAATGCAAAAACTCCAGTTTTATCTCATGACTCCGATAATCAGAAGTTATGAAAGCGTAACAGCATTAGAGCACATGAATGCCAGTGTCTCAACAGTCATCTGTTTTCCAAAACGAGTGATATAAAACTTGCCAACAACTCAACTCATTTGTGTAAATCATTCCACTGACATGATTGTCCCTATATTTTGAATGAAGAACATAGGGTGCTTAGCTGGAGACTACTACCCATTGTCTAGAGGTGTTTGATGTTTTTAACAGCTTTGATAGCAAACCCACAGATTTTAATATTGTGTGCCACTTATCAGTGAATATTTTTTATATTTATTGGGGTTCTTGATAAAATGAAACCATATTCTTTACTTATTGTAATATTATTTGATAAAGTTCTTATCCAAGTGTGGACTAAAATGGAATTAGAATTTTGTCATCTATCCAAAAAGCTGGATTTTAGTAGACAAAGAATTCAGAACATTCATATTATGCAATCTTTTATAATTGGCCTTTAAACTCAATTTTTAAGTTTGTATATATATATATATATGTACATAAACACACAAAATGGAAATAGGTAACTTGAGAGGAAAAATTTCTTATTTTCCTTGAATCTTTTTTTAATAAGAGGATTTTTTTTCCTATAAGATAAATTGTCTTTCCAAAACAAGCTGTATCTTGTTTGGAGAGAAATTTTAAAGGACTTAGCCTTGTTAGGTATGGACAACAACTTGACAGGCAAACCAGTTTGATCAGTTCGTATATTTGCATGATTTGAGCTTATTATTTTTATTAGTGGTAGTCTGTGCTATGTCAGTTCTTGCCTTTACAGCACCACTGCTTCCTGAGAAGTTCCAATACTTGAGTACTTCTAAGCATTCACCATTACCCTCTAAAGTTGAAGATTTCCCTTTTTAGAGCTTAAACAAAGAAAAGGCTGAGAGGATTTAGCAGTTTTGGAAATAAGGAAATTGGTGTTTTGGACAAGATTTAAATTACATCTGGTGCTCCATCCTTCTTTGATGATGGCCATTGCTCAGAGAACAATGTGTGGAAGGTCCCTGAAAGCAAGTGTTTGGTAACTGGAGTCCTTAGGCTATTAGTAAGTGCAGTTAGAGGCTGGCCTACACCCAGAAGCATGAGGCTTTATCTCTCTTCCAAAGTTTTTGTTAGCATTAGCTATAATAGCTCTGGATAATCGTGTTACTTGTTTAAATCTCCAATTCTTCTCTGGATGTGGCTAAATTCTTGGCCCCAGCAGCACCCTGGTACAATGAGCTCCTCACAGGCTTAATCAAGGTCACCCTGGGCTGGCAGTAGGGTGACCAGCGAGATGTTCGGTGAGGTGTTCAGATGTGGGGTGAGCATGGGGGAGGGATCACTGCAGTGAGAAGGGATGATTTGCTGAGATAAAGTGAAGCATGGACTGAAGAACCTTGTAGAGTGAGAGCTGTACCCAGATCTCCTAACTTCAGGGTGAGCTGGCTTTTATAGACACCATCTGCTAAAATGCTCCTGAAATGTCCTGCCTTGCTCCTCCTTTTTGGAGCTATGTATCTGTACTGGTTTGGGCTCCTTGCCACCCGAAGGCACTTGCCATCCAAAGGGGTGGGAAGGTTTGGACCTATCATTAATTTGCAGCCCTGCTGCAGCACTGCCATGGGAGAAGGCAGGTAATTTGGGCTGGTTATAGCTTAGAGGATCATTGCAAGGTGTGTTTGACCATGCCAGCTGATCCCTTTATGCACAGGTTACTGCAATTCAGCCATCTCCCGCAGGCAGAGGTGCCCAGGGAAGCACTGAGCTGAGCCCACACTTAAGGACAGGTAATATAAACCATACCAGCTTATATTTAACACCCACAGGTAGGTAGATAGCAGGGCTTAGTTGACTCCAAGTAACTTGTTAGGCTGGGTGAACCAGATGATGCCTCCAAGCCCTTGCTCTGCTGCTGTCCAGGCAATAAGAACATGAAAACATGCCAGCAACTTGGCTGATATTTGTGTTTCTATGCCATTTGTCTGTGTTTCCTCTGGTATATTTTAAATTTTATAAAATCATTATAAAAATAATTGAAATTCCATGTGACATTATGTATATCTATGTTGTTTTTTGTATTTTCTGCCTGTCCATTATTTTATTTTAATACTATACTAATATTAATAGAGTCTATTAAATTTATATTTTAATTGGTAGAATTGATCATAAATTGATACATCTCTTGTAAATAATAACATAATTAAAAATTCCATCAAATTAAGGCATTACAGGCTGTGTTGTGCTCTACATAAAAGTGAAACTCATTTTAGAGTGATAATTTTCAGAAATTCCTCACTATTGCTCTGCCATCAGTGGTGACCTTCTTCTCTGAGAGAAGTGATAAAATTGAAGATGTAATTACATTGACAGGAATCAAGAGAAGTACAACTGCATCCTGGATTCTACCACTCCTCTTTGTGTGGCATATATCACAGCAAAGGACGTCAGCCTTGAGCACCAGACTTGTTATCAACATCCCTTTTAAAAATGATAATGTTTTCTGAGATAATGAAATTGCAAGGCAATAGTTTTTGTCAAAACAGAGATTCACAGAATCATGGGAGATGCAGAGTTGGAAGGGACTCACAAGGATCATTGAGTTCAGCTCCTGTCCCTGCACAGGACATCCCCAAGAGTCACACCATGTGCCTGAGAGCATTGTCCAAATGCTTCTTGAACTCTGTCAGGCTGGTGCTGTGACCACTGCCCTGGGGAGCTGTTCCAGTGCCGAAACACCCTCTGGGGGAAGAACCTTTTCTTGATATCCAACCTAAACCTCCCCTGACACAACTTCAGGCCATTCCCTAAGGTCCTGCCATTGTCACCAGAGGGAAGAGATCAGTGCCTGCCCCTCCTCTTCCCCTCCTAAGGAAGCTGTAACTGCAGTGAGGTCTCCCCTCAGCCTCCTCCAG
>JAOTQP010000001.1:81092181-81114759 GCA_026413545.1 Cichladusa arquata | reverse complement strand
AAAGAAAAAGAAAAAGAAAAAGAAAAAGAAAAAGAAAAAGAAAAAGAAAAAGAAAAAGAAAAAGAAAAAAAGAAAAAAGAAAAAGAAGAAAAAGAGAAAAAGAAAAAGAAGAAAAAGAGAAAAAGAAAAAGAAAAAGTCATCCTTTCAATGTTACAGCTGTAAAATCAGCACCCAACAATCAGGAAAATGCAATCAACTTATTTCTACTTTTCCTTAAGGCAGAAAAGGTAGAAAATAGATACTTTCTGTGAAAAGAACGTTTCATTGTTTATATTTTATCATCCCACTGCTGAGTTTTATGTGTTTGATTTGGCCTTTTAGTCCATTTGTTGTAATAGATTTCTTCCCCTCCCATAATTGGATACAGGTATTATCCTGCTGAAATTTAAACCTGTGCATATAATCCCAAGGTTAAGAGAGGGTTTCAGAAAAGCAGAGAGGAAGTAACTGACATAATTCAGCAGCCTTATTAATGTATGTGATATAGAAGGAAATCTTCATGAAAGCAAAGTATTGTAGAGACTGCAGAATTAGTCACCCAAATGTCAAACTTTTGGAGTATTCCTGTTTGTGCCTAAACACCTACAGGGAGAAGTGAGAGAGTCCCAAAATAGGATCAGGATTTTAAGTGGGCTCCAGATTTTCCTGAACTGTGATGCAGAGATAGGTCTGGGAGCAAGAAGTGGCACAGTCAGACCAAGAGCAGAGTGCTGAGTCCAAAGTCAGTTGGTTTGGGTTTCACCATTCCCAGGTGAAGTAAAGGCCTCCCAGAGGTCGTGGACTGTGTGCTTTCAGGAAGATTTGCTTCTGAGATATTCAGCTTCCTTCAGTCATCAGTGCTAATGAGAACAAAAACCTTAAGGAATCCCATGTATAATCCAGACCAAAAATCCTATTTAGTCCAGCAAAACACTGAACGGAACGATAGAATGTGCCATCATTTTATATTAGTGTTACAAGTATTAAATAAGAGAGTAATAGAAAAGTTAATTAAATGAAGTTTTTAAAAATCCACATACTGTATCTTTATGTATTCTTTGCTAAATATAATTATAAGGGTTCTGTGAAGTTAGTTAATGGTTTTGGGAAGTTTTTCCCATCTAACACAAAGAACCTCAAGGTTAGAACTGTTGGACATTTAAGAATGTTCAATGTTTTTCAAGATTCTGAAATCCTCCTAGGGCAAAGACATCTCTTTTAATATCTTTGGTGGTTATGACATTACTTATAATTTATCACCTGTCATATTGCTAAAGTGATATCAGCTCTTCTACACAGCCCTTAAAAGTATTCTCTATTTAATGAGGCAAGTCAGAGGTCCAAAGGATCACTTCAAGCATAAACATGTACAAATACCTTAAAGTGCAAATGGCAAAATGTTCTTGGAGTGAGCTAAACTATCAGCCTAGTGAAATGTTACCATGAGAGAGAGTTTAATTTAACTTGTGCACCTTATGCAAAATAGCATCTGCTGGATCAAGCCAGCTGATCCAAATGAAACAATTAGGAATAATTGGGAGAAGTACGTGTCAGTGCCATTCCTATTACAGATATAGAAAAATTCTGCATATGCACATGCCTGTTTCTCTCTAGGCTATACAGAAAGGCTTCAACCTCTCCTCCTCCTGCACTGCCTGTCATTCAGCAGGAACTGATAAAAAATGATGCTCTGTTAATGTCCTGTACCTGACCACCTCCTGAAGTTGCAGGTTGTTAATATGATTCTACTGTCATTAAATGCTTTGTACTTTTTTGGAAACCTAAACATACAGATACACATACTCACACTGCTTCAGCCAACAGCACATCCAGGAGCCATAGTAACCAGCAGAGAAATTTCAGCCTGCTTAAGCTGTAGTCTCCAGTACCTTCTCCTCAGCACATAAGATACTCTGGGTCTCAGTGAAACAGAGGCATATCACTTAAAACTCACTGTTCAGAAGGGGTAGTCAAGTAGGTTGAGTTATTTCATACTGCAGTCAAAGCTTCCATCTTTTGTTTGTTTATGACATGCTACCCATATTGCTCAGGATATGGAAAGGACATGTGTTTTCTTATAAATGTGCTTTAGGCTCACCCTCAAAATTTCAAATTTAAGGTCCAAATTGAGATCAACTTCTTTTAAAGTGAATTGATACATCTACATGTGTAATGAATGGACTGCAGCAAGGAAAAAGAGTTAGCCATGAATCGGTCTGGCTACGAGAGCGTTCACACCCACAGGCTTTTGGACCTCACTAACACATTTTATTTTACAACTCAAGTGTTATTTTCCTCTCCTGGGGAAAAAGAGAGCATTAGTAAGGCTGTGTTGCCAGACACATGGTGAGGACAGACCCCCTCTGAATCCTCCCCAGCTGTGCCTGCATCACTCCTGCAGTGCCCTGGAGTTCCTACCGTCACTAGCAGTCAGGGCAAGCTCCACCCAAAACTTCCCTCCTCGCCCACTGCTGCACCACGTCCCTGAGAGGCTCCTGGCATTGCATCATGCTCTTCATTACACTGTGAAGAACACACCATTCCCTAGGGTATTTCTACCCAAAGTGAGACAGTTCCAGTAGTATCAGGCAGCTCTATCCCTGCAGGTTGCCTAGAGTAAAGTCAGTCCCACTCATTTAGCTGAAAGTAGAATCAGTCATGGCTTTGATGTTTTACCAGGATTTTTAACACATACCAGGAATGGCTTTTCTGAAGAAATTAATAATTTGATGGGGGAAAAAAATATGATATGATTTTTTTTTTCCCTAAAAGAATGAAAAACTGAAAACTGAAAATCTTGGTAAAAGAAGTTCTTTTGTAGAGTGAAACCACTGAGAACATGCTTTCCTAGTCCATCTTCCTTTTTGTCTTCTAAAATAAATAACACCCCTCCCTCAGCATTTGTCCATTTTAAAACACAAAAATTGAGGAAAAAGTGCTTTTCAAAATCCTGCATTTGACATCCTTGGAAATTTTCCATTAACAGCACCTCTAGACTTACCTACAGCCTTGTTTTAAGCACATCTCGATCAAAGTAGTTTAGAAATATATCTTAGTATTTTCAGAGGTCATAGGAAGTCTGATGTTAGCAGAACTTTCAAAAGTTGTCTAATGTCCTTAACTCCATTTTACAAGCTATTTTTAGAGCTCCAGCAATGGACAGGAAAGCAATGGATAAAGTGTAAGTCATTTAAAAAAAATAAGAAAGCAAGAAGTTATCAAGCTATAATACTCTCCTGAGCTTGCCATTTTAATAAAATCCATTGGGGCACTGGTTATCCTGGTACAACACAACTTTACAATTATTCTGTCATAAATTCAGCATTTTGAACAAATCTAGAAAAAAAATCTCTGCTGTTGCTTTATATGAATTTTATTCACACTGCAAAGTTAGACTGACAACTTTGGAAGTTAAATGTCACCTTGTGTTTCACGTTCTCAGGTCACAGTGCAAGAAGGAGTCATAATGACCCTGGCAAGTCTCCTTCATAAACCAATTGCATGAGTCTCTAAGCAATTCTGGTGTCAGGGGCAGTCCTCAAGCTGAAAAATCATCCCACTCCAGTGAGGGAGACTTCACCACAGCTCTTAATAATTTTTAAGGATTTATTACACTCACTTTGAAACAGATGTATCTTTTCCTCTGTATTTACTAATTTTCAAAACACCAGACTTTTAATATCTCTGCTGGGCTGACGATAAGCTTTATTTCCCTTGTAAATATTTAGCAGTCATGACATTATCTATTAACCTTCCATGATAAGTCAAATATATTAGGGCTTTACATGCTCACTACAAGACGTATCTGCCAGCCCTAAAATTATTCTCCTGAGCAATGTTTTCCATTTCAGCTAACGCACTGTTTATAGGAAGAAGCTACATAAACAATCCACATCCACACAGCAGCTCCATCAGGCTGACTCACATTCTTCTGTGAACTCTGGAATACAGAAAACAGGGACATTCACACACTGCAGTCAGCCAGAGGCAAAAAACGTCTCCTGACAGTCACTAGGGGCAGTGACAGACCACTCTGGGAACACTCCCATCTTCCTATTAGCACCGGTGCAGCTGCCACACACAAGCAGTGACAGACAGATGAGTGAATTGCTAAGAAAATAACACAGAATGTTATGCAAAACACATGTAGTTAACATGATACAATGCATGGTGAACAGCAAGTGTTTTTATATTCATAGTGCCATAGTGTCAGCAACAGTTTGGTGATAAGGAATCAATTTCATAATGGCTGAAACATAGTAAAAAGAATCGAGCTTTTATATTCTTATTCTCAAACAAATCTCATATTCTTCAGCTATTAAAAAAAATCCAGGAACATAGCTCCTCCCCTCACCCCCAGCTCCCTAAGCTTAAACAATCCAATGCACAATATGAGCTATTTCAGAAGTCCTTGTTCCACTTCTGGCAAAACACAAGTTCTAAATTTCCAAGCACATCTTCACAGAAGCACAGAACAAGCAGAGTTGGAAGGGACCCACAAGGATTATCGAGTCCAGCTCCTGTCCCTACACAGGACATCCCCAAGAGTCACACCATGTGCCTGAGAGCATTGTCTGAACACTTCTTGAACGCTGTGAGGCTTGGGGCTGTGACCACTTCCCTAGGGAGCCTGTTCCAGTACCCAAACACCCTTTGGGTGAAGAACTTCTCTCTGATATTCACCCTAAACCTCCCCTGACACAACTTCAGGCCATTTCCTTGGGTCCTGTCACTGGTCCTGATCAGTACCCCTCCTCTTCCCCTCCTCAGGCAGCTGTAACTGCAGTGAGGTCTCCCCTCAGTCTCCTCCAGGCTGAACAGACCCAGTGACCCCAGCCCCTCAAGGCCCTTCACCATCCTCATGGCCCTCTTTCTCAATAGCTTTGTATCTTACGTTGTGGCACCCGAAGCTGCCCCTAGCACTGGAGGTGAAGCTACCCCAGCTCAGAGCAGAGCAGGACAATCCCCTCCCTTGCCTGGCTGTGCCTGATGCACTTCAGGACAGGCTTGGCCCTCCTGGCTGCCAAAGACACTGCTGACTCATGTTCAACATGCTATCAACCAGGCTTAATATTTTTTTGGGAGAGGATTGAAAAAACATGAAGCTATTATTTCTCTGCCACTCAACTTGAGCAAACTAGAGTCCAGGATTTCTTGTGAAATTCTGCTACTGAAGTAAAAGTGAGTTTTTACCTCCAAAGTTAAAAGGGAGTTTGATCACAGACAACTGTTCCATTTTTCTGCATTTTATGGATTTCCCTATACCTAGAAAAACCACCCATGAGACAGTATCTTACACAGAAAAATATTAAACTTTGGTCATATTTTAATAGATGAACTTCACTAAAGAAGTTACCTTCTACACACGAAACTGGCACTCATCTTTATGCCATTTTTGTTTCCTCAGGTGAACAGCAAACACCAGTGCTGTGCTAACAAAGTACACTGTTACAGCTGAGAAACAGCTAATTCTAAGTGCTGTGATCCCTCCTCTTAACTCTATGTTTCTACCTTGTATATTTGTAAGAATTAGGGCAACAGATTAACAGAAAGGATTTAAGCAGGCTTACTGGGGAATTAGTAAATTTACTCAATGAATTGTCCTACATCCACAGGAACGACTACTGGACTTTTGGACAACTTGCTGAATGCTGCTGTGATTATCTCAGCTTCAGATGCAAGATTACTAGCTCTTCTGCCCTCTCATCCTTCTTTCCCACTAGTTTAGATTCTGCTGAAGTAAGAAGTTCTTGACAGGAAGCTCAAAACTCATAGACAGGTCACCAAAAGAACTAACTTCTTCCACAAATACAAACTCCTATTGGAGTGGGGGCTTTTTTACTGAACTCTGAAATGACCAATTGTGCAGCGCAGCAATAAAATCCAGAACTAGAACATTTAGTAACAGCCTGAAACTTAAAATTGATTTTTATTGTCATAAGGATTTGACAAGCAGTTTTTGCAGGACACTTAGAGCTTTAGAATTTTATTTTCATCAGTGTAATTGCTCATTCCCTCCTGAATACACACTTATGTTCCAAATTGCAGTGACTTCCTGATTTCTGAGAAGTAAGGCACTACAGTGTCCCTTCAAAGCAGTTACAGATTATCATAGCAGACACTTCCCTCTGAGATCTGAAGGGCAAGATTACCCATGGAAAAAAATGTAACTGGTGACTGAAGGTACATCCAAGGATGAGTAACTAATCACCACTGTTACCAAAGCAGCCTTTCTGGCTTTCTGTCAGACTTGAGAGGAAGCCTCCAGTGCACAGAGCAGAATTAACAGTTCATTTTCTCACATATGGAAACTGCTCTATTGTGGAAAAATTCCTTAAAGCTTTCTTTTTAAGCTAGGGGACAGATTTTAACCAGAATCTTCAACCATCAGTACGTTCTTATGCTCAGGACAAGGCACTGGATGAAGACCTTTACATTATAACTTTGGAATAGGAGTTGCAGCCACTGCAATGCTTTCAATCGCACATTCATCAGTGCCACGACGGATTCTGAAGTAGCCATCTTCTCCCCACGAGGTGCCCCAGCTGTTCTTCACAATCCAGAATTTCTCACCACTTTCTGGGTCTCTACCATAGCCCACCAGTAAGACAGCATGATTGGTCAATTCAAAAGGATTTAAATTATCCCGCAGCCCGGTGTGATGGTAGATCCCCTCTTTATAAAGCATGAAATCATTATAAACCTCAAAGGCAACAGTCAGTGGGCCGTGCAGAACAAGCTCAAGTTTCATCAGGGCTTCATTGCAGCCTCCATAGAACCCACCAACATAGTGGTACTCAGAGGTGTAGTAGTGGTAACAGCTGCGTTTGAAAAGGCATGGAGAGTCCTGGGCTGTGTACGGGAAGCAGTCCTCTTCCACCACACCAAAGTCTTGCACATACTTTCCACCAATGAGATATGGGAAACCACCATCACAACCTGAACAAAAGAAAGGGGAAAAAAAAAGTGCTTCTTCCCTTGGAAATTCTATTATTTGAGGTGGGAGACTCTCCCACTTAAATTTTTCATAATACTTTCAGACACAGTATTGAACACATTTCAGTGACCCAGATCATTCTAATACTCCAGTTAGCTAGTCAGCTTTCTGAAACACACAAGGCAAAATTCACATCTGTGGGAACTATATTGGGAACACTAATACTTGGATCCTTTATCATCCAATTGCTCCTGAGTATCCTTGTCAGAAAGAACAGCTAGTTATATGCAGTACAAGGATCTGACCTAACAAGGATACAGTCCTCTAGGAAGCTTTAGTCATTGCTTTTGCTCATCTCTCCCTCTCTCTGAATATGCCATTGGGAGAACATTTAGTTCCATTCTTTCTAGGTAAGCATTGTAATCAGCTACATTTTGAGCCCTACTCCTTAGGTATTTCCCATCTCACAGGTAGATGGAAATTTCAGAAACATCCTGAGCATAAGGGTGACTTCTTGTTCAATGCCATTGCTGCAGTGAGGTGGGCTGACAACTCTGTTTTCGTTATTTTTTAATTTCAAATAAAGCATTAAAGTATACTGAAGTATAGCCTGCCAAATATTTTATGAGAAAAGTAACTTTGGTGTGATGGGGAAGGGATGGAAATTTTCAAACTAGTCTCCTTCTGCAGCATTATCATTACTTGAAAGGTGTCTTTACATACACCAGCATCCCTACCTTGAGAATACTGGCTGCAAGACACAACCTGCTGGGGACTGAAGACCGGTTTCTGAGTGTTGTTTGTGAGGATACGTATCCTTGCTTCCAGCATGCCCATGGAGGAAAACGCATAACAGCTGCCACACGAGCCTGGCAAGAGGAGTAAAAGGAACCACAAGGAGCAATCAGTAACACAAACAAGGCTAATCACCTGCCATCAGATATATCTATTCCTAAAGTCCACTGAAAAGAGTTAAAACCTACCAGACAGTTATTAAAACTTGAACACCAGTAGTGCAAAAACTTTAAATCTTCATTTAGCTTTTATGCATGCAATTCAAAACCCACTTCTAACAACTTCTCAGGGAACACTGAGCTTATTCAAGAATAAGAGGCAAAGTACTGCTCCAGTGTTTTTCAGCAATAGCTTTTAAGAACTATCCAATTACCCTATTCCTTCAGAATGAACCTTCAGGGACCACATTAGTTGGGCTGAGAAGGCTCTATCTACCCTTTATGCAGCACATATGCTAAGGGGCAATGAACTATTTGAAGTGAATGCTGACAATATTGCTCTTATTTCAACCTACTAATGAATTTGGTCCTGTAATTTCCAGTTGAAAAAATATTCCACCTCTACTACTATTTTAGCTACCCCTAAAATAACTGACTTTTAAGAGAACAGTGGCATAAATAACATGTTTGATGCAGTGGATTCATCCCCACTCCCCTGGCTTCCCAAGGGCATGTAATTGTACACTGGCTTTTCAGAGGCACCTTAATTTCCCTTCTGCTTCCTGGCAGAGTTAAGTCTCCTTACTTTTGCATCAAAATTTAGTATAGCTTCTAGCTTTAGGCCTCTTTACTCTCTAGGACCTTCCTTTCACTCATTAAAAGCCTTTGGAAATGGAATGACAAGCTTCACAGGAAGAACGATTACTTGGATGAGGTCATATTTTTATCTACTGATTGTCATCAAGGTGCCTGATTTCCTTTTGTTTCCTGACAGTGGGAAAACCAAATATTGTGAGCTATGAAAAGGAGGGAGCCTTGAGGAACAAAACAACATACTTTCTCTTGAACTGTGTAGGTGTATAAAAGCAGAGCTATTACAACAGCAACACTTCAAGAAATTGCACCTTCACTCAGTTAGATGCATCTCTGAAGAAAAGGGACAAAATCATCCTGAACAGGAACACTTTTCCCAGCAGGGCAAAGTAAAGCAGTGAAAGATGCCTCCCACTCACTGTACAGTCGCAGCAACTGAGATGGGCCACACTGCAGAACACTTTGTTGTATTATGTATGCAAAAATGTGAAAAATACAATTCACACAACCATTTTGGTCTGAAGTCTGCTGGATTGGCTGCTAAATTTCTTTCCTATTTCCACAGTGGTATTTCTAAAGTCCATAGAATGACCTCATTGTAGGTTTTGTTTGTGTTTTTTTTAAGCCTGAAAGCTAAAATTCTAATTTGATGGAGCAGAATGTATGTTCCACAGACACCTAACATACTCAGCATGGACCCTGAGATTACATAAGAAGTGTAGGAAGCTCTTTTATTGGAAACAACAGGCTTATTCTCATTTAGAGAAACTTTGAAGCAACAAAACAGAGAAAGGCTAAGTCTGGAACTGAGTGTTCAATTGTTTGGAAGATAAAAGAGCCCTTAAGACATTCATAGTTCACACCAGGAGAAAGTACAGGACTCACACCTACAGAGGACAACAGAATTTCCTGTTGCTATCTTCCAGTGCTTCCACATAGCTAGAAATTCCACAAGCCTTCCTATGCTGCTTCTGCTATGAGGAGTACAGCAGGCAGAACTTGTCAGAATAACTAAGCCATAAATGAGTGATTGGTGATTTAAGTCATCCCTTCCCCACCATGCTAACGTTATGTTTATTTCCCCCAAAAGCTGCTACCAGATATCTACCAATAGATGCAAATTTATCTGCAAATGGTGTCATAGGGAAGGGACACATTAATGGAGCACACTCCTGGCTTCCATTATATAAACATCTAATTCAAGAATCTCACATCACAGTGCTATAAACACTCCCGACAGAATCAACACATATGAGCACAGTATCCTTTTAGGTTCTTACCAGTATTTTAAATTTATCATTGTCTGCAATTTTCATACTGACTAATATCTCCTCTTACAACTAGCCTGTTAAGTAACACCTGAATTTATCAGGGTGATAAGATTTGGAGGCAGAATGAACAATTTTCATAGGTTTATTCATTAAAGCTACATGATAATTTGCCATCAAAAGAAATCAGGGAAAAAAATTAAATAAAAAATTAAATGTACATCAGTCAGCATGCAGAAAACCATGGCTAAGATTGTCTGGACAAAATCTGACAGCTGTGTTTAAGCAGGGTACTGTGGTAATTGGCTTTCACTCCAGCAAGTCAGTGCTGTCTGAACAAGCCAGGACCAACACCTACTTTGGTACAGCATTGTTAGGCAGAACTCCACCCAGTTTCCACAGGTTATTCACAGTAAAAGTGCAACCTGTCAGCTGCCAGACACTAGGCTAAACCTTCTGGTTAGCAGCAAATTACAAACTACATCAAAGGAGCTCTAGAACACTGAATTCAGAGGTTTTATTTATTCATTTTTACCTTGATTCCGAACAGGGCTGACATAATTGACACCATTCACATTCCTCCAGTCCCAGGATTCTGGCAAACTTGAAACTTTCTTGAGTAACTCAGGTGTCAGAGGTGCAGGCTTTGGTCTAAAGAGGAGAAAATGCTTTTGAGAAACATATCACACTCTAGGCAAGGAAACAATTACGTAACACTCAGTTTTCATCTTTGGCTTCTACTAGTTGGACTTGCTTCACACTGTGCAATTTAAAATAGTCTCCATCTAAACTGAGTGAGTGTTAATATAAAGAGATAAGCTCAAGCAGGATTCAAGACCTACTCAAATTGCTCCCTGAGGGAACTATTCTATTAACACTGTTGAGGAATACATTCAGTGGAGGTAGCCCAGTCTGCACGTTGCAGTGTGAGCTTCAAAGTGAGCTCTGGGTGGCAAAATCCTTTTGTATAACAAAGGGAGGAGTGATCTATGGCCCAGCCAGATGACAGATGTTCAGAGAGGACCCCAGACTTTCCCTCTACTAAGGCTGGGGATATAAAAGCCCAAGGGGTCCTTCGTTTGGGATCCCTCCTCTGAGTGACCCAGCTCGACGTGGTGCTTTATTATTTAGTTATTGTGCAATATTAAATTATTTTAGGGGTATGGATGTCTGAGACTCTGCTGTGGGACCCCTGGGGTGGAGCAGGTAAGGAACCCCTGCGTGACTGTGTGGGTGTGGCTACGAAGAGGCCTGGGTCCCAGCCCAGGTGGTGCCTGTGTGAGTGCCAGAGCAGCTCCGGGGTGGCCAGAGGGGGGAGTTTCCTTAACATCCACAAGCTGCTGAGGCCAAGTACTTTTGCACCAATCTGAAGTGCTGAGGTAACTCTCAGGTTGTAGCAATGCAGTTCTGCAACAGTTATTTTACTGCAATCACAAAGTATCTAGAATATCAGACCGCAGAAACCATCTTGCTTTGGCAGAATGCACTGACAGCAACTGCAGTTTCACTTCAGGAGTGGGCATGGCTTACACCGATAATCCACCAACTGCAGTCCCACTTGCCCTGGAGACTTCTCTGGAGCAAGTTTTTACTGTGACTTTTGAAGAAGTACTGAATGTTACCTGTCCTCACCTACCACCTGCAGCCAAGTGATGCTTTTATCAGCAACACAAGAGCTTCCTGAATTCAACTTTCCCAGAACCTGATGCTTGCCACTCACAAACACCAGACACTGGACTGTGTTTTGAAAGCAGGAGAGGGCCAACCAAATACTGTCATGGTACTGTATGGGTGGAAGAGAGCTTCCAAACAGCTTATTGTATTTAAGATCATCTACAAGGTGACTTCTATCTATACAATGAAACCATAATCTGCATGATATTCCCATGCAAATCAGCATTTTTATTCTATGATAGGACCTTCTTCAACAAACATACAATTGCCACAGTTTGGAAAAGTAAGTAGCTTTTCTACTCACAGAAATACCAAGTGCTGAAAAAGCAGAGCTATGAAGAAGGTAAGATAGCTATAAAGAAGGGAATGTTTAGATCAAAAAACTCTAGTTCTCAAATTTTGTAGAGGATTATATACCCATCCCCACAACCACTCTCAGCTAAGTGATCTGCAAGACCCTGAAGGCATTCTCAAGAGCTACTTTCATGCTTCCTCACTGAGACACTCTACTCCTGCTAGAGGAATCTTGTTGCAGGCGTGGCAAATTATCAAAATAACTAGGGAATTCCCTCAGAAGTCTTTGATATTCATGTTGAGGAGCAGAGAGCAGTTCACAGTTTTGCAATTGCAATTATGAACTAGCAGAACCAAGATGAAACACAAGCAGAAACTGCCAACTATGGCAAGCAGCTGATGAGCAGACAGGACAGTGAGATGATAACTGAGACTGTCCCCACTTTCTCCCTGCACATATGAGTTCAGCAGTGAGTTACTGGGCAAGACTAAAGGGTAGGTGACTCTATTTGCCCCAACTGCTTGAGACAACAGACGCTCGGAATAATAATTCACATGAAAAATATGTTTGCACCCCATGAACATGAACTGGAAGGCCTTGAAACTTAATTAAACATCTGAACTAAACATAGCTAAAAGCCAGGAAAAATACAAGCAGGCTCTTGGCAGTAGTGGGGTTTGTTGCAGAACAAAGTGTCTTATTACCTTGAAGCTCTGGAATAGAGACCCCCAGCTCTTTTAGTTAGCTCTTCCAGGGCAAAATTCTCATACTCCTCGTATCTCGTTGCTCTCCATGACTTCTGGTGAGCATTGATAGCATTTACAAAGTCAAAGTTGTGCACATAACGTCTCTGGGAGAGTCTGCAAACAAAATGAACCAAGTAAAACAGTAAGAAAGGATTGGGATTGAAACTAAAGGTGTTCTCTAAACTCAACATGTAACTCTGGAAGTGTCTTCTGGTAGGTACTAGAAAGCAACAAGGAATTATTGGATCAAGGCAAGGTTTCTAAAACTTGAGACAGACTAGATACAACCGTCTTCCTTAGACATGCCAGTTTGATAACAGGGCTTCACCACAGACTGAAGGAGAAACTGTGATGCAACAGGCAAACCCTCCTTTGTTCTTGTGTATTCAGGTTTATTTCCAACATTATCACTGGCATTAACTTTGCCCTCAGGACAGGAATTGGTTCTTACAATTTTAGCTAAAACCTCAAGCACTGTTATGAAACATTTTACTCCAGAAAAAGATCACTTATCTGTTGCTTACCTTCCCCATAGCTTCTGGAGAGGTAGCTCGTTGATGTGAACATCGGATGGAGATGAGGAAATCTTGTGTCCTGTGAAACAAGCCCAGTTGTGGCCAAGTACATCATGCACCCATCCTGGTAGGGTCTCATTACAGTAGCTGGTTACATTCTGGCCTTCCTTTTTGTACTGTAATGTGAAGAAGTTATGCTTGTGTTGAGCAGAAGCATTTGTTAGCACAGCCATAGTTCCCCACCCACTCACAGCCGCTTCTTCCTGCCTGCGTTTCACAGGAAGCAGCCAAACACACTCCAGAGGTTAAGAAGATGAAAGAAACTGCTACTTACCAAAAAGCTTCAAAAGACATCTGGGTTGTGGCTTGCACTTTTAGCAACAAAGTATGCATTCATATCAGTATCAACTAACCTGTGCTAATCATTTGGGTTCAACAATTCCTTTCTCAGCAAGATGCAAAAGACCTCTTAGTATTTAACCTTTTCTTCAAGGCCCCGAGATTTCTTATGCCAAATATGTGACCAGTCAAGCTAACTCTGGATTGCCACAAAAGTTTGAGAAACTGAGACTCAAACACAAGGAGAATGGCAAGTTTGTCATCCAGCAATCTCACAGGAAGACATATACTATTTCTGTTTTAAAATGTACGTACTATTTATGCATCATTTCACAAGTCAAAAGCAAAGATGAAACCTCCAGCCACTTTTTTAGGTTTGAGCTGTGATGGCTAAGCATCAAGAAAAAATTTCACAGGAGCTATCAAAATGAGACTAAGAAATGATGATTCCATCATCATTTGATGGGATGATCAAAGCTAAATGACAACAACTCATTTAAAGTTGGCAGCAGAGACTGCTACTAAAGCCTCGAGTCCTCAGTCCTAATACTTCCTTGTTCAGCCACACACATCTTCATTTTACTGCTGAAGAGGTGCAATAATCCAATATATTCAGCAAAATGTGTCTTCATACAACAGGTACCACTAACACTTTGTCCAGCTACATAAATTTTCTGGATGAGCAATTCTCTGACAACAGAATGTCTCACCGTGAGGGTTTGTGTGGCTCTTTACTCATCTCTTAAGGTTAAAGTGTTTTGTGTAAGGTTGTAGTGTTTTGTGTTACACTACAAAGGCACCTGAAAACCCTATGCAACAAAAGTTTTAACTTTACTCTTCTAATCATAGGAAAAAAAATCACTTATGCAGAATTCAAGCTTCCTAGTCCAAGAAAACTTCATTAAATCTCATCCTATTTGAGCTGCACATGTACAATTGTAGAGGGATTCTGTAACCATGTTTCAACAAAATGTTTGCTCAATTTCTTTACTGAAGAAGGTGATGACAGTGATGGAAATACCCCAAGACAGAAAAGATTAATTAAAGAGACTAGGATGTTTGTGATTATGTTGAGTTTTTGTGAGAAATCTGAAGGAGAACTTACAGTGAAATAATTATATTTATTGATCAGTGGGATAAAATTAAAGTTTAATCCTCTGACTGTTTTGGAACAATGGGAATTTGCTTTGTCCCCAGTCTGGAGGATGCAGAGGCAACATCTACACCCAGCAAGTGTGTTTGCTGGCTGGAGCAGGGTGAGGGCACTAGAAGGCTGAGCTGTTGCCTTGTTCAATTCTTCCTTTCTTACTGTGCAAGATTGTGCAATATGGGAAATAACCACACTTGGCCAAATACCAAGGGCAAGGTCCAGAAATGACTTTTGAGAAATATGCTCTTCACAACAGCAGAACTAGAAATCCAGACACTTCCAAAAGCAATAGGTAGTGACTTTACAACTAATTTACTGTGAGATCACTTTTCTGGCTCTACATGACTGCAGAAATTAATACCTGGTCCTTCCTATCTAAAAGCTGCCACAGATTAAAACAGTACAGCCACTCTCAATAAGCATAGGCTTTCAATCTGAATATCTGAAGATTATCAGAGGACCAGGCCTGCTTCCTGCAACAATCCTGCCTTGCATAGTGTTATTCTGAATTAAAACAAACAACACAGATTTGGGGCTTATCTTCATGGGAAAAAGAAAAAGGCAACGAGTTATCTGCTAACTAGCAAATTAAAACAACAAAAAAATTATTTTTCTCCTAGAAATCTCTCTCCCTTTCCAGATATAAAATTAATTGCTTTTTTAAAGACATAAAGAGATAACCAGAATAGCATTCACACCATCTGTGTAACTTATCTTTCGGAAAAGTGAACGTAGTGAATTTCTTGCAATCTTCTTTCAGTTCACATGTATAAACAAAACTAGAAATGAGGCGAAGGGACAGACAGTAGCAATACTTCAATATAAACATGACAAAAAAGCCAATTTCAGACAGTCTGCATAGAAGCCTAAAACTAGACAATTCAAGTCCTCTGTAGCTACCTTTGTGTAGAGTGCCAGACTGAGCTACTACTAAAATACCTTTGAAAAGTAGACATGGAGACTTTAGGACCATAACACATGAGTAATATTTGGATAAAGAGAATTTCAACTCCAAAAAATAATGTATCTAGGAAATGAAAATACACCTACATAAGGTCACAATTTACTTTTCCCTCTGACTTTTAATTGAGAGCCACTGATGTAGACAAGCAGCAGACAAACTGCTTACCAGAAGGTACACCATAAAATCATTGCTAAAACAACTTTGCTAAGAAATGCAGCATTTCTTATTTCTACTAGTGAAGGACTAACAGATGAGATCTAGGAAATTTGACTGTACGAGTTTTAGAGGACCAACTATGAGTACACCTGCCCAACTAACAGCCAGTCATATGGCAGGGATATGGCACCATTGCACAAGCAACAGCTGACTCAGGTGGATGTGAATTACAGTGTCAGACTCAACAGAAGCTGCCAGCACAGTACCCAAAACATACAGAGCTCACCCCAGAACAGGATCCTTCATGGAGGATAACAGCCATACAACTGTGATCACCAACAACTGCTGGACCACTGCTTGCACACATTTCTCTGCAGACTTTAAAGATGGTTTTCATTTTTAAGTTGACCACTGCAGCTGTGGCACGTGATAATTTCATCAGCCAATGCTCACACCTGCAGCATTAATTCCATCCAGTGACCTGACCAATCTAGGATAACTCCTTTAGAAAGCCACCCAAACTATACTCATAGCTCCAATTCTGAGCAGTGAAAACAGTAAAATTTAATTCAATTTCAAATGCACATTTTTCTCAATCCTGAAAACTCACATGGTTTTGCCTAATGCCAAAATTTAGCCAAGCCATGCCAACATTAACCTTAAAAGACTTCACATAGCTAAACTCAAAGCTTGTTGTTAGGTATCTGAAACCAGGTAAGCTTTTCAGTGAAGTACACTTTTAATAAAGTCTTTCCTGTGCTGGTCATCATGACATAATCTAACTGCATGTTCAACTCTAGTCCTAGTAAAAACCATAATTGCTTAAAGCTTTTTAAAAATCTTTAATCTCACCAAGAGGAAAGCAAGAAAGGATGGAGACCTTATTAGTCACAGCATTTTAACAGGAATTCAGTAGTGCCACATAGAGAGGCAGCCATCCTAACCTCTTTAAAATCTATTGCTCTCAACTTAAGCAATGCCTGGGCAATAAGTCAACTTGAGTTCCAGGAAGCAGGACTACCCTACACATTAAACCTGGTGGAAAGACTTATCTCTCAAATTTACAAGTGTACCTATGCATTTTACACATTGAATGAGAACAGAGCTGCAGACTTGCAGATATCCTACTACACAAAGATACAGTAGATGGTGTTACCAGAACAAACTACTGCATCTTGCTACCCAATGCAAAATGCAAGTAAATATCAATTCCAGGTGGATTTTCTTTACTCTAGGAAACATTCTGCAATTCTGAGTTTTGTGCTTTCAGATTTACACTTTAGAAAAGCAACAGTTGCTTACTGCCAGTTAAGCAATCCCAAAGTAGCCAGGTTAAAAGCTGATTTTCAATCAATTTGCAGGATGATTAAATAACATTAGCAACTCTAGCACTTCTACTTTAGCAACATGAAATAAAATGGAAGATTTTTCCATATCCTGAAAACATAAACATTAACTGCTGTTACTTATCTAGGTTATTTGTTTCAGAACAGCAGTCCTTGATTTTAACCAAATTTGGGAGCACTGGGGAAGAGAGAAAAAGATATGACAAAGATGTCACCAAGTCAGTTTGGAAAAGATTAGTAACTTGAGTGGTGAAGTATTCTAAAATCTATCTCCTTTTCTTGCTGAAGTAGTGTAACGTTTCAATATGAAAAAGTGCCAGACTTCTGGTATTTGCTAAAGAACATCTCAGGAGTCAGATGTAGAATCACTTCACTTAAGGGACAAACAGTGAGAAACTCATGAGACTGTCTCATCACAGAGTGGTAGTCTTAACAATAAATAAATACCTCAAAGACATCAAGTAATTGAAACAAGTTTCCTCAACTTTCCTTTCAGCCTTACTCTAGCTTTTTATGTTATGCTGCCCCTATTTCTTTTGCCATCCCTTGGGGTAAAAAAAAAAATCTTTAAAGCTTTATATATTGCATAACCCTAAAGAATCCTTGTATCATCCAGCAGAAGCACATGATCAAGCTTCTGCCAAGTACACTAACTTCACATCCAAGTTCAGTACAGGGATGTTTCAGAAGCACACATTAAATAAGTTATTTTGTGCTAGAAGCAGAATGCAAGAATGCAGTAGGATGCTGCATTTAATTTGGAAAACTTTAATTCTATGTACAACAATAGTTAGAAAAAACCGCTGTTAGAGCATCTTTACTTCAGATACTAAAGTAAACTGAGGAAAAAATAAAATTGATAAGCTCATCTAATCCACTCCTCTGATGTATAAAGTCCCCACAGGCCTCAAGTGAAAGAACAAATACCTTGGAAAGGCAATGAAACCCTACAAATATTTCAGTAGGTGTCTGTTTAGTAAGCCACAGGAACAAAAAGCTATTAAAAACTCATTGAAACATGCATAGCCAAACAGGCTGTGTCCATATCTACACAGTACAGTAGCCCTGATAAAGCCATCACTTAGACAAGACCCCAGCATTCCTGTCAGTAATTAACAGCTTAATTCTTTGACACTAGGAATAAAATACACTGAAGGTTCAATTAGCAGAAGTGGCACTTCTTTGCCTGAAACTCACAAAGTACTGTATTGGCTTAAATACTGCTGCTCACTGTACCTGGCAAATCCTCCCTCTGCTCAATCTCAGACTTGTTGGATTTCTATTTCATATGTAATGCAATGTTTTCTGGATTAAAAGTAAACAGATATGCACAGTTAAATATGTCACAAGGTCAAGCAGCATGTAAGGAACCACTTCCTCCCTCCAAGTGCCCACTGACTGTTGTGAAATTGGGAGTTTTGCAGAGAGACACATTGCATGTTGTTGCCCAATAACAGCAAGTAGTTGTCTGCAGCAAAAAATGCATTTAGTAAGTGCTGTGGTATTTCCTCATGATTCTTAGCAATAGACTTGCTTCTTGGTAATCTGTTGTTCTTTTACAGCAGCAAAAATATTAGAGAGGGCAACTGAACTGGGCTCTAATCCTCCCTATGGTGTTTAAGGAAAGAAGTCTTTAATTTAAATACGTCTTGCTGATGAATTCCCCATTACTGAACAATGACCCAAACAAGCTTGCTATTTCTTAATACTGAATCCAACTTCAAAACTAAGAATTAATCCATTACCTTACAGAGGGCTGAGACACATTCATGACCATAAAACACAAGCTATTGTGTACTGCGACTGCTCAGATGTATATTTGACTTACTTTGTTTAGAGCAGCAAGATGAATCAGGTAGGTGACCATCAGAAGCTCCTTTCAGCTTCAATTATTCTCTAACAGTTTTGGTATGTTGTTTTAAGAGTACTTTTGCAACTCAATGCAATACATGAAATCAGTGCAATACACAACGTGAGTGGTTATGAGTCACTTGACTTAGCGCTCATCTTCTGGGGATGTATTTCAAAAGGTATGGACAGCAGCAGCCTTCAGCTGTCTTCATGTTGGCAATGAACAGACCCATTTATATCCCAGAGCAGGCCACACTTGTTTCTATGATTATATTTCTCACATTCAGGAATTTGTTTGATAATCAGCAACTCTTTTACTGCCCAGCATATTGGCTTGTAAAGCAACTCTGTACTTCAGTGTAGAATATCAACCCAAAGTCTGCCGTATTCTGCTCAGATGAGTCCAACAACAACTGCTGAATTCTCCTTGCCAGAGACGACACCTCAAAACCGAGTTCATGGACAACACTACAGCATACAGTGCTCCACTGTCCTCACGGAGGCAGCAATCCCTGCCACTTGAGGCAGGTCCTCCTACTGCAGGTGAGCTCACAGAGGTGTCCCTGCCTGAGAGGTTTCAGAGTAATTCTGTTCAGTTAGATTACCCTTCAGTGTCTGTGCAGTTTTCACTGTATCACCAAACCTATGAGGAGGGCACATCACAGCAATATAATTTCACTATCTTATAGAGATGTGAATGTCAATCAGGTGTTTCTCACTCATACTTTGCTTTTGCTCAAGTACAATACTCTGTCTTGTTTAAAAACTTGCATTCTTATTTTAAAAAATTCCAGTTAAAAGACTGCACTAGGCCTTGACAGTTCATTTTATTTATAGTGGGTCATATAACACCACATTTCAGATTTGTGAAGAAAACAGTGCTGTTCATGCAAGGATGTTTTAATTTAGCTGAGCAGTGCTAACACAGCACCAATGCCTCATCTGCTCCTCAGACAGCTCTGACAGCAAATAGGCTGGGGGTGCATAAGAAACTGGGAGGGAACACAGCTGGGAAAGCTGACCCCAACTGACCAAAGAGATATTCCATGCCAAACAATATCATGAATAGAAATAAAAGCTGGGGAAAGGAGAAAAGAAGGACATTCAGAATCATGGCATCTGCCTTCTTACATAAACAGCTGTGCATGATGAAGCCCTGCTTTCCTGGGTATTGCTGAACACCTGCTCATTATGGTGGCAAGTTATCCTGGTGGCAAGTAGTGAATGAATTCCTCATTTTGCTTTGCTTGCAGACATACACAGCTTTTGTGTTACCTATTAAAGTACCTTTATCTCAGACTACAAGTTTTTGCACTTCTATCCTTCCAATTCATTCCCTTAATGCACTGATGGCCCAGTGGTGCTTTGCTGTTTACTGGGGTTAACCTACAACAATAAGCACGTAAATAACTTTCCCAGTAGCTGTGCTACTCTATAAAGTCCCTTCCGTTACATGAACCTAAATCAGCACAGATGGAAGCTGTAAGGAGGTTGCAGTTAAACTGGAGCCTTCTATGTAATTTCTGTTCAGTAAGGATTCCAGTTCTCCTGAAAGAATAGATTACTTGATTTTTTAACACCTGAAAACACTGACTTTAAAATAGTTGCTTTAAAATAAACCACCTACCATGGTTCCCAGAAAGACAATTTAGAGCAAAGATTATTTCTTCACCCTCCTTAGTACTAGCCAAAATTCAAAGATTTTATGCTTGGACAAGGCCTGGATGTTTACTATTGACTCATCTCAAGTCAGACACAAGACTGTGCTTCTTGAAACAACCAAAACCACATTCATTGTTCCTACCCAGGGCTGCACTCACCAGCTGAGAAGCCCTGCCACACAAAGCATCTGTCTTCCAGGTAGTAAAGCCATCCTGCTGAGATTACTTACTTGAAACCACCCTTCAGATTCACCATGCCACTCATCAGGAGAGCAGCAGAGTGCTCCTAAGCAAGAGTGTTTTCTCCTGTCTAACCCCTCCCTACCATCACTGTTTTCAGCTTGACCTGAAGGCATTAACAGGGACTGGAGAGAACAGTATTACTCTAAAGGAATAACTAGAGGTAGCAAAAAGTTCCTTAGGTATTAGAGTAATATTCTGAAATAAAATTTATAGATCCCAGAAATCCTCCATCAAGGAGGAGAGATGGCTCTAAAGCTTCAATGCATTTGACAACATCTGTAAAGAAAGACAAAAGCAATGGTATTTGCTATTTAACTTGGATCCACAGAGTCAAAAAAAAAAAAAAAAAAAAAAAAAAAAAAAGAATTTCCAGACTGCTAGGAAAGTTAGTTTCATGAAGGCCTTCAATTTAAGCATGCCCAGAAGGGAAAGTAGCAGCATCTGTATATTTTTCAGGTAATGGTCAGTGTGGAATACCTCTTCCCTCTCTCTGCTCCCTACCCAACCACTGCTCACTGTTTCCTTATGTTCTCTGGTAATCCAAGCAAACCTTAGAGCCAAAGATCATCAAGTGTCCCAACTGACCCTCTGTGGCACTCAGGGACTGAAGAGAAGCCCAGCTACAGACCATTTTGGCAATAGCCAAAGGTGTAGAACACACCAGGTTAACTCACCTTAAAAAATGCAAACCACTTGTAGTCATTTATCACAATCTCAAAGCCTTGATTGTAAATCAAAGTGAAGAAACCATAGTTGCCCAGAGTATCCTGAGCCACATCTAGCTTCTGAAGATTGACAACCACCGTTTTCTCCACAGGCCCTAAGAGAAATAAATAAACATTATGGCATGATCACTGTATGGAAGAGACAAAAATAATACAAAAAATGTATAAAGAATGTTGTAACATCTATTTTATTCCTGAGGATGCTAAAATATACTAGCTGAATACAGTCTTCTGTAAAAGGGCATTGTGACACTTCAGGACCACCTGTCAGTGGGTCTACACCCTCATTTTTTCCACTGCTAGACCGTATCTGCACATTTTATTAGGAGCAGCACTGAACAGCTGTGACTGGGAAACACCAGCTTATTTAAACACAACTTGCTGTAGAGCTACAAAGGTCCTGGATGCTGTGCCACTCAGGCACTGCGTCTGCAATGACAACTCTTCCCTACAAGATCTGGGAAGAGGCATCACTCATCCTACACTCCTTCACACCAGCGCTCCAACCCTACCACGCACCTCACCTCCACTGCTGGCACTGCCACTTGTCTCCTCTGACCAAAAAGCAGATGACACGGAGAAATGCAAAGCACCTACTGCTTTTAAAAATGACACTGACATACGATCATTAAATAGCAACTCCTATTCTACACTACTGGAGGGAAGTGATATTTCCATCTGTCTGGATGCTGTCAGCCCTCCCCGACTGCCAGCTCTGGCAGCCTCGCAGGAAGGCACCTGTGCGAGAGGGGCAGTGAGCCGGCACGGCCCACGGAGAGGCCTAGTCAAGTCCGGATCGGAACGAACTAAAGAGAAACAGAACCGCACGCTAAGGCGGAACCGCAACAACGCAGGCAGCCGCCTCCCCGCCGCCCATGCGGCTCCGGGGGCTGCGGGCACGGCGCGGCCCCGCTCCCGGAGCGCCCCTCGCCCGCCCGCCCGCGGCCCCTCACGGAGGGCGCCGGCCGGGCCCGCCGCGCTCTCACCCGCCTGCGAGCAGTTGCCGTGGCGGCCGCCGGCCCGCCAGACGCGGAGCTCCCAGGCGCCCAGCAGGTCGGCGAAGGAGCAGTTTGCCGGCGTGTCGCCCAGCACGGCGGCGGGCAGCGCCGCCAGCAGCGGCAGCAGCGCCAGCGCCAAGCCCCGCAGCGCCCAGCCCGCCATCGCAGCGCCCGCCGCCGCCC
>JAOTQP010000001.1:81065199-81086624 GCA_026413545.1 Cichladusa arquata | reverse complement strand
ACAAACCTGAAATAATTTAATATCTAACATCCCATAGCAAAACACTATTATATCTACTGTTAGGAACTGAAAAAAAATAAGAGAGAAGTTAAACAAGTTGATTTTACAATGTGTAGATCAGATGGAAAATTGGATAGCCGTGAAAACTAGAAATTCTGATAGCAATACAGCTGTATCATGTTGAAATAAAATAAGAAAATCCATTATACTTAGGCTTTCCAGTTGGCTTTCAAATAGGCAAATAATTAAAATGGTAACTCATTTCCTTTTCCTGGTGTGTGTTTGGAGTTTGATGTTTGGCTTTAGCTGGTATAATTGCAGGCTGCCAATGTGAAAAACAGTCCTGCTCTGCCTCTTCCTACCTCTTCCATCAGACCCAGCAGGTGCTTTTGTGGCATCAAAGCCAGAGATTGAGCACTTGCAGGCAAGCAAGTTGATTAGACAAGAAGAAATTAGCATGCCCTCACAAAAAAAAGAGAAAAAATATTTTTCCATTGCATCAGATCACTGAACCACTCCCTGAACCCGTGTCTAGATAATCCCTGAGCATGATGGAAGGCAGGAGCAGAAGGGGAACAGCAGCATCTCTTTCACTACTGTAACAGCAGTGGACCTGAACTGCCCTCCATAATAGGACTAATTAATTAATGATCTAACCCATTTCTCCCAGTTTTCTGGCAGGTTTTCTTATTCTGAAATGCAAGTCATCAATTTGCTAAAAATAACTTATTTGCCCATGGTTTTCCTATTCCAAGCAAAAAGATCATCCATCCACTGCACCCTTGAGATGAGGTTTATGTACCAGCTCTGCTGCCCACTGCAAAACCAACTCAGTTTTGTGCCATGGACTTTGAGTGCTGCCCCAATCACGGCCATGCAAAGTGTGGCCATAGCACCCAGAGGCTGTCTTAGTGCTTGCTCTGCCCAGCTGGGCACCTGCAGAGGTCAGTGCCAAAAACATGCTCAGTGCAGCAAGCTGGGTGCACTGTGTGTGCTTGGCAAGGTATTTCCAATGCACCAGAGGCTGTTATTGCCCACTAGGAGCTGGGGAACTGAAGACTTTCAAAAGTCATTTCTCTATCAATTGCTAAAGTGAGATGAAACACAGTAAGCTCCCACTCAAAACCTCCCTATTCTCTATTTATTGCTATGTTTTGCTGCCTGTAGGCCATGAGAAACTTCCCAGGGCTGGATCAGGTATGCTTTTATTTGAGAAAGTGTAAAAAAAAAAAGATATTTATAATCAGAAATGTTTAGCAGCCATCCTTTCCATTATTGCTGTCTGTAACACAGCTGAAGTCCTGTCTAGTTTTGAAATAGGTCTGCAGGGGGTGAATACACGTGTGCAACTGCCTGGTGTGACTTTGTGGTGTGACTTCAGAGTTAAATGCCAGTTAAACTATGTGTGTACCAAAGAACCCTGTGCGTCTGACAAGTATTTAGTATTGCTTTTCCACACTGAGTTTTGAAAACAAACGATGAATGTTTGCTTTTCTTTTCTTTTATTTAGTCCCTTGTTACTCCAAGATGCCTGAGAATTATAAAACTGTTGCATTTTAAAGTGTGTCAAGAGCTTGTCAATTTGTAGCACTTTTTTCTGAAATGCTGACAGCCCAAAATCTTTCAATTTTTGATCAGACATGAAGTCTGGAAGGAAGGAAATGCAATGTCTTCTCCCAGAAAACTTTCAATCATTGTTTTCCTGTTTATCACTAACTTCATTTTCTAATTGTTTTTCACTCCTTTGATATCAGGCCAGAAAAAAACTAGAATCTGTCTTGAAATCTTTCCCTTTCACCTTGTTTTACATATGAAATTTAAAAGCTTCTTATCTGAGACTATTCCTTAGCTCTTTTGAGACACAGATGCAGACTTCAATCCAAATTGCAGGTTTTGCAAGTGCACTTTGCTTGCCTCCATTTACAGGGGATAAAGGAGTCTATTATCAGCTCTGCCATTTACTCCTTGCATCCAGGCAATTACGAAATGCAGGACACACCACTGCTGGCTGTTGCTGCACTGGAGGAGGGGACACCAGAGACAAGGGCATGTGTAATCTGAAGCCAAATGACTGCTGGCAGAGCAGCAGCTGGGCACATACTGGACAGGTCAAAATCAGGTTGGAAATCAGAAGGCAGTTCCTAACCTGAAATCTGTTGGGCTATCCTAAAGAAGGGAAGGAAAGTTGGAGTGCCCTATTTTAGGAGGATTACAGGGAGTCTGTTTGCCACAGCCCAGTCTGAGCTCAGCGACCCAGAGGCACATCTCCAGGCTTTCAATTCTGGAAGTATATAAAATGTATGAAGAGCAAATAGCCCAATTTAGGCTCCTGTTTTGAACTACCCTTTGAAAGAGCCTCTTTCTTTCTGTTCCCACTGTTTCCCAAACTGGGAACCTAAAGAATCACACTAACTTGTGCCACTGGGTTTAAAATCGCCTATTTTCTG
The DNA here is from genome assembly GCA_026413545.1 of Cichladusa arquata. NCBI lineage: Eukaryota > Metazoa > Chordata > Aves > Passeriformes > Muscicapidae > Cichladusa > Cichladusa arquata. Next base: position 81,084,177 of record JAOTQP010000001.1, on the reverse strand, counting down.
AATGCTGCTGAACTAAGAAAATAAGAGTAAGGCTGTTCATTTCTATTATTCAGTAGCTGATTTTTTTTTTTTCCTTTAAAGGGACTAAATTTTCTCTTCAGGGAAAATCCTAACTGAGTTAGTGTTGGTTTTAATAGAATAAATTGAGTGTCAGAAACTGCTGCTTCTGTTTTTAATCTGTAAAGCCACTCAGTTAATTATCTTGAATCTATCTCATCTTTAAACATGAGACTTTTTAGCTTCAAATACACTTGCAGGAAGCCATTCAGTGAATATTCATCCATTTTTCTTACAAAAAAAGGAAATGGTCCTATATTATCTAAATGTATTTTCTAAAATATCAACAAAAATGTTATATCTGAGATAGTTAAAAGGAATTTCTACCTTTCCACCTCCAGGTATCCAAATTTGAGCCTGTTTTCCACATCATGCCCGGTGTGAGCCAGCTCAGGAGATAGAAGTTGGTACCATGTGAAAAGCAGGGGAAGAGCTGTGGACCCTCACTTATCCATAGTGCTGCAGAGATGTGTCAATCACCACAAAGCAGATGTACCACCCCCACTGAGACAGACCTTGGCCTTTTTTCATTCACTCTTTTTTAAAAAATGCAAAAATTATGGATTTTTCATACAATTTTTTCCAGCATCTGGAGTTACCTGTCACAGCATCATTTTGAGCCTTAAAAATTATGAAACTACCATCTCTGGCTTTTTTTCCCCCTCTTCTGTCTTGTGCATTTTGTTTTCTTTTTTGTTTGTTTGTTTGATTTGGTTCATGGATTTTTCTTCATCTTGCTGCTCTAGCTTTCCACTTCTCATTTCTGCTTTGACTCTTCTTATATTGCTCCCTCTTGCAAGCAATTTTTGCTTTATTGGAAACAATATCAGACCTATTACAGAGCTGCAGGGCTTGCATTAATTTTAGGATTGCTTCACACCACTTCGGGTAAGAAACTGAGGGGTAGTTTCCCACTATATCTTTCTTTGTACTCCACATCTTTTATCTCTAGTTATTGTCTTTGTCAGAAAAACCCACAAACACCTGTGGTTTATGTCCAAAAAGGAGACAGAGGAGTCCTGCAACTTTATTTAAATAAAGGGAGAGAGTCCTCTCGGGCACACACCTGCGGCATTTTCTATCTCGAGGTTTGGGAGGGTGCAGCCTCCTTTTATCCTGAACTCCTGGCTGCATGTTACCTCCTCCTCAATGGTACCTCTACCATTGGCTGAGGTACTGGGAAGGTTCAGCCTTCCCAAGCTGCTTACCACATGTTACCCCCTTGAACCTGCTATTTTACCCCAGAGTTCACAAGTTCAGGCTTGTGCAGACCCACTCGGTTGTTCCAGGAGCCAAACTGTCTGGGCTCTGCAACAAACCTGCTGCCCAAAGCTGGCAGAGACATTAAGAGCCATTTCAAAGATGTTAACACCCATCCCTTCACCCATCAAATTATTTGCAAAGACATTAGCTTTCCTCTGATCTTGTCTAGCGCATGAATAATCACAGGGGGTACAGAGCACAAAGGTTAGGAGCTGTCACTTGATTTTGTTTTTGTACAGGACCTCCCCCAACAGAATCCAACAGCTCCTAGGTACCATTGCACTATAAACAATGCTTTAATTAATGCATTTTTAAAATTGGATAACATGTAAGTTTGAAAATTATGAAACGGGAAAAGGAGGTTTCTGTAATTTTTCCATCTTTTAGCCCTACAGACCTGATTGTTTTCATAGTGATAATGTTCTTGTGTTGATCCACATTCAGTAGAGATACTTTCAGAAGGCATCCCACACTGGAAACTTCCAGTGGCCTCTGGAGGCATGTGTAGTGATGATCTCATAGACAATTTACCTTTATTTACGCTTGCCCTATTTTCTAAAACAGTAGTGTTGAGATGGGAGAAGAGGAATGAGGTCTGAAGCATTGAGTCACACCCTGGTATATTTTACTTTGCATCTGACTTCCATTTTACACAAGTATAAAGAGATTCATGAAGCTGCAATCTGGAGCAGAGTCTGGCCCGTCTGTTTAAGTGACAGTATGAGTCCATCTTTTCACTCTGCCTCACAGTACATGGATACTTGCATGAGAAGTTAAAAGTGCAGAATACATTAACACAATCGTGAAATACTTCACATCACAGAAACCTCTGAAAGGCCCTAACTGGGACATCTTTCAGGCTTGCATCAAATATCACCCAACTGGTGATGATTTCAATATGGTGATTCCAAGGCCGTGACTGATTTTAGTACACGAGTGTGGTGGTTCCCTTTCTGAGCACTGACACTGTCTAACAAAGCATAGGGTTTTTTGTTCTGATGAAACCAAGTCTTGTTTAAATGAGGCAGACCTTATTTCTGGCTTTGCAATGTGTGCATTAAAATGCCCCTCTGATTTCCTGGTCACCAAAGTAGTAAGAAATCAGACATTCTCTCCAGGTAGTCCACAGCTTTGCTGAAAAACTCTGCTCACAGAACATGAAAACAACTTTTGCTTGCTGAATGCCTCTTGAAAGTGCACTTTCAGATTTTAACATTATATGGAATAATTTGGAATTGATGTAACACTTCTCCATTCAAGAGAGAAAACCTCTCGTCTCCTCAGATCTGCACAGAAGTCTTTAGCACTTCCTCAAGGCAGTATCAGCATCTCTTCCAACAAAGCAGTGCTTCCAAAGTAGCACCAATACTCATGGTGCTAGAGCTCTGGGACTTGCAGCCTGAGGTGTCACCATCTTGAACTCCTGCTCAACAGCAGCCTCAAGCCAGCACATGGGACACAGGGGCTGGCCCAGGCACAGGGCTTGCAGTCACCCTGCTCAGCTCTGCAGCAGCTGAAGGATGCCCTTTTGCCTCTGGTCCCATGATCTTATTGCAGTTATCTAATCTTGCTTTTAAACCAGGTGTCTGCCATTTATCAGCACAGCACAAATATAGGAATGGGCCAACCTTTTCTAGACAAAGTAGAAAAGCTGAATGTCCTCAGAAGATGGCCAGGCTACCTGATGGTCCTATTCAAGGCAACGGTTAGTTCACATCCAAACAGTGCAATTTCTCACTTAAATTAACATAATGGCTGATAGGGTGTATTTCAGATATGGCTATTTGAAGCTTTTATTTGGGTTTTCGTCACTGGGTTTTGCAGTGCTTTCATGCCACAGTTTTTGGATAAGATAATTTTAAAGATCAGTCAAGCTCTGCTCAGGAATTACGTGTATACAAGGAAGCACTTGATTGCTAAACATATTTATATTTACCACCTCAGAGCAATACCTGCATTCTCATTTGCATAAGGATGCATCCATGCCTCTTGCAGTTGTGGCCCAAAGTCCTGGCTATGTGTGGGAGGAGTGAATTTCTGTAGTAAGGAAGCAAGGAGAGAGGTTGTGTTGTCTCCTGCTAACTTCTGCTGAGGGGACTGCTTCTAAGAGTTATGACCACTTGGACTAAGCTGACTTCTCCTCATTCTCTCTTCCTTCCCAAATATATCAGACAGCAGAAATTTCTCTGCTTTCTGCTTGGGCACTATGGTTTCCTCAACATTCTTCAGGTGGGGATGAAAATCTGACAAGGGATTCCTGCAGGAGCAGGAGACCATGTCCATGCACAGGGAACCTTGTCATTCTGAGCCACAGCATAGACAGGGAGATTGCAGGCTTTGATGAACGGCACTTGGGGAGTTGTCTTCCATTTCCTTGGAAAAGAAGATGTCCAAAATATGCAGGATCATGGAATCATTTAAGGTGGGAAGGGCTTTGGGCATCTCCACTCCCAGTAACCTGGCCAAAGCAAAATAGTCTCTGAATGAGGTCAGGTTGCTCAGGGCTTTATGAAGTTGAGTCTTAAAAACCTTCAAGGACCGGGTGTTCAGAAACTCTGGGCCCCTGTCCCACTGCTTGACTGTCCTTGTGGTGAAAAAAACTGTTCCTAATATCCAGTCTGAATATTGTCTGTCATTCTTCCACCACACACCCTTTTGGGGATTTTGGCTCTGTTTTCATGAGGACACCACAGGAAAAGCTTTGCCCATCATCTTTCTGCAATGCTGTTAGGGACAATGAAACCATTCTACTTAGCCCCCTACAAAGGCAGGGAGCATATGATTCCTGCTTGATTTAGAACTCCAGTGATCTCTTTACCCTATATCAATGGGACAGTGACAGACTGAATGCAGAGAAGGACTGCAGGAAGTTTTGTGAGTTTTAAGCAGTGGCTTAAATGAAATGGCCTGAGGATAGGGAAAATCAATCAAGTCTCTTTTGCTGTTGTCATCCTGTGGACAGGAGAGTGCTTCCTCCAGTGTTAGGAATGGAAACAGCAGACACCTGAACTTCCTGCACTGCTCTCCAGCAAGGTGTCCAGCTGGCCTCTGAAGCACAGCTCTCTGGAGGTTTTCTGGTGCATCCTGTCAGCCTAGTGGGTTTACCCTGTGTGTGATGCCTTGCTTTCTGGTTGGTCTGAGGCCTTGGGGTGGAGGGGACATTGTAAGTTCTGTATTGCAATGTTTTTTCCCTTTGACAGTGAGTGCAGCTTTGTGGATGAGAATGGAAGGGTTCAACCTCCACGTAATTACAGTTGTAAGGCAAAGAAAGAAACCCCAGCTGGGAGGTTTGTACTGAGATTTGCAGCATTGATGCAGCAGTTTTGCAAATCCTCAGCTTGGGTGATATTTCAGCTACAAGGTTGTCCTCTTCCATTCACAGGAGAGACAATGTGCAGTCCCAGGTTCAGGATCTCCAAAGACTCTTTTATAGCAGAAGGCAGTGAATCTGGCTGTGTACTTAATTTTAAAAAAATAAATGATGCTTCTGTCCGATGAAACGCCGCATCAAGTGATCTTTATTGCTTCTTTGCTTCACTGAGGCAAAAGGAATCAGCCTTCTCTTTCAGTGTAGAGTTCATTGCTCTCATGCTCATTCTTGCTTTGCTGCTTGTTTCTCTACCTCTGGAGTTTGTCTACCTCTCTCACTTAGATCCTCTTCTCTTCCAGGCAGTCACCTTCTCGCCTATGGAAGAACTGCTGAGCACAGACTGCAAAGAGCCTTCACTGCTGAGTGTGCAATGAGAGCAAATCCTACTGCAAACTGGAGGTCAGAATAGGTACCCAAAAATATGGTTTGTGAGTGTGTACAATGTATTAGAATATTTAAGCAGTCATGGTAACTTTTAAAATCCTATGATTGCTCCTTATCTAGCTGGAAGTATTTGTTAATCAGTGGCATTAAAAGTTAAGGTCTATGAAACCCAGCATGTGCCTTCATTTTAGGAAGATCATAAGGAAATTTTTTAGCCAGTTGGACACATACTCATTGAGCAAGATCTTGTCTAGAAAAACATGCATATTGCAAACAAAGGGCTTTCTCATGACTAGTTTTGCAACATATTTATTTTTGTTCTCCAGGATGGCATTCATGTCAGTGTTTCCACCACGCTTATTTTGCAGTCACTGGGTTTGGCCTGAGTTTTGTTTTTAAGGAAGCATGAAAGAAACAAAATCAGAAGACATGTACATGTATTATCAACACTAGATCAACTTCTTTATCAGGCATCTATAACTTTGCTGGCTACTAGCTTACAGTTGAGGCTTTGGGGTGGTGATTAGGTTGCATCCTCTGCCTAAGCTGCCCATGCAAAGAGCTCTCTACATCTCTTCAGGACAGAGTCACCAGAGTCCAGGTCAGACTGGTTTCATGACGCACAAAATGAAGAAAAACAGGAAATTCCATAAGGGCAGAACAAGAAAGACCAGTATTTTGATTTTAGACATAGCCCTCAAAGAAGTTTGAAGATTGATTATTAATACCTTGTCAGAATCTGGATGCTGCAGGCAAACAGGTATGCCCAGATATCTCATTACCTAAAGAGACATTTGGGACAAATAGCAGGTGAGAGAAGAAAGGAAAAAGGGGTAACTTAGGGCTCTGATGAATGTCACTGGGGTTACTGTTGCTGTTTCAGCTGAGCTGGCAGGACAGACATGTATGATTCACACGCCCAGCACACCCAGCACAGGCTGGCTCAACCACAGCCTGGCACATGAGCTCAGGCTGAGGCTGGAGGGGCAGGGGTGGGTCACCCAGGGCACAAGGTTTGACACAAATATTAAGGAAAGTGGCTGTAGTGCTCACATAATCCAACTGCATATTAAAACCTGCAGCTCATCAGCCTTCAGGAATAAAAGCTTTCAGATAGATGTGAACTCAAGCAGGTTTCCATGGTTTTAATGTTCAACATAATGGCCCTTCTCAAGAAGGGAGTGCATATGAGAGATTTGTTTCCCTAAAGCAGTCAATAAAAATGCTATGCATTTTTTCCTCCCTAAAATATTGCGGAGCACTAAAATGATGAAGTGGTACTGAATGATACTTGGAATCTGAATTCCTGAGTTTTCCAGGCACATTGCTGAGCAGCCCTTGAGAAGCATCTTGTTATTCATGTGAGCAGACAATTCCCCATGGCTTTGTCTGAAGAGATGCTCTCCTTACCTGACCTGGGCTGAGCTCTGCTGTTGCTCCCTCCTTTGCTAGGAAAGCCTGGCACAAGTAATACAAAAACAAAACACAGTGCCAAGCTCTGCTCCAAAGTCTTGGACAAAGCAGAGTGCATGGGGTTTAAAATACCATTCCCTGGTCATGGAGAGAGCTGCTGCTGAAAGGGCAACAATTCATCTGGTAGCACCTGCTTCTTTTGTGTTCTTGGCTTGTCAGAAGCAGCTGAACAAAATCTGTTAGGTTAACATGAAGTTAACATTTGCAGTGTGTGTGGGGGGAACCACAGAGGCTTGGAATCCCTCATAAAAACAGAGCAAAAAAATCTCACTATAAGGAGTAAGCCTGAAACTTTTTCCTTTCTCCTTTTTGCATGCAGAAAAAAAATCCAACTAATCCTGAAATAATCTTAAAAAATTCTGAACTGATTTCATACAGTCTTGACAAAAGGCTTTCAGACTGAATTTTGGCAGGGTGTTTGGTAGACTATGGACTTAGAAATGAAACACTCAAAGAAGAATTTGGGCTATTCACATTAGAAAAGCTGAACTCTTTTAGTAGTACATGAAAGCACACAATTAACTTCTTCCCTAAATTGTTATTTTTCTTTCTAGTGATTCCACTTTTTCTGTTACGAAGGCTAACAGTGGATAATTCTTTACCCAAAGAAAGTGTGGTTTTAAATTCTTATTTTATAGTTAAAAATAGAGCTTGTACAGTAAAACTCTCTTGGTCTGTATGTTCCCATGCTTTTTACTTTCACCATTACACAGACAATATGAAACATCAGTCTGGTGAGATTTTAAATTCCTATTGCAGAAGCAAAAGACAGCATGGGTATTAGTGCAAACAATTAAGTGTGAAGTTTTCTGTTGCTGCCCTGCTGATAAACTCCCATCTCAGAGGGTTGCCTGGTTTTGTGGTTCATGTGCCTTGCTGAGAAGGTCCCAGTGCCTGATTTGCTCCGGGGTCTTTTTCTGATGGAACTGGAACCAGATCACAGTTATGGGCCATGCTGACTTCTAGGGTACCAGGAACAAGATCCCAGGGTACACCTGTGAAGGATTTTTTCAGTTAAAATAGATCTCATAGAATCACAAAATGGCCTGGATTGGAAGGGACCTACAAGATCATCTAGTTCCACCCCCCTGCCACGGACAGGGACATGTTTCACTGAACCAGATTTCTCAGAATTCTATACAATCCAACCTAAAACACTTCCAGTGATGTAACTACAACTTCTCTGTACCAGGGCCTCATCACCCTCGCAGTAACGAATTTTTTCCTAACATCTAATCTAAACCTACTCTCTTTCAGTTTAAATCCATTTCCCCTTGTCTTGTCATTACATTCTCTTGTAAAAAGAACTTCATCATCTCTTCTGTGGGATGTCTTCAGGTACTGGAAGGCAGCAATTAAGTCACCACTAAACCTTCTCTTTCCCAGGCTGAACAGCCCAAATTCTATCAGCTTTTCCTCCTGGGAAGTGCTCTCTATTCCTCTAATCATTTTGGTGGCCCTCCTCTGCACTCACTCCAGCAGGTTGATGTCCTTTCTGTACTGGGGACATCACTGGTTTTACTTCAAAAAATCAAAATGAGCACAGGTTTTTCTAAAGAATGAGCTGCCAGCCAAGACAATAATGCCAAAATGATTTAGTTTTAAGATAAAATGTGCAATGATGTAGCACAGGGAATCATTTTTGTAAAACAATTTGGAGTAATACCTCAGGGGATTTCATCCTCCTTTGGAGTGCTCTGCCAATTCACATTCACAGTAATGCAAGCTGCACACACCTGCCATGTGTTTAGCAGAGCACAGCTTCCATGGCAACTCCATGTATAGAGAAGTCATCCTAATTTGGATGGGTGGAGGAAATGGAAGAAGGATGTCTGGCTACTCCTCCTGTCACAAACTCCTCATGTGACCTTGTATGACTCATATATAATCATGCAAGTTCACCATTGGTGGAGCTGAGCAGTGCTTTAGCATTTTGATTCATCAAGGGAGAAGCTAAAAATGTTCTTATAGGTGGTCCCAAACTGGGAAAAATTATAGGGGAATGTGATCTCTGCCTGTTACTTGAGAGGCAATCTTCCACGAGGATTTATCAAAAGCATAGTGACCCAGCTGGAGCCCAGGCCATTACTCTGCCTCTCAGAGACAGTACCAAGCATTTAATGTGAGAGCTGAATGGCCAAGGTGCAGACATTCATGGCATCTCCACTAGCCAGCTCTGCTTAATACTGTTCATGGATTCTCCTGACCTGTTGCCTATTTGTTTTTCAAGCAGCATTCATCTGTCTTCTCACAGTGATAGCATAAAAGATAATGAAATATTATTCATTCACCCGTGCTTCAGGCATATATACAAGCTTAGCTGAAAAGAAAGTGCTTCTTGGAACCTGATGACTGCCTTTATGCACATTGATGATTGTTGCTGTGTAATAATAGAAACCAGAGAAAGGAACAAGGGGTACACTTGAAATAAAAGAAAATAAAGAGCAAAGATTTGTTATAGTAGCTTTGCAGAATGGCGATTTAGTAATGAACTGGGAAAATAGGAAGGGCAACTAAAATCAGAGAGCAAACCTAATAAATATGATAGTGTTCCTTTTTCAGATAGTTTTGTAGATTTTGTAAAAAAAAAAAAAGTTATTCATGCATCCTACAAACTCTGGATTTACGACTAGTAGATTTAATTACATGAAATATTTCTGCTCAATTTAAATGACTACAAAATAGGCAAAGGCAATAAGTTAGCTAGCAGCCAGGTTTCAGAGATCTCTGAACTGAGGCATTCAAACCACAGCTTAATGCCTTGTGACTGACTTTAGGAGGATGATTATCTCTTGATTCATGGTTCTGGGGACTGCAGCCAGCAGCCACTTCCTCTGGAACAGTGCTGATGTGCACAAAGTGCTTATTTCATGCTTTCACAGAAATGTTGCAAGTGATTTCTACTGCCCCTTGTGCTGGTCTTGCTCTTACACACAAATGGAACAGCTTCTTTCTTACGTTTATTACAAGACACAAAACACGTGTAGCACTGCTACTCTGGGGAATTTGCTGCCTTTAATTTTGATGAACAGCCATTTGCTAAAGGGAAGGTGATATCTGTGGGGTTCTTTGTTTGTTTGTTTGTGGGTGGGTTTTGTTTGTTTGTTTGTTAGTTTTTTGTTTTTTTGGTTTTTTTGCCAGTTCATTACTAACAACATGATTGATGCCAGGCTGTAGGAAGCTATAAGTTTGTGCGCTTAAATGAAAGAATATATAAAAAACGAAGGAATAACTAAGCTGCAGGAACCAAGAACCAGGACCCAAGAAGAAAGAACATGAGAACACGGTAAATCAAACTATAAAACCAAAGAACAGGTTTGCTTGAACTTTGTGTTCATTGGCTCAGTAAAGCACTCACTGATAGGCTGAATATGGTCACTGCCTCTTATTCACATGAGCTCCTTCCTCTTAGACCATTCACCGTAAAATCAGTGTCCGCTCTATCTTTAAACAGAGACCAGAGAATGACTGTAGCTTTAAGTTGTTATGTATACAGGAGATGACTTTTTTTTATTGTGGAAATGTATAAAAATGACCACTTGGCATGAACACACACATGAAGGTGTGCCAGCTTTTTGGATTCAACATCTAGCACCCATCTCTGCACAGATATTAAATGAGTTAAAATATTTCAACTCTGTATATGGGATGGCTTCTTGTACAGTGGGAGAAAGAACCTATACTTGGGAATACAGGTTTGTAAAGTACATTCCTATCCTTTGTCAGTGGAGAGGAAACCATCAGACGGGACCTCACATCCTAGAATTCAGAGATCTTTTATGACTGTCGTCAACATATGATCACCTTGAGTACATAAACGAAACTGTACTGGTAAATCATTCACCTGTTACTAATTCATCTTCACACTGTTTGGATTTGGCTTTCTCTGTTACAGCTATTTCATGGGGACATCTAGTTGGAATAGCACGAAGGAAACCCAGGAGGAGAGAGTTAACCAGCAGTGCACACCATATAGGTCCAGTGCTTCAGATTGCTTTTTCACTCTCCTTGTTTAGCTTCACAAATCTGCTCTTAGGAGTTTAAAGATGGGTGGGATGGATGCAGGGTTCATTACCCTGTGGGCTGTATCTTTCTTTTTCTAGGATGTTTTCAAATTGTTCCATCAAGGATTTTTTGCTTACCACTGTACTCTACAAATGGTGCTAAGAGATACAGGATGTTTCCCCCCCATCAGACCTATTCCAAGGACTGTTCTAGGGGAATTTCTAGAGCACATCTTTCTGATGTCCTTAGTACAGTACTAGTTATTTAAGTTAAGGAAGAAGGAGGCCAAAGGCTCTTTAGCAGCCTGTGTGGCTGATGCACAGTTGGTACAGCAATTGTGTTGCCAAACCATGAGCAGCATAGGTCACCCCTGAAGATCTGATTTCTTTGTTATTGAACCTACTGGATAAGGCAGAAAAACATTTCACTTGATCATAATTCTCCTAAATCAAACTGAAAGCTCAATTGGAGTATTTTAAAATTTAAAAAAAATAATTTAGTCTCGGAAAGACATGCAGTTCATGGTATTAGCGATGCAGTGGAAAGAAACCACTCAGAACTGATACTGCTACAAAATTTATCTATCAGTATTTTAGGACTAAATAAAGTTGATAGAGTTTCCTTACTTTGAAGTCTGGGGCTGTGCTGGTTATCTGATAATAGGCGTCTCAGAGCTGTCTTCATATGACCTGCAACTGCAATTCAGAGGGAGGAGGAACAGAGAAGTGACACATAGTGAGAGAACAAGAGAAATCCTAATCAGCAGTTTTAAAGTCAAATTTTAAGTGATCTTATTGTTCACTCATGTTTCTTTTTTTAACAATTTCCGTCATGTGTTTTTGTCATTTCTAAATCTTGCTCCTAAAGAGGACAAAGTGCAGATAAATCTAATCTTCTGATGTCAGACAGCTTCATGACTTTGCATCAGACCCTGTCTCATTTCTAAAGATTAACTTGCCTTTGTGGGAAAATTAATCCTCAACACTAACTTTTCTTCAATAAAAATGACTTGGTAAGGTGGGCAGGCTAGGTTCCTGCCTGAGGCTTAGCTGGACAGACCATGAGAAACTGTGGGTTGTAACAGCTAGCAGTGAGAGGAGATGGCAAAAACCATGGGTTGCATTGTGAAGGATTGTTAAAAAATGGATTAAAAATCAAATTTTACAGGCACTGAAGGTGAATTGTGTGAGAAGCAGCCATGCCCCACTGACGTCTGTAGAGAGGTACTGGGGACCTCTGGGAGCTGAGGTGGCGAGATCTAGAAACCCTTTCAACAGTGTCTCATGTGGCTGAAATGATTGAGATAATAGAATCACAGACACCAAATTTGGGTACAAAGGTAGCAAAAATGGGACCGAGAAAGAAAAGTAACATGTGGAGTTGTTTATTTGGGAGAACAGGGAGCTAGAGAAAGGGAGATGAAGATGGGCTGGAAAAGAGCAAGCTTAGGAAAATGGGGAGAAGAGAGAGCAAAAGGACTTTTTTATGTATAAGCAAGTGCCTTGGGCCAAACCCTCTGCCCCGTCTTGCAGGCCACCCCATCTTGTTAAAATCTGTTTCAATTTTCTGTGTGAGCTCACTTTCAGTTCTGTGTGTGCGATACTGGAACTCACATGGGGTCTTGGCCAGTTCTAAAGGAAGTGAAGATGTGAGCCTAAATAAAAGGAGGAAGTGAGACAGATAAGTTAAGACCTAAGTAAGACAGCTAAGTTAAGGGCAGCTCTGGTGCATGTAGACTTTATATCCCTCTGCAATGAGGCAGAGGGAGCCAGGGAACATGGATCATTGACCTTCTTTTCTGGAACTGAGTAGGCACAGACTCTATTTTGAGTCCCTAAGAAATAGTTTACTACACTCCCAGTCAACTAAAGATGCCATTTTTAATTCTACCTATTCTTCAAAGTCCAAAGGTTCTGACAAGATCTGTTTTCTCAGGAAGGGTCAGCAGTTTCCCATACTTCATCCAATTCTGATCCAACAAATAACTTTTGCAAGTCCCTGGGATCTAGGAAGTTGACTGATCTACAAAGTAGAAAAGCTTTCAGGACACTAAGAGAACCACTGGATACAGAACAAAGTATTTTGAAAAACAAAGTATCTCAGTTTGAGATTAAATGCTTTAGACAGGTTCAGTAATCTATCTCATTACATAGTGTTCATTTAATTTATTTCCTTTTTTTTTTTTTTTTTTTTTTTTACCGCTGGAATATTCAGTTTTAAATCTGGCCTTGAGTGAGCTAGAGAAAACCACAGAGAAAAACATGAAAGACCACAGATAAACCCTATGAAGATACAGTGCTTCTATCCTGGTTTTTTTTCCAGGACAGTGTCTTACTCTTTCTTAAAGAAAAGAAGCCTATTGCTAAAGCAAATGGCGTTGATAGGTTTAAATATCAACTATTTTTTCCTCCACAAGTTAATATCATCAAAGGTCATAAATATGCCTGTTTCAAATGTGCAGAAACAAACTATCAGTTGAAGAGGCTATTGTATACAGAAGTGCTTGTTTATCACCACTCATTCCTGAAAGGTGATACCTTACTATCTTCTGATTTAGGGCTTTTAGAGTTATTCCAGCCTCACCTTCAGGGTGAGAGTTGGAACTAATTTTCCACTACACTCTGCATGTAGTGAGGTTGAACATTTAACAGGCCCCCTATGCCCTTGCACTCTTTGCAGAAGGATCAGGACCTGTGGGTTGTTACTGGCTTGGGAAGTTAATTTCTCACTCTTGGAGAGGTGACCCACTGTGACTGAACTCTAAGCATTGACTCTAACTCATTATTAAGTCAACTTTTGACATAAAATACATTCAGTTTCAGCATATTTTGTTACCGACACACAGGCCAGATTTACTTCTCTGTAAAATTGGTTTCAGAGACTTGACATAAAGCCTTGTAAAGATGCTCCTAATTCACACCAATGACTACAGCACCAGTCTGGGACACGGGTGTTCAAAATGTTCCAGCTGTCCTTGACAGGTATTTTTGTGGAAACCTACAGCTATTATGCCTTTCAGCAAAACAAACAGCAACAGCAATCACTTCCATTCAACAGAATTAATAAAAGCACAGTAATCTCAGGTGTATCAAGTCCACGGATGTGTCAAGTCCACATGCGGATACTCACATGTTCCAGTGGGAAGAAGAAATACAAGACACTTGCTTTCCAATGCTTCATGTTTCAGCTGCAGCCAAATATTTTTAGATTTTTCCATTCAGATCGTGCTTCTATAGACACTCAATTTAAAAGGAAAACGCAGAATTGGAATAAAGCGAATCCAGGTCATCTTAAGGGGCAGGTATCTTGTCAAGACATTAGGAAATGTGCATAAATATGATAACCAATGACAATTTTTCACAATTTTATTGGGTTTATGACAGTTCAAGGAAATAAATATCACTCTTTTTCATGTATTCTTAAATTGCTTGATGACCTATGCAGTTTTGGAGAGCCATGGCACACAGCAAGAAAACTTCAGTAGCTGTAAACCACAAAGCCATATTCGATGAATGTAGGTGGAATTTTACCTTTGTACCAGAGTTTTCTAATCTAAGTGTCTTAACGTAAGCTCATCTCCTTTACACACTTCATTATGGCAGACCTGGTACTCAGTGCTTACTTAGAGTTCTCAGCAACCTCAATGTGAGAACAAAAAGATCACCTGCATATTAGTGACAAGTTCATGCTCATTATGAGCTTCAATTTTAATGTGTCTCAGTTACTAGTTGTCTGGGAAGACTAACCCAGTTTTATTTAATGTGCTGGAGTGGCTGTCTTATACCAGATATACCTAAAATTAGTGAATCTCATGTGTGCAGGTCTGCTGGAATTACAGCCACTTCAATACCATCCTGAAAAATTTACAATATACTGTGAAAAACATGTGGACATGACAGATGGCAGAGAATGCAATGTGCCAATGAGATCAATCTATTACCTGTATTTCATCTAAGTCACAAAATGTTTCGTATGTAGAGGTGACATTTGGCAAAATGCTTGCCCCACTTGTGGTGATTTACATAGAATTGATAGTAACACTTCATTAGACTTCTAAAGTTCATGGCAAAATATTGAGTGCTCTGCTGTATTTTTTTATCTTTAGTAACCAAACTTGCAATAACCACTCAGCAAATGCATCTGCTCACCATCAAAATTTTTCTATCATATTCTGATTTCCTAATTAGTGGATTCAAGCCGTAGAAGAAGCAATATCTTTATATTGTTTTCTCTGAAGGCTATTTATAGTCCTTGATGGCCATGTCAAACTCCCATTGCTTTTGTGATAGCCATTTCCTCTCCAAGGGTGTAATTTAACCCAGGGAATTTGACAGCTACAAAATAGACATAAGCATCTCAGAAGAGGCATTAAAACTATATTTTAATTTTTCCCATTGTCATTATGCTTGATGAGCTATTTTCAGGTCTGTTACAAAAGGAAATGTCATTAAAAAAAAAGGCTCCAGATGTTTGGAGCTCCTCTGTAAAATGACTTCAAAGAACCAAAACAGTCTAGGCATTATGGGACAAAAGTCTGTGGTACCTACTTCAACAAAATTATTAGTGAACCAAAAAACTTTTTGTGTTTTCTTTTTTCCCCCCACATAATTTTTTTGTGAAGAATACAGACTGCTTCTTTCTTTGTTGAAGAACCACCTGTAGCTCAGACCCTTGAGCAGGCAATGACAAAACCCAGCTCTTCCCTTCCACTGCACCTAGCTGCAGTTGCTACAAGCTCTGAGTAAAGACAGCTGGAAAAGCTAAAGCCAAACTTCTGATCTTGCAGGTAACAAAAAGCAGAGAGTGATTTGGATATACTGCTGAGATCTAGTAAACACAAAGAGAAATAAGCTTCTGGGAAAGTATCAGCAAGCTGTTTAGACAGTGGAAATTTATAGAAAATAAAATGTTTTCTCTATCAAATCAAACTGAGAGTGAGGATAATTGGTGTTAAAATAACTGCTTTCTGTAAGAGATCCAGTCCTGTTGTCTTCCTAGAGATGTGAGGTCCAAAGTGCACCAGAGCCAGAGGAGCTTATGTGGTTAAAAGACACTGAGAAGAATTGTGTTAGTGCTGCAGATATCCATGACAGACAGAACAAAGGTACAGATAGGAAAGTAGAGACAGCTCATAACCAAGAATCCCCAAAAAAATTTTTCATATGACTTTTTATTTTTACTTCTTCAGACTAAGAACAGTATGTCATGAAGAAGATTTTAAAAAAGTTTTTTAAGGGAAAAGGAAAGCAAAACCTGGATAAATATTCAGTTTAAAGAACATTTTACTATATCTAAGACTTCAGGGTGAACTAAGATAATAGAGCATGCAAATGAGTACAGACCCCTGGGGTATATCGCTGGTGACTGTTCTTCAGTTGAACTTTGTACTGCTGATCACAGCCCTTTGAGTCCAGCATTCAGCCAATTTACAATCCACTTCACTGTTTACTTATGCAGTCCTTACTTCATTAGTTTGTCTGTGAGGATATAATGGGAGACATGGTTGGAACACTTGCTGAACTCAAGGTAAAAAACATCCACTGCTCTCTCCTTTGAAGAGTCCTCTTCATCATTGAAGCAGTCACTTCAGTTACCTGAGTTATGTCTTTTCCCTCTGTGAAATCAGTGTTCTAACTGACAATTAAATGGTTTGGGAATTGCAGTCAGATTTATATGTTATCAGCTCCATTCCCATTGGTGCTACTGTGAGATTTTAAGAAAGGCTACATTTGCCTCCCAGTGAAAACTGACAGTAAAAGTAATTCTTCTCACCTGATTTTAAATGCCTAAAGATGAGTCTTTAGTTCAAGTCATATATTTTACCTGTTATGTGAAAAAATGGAGTGCGAGATATCTCTGGACAACAAATTTTCCTGTCCTGATATAAATTTCTAAGGTGAGAGGATGAATTTCCTCTTGGAAGTAGTTGTCTCCTTATACTGCTGATCTACAGAGTCCAAATGAAATAACACCTATAGTTTTTATAAAGATAAATGAAATTATCCTCTCCCTTACATAAGAAAAGCTGTAATCATGCCTATATCCTTAATGTTCTACTGATGTAGGCACCATGCTGTACCCATAGCTAGGGCAAACAGGGAGAAAGGGAGGAAGTGTCAGTCTTGGAGAATTAATCCCTGCCACTGGCATGGACTTCTGATCCTGTAGAGGAACAGTTTTCCTCTAGGACAGGCAATATGGAGAATTGTCTCCATTTATATTTGTCCAGCCCTGTGCAGTGGAACAAAGGAACAGCAGCAAAGTGTCTCCCTGCAGAGCTGACTAACAGCATCTGCAGCAGGGATGCTGCCAATAACAGTCTAAGTTGCACCCTGGTGATGCTGCTTTGCTGACAGAGAGACATCAGACTGCCTTCATCAACAGAGATGCTGTCTATACTTCTGGACTCTTACCTGCCTGCTTTACTGCTGTGCTGGGGTTAATTTTTTTCCATAGTAGTTGGTATGGGGCTGTGTTTCAGGCTTGTGGTGGAAGCAGTGCAATAATACAAGGGTGTTTTGCTATTGATCACTGCCCAGAGTCAAGGCCTTTTCTGCTCCTCATCCCACCCCACCAGCAAGGAGGTGGGGGTACACAAGGAGGGGACACAGCCCAATTGATCCAATGGATATTCCACACCACATGATGACATGCTCATCAGATAAAGCCGGGGTGAGAAGAAAAAGGGGAAGGTTCAGGATGATGGCATTTGTCTTCCCAAGTCTTGATACATGTGATTGGTCCCTGCTCTCCTGGGGATGGCCAAACACCTCCCTGCCCATGGAAAGAGATTAATGACTTCCTTGTTTTGCTTTGCTTGCATGTATGGCTTCTGATTTCCGTATTAAACTGTCTTTATCTCAATCAACAGGTTTTTTTACTTTTATTCTTCCATTCTGATGTGGTGGAAGAGTGAGCAAGAGGCTGCATGGGGCTGAGTGCCTGCTGGGATTAAATCATGACAATGGCTTACTGCTGCTCCTTTTCTCCTCTGTTTACAGTGGCCTTACTAAATTCAGGGCCACATCATCATAAACATGATTTCTCCTCTGCTATTCATAGTGAAGCACAATTGAACCAATTGCATCATGATTAGCAGCAATATTCATCTCTGGCACAGGAATGATAAGAGCCCTCATTGCAGTTAGATCAATTAATCTGTGAAGAAATGCTGTGAAAATGTTCTCACTGCAGACTGAGAATGGAATACATTAGCACAAAAGAGTCTATAAGTTTTTGTCAATATAACAGTTAATGGTTCTTTATTTGGAGCAACTAAAGAAAGGTTTTCACCAATTTGAATAAATCAATTTAAATGTTACATAAATGCATGAGATTGTATCTAGTATCTGTTATAATAGGTCAGCATTGTAGATAATTTCTCCATTGCAATAAGGCTATGACAAATCTGGAATATATTATTCTGGAATAGCTAAGAGTGAAATACAACAATACATAAAGATGAAAGAAGCTATAATACCTAATGTATTTCTATATGCTGCAGAAATCTGTCATCCATATAAAAATTAGTGATGTCTCTCTCCCGAATATTGGACTTTACTGTCCCGCAGCAGATACTTTCCATAAGCATGGAATGTTTATGTTTTGGCATGATTTGAATGGGAGAGCACACAGCCATGCCTCCATCCTGTAGCAGAAGTGATTTCTGATTCTGATATTGCTAGCCATATTGTCTTAATTTTAAGTAATGGTAGGATTTGCAATTCCATAACTATTTAAAGGCATTTTTTTGCAGGACGACATTTGGCTCATGCTTTTTCTTGAGAGCACATACTCACTAAGTTCCTCTTTACCATGGGCCAAATGTCATGTTGGGCATTTTTTGTATTTATCCTGAGACATTTCATTCATATTCAGCTATGTTTTTCTGTGGATTCTTGTAAATAATTATGGTCATCCTCCAATTTTTGACTGTCCCTTTTCGATATCAATTTCAAGACTCTGTGGCCACCATGGAAGTTTTTATATATCTTGATATTGATAAATATTGAATGCCTGATGATCTGTGTGTATTATACACTCTCTCAGTTACTGGTAGCTACAATAGCTTTAAAAGGTCCAAAACAGTGAAGCAGTCATCCCTGAGGGATGAGAGTGCTTTGTTCTTATCTGGACTGCAACTTATATATAAACTTAACTTTTCTTAATGGATGATTAACTAGGAAGAATTTGCTGGGAAATCATTGCTGTCACTATTGACCATTATAGTAATTAAATTCTTAATTAAAGCCAAGAAATACAGTATAAATTTATTTCTTAGCCAGCATTTAAATATTTTTTGCCTTACTTGACTTTACAAAGCTTTTAGCTTTTAGTCTTGCCCTTCAGCTGGGAAGGAAGGAAGGAAGGAAGGAAGGAAGGAAGGAAGGAAGGAAGGAAGGAAGGAAGGAAGGAAGGAAGGAAGG
>JAOTQP010000001.1:81000489-81065099 GCA_026413545.1 Cichladusa arquata | reverse complement strand
GAAGGAAGGAAGGAAGGAAGGAAGGAAGGAAGGAAGGAAGGAAGGAAGGAAGGAAGGAAGGAAGGAAGGAAGGAAAAGAAAGAAATCTTGCTTTCTTCACTAACCAGTGTGAGGAAACTATTTCTAACAAGCTTGCCAGATCCCAAGGCTGTCTTGGCACTGAAGAAGAAGGATGCTGCTTTTTATGATTTGTTTTTATATCAAAAAGCAATTTGTTTGCTGATAGATGGTGCAGTTAGCCATAATACTAACCCACAAAAATGATAAAAGGTGATTTTAGATTGGAGAAAATATAGCCAAGTAAAAGGCATACAAAATGCAAGCAGCCTGAAGCTGTTAGTAGAAGAAACAAAGGGGAAGAGCAGTAAACATTAAAACTGCCTTATTGTTCATAAGGGATGAAATGGAGGAATACCATCAAGTGCAAAAATGCATCTTCAACAAAGCTTATTACTCAGTAACTTTTGGGTTGGTTACCAGTTTAGTAGTGTAACTAGAATCTTGATATGAAAGAAGAGGGGGAAAAAGTCATGGTAAGCTTGGTCAAAATTTTAATAGAATGTGTGTCTCAAGGGGGGAATTCAGAGCTCAAACAAAAGTTAAAACTCCACAAGCTGTCCCTAAGCTCACTCATGAGACTATTCCTTCCAGTTGGAGGGAAGCTTTAAGATTCACAAAGAGGTCACAATGCCCCTGTAGAATTTAACACAGCGTGATAGCAGTGCAACACTGGACAGGTGTGTCATACTGGTGGGAGGGCAGTTAACATACATTATGAAAGAAAACAGGGCTTATCATGAGTGACTGAAGAAATTCAGCCAGGATAAAAGGCATGCAATATATTGAATGACAAAGCTTCCTATTGCTCTGGAAATCTTTGAACAAGAATATCTGGATGAAAAATCTGTGATCTTATCTTGATTGTGGAGGTGGTCAATGTAAATGGAGGAACACTTTCACCTAGAAAAAATTCAGAGTTCTGGGATTTTTACAGGTAGCATTTTTACCATGAGAAAAGAAATATGCTGCTGTGGGCTGTAGCTGGCATCAAGAAGCTGAAGGCATGCAAAACAAGGACAGCATAACCCATCCATCATAATGAAGCGCTGAGTCAGAACCTGCCACTAAATTTAACCAACTTAACACCACATGGGAACATGAGCACAAAATGTCCTGTTTTGTGTACTCACAAAACAACATGAGGATGGCATAGATAGTAAAGTGACTGATGGAATGGCAACACAGATAGGAGTGAGGAGGCAGTGTTGACTCATCTGTTGGATCAGAAAACAGAGACAAGTTCTGTGGTTGTCTGTTTCACATGATGGACAGTCTGTTGCTGCCAAAGAGAGTTTTGCACTGGGAATGACATCAAATAAAAACACAAAGCAAAACCGAATCCAAATACTGTGCAATGCACAGCAGATGAAGTAGAAACAAATCAGGCAACCGTGGAGGCTGCAATTTCTATGTGAAGATAAATTTTCAACTTTCTCAAGCAGAATATTAACCAAGAGGTAGAAGAAGACCAGGATTTCAGCAAGACTAAAACAGGAGGTGAGGGAACTGGAGCAGGTTTGTGGATTCCCCATCCCTAGAAGTGTTCAGGGCTAGGTTGTTTAGAACTCTAAGAAACCTGGTCCAGTGAAAGGTGTCCCTATCCATGGCAGGGGGTGGAACTAGATGATTTTGAGGGTCCCTTCCAACCTTAACCATTTTATAATTCCATGACTTTTTGTAGTATATACTGAAAAAAAAATCTAATTTCAGACTAAACAAGGCACCCAGTAAAACAATCTTGGGAACAATGTCCATGTCTCTTGCATACCTTTGACATTTTTTGAAATATTTGATAGTGCTATCAAGCTTCTATTACTTCACCTTTCATCAGTCTCAAGATATGGGATTTAATTGGAGAATTCACTCAACTTTGTCAATTCAAAAGCCAAACAATCTCTCTACCAAGTTGTCTAGGTTATTTCTGAGAGAAATAAATAGACTCTTCCATAGTATGATCCATCTCCACGCAGAGTGGGGTAATGAGGCATAGAGGACTGAAGTGACTCTCAGAATTATCCAGCAACAACCATGGATCATATCTACTAACTGAAATGTCCACTAAAGCATCAGGAAGAGGTATTCTCAAATCCATAATGAGTTAGCAACTGTATGTAAATCATACAGGCATTGTCTAAATTTCCAGCTCAGATAAATAAAGATCAATTAAACCGGACGATCACCTGATTCTAATGTATTCTAAGACTCATTCTTCCTGTGGAATATGACAAATCCCAAAACTATAAGATACTTTCACTTTCCCAGTAGTGGACTATAAATACAGTTTCAGCCGCGGAATGAGAAAGGATCTTATTCCTTAAGATTGTTTTTTCAGGCCTACATATAATTCAGAGTCTGTGAAAGTAACATTTTTTGAGCACTATCGATTACTTTACCATAGTTGAAGTTCTGATAATTGGATGAATTTTTTTAACAGTGACAATAGTTTTTCTTCAGATGAGTTTCCAATTCCAGTATAAGAAAAGCTGAGAAAAAATATGTTGTCTGTAGCAGTCAGGTTAGATTGCATGATCAGATAATCTTAAGTGGTCCTAAAATGTTGGATGCTACATCAGGTTGCCTGTAGTAGGAACAGAGTGGTGAAATAATAGTCATTACACAGTTGTATTCTTAAACATTTTTAGTGCTTATATAGGTGTTTTTATAATTCTGAATGTTTTACAAACATCTTTCTAATAACTTGTAGGAAAGTAAATACATGATCGCTCATATTTGGAAATGAAGACAAGAAAATTTAGGATTTTGAAGTTTCCTGAAGCTGGTACTTTTGTGCAGAGTATTGATCATGTCACTTACTGCTGATTTTGTCACAGAATTAATTTTATGAGGTTAGCAATCTCTGTGATGGACTGCTGCTTGTATATCTGGTCCTGCCAAACCCAAGTGGTTTTGCATAACTTTCAGCAACTAAAACCATAAAAAATCCATATTCATGAAAATCTACCTTCTAAAGTGTCAAGCTGGAGGACTTTCCAAACTGTTTTCTCTTACATTAATCTTCTATGACTCGTGAGAACCTGTCAGTAGTGTTTCTTGCTATTGATTATGTTTGATTTATAGTCTCAGTGAAGCATATTTAACCCAGGAGAACATGGTCCTCATCTCTACTCCTTTAATTTAAACCATCATGCAGTTACTTTGCTGATTCTCCTAACACCTAAGAATTATTTTATGACAGCATATGCTATGCAATGGATGATCACAGACTTTCAGTGTTTTTTTCAATTATGTGTTATGTCTTCTTTTACAAGCAAGGCATTAAATAAGCAATAGCCATCTGACATCTCTCCTCACTAGATTCATTCCTCTCTCTGAATAATTTTGATGACTGTTGTGAAAATTTTTAGTTGCCTAGTAGCTGAAATGTCGAATTGCATTCTGTTTTAAAGGTAGGAAGAAAAAACCCAGAACCAGAAATCTGATATAAATGTCTTCTTGTTTAATGGACACAGTCAAGTCTTTCTGCTATACAACAGTATTAATGTCATGATGTAAGGGAGCATTTTTAGACAGAAAGCATTAATTTCAGGGAATAATAATCACAAAAAAAGTGAGAATTGAATCTTCAGGATGGCTTGAATCTTCACTATCATACTTTGTTATCAAAACAAGATGATATTCATACAATACCCATGATAGTTGCAGGAAAAAAAAATTGTAAATTAACATTTTATCATAATCAATAGATAAAGTGTTTGAACGCTCCTAGAAAATTTCCTGACAGGTCTCTATGGGATAACATCAATAAAATATATATGTGAATCAGCATGTTCTGCTTGTTTCATGCATCACAAGATGTTCTCCAAAGCTAAGAAAACAGTACCTCTATATCTGATGTGGCAGGAGTTGTGACAGGGTCCATAATTTGCTTGATGTTGATATTTATCTTCTGTAAATTTCAAAAGATGCAAAGGCAGTTAAATGGGGCTCCTTCAATCTCTCTGTTAGTTTTAATACCCATTATTATTAGAAGTCTGGGACTTACCCATATTATTTTTCAAAACACTTTTTTTCTTTCAGGCTTTGAATATGAAAGTGATAGTACACATGGAAAACAGCAGATGGAGGTAGTAAGATTTGAGATACCATATTATCACAGATGTATGCATGCATTTCTGTTCCAGGCAAAAGCCATGACATAAATAAATCTTCAGATGAAAATTTTTTGATTTTTCACATTGTATAGAGTTTTTGGACTTTTTTTGAAACTGAAAATGCAATAGGTTAGAGAATGGTTTGCTTCTTGATAAAGTATTTGTTGCTGTGATAAGGATAGGAGGTCAGTACTGAGGTTCAGGACCTTGTTTGGTTAAATGAGGAAGCATCTCTTTCACATGAACCCAGGTGGATGCAGAAAAGGCAGAAAATTTCCCAAATGCTCACAAATCAGTTTTCAAAGCTACTTGACATCAGTGTTTGTGGCTGGCAATGGGATATAGATCCCCACTTTATTTTGGGGAGCTGATCTTCTGAGTTGTGTCTGCAGCTCTTGGCAGCATCACCACCATACCTGCCATGAGGTTCAGCTACATCTGTCCTAGATGCAAACCACCTAGGGCTTTTTCAATACCAGCTGATGTTTAACTGTTTGCTAAGGTCACAGATCGATCCAGTGGTACCTGTGATGAGCTGCTGCCTGTCCCCAGGTTGGTATTTTAGCTTTCTCAGACACAGCAACACCTCAGTGGTGTGAGCAGCAGGGGACTTAGTGCTAAATGCAGCTCTGCTTCACGACAGAGGATATGCCACTTCCCCAGAGTGAGCTTTCTATTTCTCCTCCTGACTTTCCTATTTATGTATTACGGTCTTTTTGGCCAAGCTGTCTTGAAAGAAACGAAAGCCAAGCTGCCTTTCACTAGAGCTGTTAACAAAATTGAGCTCACTTCCTCCTCCATTACCCAGCTGGTGTAAATCAATACAGTTCTGGCGGATTAAATGGCACTTTCTGCCATTTCCTCTAGTTGGAAACTCAATTCAGTATCTCCCTGATAAGTGTTTTGGATGAGAACAAATGTCAACAGAGCAGCATTATATTTTGGATTTCTTCAGTGGGGATGGTTTCCTTCTCAGCAGTCCTTTTTATTTTAATTTAATTTTAAATTTTGTTTGATTTCTTTGCCCCATTCTGCTGCATTAGCAGCTACGTGAAGAACTGTGAAGTAATCTTTTTGTTACACTAGTCTTCCTGAAGTTTTTTCCCATGTAACAGAGGCAAGCTAAACAGATTCCAGTGGCACTTGCTTCTTGATCACTGCAGAGGCTTAAGCAACAGTTTTACACAAGAAGGAAAGAAAAGGCTCCCTGAATGCTAAATAGCTCTGTGTGGTTTACCACCCACCCACTCTGCTGAAACATGGTCCATTAACTCAGGGTGGCTGATGCAATTTGAAAAGGGGCAGCAGTTCATACAGCAGTCTACATTTACCAGTAATAACTTCATAGATGCAGGGGGAAAAAAAGAGGGGCAGAACATCCTAGGCAGAAGTATACTAATTCACTCTGAAAAACATATAATAACTAGCAATGTCTTCTGAGGTGAATAATCTTGAGCATGATAGAAATGAAGGACAATAAACAAAGTTATTAGAAGTTTGATTTTTATGAATTTCCAGACCATTTATAGTAGACATAATAAGAGTACGTAGATGAATAATTGTAGGTGCAACCTTACTGATCTCTACAAATACCTGAAAGGAAGTTGTTGTGAGGTGGGTATCAGCCTCTTATCACAAGTAACTAGTGATAGGACAAGAAGAAATAAATGGCCTCAAGTTGTGCCAGGAGCGTTAGGAAACATTTCTTCCATGAAAGGGTGATTCAGGCTGCTCAGGGAAATGGTAGAATCATCACACCTGGAGGTGTTCAAAAAACATGGACAGGGCACTTAAACACAAGGTTTAGTGGTGGACTTGGCAGCACTGGGTTAATGTTAGGAATTGATGATTCTAGATTTCTTTTCCAAGCTAAATACCTCTATGATTCTATGGATAAACAATACATCTACCAGGATTCAACTACCCATATATGTGTTTGTATTGAGACTGGAGTATTTATTCAATTGTGGAATGGTAATGCCAGCATTTCCAGTACATAAAGCCAATCACAGTAGCTAAAAGGGGATGAAAGGGAGGCATAACGGCTGCTGATCAGGATATAGTCTTTTTGACAGGATTTTGCTGTATTCCTTTGTAAAGTTTAAATTGCCAGCTCTAGAAGTGTGTAATGGGAAAAAATGTGCTCCTTTAGTAGGACATTCAGTGATAATTTTAACTGGCTCCAAGGAACCAAAGAGAGCCAAAGTGTTATTAATTTATTTGGGTAAGAGAAGACAAGTGTGTTGCCTAAAATTTGGGATGAATTAAATTCTTTGTTCTGCATAGACTTGGTAAAGAATTTGGGGGAAATAACTTACATTCTTGTATCTCGTTAGAGGTTTGATGGAAACACAGAGGAGATGCTGAAGGTAATGATCATCCAATAAGTAATAAGGCATAAAAAGACTTGAGCAGGTTAGAATGAAATGTATCACCTGAAAATTTGCTGATATTTGCAAGTTTCTCTGCTCTGTAATGTATTGTGTGCTTTTTTTCATTTTTATATCCCTTGGTTTATAGCTTTTAATTTTCTTCATCCTTATGAAGCAAATTCAAGGAAGAAATAATAGGATTATCTCTGATGTGACAAGACAGGAAAATCCACAGAGCTGACAGCCAGCACCATTCTTGTTCCACCAAAGGGATTTTTGACGTTTGAAAGTAGGATTGTGCTAGACAGAAGAAAAATTGTACTTAAATAACCCTATTCGGAAATAAAACCCTCAGGAAGAGCTTTGCAAAGATGTTTTTCTCTACAGGCTTTTTTTTTTTTTTCCTTTGGAAATACTTAACCAAGTGGCAGTTGAAAAAGGAAGTGTAGAAATGACAAAACTAAGGTTCTAGCTGTAATATTTATTGCACTGGGTCAGAAACTTTGCCTGTGGAGCTGAGGCTGAATGGAGTTGTGCTGAGGAAATAGGATGGATGAGATGCTTTCAGACCTTTTAGGCTTACCACTAAATCCTCACCCATTACTGGACAAGGCTGTCTTTTTACAAGTGATAGAAATAATTAGCTAAATCCCATTGAGTGAGAGGTATGAGGGGTGGCTCACAGCATGTTTGGGGTCAGCCTTCAATTATCCACCATGGGTTGACCTCAGTTTGCTGCACTGCATAAAATGCTATCATTGCCTTGTCTTCACTCAGATTTTGCAATTCAAAATGTTATAACCATTTTTAGAAGTGGAAACACAGCTAATAGAATTAGAAAGGCAGAAGTTACAGGTCACATTTTAGTCATACTTTTTCCCCATGTTTTGGTCTCTTTTACAGTGGAACAGAGGTCTCTTCCTTTTAGCAGACAATAATTTGGAACTTGGTTCCTCCTGTGCAGCCTATTTTTTGACTTTCCATAATATTGAATATTTAAAGAATATTTTTTTCTTTTTAAAAGGAATGATAGAAAGAAAGAAATTTGGTTGTTCTGCTTTTCGAGGGGTTGTCATGCACCAATCAGCTTGCTGAATTATGCTATTTTAGCTCATGCATAGGAGACCATGTACCTGCTTTAAGCTTGTGCTATAGGTATGAGTTCAGGGGAGAATGTTAGAAAGAGTACATTCTACCACTTGGTAACGCTGTGTATTGATGTTAATGATGAAGTTATCTTGCAAAGAAATGAGCTAAACCCCATTATATTTTCTATCTTTATGACTGAGCGAAGTTTTTGGAGAAAAAAGTATTAAAATACTACTAAAATAAGTAAATGGTCCTTTTAAAAACTCTACCACTTTGTCATAAGGAATCCACTTTTTGTATTTATCTACTCATGCCACTGTACTATGTACAATCAGCCACTGAAAATACCAAACTCAGTAGTTATAGATAGTATCACAGTGGCTTTGAATATCAGATGTCTGTCAAGTCTGAATCGACAACTAACAAACTGAAATGTTTGAAGAATGAAACCTTGTCACACAAACCGTAATTACATTTGACCTATTCTGTGACTTTTGGTTTGATGTGTGGGTGGAGGAAAAAACCCTAGGTTTTGAGTTCAGGTCACATCCTTTGCCTGTTGTGTGCTGTGCAGTGTGAGATGACTGGCTGTGGAAATACAGCATCAGAGGAACCAATCTGCTCTGGTAAGAAGTTGTCAAGAGAGACAGGAAAACAGAGGGCAGTGAACAAACAGAATATTTTCACTGCTGTCTAGTGTAAAAAAAAAAAAAAATTAAAAAATCATAAATTAAAAGAAGTCGATTCTAGTGTTTGCATAAATGGCAACTTTGGAAAACAGAAAGGTCTATAAGAAAGACCAGCCCTGGTTATTTGCTGAAGGCTACATAAAATGCCATCTCGACCAGTTGTGTACCAAAACCCCTAGTTAAAAGCATATAAAATATAGGGAAGTACGTGTTTATGAGTGAGCCAGGGGTATTAGGTATTAATAGCATGTTTTAAACTCAGATAAATACCCTCCCACATCTTGAAAGCTGCAATGAAAACACTGTCATCCCTGATGAGAATTAAGTTTAACTATTGTACTGGTGGCTGCAGTTTTATGTCCCTTCAGCTGCAGCAAAAAATCCTTGACACTGGGTTTGAATACTGCATTTGAGCTCTCCCTCTCTTCCCCACAGGACAGAAGAAGAGATGAGACATGAAATTTGTTTAATTGAGAAAGATTTTTCCAAGAGAGTGATCTTTCATCTCTGATCCAGTTGTGTTGAATACTTTGAGTCCTATTCTGATTCTTTTCATGTTTCAAATGTAAGTAAGTCCGGAAACAGAGATCGTGGCTTTATATCTAGTCTATTCTAGTAAATTTAAGATTAATGGGAACATTTCCTGGCATTGAGATTGACTGGCATCGTGTAATCTTTGACTATCCTAGTGAACTTATTCTCCCAGAAAACTGCATTAAAGGTAATTGGTGCAGAATAAAGCAGTGTGTTTAGTCAGGAGGAAGTCCAGCTCTAGTCAGGAGCTGTATTTTTGTGAACATGCAATCTGCAGAAAATTACCCCCTTCAGCAGTTATTGGCCAGGAACAGTGCCCCTGCTGATGCACATGGGCTGTTACCAGCTCCAGCACAGAGAGGGCTTAACAATGAAATCCAGGCTTACTCACTGGTTAAGTAGTTCTATGCCTGAATTCTCATCCGCTTAATTAGAACTGGGAATTGTTTTTCTGTGGTTTTGATTAAGTAAAAAATAACCAGTACGGGCAGTACTAGTGCAAAATTACCAAGGTTTGATTAAAATAATGCAAGTAAAAGGTTTAATGGGATTTTCAGTGGAATTCAGGTGCCCTGATTTTTGTAGATAACTTTTTGAGGTAAATGAAAGCCAAGAAAACTGAAAATTATCAAATGTGGAAGATGGGAAAAATAATTCTTGTAAACAAAAGATGCAAACTCTTTGGAAAAATTTTTCTATGGAAACATATTAAGAGCAAGCAAATTCATGAAGTATTACACTGCCAGCCATCCTGAGCACAGCCTCAGGCTCTGATCTGCTACACACTCATAAGTCTCATTCACACTCATCACCAGGATTTTCAGTGAAATTATTCAGGATTGGCATTGCTGTAATCTGAGTGTCTTTTTTACCTTGTTTGGTAAAACATGTTTTCCTTCCTGCAGCTGGCTTCGTGTTCCCTCTGAGCCAGCGTTGATGCATTGCTTGTATCTCCCAATCTATTTGGAAGACAGCTGCTATCGATGGAGTGTGAGGTGATCGAACAACCCCTGCCAGTTACTGTGCTGTGTATTTGTTGTATGACTGGGGTAGTGAAAGGATGATGAAGAAATTAAAAACTCAGAATTCCATGGTCTGTCATCAGACAACTGAGGTATAATAGAGGCAGAGGTAATTCCTATATTTTTATGTAATCTATAGCAGCAGTGCTGGAATTTTCTGTGCAATTTTATATGATTTCTTTCCTTTCCTTTGGCCTTCAGACTGTTCTAACAAAGCTACAGGCAGAGTTTTGCTGTATGGCACAAGAAATGTGCACCTTTTGGTCTGAATTCAAGCAGTCATGGCCCAGTGAGCTCCCCTTCATTTCTGTGGGTGTTTGCAACAGACGTGAGTTCTCTGTAGCTGTGTTCAGCTGTGGATTTTCATTTGTGGTTGGGAGCTTTAATTCAGTGGAGACATGAATGTTGTGTTGTAACTGGGCTATTGTTGTGCTTTCCTCTAGCCTGAGCAGATGCAGTTTGCTGTTGGAGTAGCAATGCAATCAAGAAGACTGGTACTCTGTGACCTAATGGACCAAGCCTCCCAGGGCTATTTGCAAGGCAGATGGGATAAACTGTAAGGGCACAAGCCAAGGCACCCTGTTATATTGCTTTAAAAAAACAGCTTGGTAAAGCCTGCTTGGATGAACACTCTCTGATATTTGGTAGTCACATATGGGCAGTGCTGGCCAGCCTTGTCTTACCAAAGAGCATGGCAGGTCTTTGTTTTTTCAATTCTGCTGCACTAACTTGGTGCCAGATTTTCCTTTACCAAATATCCAACTATTCAGCATCTTTTTGGTCATCAAATAACAAAGACTCAGAAGAAGAAATGGGATGAAACAATCTATCAGGAAATAAAATAATTTCACACAGTTTATAACTGTGATAGGATTTTGGTATGGTGCTAGCATGGAAATCCAGTGAGCTCAATAGCATCTTTACATTATTTCTTTTGTGTTCTTTATTACTTTCCTATCCATAAAGTGTGCTTTATGCCAGTGTGATATTTAGCACTTTTGACTGCTCTGCTTTCAGGTGTGGCTCCAGAGTTGTATTGACCTTTTAATTGCTTCCTAAATCCACAGTTTTATGATTACTCCTCCTGTAATATCTCACTTCTAATACAGTCTTGAAGTTTTGGTTTTGGTATATTTTTCTTTATTTGTCTTCCTCAATTTATCTCAATATTCTATATGCTGCTTTTATTCTTTCTACATAGGTACAGGACATCTTCTTTTCATATTTTGCTTCACTAGAATTTCTTTTGTAAGCTTCACATTGACACCTAAAATTTGGGGCCCCCATTAGTGTTCATCTTCGACTTGGAAGTAAATCTTATCTTCCAAGTCTTAGACTGAGATTTTAAGGATTCCGTATCATCTTGGCATCTTCCTGTCTGGGTTCATCAGTGATGTGTCTACACAGTTAGTTCAATATCAGCCTAAAGTGATTTTTAAGCTCAGATTCAAATGACGTCCGTGGTGCTTACACACACGTTTGAGAGTATTCATCATGGAAGCTCTGGAGCACCTCAGGAGTGGCTTAGGCAGAAGGTGATCAGTAGAGGAGAGCCAGGTTCTTGGAATTACTCTCCTGAGAGCCAAGGATCAGCCCACACCAGTCTTGTGACAAGCTCTTGAGCCTGCCCTTCACCTCACCAAACAAGCACAAATCTGATGTCTCACTCCTCATATACAAGTGAACATATTTCAAGCATTGGAACAGGCTGCTCAGGATGTGGTGAAATCATCATAGCTGGAAATGTTAAAAAATACACATGGATGTGGGGCAAAGGGACAAGATTTACTGGTGAACTTGGCAATGCTGGGTTAACATTTGGACTTAATGATCCTAGAGGTCTTTTCTAAAATAAAAAAAATTATATGATTCTATGACACATATGCTCACAACATATATGAGAAAGCCCAGGAAACCCTTAACAGTGAAGGTTTTCATTTGCTGATCTTTGGGAAGAAGTTAAAGGTAGTAAGTTATGTGGAGGCAAGTTTTGAATGCCTGTTAAACAAAATCATAGTGAGCATGCTGATTGCTTTGTTTTAGTCTAAAAAATTGACTAAATTGTAAGACTTGGCTTACAAACAAAGAAATAAAAGCAGGTGGTGATTTGAAACTACTGTCCTGAAAAAAAAAAAAAAAACAAATACACCACAAATGTCCCTGTATGTAAAAGAAGCTCATCCATTCCTTTTGCAGTAATAGATGCTTTTTTCACTCCACTGTGATTTGGTCTTAAACTCCTACAATAGAAAAACAAACTTAATAAATAATCCATGAACAGACACAAAGGGGGATTGCAGTTCTTAGAATTCCAGCCCTTTTTGCAATGTTCTGTGAGCAGATGGAGGACGTGAGAAGGAAAGGAGCACCCAGTCCAGGTACTAGTTTATCTGAGGAGGACAGAACTGGCAGTAAGGCTTCTCTGGTATCAAATAGCAATTATGGACCAAACATGAAAGATAAAACTCCAGACAGACAGAGAAATTAGACTGCAAACTTTTTAAGAAATTGAGCTTTTGCTTTTCTCATAACTAAGTGCCCTGCTATTTCGGAAGGCATATTATGGAATTGAACCCCTCTCTTTTTAATCAATGTAAACATTGCTTTGTGATTTAATCTGAAATGGGATTTATTAGTTTATTAGTTTCTAAATGTCATCATTATGTAGTGATGGCAGAAACTCAGAAGAAACACAGCTGAGATGTGGTCACAGAGCATGGTGTAAATTAACTGCTCTTGCAAACAAAACAAATTCGATCTGGTGTTCCAGAGACTACTTTAAAAATATTCTGCAACAAAACAAGATGTTGCATATGATTTTCAAAGTATTTCTCCTCAAACTGCAATGTAGTTGCAATGCTTCTTTTGGTAAAATATTCTTCACCTAAAGCAGTATATTTCACTGAACCAGTTTCTGTGGACTTCTACAGTGAAAGAATTTACTTTGGGATGTAGAGTTTTAGGTGGTTCAAAGACACGATGCGAATTCACATTGTTTTTTAGCTGGAGTTTGGCACTTTACCTACCATTGTGTTATGAATTATTTCCCTTAATTTGTCAACAGCAAATAAACTGATTCAACAGCATCTCTAGAGATGTGTTTAGAAAATAATGTGTACAATAGTCTTTTATCTGAGAGCTGCAGTTCATACTCTGCATTTCACTGCATGCAGTGTAATTATTCAATATTCCATGTCAGTCTGTGTAAGAATATTAAGAATATTACAAACTCTAGATTTTGGAATGGTGTGGAGAGGATTTCTAGACTGGAAGGTGGCTTTGTTCTCTTTTGGTTGGTTTTTTGGGTTTTTGTTTTGTTTTGTTTTAATTTTGTGGAGGGTTTTTTTGGTTGCTTTTTTGTATGGGTTAGAGTTTATCGAGTAGTGGCTTTGTTCTTGTTGTTTGTTTTGGGGATTTTTTAGCATTTAGCAGGGAAGGTATAACAAAATCTATTGGCTGGAAACAGAGTGTAGCCAGACCTGAGATAAAACATTTACTCCTAGTGGTCACAGAGGGAGAACTCTAGAAACGAAATTGTTAAAGGATTTAAAAATTTTTCTCTGACTTTTTTTTGCAGTTCAAGATTAGATGTGAATCTACAACTGGAGGAGTAAAGTAGTTTCTTAACAACATCCATAAAAATAATTTTTTGGTATATGGTTCCAAGTTGAACAGCTTTATTTTCTGTTGCTCAAGACAAGATTATTTTATTATTTTCTCTCAAACGTATTTATGCCTCATCAATGTGATTGCATGTGCTTCAAAAGACAAAGATCAAACTATTCTAGAATATTTTGTAACTATGTTACCATTAATGTAAAGTTAATCATTTAAAGCAAAAGAGAGGGAGAAGTAAAAGAGATAAAGACTATAATTCAAGGGTTTCTGTATAGGCATACCTGATTTATAGAAAAATGCACTGAAAATATAGCTGTAAGTGTTTTGGAGAAAAATAAAAATCCAGTTTTCAGTCATATCACAGATTCTTTTTAATACTGTTCAAAAAGTACCTGACTCTACATAAACACCAACTATAACATGATGTAGACAATTGAGAAACAAGCAAGTGTATTCTTCAATGCTAAAATAAATTACATTTGTACAGGTAGAAAGCAAACCAAAGCTGATAAAAATGTTAAATTTTATGAAAAATTATTTTCAGTTCACATCAAAATAATAACTTTACATTCTCTATGTTTTAATAGTATAAGCAGCAACAACATAAAAAAGAACAAACGGTCACAGAATGTTTGAAACCAGTTCTTCATAAGTTATTAGCAAATTAAAAAAAAATAATTACAAGCACTTGTAGCCCACATAAATCTTTTGGAATTGGCACCATCTCTCTAAAACATCTATATTCTATATAGATTTCTAATTACAAATACCACCAGCAGCTGCCATATAATCCTATTAGTACATGTAATATACATAGTATATTTGTTCCCATTTGGCAGATTGGAGTGACTTAATGTTTATTGTTTGTTAGTACTGTCATTGCTCAGGTGAGACAAAACCAGCCATATACAGCAATTCATCACCCAGATGAATTTTTTACTTACCTTTATGCTTCACTGGCCTGTTTCTCTTTTCCTTTTCACAGTATAAAATTGTAAGTGGCAGTTGGAGACATTTGAACTGAGGATATAATAATGAACCACAGCAAAAAAAGTGAATTCAGGTAATTCAACTTCAGTCTTTACTAAATGAAGAGCACACTGAAATGGGTAG
This sequence comes from Cichladusa arquata, assembly GCA_026413545.1. Taxonomy (NCBI): domain Eukaryota; kingdom Metazoa; phylum Chordata; class Aves; order Passeriformes; family Muscicapidae; genus Cichladusa; species Cichladusa arquata. The sequence goes on along the minus strand of JAOTQP010000001.1, from coordinate 81,050,490 downwards.
CAGATGAATGATTTTCTTGTTCATGGAGGGTATTGACTTAATTTTTGGAGATTCATTAAACTGCCAGAAAACTGTGACCTCTTGGGTATTTTTGGACATGTTTAGTCACATCCCTTAACACATTTATTTAGAGGATGATTTTCTGATTGGGATACCAGACAGAGTAGGACTGATAAAGATGAATGGTAGGAAGGACCTATTCACCAAGCCTAGCTTCAGGAATGAACCTAGTAAAATCCATCTGCTGTTTGATTCAAAAGGGAGTAGGAAGAATATCCAGTCATTATCATTCTCTGCAGAATAAATAGTCAAAATCTAGATTCCAGTGGCCACTATCCAACTTTGATTATTTTATATGAATATTAATCTGGAATGATTCCATTTACCCCAATAGATTAAGGAGCAGTGCCAGCAAAGGACTTCAGCACTTAAAATTATTCAGTGTAATACATAGGTTTTTTGCTCTAGTGTAGAGGTCAGGATCTTTTTTTAAATACTAACCTTTCTGTGGAGTTTATGAGAAGAGTTAGTGCCCAAGAAAGCAGCACAACAAGGAAAGAGGTGTCTAGGAATACTCTTATTTGAGCCAGTATGGAAATGCAATATGCAGAAAATGCTAATTTTTCACTGGGATCAAATTTTTTGAGATAATTATACATTTTGTTTCAAAGATGGGCCAGGTCACCTTTGTAAAAGGTGACTGGAGGAAAATGAAACAAGTCTCTTTTTCTGCAGTCTCAGAGAAGTAGTAACCTCAAGTTTAATTCCTTCACCTATCCAAGAAGGCTCAATCTCTCCTTTCCAGAATTGGGTCTGAGAACTCCAGATGGAGGACAAGATTTCTGCAGATAAAAAGTTATCTAAGGGCACATCCTTCCCTCCTGTCACTAAAACACTTTTTAGGGAAGCATTAAACTTTTTTTTTAAGCCAATATGTAGCACAGACAAAAGGTAGCCTCCACTTCTTTGGAGTTAAAATACCTTGTCTCTGCTCCAGAGATTTTTAAAGTATTTTATATTAAATGGTTATATATGATCTCTAATTTTATTCAGTGTATGTCTTATCAGGTTGCACTGTTCCTTTTCCACTGCAATACTCTTGAATTTGTTTCTGTCCTGTGAAGCTGCCTCGGGGAAATGAGCAGAGAGCATCCCAACACTGAGTCATTAGGGCACTTTCCAGCCAGGAAACTGTACTGTGCAGTCTGTGTACTCTCTTGTGGGATATGCAGGGATCTAGCCTAGGAACTGGTGTTTTCTGCATCCTTGATGGGTTTTAACTTTAGTGAGGTACAAAGATCCTTAGATGTGTGGTGATCAAGTTAGTTCTGAGCATACACAGACATACTATGATAGATGCTGGGGTAAGGTGGCATTTAAATAGTTGTTTTAAAACTGAGTTTAAAGTGTAGGTATTAGATTCTACTGAAATCCTAACTTTAAGCTCCAAAGTCTTTTTTTGGGGGTCAACCCTGACACTGGTCTCCAGTACAATAAAAAATTAGTGGACACATTACTAGTCCTGAGCATAGTTCTCTGATTTCCCTAAGGAGCCAACTCTTTTTTATGCTGTCTATTGCTGTCATCTTTTATCCTCTCACCTCATAAATTATGTGTTTAGCAGAATAGCAAGGTTGCACACTTCCCTTTACAGAACTTACACCCACAGTAATATTGTCCTTCAGTTTGGTCTTACACACTAAAGAAAACATTTGCAGGGGAACTTCTCTGTCATCCAGAGCAAGAGTCATGGATTTGCCTTCCTGTTTACTCTCTTTTGATACTGTATTCTCTCAGTTTTTAACAAAAATTTTCCTTTTACAAATACAGCAACTGAATAAACATCCAAGCAAACTAATATAACCTTTTTTTTTTTTTTTCTTTTAGAACTTATAACAGTTTCAAAATTAGGGTTTAGTTTCTATCTCACTTTTGTAGCTGGAAATCAATGGAAGAAGCCAGCACCTTATGACCAACCAGGCTCCCATGAAACATCAACAAGTAATTTGTGGACTATGGTCTAAAAATCTCTGGCCTAAGGTAACTGCATGAGTCTAGGCACCAAATGTTCAGATAGAAGTACAAGGAAGCACATCTTCAAAGTCATGCAATTATTCTTCAGAGACAATTTAAAAATAGAGTTCTTCAGTATTGCAAAGGCTTCTTTCCATCTGGCCTGCCAGAGTGACTCACTTTATTTCAAAAGCACAAATCTAGAGGTGATTACACCATCATTCCTTGGGGTTGGCCTCAAGCACAAAAGAAATAAGAGATTTTTTTGAGGTCCCTGTGGTTAAGAATGACAGTAGTTTCAAATCCTTTAATTCCTTTTGTGGCAGCAGCTCTAAATTGGAAGGCATTTTTCAAACCATTCAGTTGGTACTTGCACCTTGTTTAGTTAGATTGAAAAGTGCTCATGATTGTAACTTTTGCATTTATATCTGAAAACCCTTGCCACTCTATCTTAATGTCCTAAACAGAGACTAGCTTACAAACAGAATAATGAAGTCATGATGTCTGTCATTCATGGTTTTTTTCTCTTATGTCAAACCCATTGGCTTCTCCCAAAGAACTTTCCAGTCTTGCAAATCTCCCACTGGGCTCATTTGGATTATTACTACAGGCATTACACCATTTTTGCTTTCTTCTCCGCAAAACCTTTCCTCCCTTTGGTGAAATTCAATCACATAATAAAAAATGGCATTGATGCACTCCAGTCTGCACAAATAAAGTGGATTCTGCCTTCTTTAAATGCCCCTAAGGTTGCCCATCTTTCATTAAAAATAGATTGACTTCAAGATAGTACTACCTCAGCCAGGTCCATCCACAGTTCCTTGTGCAGTTAAAATTTCTGCTGTGGCTGATAGATACACAAAAGATACGTGACTCCACTGAAAATGAGAGTAAACAAAAGTGCTTAAAATTTTGGTTGCACAACATTAGAGTTGTAAAAAACCCTTAAAACTCTCTTAAAACATGCATTCAGGGCACATGGTGCATCCTCATACCCATATTGTCATGACAGTATACAAGAACATTGTCAGGAAGCTCTGGGCAATAGCTATGGCCAGGATGGTGCAGTTTGAGAGCAGAAGAGGTATATTTATGCTGAGCATGACAGTTTCTATTTTTCACTCCTTTTTACTAGTTTTATATTTAAGGAAAGGTTTTTATGTTTGTCTGTATAATCCTTATTTCCACTGCTGATTATTTCACAGTGCAGTGAAACCCATCGATTTTAGCAGAATACAATTATATTAACTTTACACCACCATAAGAAAAAACAGGGGACCTAAAATACTAGGAAAGATCAAGGTGGAGGATGTTCTTGTAAGAACATTGGTCGATAGTTTGAAGTATAAGAGAACACATAGTAATAGAATCCCTTTGAAATTCACATTAATTATCTCAATATACTCTGTTTATATTAAAACAATATTGCACAGATGGGAGACAAATATTATCATATAAGTCTTCCACTAACAACATTTAAATGGTCTAAACTCCCCTAATAAGAATGTTTGTATCACAGACTGATTGGACATGCTTTTCTTTTAAATGTGGGTTGTAACCTGTGACAGAAGATGCTTTCTCCTGAGGACATGGACAGCTAGGGAATGATGAGACATGCTAGTACTGTGAACCAAGAGGGCAAAACTGAGCTCTAGTCTGGGAACCGTGCAGCTGCACAGAACTGAGTCTGTGCTGGTCAGTCGTGCGAGGAGGCAAGAACTGCAAATGGGCGACAAGGACCTTCAGTCATGCCTTAGTGTGGGGGTCTGCCGTCTGGAGTAGAGCTGTTTTGTGACCTGCCTGTTCATGCTGTAGGCAAAGCTGATAAATGACTGTACCTGACAAGACAAGCATGCCCAGACTGCAATTGGATAACACTGCCTGGCTCTAGAGTCGCTAGAGTATCTCTGTGAGGTGCTGGTCTGGATTCAGTCATCTATTACTTTTCGTTTTTAAATGTTGTTGAGCAGCAAATTGGGGTGCAACACATAATAGTGAAACATGCATCCCAAAGAAATAGAAAATGCTCTTTGCTAAAATATGTGAATGTGCTTTCATCTTTTATTTGTTTGATCAAATATTTATTTTGAACATGGGGGAGAAAAAGGAGGTACGAATTTTGATTACAAAATATTTGCTATCTTTGAAGAAACAAGATCTAAAGGTTTTGAAAATAAAATATAGCAGCCTTATTTCAAGGCTCCCTTCCTTGAGGCTGTTTTCTATATAAGGCTACATCAACTCAACTTTGAATTGAAGTACATTATTCATCACTTCATGCTATCCTTCAATAAAATAAAACAAACCCATAAAAGTTTGGCACCTGAGGACAGCTATGTCATGAAGAAGAGAGCAAATACAGTGTGCGTTTAGGGCCTGACTTACAAGTTCTATGTAACTACACCTATCAAAAATTATTTAGCTACTATTCAAACTTTAAAACTCTTCCCTGCCTGTATTAAAAAAGTGCTGTGACAGTATGAAGTGCACTAAACTGTACTACCTTGATATAGGAAAAAAAATTTGAGGAATCCCCTTGTTTCTTCTGTGAGTTGCTAAGAAACAAAGATTCTGTTGGTTCATATCTCATTAGGTCTTCTTTGTTCTAACCTTTACTCTGTATTGCTTTGAATGTATTTTTTTCTTTTTTTTTTTTTTTTTTCTTTCGTCACTGTTCATAGCTGCAAGGCATCTGCAGCAAAACAAAGTTTAAAATTGTTGCTTATTAAAGAGTAGCTTAATCACCTCTAAGCAGACTTTGACACAGGGTTTTTTCCCAATATATATATATATGTATATATTAATTATGATTATGAAAACCTTTCCCACTTACAGTTAACATTCATCATAATCCAAATTGATATCCTAGAATTCTGTCATTCAAAGGATGGAAAAATCCTTAGGTTGTTTACCTGTTTGTTACAAGCAAAGATGGGAATCTGAATAAGTATTCTGACTGGTAACATTTTCACGAGGATGTCCATAAAAATGTGTTAATTTCACTAGGGAGTGCAGCTATAATATAGCTTGGTAGTGCTGCTAGAAAGAGAATATTCATCTCAACAACTTGCCCTGATAAGGGAATTACAAAACAGTACTCCAGAAAATATTTTTTGCTACTTCATTATCAGTTGGCAACATGGTGAAATAGTCAGGAAATCTTCCTTGGGTTTTGTTGTTGTGGAGGTGAATCCAATGTTAACAAACTGAATTTTTGATACTGATAGAAGAGAATTTCATAAACAAATGCGTAGGTTGAGAAGTCACTTGTAAAGCCCTCCGTATTGCAGTCACTCACTGCAAAGCCTCAGCTTAGTGTTATCCACGTGTAATGTATCACAGACACAATATTCTTCAGCAAAAAGTTTTGTAGTTTTTGAACATACATTACTGCTTTTTGAGATCTTCATAGAAAAAAAACAAAAAAAAGAAAGAAAGCTTGACAGGTTGGTCCCAGATTTGAGTCTGTTAGAAAATGTACATTCACTGTTTGGTCTTCTATTCTTGATAAAAGATCAAGGTTCACTTCTGGGTAAGGGATCAGAGTAAACAAACAAACCATTGTACAGTTGTTTACAATCTCGTTCCCCCCCTTCCCCTATTGTACACACAGTTCATTGTAATACTAAAGCAAAGCACTTGGTATAACTGGATTAACAGACTCCTTATAAGCCCTCAAAAATAGATTCAGTGTTTCTGAAAAGCCCATGTTTTTTTAAGGCCACGATAATCTGCCAAGAGTCATTTTGTCTTTAAATCAGAATAATCAATCTGATGTTTCCACCTCTCAAGTGATTCCTCTTCTTCCCTTCCATTCCTCACAAGATGACCCAATGCCTCTCACTCTGTCTGCGTAAACACTGGAGATCTTGAAGACTTGGCTGCCCCCTCACTACTTGCTTGTAGTTGTTGAGATCCAATGTCGTCTTGAACTACATTCACAGCGAAGAAGAACTTTGAGTATAATCTCTGATGAGGAGTGTGTCATATTTGGGGGAGGACGGGATACAGAGAGCTGATTCAGAAGCTGGAGAGCTGGGAGATGCACTTCCAGAATCGATGGAGTCTCTGAAAGGAGAAGGAGGAGTTAAAGCCACCAGCTCCTCCAGGTCTTGCTTGGCTGTTGGGGTCTCTGAAGTGCCTTCTTTGATGCTGTCATTTGAAGGTTTCCTAGCAGCCTGCGAGGCGCCATTGACTTCAATGGCAGGAAGCGGTTGGATCTCTGCAAGCGTGGTCATTGTTGTAGGGAGCTGGATTTCCCGTGGAATCAGGTATGAAGAGCAGAGAGGAGCAGCCCCCATTGTCCCTGGAGTAGATGTTGAAAGCATCATAGAGTTCAGCTCACTGATATTGGCCGTGAAGCGAGTGACCACACTGCTGATCTGCTCCATGAGGGAGCCTTGAGAGGAGCTACTTCGCTGAGGAGGCTCTGACTGGAAGGTTGGGGCTTCATCTTCCGTTCGGCTGACAGAGGCAGTTCTGTGGCTCAAAGTGCTGATTGGTGAGGGAGTCTGTGGTCGGTACTGAGCTGGGTATTGCTCTTCGGCTTCCGAAACGTCGTACAGCGTTTTGGCACTGGCCTCGGGAAATGTAGCGCTGCTACTGTGCCGGCTACTGTCTGTGCTTTTGGAAAAAGGCTTGATCACTGCCGTTTGGTTGGGGTTCTCTTTTTTGTTGATGTGGACTGACAACCGCTGCCAAAGGTGTGCTCCTCGGCTGCTTTTCTCGTTCTGGGCCCAGGAAACTGATTTCCCATTAGAGCTGCGAACACAGATGAGATAAGATGGTAACTTGCAACAAAGTTAAAAATATAACTGCTGTATGTATATCAGGGGTAGTATGGTATTTCAGAGTTTATATTTACCCTAAAGCTGACTGCTATTTCATGTGTATCTATCTGTTGCAATGTATCTCTATCATCTATACCTGTATGTTCTAGGAAAACAAGCAGTGAGTCAGCTCATTTTATGGGCCAGTTGTGCACCCGGCCATCACCTGTCCTGCAATAGTTCACGACCACTGCTGACCCCTCTGTTGAGGCTTGTGGGACATAGGCAGTGTCCATCCTGGGCAAGAGAGCAGCTTGATGGCTTCCCTTCTGTTGGACTGGTGCCAGGAATAGGGCCTGTGGGACTGAGGGATGCATAGAGGAGTGAGGAAGAATTAAATGCTTGAAGAAAGTGAGTGAGAAACTTGGACTGGCTAGAGTGCAGGGGCAAGTGTTTAGGCTGGCCTGGGAGCTTTCAGTAGTAAGAATCTTGGTGTAGTGTTCTGAACATGGATTCCTGGTATGGGGCAGGGATTGTAGACTGGGAGATGGAGAAGTGAAATCTGTTAAGGCTGGGGAAAAAAATCTGTTTGTGTCCCACTATTTGAAAACATTGGAGCAATACATAGAAAGGGGCTATACTGGTTGTAGGTAATGGGTAACTTCTTCTTCATCAAGGTACTTGGAAAGCTACCTGCCGCTAAATTCAATAAATAATTTATTTTCTTTCAAATTGCAGGTCAGCTCAGAGAATGAAACTGTGTTCCTGGGAAAGAAATACCAGACAAGCTATACAAGCAGCTCCTCATGGTAACATGAGTTTGGAGATAACAATAAATGTTTTGCTCCACTTTTCTGCAAAATGAGTCCTCTTATGGTAAATTGTCTTCAGATCTCATCATACTCTTTATCAAAGTTGCTCATTTGTCTCCTCTTGATATCTTAGAAAAGCCAGCTGTGGCCCTTATAAACACATAGTATTTCCTGTTACATCTTACTCAGTCTGATGAGCTGGTGTTTGCATATGCATTAACATACAGTTTTTGAAAATAAGGAAGATATTAGAAATATTTCTTAGCTGAAACAATGACTCTGAAATGGTGCCTACCAAAAAAACAGTCTATATGTACAAACAAACGTGATTTATATATAAAACACATCAAAACTGTAGACAATTCACTTTGGTTTCCTAAACATTTGTTATAGCCATTTAGGATTTTTGAAAAGACAACATTGGAGACCCGGGCAGATTATTGCAAATTTGTTTTTTGTTTGCTTTTTAAGTCTACAGTAGATATCCTCACGTTAGCCTGCAGCATAATAGTTTGCAAAGCACATACTTGACTAAATACAGATGACTTTATACCAGCCTTCATGTGGAGGCTTCCCTCAGACTATCAATTTAATAGCTCTTTTGGCCAAAAAGAAAAAAAAAGTAAAACAAAACCTCCTGGTGTGTTCACATCTTGATTACATTACATGGAATTACGATGGATCATGTAACACAACATATGCCAACAGATTTCCCCTTCAAACGCAGCATGACAGAATCCAGTAGACAAACACAATGTGAAACAATGGGTACTTTTAGAGAGGGAGGACTGGGAAATGATAAGTATATATAGTTATATACTTATATAATGTATAAGTACATAAGGGCTCACTCTTTTGCTGCAATGGTCACCAGGATGTTATTTGTATCTTGGAAATTGACTGTTAGGTCCCTACCCCCAAAATGCCAGACAAAACAACTGGTGGCTTGTAACTTGCTGTTCTGACAATCCCTTCCTTCTGCAGTACCCCAATCAGAGCAATGAGGAAAAGCAAACTCTGTCCTGTAGCGCTGCTCACTTTGAATCTCTGTGGGTCCAGTTCTGGACTGAGCAGGAGCTGGTACTAATGTCTTGCAGAATAAAACTGTTCCCTCTGAGGACCATGCACTCATTTCCTTGCAACGCACACACTGTAGGTGTTCAGAACTGTTTTAGAGCCCTGGCTCACTGGTCATGCTGAGCCCTGAGCTCAATGGGAGCTCTGTGACAGCAGCAGGAGCAGAGTTTGGATTGCTTGGCAGAGATCTTGCCTCTAGTTCCAATATGATGACCATGAAACTTTGTCCCAGGTGCAGCTGTGTTTGACCTGGACCAGGAGAGAGAATGATCTGGCACTTGACAGAAAGAGAAGACCCAGATCCAGTCCTGGATGTCCTCCTGGTGAGGTCTTGGAAGGACCTGTGACAGACCTGCCTGCCACAGGAGTGAAACAAATGTCATTAACATGAAGGATTAGTCAATGCAAATAGAAATATTTGCCCAAAGAAAGCCATATATTCTACCATTCCATACTTCAAGCACTGGCTTAGTAGAGATCTTCAAATCCTTTAACAGCATACTAAATGCATGCAGATATTTTCAGGACCTGAAGGTCAGATTATAAGTTTGTGAAAGCAACATGCTACTCCCTCCCTGGTCACAATTAAAGAGACAATAATGAAGGAGGGATATGAGGCTAAATAACCTGGGGAGAGTGAAAGGATGAAATTTGAGATTGCATCAAGCCCTTGGCAAAGATAGCAAACAGTTAAATCTTCAGTGGAGCAAGTCACCAGCCTCCCTGAATCTCAGTTTGGGTTTGGGTCAGTCTTGGCTGAAACACTCACTCACTTCTTTTGTTCTCTGCCCAAGAGTAATCTGTGCATGAGGCTCTCATGTTGATCCTAGGGCTCTGAAGGAGACCCAATGGCTGTTTAATGGAAATTTTGTGCAAAAGTCTGAAATATATGATCATTATTCATTGCAAATTTCTCGATATTAGAAACTGAATAGGACACAAACACCATTTACCAAACAGGTAGTGGGGCACTGGAACAGGCTGCCCAAGGAAGTGATAGAATCAGCATCCCCGAAAGTGTTCAAAACACGTTTGGATGTGGCACTTGGGAAAACGATTTGGTGGTGAACACATTGATGTCGGGTTTACAGTTGCACTTGATGATCTCAGAGGTCTTTTCCAACCTTTTTGAGTCTATAATTTTTCAATAAGGAGTGAGCCCTATAGCTAGAGGATTTCTGTGTCAGAAATGCATCCTATGCTTTATCATGCTGCACCTACTTACTAGGAAGTCAACACTGGATTGAAGTGGGCAATCATTTATTGCCTCTGTGAAAAAAGCACCACCTGTTTTCTTATACTGGCATGAAACTGGTTTGTGGATAAATTGCTGTGATAATACTTTAAGATCCTGCTCTAACTGCATATTGATTGGCACTCTGTCAAGTTAACTGCAAACCACGCAATGCTCACAGCTTAAAAATAGAGAAATAAAGATAGATCACAGACATAGAGTAGGATGTATAGTAATGGGATTGTTTATATTTACTATGCCCAGCTCTGTCAGGATAGTGAAATTCTAGATTTTTCTTGTAAACAGATTTTGACTCCATCAGTTGAAAAAAGAAGAATTATACATTTGAATTCCCAAAGGAATTACACTACACAATTTGGGTGAATACAAATTTTTCTACCCTACTCTGCTTTTCTGCTGGCACATTGCACTGAATAGAGCAATAGAACAGAGGAGAGTGCAACAAACTTCAATCAGTGATACCAAAACGTTAGCTTTTCATTTTTTTTCCTAAAACAAAGCCTTTTACAGCACTTTTTTTTTATTTTTTTTTTGTTTTTAATTTCTTTTGGTATAGGTTAATTAGGTTCAGCTCCATGCACAAGAGGCATTTCCAGAGAACCAGACAGTAATTGTTTCTCCACCATCTTTACTAAAAGCTTCTTTGATTTTGATGGACTGACTTTCTCCCTGCCTGCTAGGCCTACATAATATGTACAAGAAATGAAATTGGAATAAATGAGAGAGCTTTTGAAGTAGCTGATATTTCAAATATTTCTTCTACAGTTGTCCACTTGATGATAGAATAGCAATTAGTTTTGTTTCTCATTTTTTTCCGTCACTGAATCTCTTTAGAGACACTTGAGTTTTCTCTTTAAGGATTTTTTCTCTTCATGAGAGATATTAGCCGCTTTTTATAAACTTAGGTGTGAAAAAGTATTCCCCTCTCTTTACACATTTGTTTTTAAACTGTCTAGAATATTTCACTTTGTCTTTTATTTTGGTTGGGGTAGTAGAAGTTTTATTGCAGTATTTTTTCCTCTGTGGTATGATTATTTATGAGATGGTGCATAGGTCTGCTACAAGTGTTTCTTTAGCCAGGTGCTAGTGAAGCAAATTTATTTTGTAAGGTACTTCAAAATGCAGAAGAAATTAAAAACAGGAAGAGGAAATTACAGACACAGCAGCTGAAAACTCTCATATTTTAACAAGGGTGCCATTCTCATTAATTATCCAGTGCTGCTAAAATTAATTTTGATGCTGAGTGCCTAGGGACTGGTACTGGGGACAGTTAGTGAAAGCATATGCAATTTGAAAATAAGTCACTTGTTCTCCTAATATCTTTGATTGAACTGGGAAAATCAGTTTAAAATTATGGAATTAATAATTTTGTAAAGAAAGCTTAATTTTGTAAGAAAGCTTAGAATGTATAACTGCATAGTATTATTCACCAGTAGAAACCAAAATATAAGTGGAACTATAAAAATATAAGGGAATTTTTGTTCTCTGTCACATATCAATATGGGTATCTAACTCCAAATTTGAAATGGTACAATTGTGAACACACACTTGGCAAAGCTTGATGGAGACATGTATGGTATGTCCTTGTGTGACTACGATAAGGAATGTTTTCAAATTCTTAAATTTATAAATCTGTGAATAAAAGTTCATACTTGACAACACTGGTCAAAATTTTATGGAACTAAAATTGGTAACAAATTTGTGCCCAGACATTTCAATGGCTGAAGTGTTGCAATTAAGGTATAGCTCCAACACTGTGCAGACTTCTTGTGTCTTTAAGGCAGAAGTTTTCCTGTGTTATCACCAAAAGCAGCTGGCAGTGATAAGCAGGATAAACTTCTGTACTTGGCTCAGCCCATTTAACTTTCTGCCAAAGAGAACCCTTGTTATTCCAAGTAAACAGTAAGAACATGTTCTCCTTTTAGACTCCTCTGCTGAAACCTTATTAAAGACTCAATGTTATAATTACTCTGCCTGAAAAGAACTTATATGCTATCTGTAGACTTAATTAAAACTTAATTCTTCATAAGGGATAGGGTGTGTGTGTGTGTGTGCCTGTGATGAATTCAAGTAGGGCATTTTCTTTCATCTTGTCTCTTGCAATCTCAGATCATTATTTCTTTTGCTTGTAGTGACCCAAGTTCTTCATCCCTGGGAGAATGCAAGTGCCTTGCAACATGCTAAAAACGCTGAAATAAGTGGTAGAAGTGGTGGAATTCAGTATATGAACTATGAAGAAGCAAATCATAGTTTCATCCAGGAATATAGGACAACGTGGATAACTGGATGCAGAACCAAAGATGCCTAAATTAGAGCAATTCAACCACTGTAATGTTTTATGTTCCTATTCTTCTAATTTTAAAAAGCTTTTAAGAAAACCTCTACATGCCTATGTAATTGTTTCCCTAAATAAAAGATAATTCTGCCACACACAAATAACCTGCTAGTGATATATCACTCAAGTTAATTAGTTTAAATTAATCTTATACTGCTTTTTCTATGGAAGTAAATGACAACAAGACAGAAAAGAGGAATGATACAGGGCAAAAAATAATTTTGTCATGTCCTGAGTTCTAGAAATAAAGGATGCTTTGCAATTATTTTTCAAAGTAGTTTTCTGTTCAGAACAGCAAGGGCAATTATTTATATTACTCTACAAATCATAATCTGCTGATACCTCCTTTCCTCATGAAAATCCCAGCTGACATTTATCTGAGTGACTTTAATATGTAAGTATGAAAGAAACTACGAAGTGGGAGAGACCTAATGGACAAAACCTTTGCCAATGACCTGCAGCCACCAGTGATGCTGATCCTGGCAACTGCTTCAGCAACATGCCTGGTTAGATTGGGAAATGGAGGGTCTGGTATCTGAATGAAACATTTCTAATACATCAGTGATCATTACTCAAAATGCAAAAAATGATCCTGGTATGAGGAGATGTGTCTTCTTTCCTCTACTCCCATGACCTCATTGAGATTGTTAATTAAGGTAACCAGAGCTGTGTTATGCTTTTTGTCTGAAAAATGCCCTTTCAAGCATCTCTGAGCACATCTCTGCTATGCTGGAGCATTCTATTCGTGGGATGGAGAGAACACAATGACACCTCCTGAACTCTGATGCAGAACATGCTTTAAGGTGTTCTCAGCATTACTGAATGGTACCACAATTTTTCATTGTTTTCATTGCCAAAAGTATGAAATGGAAACTGGGAAAAATAGGAACCATCACCTAACCTGACAATGAATTCAAGTGTACAAGCAGTGGACAAGAAAAAGAAACACAAAAAATACTCACACACAAACAAAAAACCAACCAACCAACAAACCAACTGAAAAAAATTAACTCTCCCAGTTGTATCTCCAAAGTCAAGAGTTCTTTTAACTTCTCTCTTCTACAAAGAGCATGCATTTTGAGGATTTTTACATGTTTCGCATGCCTGATAAATAATTACAGAAGTATTTTTGCACATGGGACTTATCAGCAGGAAAATTACTCCTGTAAGTTATTAAGCAGTTTCTTATTCATTGCATTTAATCAAATCAAAAATGTATATATTATGCAAGAAATCAAAAAAATGATGCTGGGATGCCTGCTTTGTGAAAGCTTCATAAAACATCTCATTCCATAGTTGATTTTATCATATATATGTGAATGATAAACACAGGTGATGCACAATAACTTCCCTAATTAGAAATAGCCTTACAAAGCATCACATAATGTATCCACTACTTCTATTTTTATGTCATTTTTCATCTTGAAGAATCCAAATCCACTTGTAATAGTAAGTGGATGGTTAGGCCCTGATGTGGAAAATGGGATTGGAAGACAAATACAGGGTTGCATGAGGGATTTGAAGTCATGAGCTGAACAACTCTGCCCAGTATGAATTAAATAGCATTATTTAGACTGAAAGACTGCAATTGGGATTTGGTCAGTACCATGGGACCTCTTTGTCCTGCGAGATGACAAGCTATTTTCATCATTCACAAATGATCAGGCCTCTGTATCTGCCATTTTCCATCTGCTCTTCATCTCAGTGGCTTCTAGCACTGGTGTGATACTTACTGGGACACGAGAATGGTACCTACTTTCTGTCCTGCAATGCCTGAGTTCACTCTGGGATATTCCCAGGCTATTCAATGGCAACTCTGCTGAGCTCACAAAATTGGACAAGGAGCATTGGCCAGGACATTGTGGCTGGAGACAACAAAACACAGCCATCAAATGCAATTGCACTCTCTGTTAAGCAGCAGGTGTTCTTAACTGTTTGAGTAGGTCTTGCAGCTGACAGTCTTGCTGTGGAGCTATTACACTGACACAGTTTCCAGTCTTTTTGACTGTTTGGGCATCCTCTTTAACAGGAACCTTTTTCTCCTCTCTACTTGACTCAGATCGATTACAGTCTGGAATGCAAACAGATTCTTCACTGTGAAGATATAAAAAAGAAGTTTTTCAAGTGTGTATATATGGCCATATATAAAACAGAGCTGAATACTGTACAACAAAATACAGTTGTCTGACAATTACATGTACTTTTCCACTCTTCAAAGTTCTGTTATATATTGATAGCAAATAGGTTTAAAATGAAGAGGAAATATTTTTGAAGGCAATGTAATGTAAGAAAAAAGATGACACATAGACAAGAAAACTTTCCAGTTGACAAAAAATATACTTTGTGTACAACACTCAGCAATCAATGTTCCTGCAGGTATTTTAACACTCAGGTGTGTGCTGTGTGCTGTGAATGTTGATGGTCATATGTGTGTGTGTGTGAATGCTGTACCCAGGGGAAACATTACACTGTGCAAGTGTCTCACTGAACACCTTCCTGCAGAGATAAAATTTCCCAAGGGTTGTAACACTTGGGAAACGTGACAGTATAATTTGGTCACCCTCTAAGATTACATTTCTAAATATCCTACAGGGCTTGATAAGGAATGAGTAGATTTTTTAACAAATGGTAAAATGATTCTTACACTTAGTAGAACACAATGGCACAATGCTTCTTAAGAGCATTGTTTCATGAAAGATGCATAACCATCTTTGGCATGTATGTGCTTATCCATTTATGAAAAGACATATATGGAGAAATGACGTTTCAGTCCCTTGGGAGAGTTCAACTTTTGGAAACTTGACTGGACTCAAAATGAGAAGGATTGCTGAAATCTCCAAGTATTTCACAGAATTAAGTAGATTGAAATATTTCAATAGTAAAACATTAAAATGACCATACTAAAGTATTTAATCCAAATAACATTGGAAAAATCTAGTATTTGATAGTCATTAAATTGTAATGTTGGTACTTAATGTCATGCAAAATATAATGACAAAAAGTGAAAATAAGTATATGAATTAAATTAAATGGAGAAAGTTATGAAAAGGTGCTTTAAACTGTATGTAAAATTACTTTGAAACCTTTCCTTAAAACTACAGTAAAATTTAGCATTTTTCCATTAGACATTTTGATTGAGAAGAACCCACATTTTCATATTGAATATGTTTTCATCCATCAGTTTTTCTGCTGCCCTTTTAAAAACTTCTTTTGGTTAGACAATGTAACCCCTAATATGTAGCGGATCTACCCTTACTCCAGGTTTGAATGCAGTTCCTTTTCATCTGCCCAATGGGCTTAATAAGTCAGGTGTAAGATTTCTCCTCCCCAAAGCACTATATTACAACAACATCACACAGGACATGTGGTTCAGACCACTGGAATGAACATGCTGCAGGGTTTTTTTGGTAGTCAGATGGAACACAGAAGTCAGCAGTGGCAACATGTTTTGTTTTTGTTTTTCTTTTTTTTTTTTTTCTTTTCTGAACATACTTTATGGGATACACAGGAATTACAGATGGAGGATATAGCCTGGGATTATCCAGGGCTGTTCCTTCTGTTGACAGACATATCACACTGAGCTAAGGCCACTTGCTCTTTGCTTACCTGGTCATTGTAGCTCGCCCACCATTCCCCATACTCCCTTTTGGGGTGAAACACTCTATTTCCGACTTGTGCGGGGGGGCCAGTCTCCTGCCTTTGTACCTAATAAATCACGACAACAACAGGAGCAAACAGAGAGAAGTGATTGTGTGCTCAGCTTTCTCGGACAGCTGCTGTGCAAAGGGCCATGCACAAGAATGTTTCTGTGGCAGTGCTAGAGAAGAGTGCAAAGCAGCTGTGGGAGTGGTGGAATAACAGCATAAAACCCCAGATTAGTGTTAAAGCAAACAGGGTTTTGCAGGACAGGTGCTCACCATTTTCTTTATATATTGCTGTATCTGTATCTCTATATAGGAGGAGCCAAATTGTTTTACAGAATAAATAACATGCTAAGATTTTAATATTATTTGGAGTTAGAGCAAAACAGTTAGAAACAGTTTAAGAGAAGCAGCACTTAAGAATTAGTGGGAAATCAACTGGTGGCCATGTTCTCAGTCCTAACTTATTTCCCTGATCCTACATCTCTGTTATACATGGTTTGTTCCACTTTTCAAAGCAAGCACCAGTGTAGTGGACTGGTTGGGTGAAATCTGTGTGGGCTTACAGTTCATGCTGTGAATGGGACTTTTTCTCTCCACTGGCAGCAAACAGAAGATAGATGACTTCCTGAGATTTAGACGTAAAGACAAGAGAAATCAACCCCAAACCAAGAGCCCAGTGCAGAACTATACATATTGTATGTACAAGACCTTGCACTTCAATGAAAAAAGTCACTTGGATAAACAGTATAATTCTTGGTCATCTAATCAACTCATGGATGGGATACAAGGTAAGACCTGGTCATTATTTACTCACTAAACACTCAGTTGAATGTGAGTAATGTACCGGTCTCATACTGTCTCTCCTCCCAGCGGTGATCGTCACCCTAACTGTACAAATTCTTGTGCTAGGTGTTGAAATACCTATTTAAGTCTTTTAAGAAAAATTTGGGCAGAATACCTGCACGTGTCTTCGAAAAGAGATTGTGATATCCCACCCCCAAATCCTATGAGCTGCACTTTTAACACACTTCTGTGGGGAAGCTTGTGCATTTAGCGCCATTAAAATCACAGAATAATGGACTTTTTCATTGCTCGTTCATTAATCTGATTTAGATAACATAAGTACCTTGAAGAGAATCACCCTGTAAAAGAGAAATAAGCTGAGGACAGAAAGTGAACTAAATATTGGATGCAGTTGAAGTAGACCCTCCGAAGCAGTGTATATTGCATAAATCACTGATGAAGAAGATTAGTGAATCTGAGAGTGAGCCGGAGATAGCAAAATGCAGTGCATAAGTGCAAAGCCCTTTGGTTGACAAATTATAACCTTACTGAAAGGAGGAACAACAGCAATTTTGCAGACTGGCTAGCAAGGTTTTAAGACAATCCGGACTGTGGTTTATGTAGTGCTCCCAGACAGGCACGAAGCTCGCACAGGACACATACGCACTAAATGGAAGTCGATTCCTAGAGCAGAGGAGAAAGTGGATGGGTTTAGACAGTAGATAAATTTACTGAAATGTACAAATGAAATCAAACTGGGTAGTACAAAATTAATTGGAATAGCCAGAGAAAAAGAGGAGAGAGAAAAGAATGTGTAGAAACTTCACAGGAAAGGAAAGGAAATAAATTTGGAGTGAAGATGTTAGACATCAAAGAAAGTAGAATTTAGGAGGAGCAGGATGGAAAGCTAGTTATGTTTAGACTAAATAACCAAAAGAGATATTTTGTCTAGCAAGGCAGAGAGAAAAAAAATCAAAACTAAGAAAAACAGGGAGACTCTAAATGCTCACAATAAGCAGAATTCTAGAAAGTAGACAAAAAAAGGAAACAAGAGATAAATGTCCTCGGTAACCCCATTCTGAAGAACTTCAGGTTAGGATGGACGTGACCCAGATAAATAAACCCCCACAACGGTCCATTTCACATTAGCATAAATTTCACTACCTTGAAAATCAGCAGAGACACTGCTGTGAATCTCTCAAGTTTATCCATCCACTCAAGAGCAAATTGCACCCTCAGAAACAACGTCTCATAAAACCTCAAAGTCTTGAGCCACAGTAACTGCTACACTGCCATTCATTCAGTGCTAAATATCCATGTAATTATGAAAAGAGTGACCAAACTCTAATCAGTCCTGCTGTTGTGGAAAGTGCATCTAACTGTTGAAAGGAAGCTGCAAAATTCTTCGAATGACTATTCTGGAAAGGCACACCAAAGGTTCTGTGTAAAATATTTTCAGCTCTCACAGCAGATTTCACAGGAAATTACTTTGGCTCAGAACACCTTGCTTTAGAGAAATGTCCCCTTCCAGGTTGTTAAAACCAAGGATTGCCTTAAAAGAGCCAATCTGTTGAGAGGGAAAACCCTCAGGCATTTCTTTGCAGTTGATACAAGAAATACTAATGTGAGAAGTAATTGGGTATTTTGGAGGGGGCATAAAACACTGCAGTGTGAGCAGTAATTGAAAGAGCAAATTTATTTTTTCCTTTTCCCCAACTCCAGGACTATGTACTGTTTAGAAAAGAGAGAGAAGACTTTGATTCTGTGCAGAAAGGCAACTACTAAATTCCATTAAAGGATTTAAAATTTTTTGGGTCATCTTTAAGTGTTTTGCTCGCATCTTTTGGTGGGGAATTGTGATCTTTGTAATTTTTTTTTGTTTTGTTTTTTGTTTTTTTACACAGAAGCAAATTTTCTTAAGGAAAATATTTAATGATAAATACTAATATGTTTTATAAATGTTGATCAGCGACAGGAAATTTGAGAAGTAATTCCTAGTAACTCAGTCACTGCAGAGCTTATCCATTTGCCGGATGCCTGGTCGCATCACACTATTTTACACAGCAGTGCTCTGCTCTCTCCAGAGAGCAATGCTAGAGAGAAAGAAACTCTTGGGCTGAGAAACCATGACTGTACTGCCTTGGTTTTTAGTGAAGTCAATGTAGGTGTGATACATGGTAGCAAAGTCCAGTGAGAATGCTCAGGTTTCAAGCACTTATAGATCTTTCTCTGGCCTTCTTCACCTTCCAACAAAACTCCTCTTGTAGACCAATTTTAATGGATAGTATGGGAAACAAAGGAGGAATATGGGTATCATCATCCCGAGTGAGATCAGTAATGATTCACTAAAATCTGTAGAAATCAGCTTTTATGTATGTGTAGGTGTAGATCCCTGCATATTTTTTTCCCCTGTGCTGACAAGTCTCTAGATATGGAGAATGGATTTTTTTTTTTAGACTATGCCTTCACAGTAGATCCAGATGCTGGTATCCTGGTGGTGTTGACTCCATGTTAGGGTAAGACCTATCTTTTTCCATGGTCCCTTGTACCTCTGCTCTTTCCAAGTTTCCATGCGGAAGGTGTTGGATACCTTGATCAGCAGCATTTCATATGGCTGTGCATCTCCTATCTTGAGGATGTTGGCAGGCCAGACCTGGAAATTACGCCATAGCCTATATTTGTGAATAGTTTGGTCTAAGACATTGAATCCTTGAAAAACATGGATAAAACTATGGATAGAATGTGGGTGGTAATGCAGAGGTTCTGTTAAAATGTCCACACTACGTAGAGTGAGGGACTTCTCAAAATACAAAAGCTTGCAGTAGCAAAAAGTAGTTTTTTCAAACAATCTGTTCTCTGAAAAAACAGTATGAGCAATTATAAACTGGCTTTTACTCTTTGACATAAGGTTTTTTTTTAGCTTTTTCAGTAAAAACATTTAACTAGCTGAAGATATCCCAGAGTATCTTTATGTTTTTAAAGTGCAAATCAAAGCTAATTTATTGTGTTGGAGATGGAGAGCTGTCATCAATCCCTACTTCTAATGCAATCTCATACTACCATGCAGAAGTGTTATTAATTATTGAGCACCCAATGTGTTCTTGACCCTGTTAGCTTACATACAAGAAGCATATTTCACCTGCAATATTCCTTGCTCTTGATATTAAGAAATTATGAAGAATTTACATTTCATAGCAGCGGAGTTAAAGCTAGACTTTAGATTAGGTAAGACAATATGTACTTAAAGATTTATGCATAAATGCTAAAGAAAATAATATGAAAAATGATTTGTGTTTTTGCTGTAGGGGCTGCTTTGAACTACAAACATACTGTGTACTTGAAAAGTGATTCTGTGAGATTGGTTATGCTATCTTGAAATTGCAGCATATTGCACTGAATATTTTGAAGGGGTCTCTTTCTATTGTGTGAAATTCCCCCATTTATATAATGGCTAAAATAAATTGTGTATTATTAAGCATGCCACTTTTTTCATTTTTAAAAAAAGTCAATATATAAACATTACTTGCTTATTAGCACAATTTCAGCAAGTAAAATTCCTTTAGAGCCAAACTTACTTTTTTTTTTCAAGTGCAGCATAATATATTACTTTTTTTTTTTTTTTTAGCTTATTCTAATTAAGCAATCATATGTAATTGCAGCTGGTGAATTAAAATGACATTTTTGTTGGAATGATATACAAAGCATTATACTGGCTCAAGGGAAGATTAGACTGATAGCAAAACCAATCTGTCTAATTCCCTTGTTCCAGAAAGGTTTTTTTCTGAAATGTTGGACAAACCATTGTACAGGCTTTTCATACAGTAGAGTTTTACCTATATAAGCATTCAATATATAATTCTATAGTCAAAACTATAGCAGATTAAAATAGTTATATGTTACAAACATATATAATGTTTATATATTTTAGCAGACATCTGCCATAAATTTCAGTCACACTCATGAAAAGATATCTGCCACCAAACACAGCTCTCAGCCAGATGGAATGCCATCTCTTCCGCCAGTCCACATCAATATTCAGGATACAAGCACAAATACCATTTATTATAATTCATGCAGGTGTTCCCACAGTGGCAGACTGGCTTGTAACTTGGTGGGCCTTGGAAGGACGAGGGTGTATGTCCTAGCCTTCTGTTTATCAGATTAATTACAGTGCATCAAATTAATTACAATGCCAGTTTTTATCAAAGTTTGCTGTAGAAGGAAGCAGAAGTTCCTTTGGTAGAAAGATCTGGTAGACAGGACCCACACCGTGCATGCTAATGGACATGAGACCATCTGCATGGCTTGTCTGGGTGCTCTCCAGCATGTCTGATAAGGACAGTAGTGATATTGACTATGGCAGCTTTTATTTGTGATCAGAATTTTGGGAGACAGGCTTGAAGATGAAAAAAAAAAGGAAAAAAAAGTAAAAGGGATAAACACTGTTATTAAAAAATAGAAAGTCTTTCTTTCCCCATGTAAATATAGAACTGTTGGGTCCCATCTTCACTGCTCCTTCCTTTTCTTTTTTGCAGAACATTAGAAAGACTTCATTTTGCAACCTAAAGAATATGTAGGTAACACTAGCATTTCACAATGTCATTTAATATGCAGACTTTAGCTATAGTATTTGTTTCAAAATGATGGTAACAGTGTCTCAATAATATAAATAATGCCAAATATTAGGCTTGAAGACATGTTCAGTTAATGCAGCCAAAAAACTTATATCAATCAATTAATCAATTAATCAATATTTTAATTAAATTTCAGGGAAAATTCAAAACAACAATACTAACACTGTACACAAAAACCATTGTAATAAGGTCATTCAAGAGTATAAATTCATTATACAGATGAAATGTTTTAGCAGCAATTTATTAAAAGCTTTCAGTAATACCTTCACTGAGTTTTAAAATATATTCTTCAATCATTTCAGAGTATTTGAAGTTTAATTAATCACAGTGTCAAGCTTGTCCAAAAAGACACCAAGACTAAATTATTTAGGGAAAAGTGAAGGACTCAAATCATTCAGTAATCTCTCAATCTAAATTTTTGTAGCATGTTAGATTAAAATAGCTCCAAATGATCCATTTGGGAACTGATTCATTAATAAATGCAGACTAATCCATCAAAAGGATAATGACTTTTTCTGAAGAGTCATTTTTTTTTTATCCTGCATGCATCAAAATTCAATTTTAGCAAGGCCATGAAGCAAACAAATAATATCCTGTACCACTAAGCCTAGACTTTTTTTTTTAAATAAGAACAATAGTTGTTGGGCCAAACCTTCACCTCATGTAAATTGTTATCTACTACAATTACATTAAGTCATGTAAGAAGCTTAACCCTCAATTTTTTTACCATCAACTCATAATACAGAGGCATTTAACCACTTTGTGCAATTTGTAATAAAGGGTCCCATTAAAGAGCATCTGGAGAAATTAACTTATTTTTTGGTATGCAGTGACTTCTCTGTGACATCTTTTGCCCTACAGTAATATGTCATCCTGTTTTGAGCAGCTTCTCCACTTTTCAGTTTCTACAAGGATTTATTGCATCGAGGTGGGCAATGGCTAAAAGCTGGTCACTGTTACAGTTCAAGATGGTGCCAGTCATTTCTAGAATGTAGCTTCTTAAGCATTAGTTCTCTCAGTTCACATTCTTTTATAATCTCCCAACTAATTCTCTGTACACACAAGAGCTGATTAGAAACAATAAAAGTTGCCTCTAAATTATTTCTTTTGTCTATAAATCTTCAGGATTTAAATAATATCCCCCACATTTTTTTTTCTTTTCTTTTTTTTTTTTTTTTTTTTTTTTTCCCCATGGTGAAACAAAACTTGAATTGGAAAGAGCTTTTAGTGCAAAGCTAATATTACAGTCTGTTGGAGTATAAGACTGGTGGGCTGGAATCTCTCCTCTGCCACTGACTGACATAAAAATAATTTTACTTTTCGCCAGGCTAGAAAGTAACACTTTTTCTCCCCGTATTTTTTTCCCATATTTTTTTCCAATCAGTGTTTACTTTATGCAAGACAGAATGGCTCCACCAAGTTCCAGTAGGAATGCAACCCACAATGTCATATATAACAAGCTGCTGATATTACTCCATACAACAGGTTATGCACTAGTCGTGAGCTCAATCTTGTGGGGTTACAACCTCTTCTATATTCAGTTTCTAATTTTCCATATTTAATTCACTTCAACTACTCACAGAAATGGCAGAACCGATGACTTTTATGAAACCTGTGACCATCTAGAATTTAGGAAAGTTGTGTTTTGCCTCATTTTGCCAGGCAATGGACCTGATGGAGTGTTAGTCTTAGTGAATGTATGAGCAATCAGATCACCAGGAGTATCTCAGCCCTTTGCTTATGAAAATTTCGAGTATGAACCAATAGGCTGTGTTCTGGACAAGTGTGGCAACTAAAAGGTTTTTAAAAATTAGTTTGGAAGTTAGGTGTAGTGTTCTTTTATCATGGTTTGAAACATGTCAGAGAAATTGTTCAAGCTGCATACATATGAGGACAAAACTGGCACCTGCACTATAAAAATGTGCCTCAATAGAATATGCTGTGGCAGAAGCTCAAGATCAGTATCTTTATCAATGAGTCTGCACATGAAGAATGAGAACCAGCTTCAGGTCTCCACAAAAATCTCTCAGATTTTCTTGTATTTCATCTTCTTTACAGGACTAAAAGCTCCACATCAAACAACAGGTCTGTTTCATATCTCAGGCAAGTTGCTGAGGCATAGGGAATTTGAATCTTTCGCATTTACATTTGAAATCCTCATGCTGATAATGCACACAAATGCTCTAAAAAGATTTGATCACAGCTTGATGGCCATGACTTCAAATCTATCTGCTTATTAATATTACTATGTATGTGGCTTTCAGCCAGTGACAAGTTGATATCTGGACAATGGGAATTGCATGGGTTACATCTTGGCATGGTGTGTGTAACAGAGGCAGAAGTTTATTCTGATGGGGATTCCCATTTGTCTGGAAAATTAATGTCTTCCCAGGACTTTTGTCACAATGCAGCATAGCAATAGTGAAACCTTGAAGAAGTTTTCACATTTCTGATTCACTTGGCCTTTTCCAGTAGTTTATAGAGATTTCAATCATATGCAACATTAGAAGTACTGTTTTAAAATCTCTTGTGGAAAAAAGAGTGGACTTATTGAGAAACTTCAATTCAGACTTCTGTAAAAGCTCAACTTAAGATTTCAGTGCTGAAATATGGCATGCAGATGAATTATATAATACTCAGACTGGAATATTTCTAACCATGAATGGCAGCTTCTAGGCTGATCCAGGCATATTTTCTGATTTTCTGGTCCAAAATAGCTCCTGTTTGAATTGTAATGAAATAGCTATAGTCAATCATAAGCAGGAAAAGAGAATATAGAAGGGAGAAAACCAGCTATTCCTTGCAGAGATAGAGTATGCAGTGTTACAGTAGACACCTGTTCCCGAAATATTTCATTATGGCACAGTTTGGGACTGCCTGATGTTTAATTATACCCTAACTATAGACACTGGTGGCCCAGGACTGAATCTAATTCAGTGGGGAAAAATCTACCTTGCTTGCTATGTTTTCTTTGTAGGAGAAATGGAATGGCAATTAACAGCATGGGAGCCCAGGCATTTTCTGATGTACCAGCGTTAAGACTTGAGAGGGAGAAACCTGATTCTGAGGTGGATGTGTGAGCATCTTTATTTAAGTTAGTAAGATAAAACAAAATGATGGCGATTTATACAATAAAAATTTTGTGGTTCCCCTAACAGTGAGTTTGGCTTAGTAGGACATGGAATCCCCAGTCCTGGATGAAAGTTGTCAGTACTATCACTTCTGCAGATGCACACAGAGCAATGCTCAATTCTGTAATCATACAGTGCAGGACAAATTTCTTAAGTGGACAAGACAATACATTGAAAAACAGGTGAGTAATCTGTTTAGTTTGACAGCCATAGCTTATGTTTAAATATTTAGGAAATACTTCATCACATTGTAAATCCAAGTAGAATAAAGTATCACTGCCACACCAAGTTATTAAGCTTTAGTCTCAAAAAGATTTGTGAGAAAAGTGTCTATGATAAGGTGAAGAAATTTATGTGCATAGTTCTTCTGTTGTCTTGTATTGTGCTGTTCACAGCTGTAAGGAGTAATTAGGCACAAACCACAGTCAATGTATCTTGAATGTACCTAACATTATCTGGCTTAGCTGGTGATGATTCTTTCCTTTAGAGTGATCATAGCTACCTGCCTGGATTGCAGGTTGAAAGTCCTGCTCAACCTTCTGGCTTAGTTACTCATGAAGAAGATGATAATCTCTCTTGTTTTGTTTCAGAAGGGTACTTTTGGCTTGTACTGGGCATCTATAGGCTTCTCTCTTTTGAGAAAAACACTAGTAGGATTTTAAAGACATAAATAGCACATATATATGTGAATGACAGTGTTTATGGAAGTTTTTAATACTTTGCTAGTTGCTCAGAATAGTTTATTACTTGCTTCAAAGGAAAGAAATCTTGCTATTCTTCAGGTAATTATGGGGAGTGTGAAGCTTGAAAAATGGAGCATGTGTGCTTTGGTCCATTTAAAGACACTCTCCAGAAGACATAAACAACTAGTGGTTAATTTTTTTTGTGTGAAATCCAGGGCAATGATATTATAAAGCTAAGAGGAGCTTTTGAACATCTGCATTGTTCTCCAGGTCAGGGTAACATGACTGAGACCCTTTGATGTGCAGTCCTGACTAGAAATATCATAATAGAAATATAATAGCAACTCTTGCAGCAGAAATATACAGCCTTTATCTTCTGTGGAATAGTGAGTTATTTGAGAATGAGGAGAGGATAAATTAGCCCTGTATTTTTGATCCTTGCAAAAAGGCTGTGTGGCATATGTGGTAATAATTCCTGGTACCTCAAGGCAAGATTTACTCAATGCATTTATGCCCTTCCTAGTGTCTATGAAAATAACTGGTAAGATGACTGGAACCAGAAGTTCCAGATGCCTCTTTACACCAGTTTTATGGCTTAGACTCCAGGTATGTAGTACTCTCCTTTGTGAAGTCACTTCTGATAATGTCAGGTTCATTAGCCCTACTTTAAATGAGGGCAGAATATCTTTTGGTGAGTACTGCTGAATCACAGTAGCCTACATGAAATGGTTTTCACCTCACTAGGTAATGAATGGCTTTACTCTCTCCTTCTACATATTTCATTATGTGAAGATTCATTCCAACACACAACCACAGCTTGCCTGACTTTTCTTAATTGAAGTACACCCCATGAAAAAAGTCATTTAGGACTGTAACAGATGCATTGCTTTATTTAGGCAAAAGCAGTCTTGGTATCTGTCATTTTGTGGCTAATGTGAAAGCTCTGAATGGCGTGTTGGCATTATCTGTTTGACAATGATTTGCTGCAATACTACCCTGTGCTATAAATTAGTGTCAAGAAGCAAAATGCTAATGATAGAGGCCCCTCTATGTACTGGTGATTTAAATAGCATGTTTCTTTAAAATTCAACAGTGACTCACACTCTTTTAAATAAAAGCCCCTGTGCTATTTAAATAATGCCATGAAGTTCTAGTACATATTTCCTTTGATTCTGAATACTTTGATGTTTACTTGAATAACTACCCAAACAATCTTTTGACCATTGTACTGAGCAATATCTTGAAACCTATTGCTTTGTGTAACCATATTTTTTCAGAGAAATGTTTGATTATAAAGTAAAATGGTGGAACTCTGTTTGCTCATTTTCTACACTAAATGAAATTGAAGCTGACAGTGATTTTCTGTTCCTTCTTAGAGATTGTACCAGACATAGGCGAAGTCCTGAGCATCATTTTAAATGTACTCACAACCTTTTAGGAACTCTCTTTCATGTAATCAAATTGGCATTGATTAGAGAGAATTTCCCAGGATCAATGGAATAATTTTGCTCTTGGATGCCTAGACCCTTCAGGCACAGGCTGAGCACTGCTTGACACACTGACACTGTCACAGTTTAATGGGCTGAAGATTCAGATCAGGAGAATCTTCTTTGTTACAGTTTTGTGCATTGATGAACACTGCTGATGACATATACATTTTTATCCTAGTTTCAAATGCAAAGTTCAAGTTTTTGTATCCAGGAAAATATGTCAATGTATCAGATTTCTGCTGCCATTTTCATCCCTTCACACACATACTGGACACTCTCAAAGCTCTTTTGAATTGAAGTAATTCCCAAGACAGTGCTATTGAAAAATAAGTCTTTGTTAATGATGATCTATTATATTCTACTAATATTTCCCTACTGCAGATATTATCTACACAATGAGGGATATCAAGAAATGAAAAGAGAGTCCTCTAAAAGAAGAAAATGCACCTTGTAATTTAGAACATTTAATAATAAGGTATGCTCTTTGCTTTTCGTAACAAAACAAAGATTTTAGAGTAATGTCTTTTGAAACCAGACCTGAACAGATGTCAAAAAATTCCTTCCCAAGCCTGAGATCTTTCTGTCATCTATAATTTCAAATTGTTGAGAAAAAATTCTGAACTCTGCAGCAAAAGTGAGGGGAAATAATAATGATCTCAAAGAAGAAAGCCTTCTAGTGAAGACAAATTTTGAAGAATGACTCTTTTAACAGTCCCAAAAGTTGCTATAGGGCTTCTAATTCGAATATCTCAGGTCATTTATACATAGGGACAGAAGTTGCAGAAAAGGATATTTTAGGCAACCATCACTTAATCTGAAAAATGATTTATCATATGAAAATATTGCACTACTCTGCACCTGGAAAGGAACTGGGAAAAAAACCCCCATCATTAACTGATAATAAGTATGAAATATCTTGTAATAGACTGGCCATTTTTGTACTGCTTCAAAGCGTCTGAAAGAGAATCATTAGTAATATTCTGACAGAAAAAAATAATCACTTTGGCATAATATATCCTGCAGGTATTGCTAATAAAGTCCTCCTTCAAGTCTAAATTGTGGTTCACACATAAATAGAAGTACAAATTGTCCTTGTTCCATGGCAGCTGCAGTTGTGAACAATAACATGTCTGGAAATATTAGTATTATCAATCCTAAAATCCATGTGTGTTTCAGTGAGGAGAAAGATCTAGCTACATATCACTTCCAGGCTAGACATACATAGCTGAAGAATGACAAAATTGCTTCTTTGCAGTTTCATATTGACAGAATTTTTAATTATGCCAGCAGTTAAATAACCAAAATTATCCTCATAACACCCATACCAAAAGTGAAAGGAGCAAAGGATGAAAACCAACCACTTGGCAAGCTGCACACCTACAGGTTCTGTCTATGGAGCAGGGCAGTTTCCACTCTAGAAGTCTCCTTTCTCTTTAGTGTTCACTTAAGGTAATTTTTATATATTGAACACACCAGTTGTCTTCATGATTGCTGAATTCAAATAATACCTTAGGAAGAAACAAAGAAATGTCTCGTAAGGGAGTATCTGTTCAATGGCAGGAAGAGTGGACAGAGCAGGGGCTGAGAACAGTTGAATTTGTTAGAGTTAGGAGGATGCTTACAGAAAAAGGTAAGGAAGAGAAGATAGGTGAGGACAAAAAGAGAGAAATTGGGTAGAAATAGTGCAAGAAAGGAAAATCAAGGGGATGAGAGATAAAAGGTGCAATAGAAGAGTCATATGGAACAAATCCTCAGATGCCTTAGAGTGGTTGCTCATGATGACTTGTGTTTAACACTCTACCTCAATTATGAAGCTCTAGCAGCAACCCTGCTGTCTTACTGCTGTAGAGGCAAAATACAGACGTTATGAAGCTCATTTAAGGGAAAGAGATTGTAAATGGGTACATTCAGACAGGGCAATGAATTATATTTATTTTTCACTTGGGTTTTTTCCTCCCACAATCTTGTTTTTCTCCCTAGATTCACGTACAGCTGTCACAGCCAGTACTTCCAGCTTTGTTTTCCCATTGCTTTGTCCCCTGTAGCATTTTGACTAAATCAAACCCAAAATTTGCGGGAGTGAAAGGACTCGCTTCACTCCCATGGCAGAGGCAAAGGAAATTGGCTCACTTTGTTTTTCCACTATTAGTAACTCTCAGAAGATCGCCTCCCCACAGTCCCGCATTAGGAAACTTTACCTAAGCGTTTCACCAGATGATCCCCTTCTTTTCCACAGGTTCACCAGGCTGCTGGAGCGGCTGGCAGCTGAGGATGACTTCCCATCCCCGACGTGCATGCGCACTACCGTCGACGTGGTGAACGCGCTGCGCACGTTCCTCTCCGGCTTAGCCAGGATGATGTAGACCTTGGGCACAAACATACAGCCAAGCGCCACCGTGGCACTCAGGCTCACCGAGAAACACATGGTGATTATCTTGTAGTTGCTTCCAAAATAGATTGGCACAAAAGCCAGCCAAATGATGCAGGTTGTATACATGGTGAAGGCAATATACTTTGCTTCGTTGAAATTAGCTGGGACATTTCTTGTCTTAAATGCGTAAAAGGTGCAGCTCAAAATTAATAGCCCATTGTATCCAAGGGGAGTCACAACACCCAAGTTGGTGGTGTTGCAAATCAGGTAGACCTCTCGGATGCTTGGGTAATCATGCATTATATCCGGTGGCTCCATTATAAAGAGGGCAACTATGATGCCTAATTGTATACATATCAAGATGAATGCAATAACCAGCTGGGCGCAGGCACTCATGAACCTAGGTTTCTTTGTACAAATTTTCTTCTTGCTTCCAGCCAGGATTCTTGCGATGCGGTTGGTTTTGGTTACTAGAGCAGAATAACTCATAGCCGGCGAGAGCCCGATGCCAATTCGCTGAAGGTAACAGTAAATCTGTTGAGGTTTTGCAATCAGACAGAAAGTGCACAAGTAACCCAAGCAGATGCCGGCCAGAATGATGTAGCAAAGTTCTCGGCTGGATGATTTGACCACGGGAGTATCACGGTACATTATGAATACGATTGTAACAAACAGTGTGGCCAGCAGACCCAGGCATGCAAAAACAACGGCTGCAATCGGCTCGGGATCGCCCCATCTGAGATACTGGACTGGGATGAGGTCACAGCCTGCAGGAAAAGAGAAAGGTAAAATGAAGTATGTAGATGTGAGATTCATGATATTGAGACGTTTTCCTGGTATTTCTCTTCTTTTTGTCTTTCAGGAAGCTGCTATTGTGTTGAGTGCAGGTTCAGACTGTGTTAAAATAATGTCAATATAATGGCACAATAAGTACATTTCAATGATAGCTTGTTTCAGTAATACACTTTATCTGGAATAGAACATGATGACCAAGCTGATTAAGAGAAGTCTCCTCTCACAGTGGAAATTTGCCTTTTAAGTTCTATGAAATGTAGGAATTTATGAATAAATTTCTGCAAGTTGCACTACCTTAATACAAAGTGCTTCAGAGTTATATGCGTACTATTTGCACTTAAAGGACTAGATGTCAATCCTACTAATTATACTGTATACTATGAAGGATATTGGTATTTGCTTAATGACAAACGGACAGTGGAAAGAAATCTTGCAGATTCTAACTGTCAAAAAAAAAAAGAGAATGTTTCTCAAATGTGCTACCTTTTCTTAACAAACATTTTCTAACTGAACTCATAAGTAAGTTTTGCATAGGTTTTAGTAAATCATTCTATGCATTTGGTTCACAGGAAGTCAGAAAGGTTTTAAATTCTGCAGTGTACAGACCAATAGACAGGAGTAAAAGAAAAACTTGTCAGAAAATTTGTTGCTGGCATCCCTTCTTCTTCCCTGCTTTGTGTTTGCACTGTCGAGGTTGGATAGATGTTTCTGCTTTCTGGCCAGTGATCTCTACCAGGATTTCTGGGCAGACATATTTGCTGTGTTGATGACTACAGCCATAGACATATGATGGCACACCCATCTTTGCATTTTACTCCCAAAAACTGAATCTCCTGTTCAGCTCCTTCGACCTCGCTTCTTTTCATGACTTTTACTCAAGATGCAGATAGGTTCTACGCCCTGTGGCACCAGAGTATACTATACCAGTGCCTACCAACAAAAGATTTGTTCCCTACTTCCCATCAGCAGCTGATATCCAGGCACTTCCTGGGAAGCAGGGCTTCAGTAAATGTAGCAGTTGCTCCAGATCAAAAATATCATAACAAAAAAAAGTGCACACACCCACGCCTTTATCTTAGATTTTGTTGCTGAGCAGACATCATACAGGATGTCCCTTTGGTCAGTTTGGGTTAGCTGTCCTGACTATGTCCCCTCACAGATTTTGCTCATACCCAGCACACATATTCCAGTGGGAGGAATGTTGGAGAGACAGCCTTGATAAATGGCTGCTGTGTTATCAATGTGCCTCTAGCTACCAATGCAGAGCACAACATTGTGAGGGCTGCTATGGGGAAATTGAATGCCATCTCAGCTGGACCCAATATATAATAAAAAAAGGGAGAACCTTGATGCTCTTGTCTGTAACTTCCTGAAAACAGTGGACATGCTAGCATTGCCATCCAGGGCACGACAGCAGGGAGTGGATGATGGAATGGAGAAAATGCAACCAAAAGCTTTTATTTCCCCCATTCTTGCACTGAGCTTGACTAGACTTGATTGTAAAATCTAAATTACTTCAAAATTTTGTATTTTTGTAATCATGTTGTTGTCTTCTGCTTAGGTCATGCAGGAGAATGTCATCTTGACTTGTGGCTCTTGATAAGGCACTTCACCCTGTGAAGATGGAGTGCCAGGTGCTCACATCTGTATTTTCTGCAGTGAGGGTAGTTAGGACTGTCTGCTGGGTATGTGGATGCCAAGAAATTTCAATTAATTAGACAACCTTGAATCTCAATTACTTGATGAGCTGGAGCAAATGTAGATATCAGGACTATAATTTGGGAATTTCTACATGCGAGATCTAATGTATGACTTTTCTTATATTTTAAGTGGAGCTTAGAGTTTTCCAAATCTGCCACTAACATTCTTAGCAGAGAAAATAATTTCATGAAACCGTATAGGTAGATATTAGGCCTAACTCCTTTTTTCTCCAAGTATTTTTGCATTCTATGTCTCTACAGAAATAATATTTTTGAAGATATAATGCCTTCAATCAAGTGGCAAAAGTACAAGAAAGATATTTCTATGTTCTTGAAAGGAATAGAAAAATCAGTAGGATTGGGGTCAATGAGTCTTTGACATTAGTGCAATTAAAGTATACAAATTTGCAGTCACTTTAGTGTAGGAGAGTTGGGCTCCTTACTGAATACAGATTAATTTGCCATCCATACTTGCCTGCTTTGATGTGAAAAGCTTTTTCTTGCATTAATAAAATTATTACCACACCTAAACATAAAAAAGACATTAGATTTTTTCTGAAACATCCTCACTGCATTAGTTGATGATAGCTTTTTAACTCTTGCTGGTTTTATGGATTTACTTACTCTGTATTCTGTGTGAGGGAGATACTGTATTTCTTTCTGACTTTTTCTAGTGTAAAGTAGCACAGTAATCACAACATTAACACAAGTGAGAGTAGTGAACAAGGGTGAAAACAAGAAGGAATCACTGTTGTGTGTAGATATCCCACTGTGGGTTCTTCCCTAGGAAGTTTTGGAAGTAAACACCCTCTAAATCTATTCCTGATTTTTGCATGATTTGACTAATATTTTGTGGAAACAAATAGTTTCCAACTTCTAACACTGCTACATACTCTAGACAGATTTGAAGAGAAAAAGTCTTTATCTGTCAGCTGGCCTTTGCATGCAAGCAGTGACATAGGGGCTAAATTTTGCCTCATTTCTAACACTGTAGCAGAGGTGAATCATAACCAAGTGTTTATCATTATTTTCAGACTATTTCATGCCTTCCTTACTTTATTACTCTTTTTACATTCTCTTGATGAAATACCTGAGAAAACAGTTGAAAACCTGTCCTATTTTTCCCATCACTGAGTATACTTTACAAGGAGATTGCTAAACTTTATGATGATTTATTCCTCAATTAAGATTTAAAAACTGGATCATCTTCATGAAACAATGATTGGTGAAGTTTTCAAGTAATAATTTTGCAGGTAATGGTTTCAGACAATGGCACTTTTCAGAGAAGGACAACTAGATCAAGTAAAAGAAAGAGGGGAAAACAGCACTGTGAGTGTTCATGTTAGATTGATGGCCAGGACAATATCAAGACAAAAGCTGAAAAATGGTACCACAAAAAGAACTCATTCCTGTCTATGGCCATGACAATGTCCCACAGCCTACCTCTTACACTTCATCAAGTCTACAAGTCTTCCAAACCTGGAAAGTTTTTTCTCCTAGCTGGCTCAGAAACAGGTGGAATAAAGCCAGCAGTCTTGTCTTATGGTGCCCATAGTGTGCTGAGGCACTAAGGTGGTCTTTGGCTTGTGGAAAGGCTGTTTGGACCCAGTCCAGTTTGGAGCAGGTGTGGAGGTGTTCTGTGCTCAGGGGTGCTGGAGCCCCAGTAAAATTGCTATAAAACTACCCTAATGCTTTTCTGGCCAGAAAGATAGCCAGTGTGGAGCAAGACACCAGATAAACATGTGAATAACAAGATGAGCAGATAGAAAAAAAAAAATCAGAATTCCATTTAACATGCTAGGGAAAGGTTTTCTCAAAGGACCACCAAAAATCACCAAGAAAATACAGATAAATATGTCTAAGGATCTTCTGAGAAAAAAAAAAAAAAAAAGTAGTTTCTGATATTTTGGAAAATACTCTAGCTACTTAATGGATGGACTAAATTTTGCCATGAACAAGGAGAGGAAATGCCCTTGAAGGCCTGACCACTGCCATAGGTCTATTAGTAGGTCTCTTTCTGTAGAGACAAATTTGTCCATTATTTCTGATCTTTCATATTGCATTAAAATTATTTCATCTGGGAGAAGAGTTTACAGATACAAAGCATTTATGATAGAACAAATCTTCTGTGGATTTGATGCTTAGCACTGCCTTAATTTGTTGTTATAGCCTTGACACCTACAAGATGCCTCCAGCATCCATAAAAATGTATTAACTTAGAACTGAGAAATCCCCTCCATGGTAGTCAATATGAAATACATAACTGAACTATTTTCAAAGGTAAACATGACAGAATAGGGATTGTGAATAGGATTGACTCTGAAAAGTGAAGGTAATTCAATAAGTTCTCTTAAGTTAACATCATGAGCTAAAGCTCACTTAATCTGCACATGGAGACTAAAACTGGCAGAAAATTACCACTAGTTTAGTAAGTTCTAAATATTTTTCAGTTGGATTTGGCATCATGGCCAGCAAGTTTGACCTGTTAAAATAGATTTGGTTTTCTTGGTAATTTTTCAGACATCATTCCATGGTTATCAGAAATCCAAACACCAAGGTTGAAGCTCAAACACCCCATCCACATTTTAGTAATGAATATGTCTTCATGTGGTATTCAGCACTCATTATTCAGTCTATTCATGTTATGAAATTAAATATTTTATATTAATGCTCCTAAATTTTTCTCTTGTTATAATCCCAAAAGATGGGAGAGAGATATTTTGATTATTTATTTAGGTTTCCATATATAGGGAAAGTTGAGATACAAAAATGACAGCATTAGAATAAAATTCTGCATTAAGCTGATGGGTGAGCTTTTATAATTTATTCTTTTTTTTTTTTACAACCCTACATTATCCAAACAGAGGATTACACTCTCCAGAGTCCTGGAGGGCATATCAGGACCCTGACCTTCACATGGAATTTGGACCATCTGAAGGGATAGAGGACATTAGCATGTCAGAATTTTGTTCTGGTGCTATGGTAAATTACTTTAGTCACCAGTCCTGTTCCCTACTCTGGTGGGACCTTTTGAGCTTGCTACAATAGCAGGGCATGTAGAGGTGTCTCCTTAGCTGCTGCAGCTCCCAGACTGGCACATTCACTGAAACTATCAGCAAAGGTGGCTTTGCACAGGCAGTGGAGGCAGCTGATGACTGTGCATGTGTGTATTCTGTCGCCTCTGCAGGGCAGGATTTGGGATCAGTCACATCTTAAACCATGAAAGCTGGAGTTTCTGTAGCTCAGGGGCTTGAGTCCCCAGGAACTGGAATATGTGGATTTAGCAGTGCATTGCAGCAAGAGGCGAGGCCACGAATCTTAGAATAATACATTAAAGTTACTTTATGACCATATGGGAAATTATTCCTTGATTACACAAGAGTGCAGAATGATGGGAACAACTGATGAATTACAACAGTCAGGTTTATCCTTATGCCAACTCTGCTGTTTTGATTTAAGTTTCACTAAAAAGTGCTGGCTCTGTGTGTTGTAAATGTTTTGTTCCAAATGCAGACTTTCCATAACATAAGGCACAATTACAAGTGGATCCTTCTGGCTTTGTTGGCTAGCTCCCCTTCATCCAGCCTGGGAGCTTCCAAACACTTCTTGTTGAGCTCAGCAATGTTGAACGAGCTCACTTGAGCCTGAAATACTGTGTGGCTCATGATGGGCTGGAAGCTGAAGTTCACATCTTACCTGGAACAAGCAATTGAGGGAAGAAAAGTATACAAACCCAGAACCAAGGGACCAGAAAATGAGATCCTGGTCATAATATTGCCACCTGAATCCTTAACTCATCCACATATACCTTTGCCAAGAGGAAGAGAGGGAAAGTAACTTACAGCAATGGCTACATTTCATTTGGAGTAAGAAATAAAAAGGAAAGAGAAATAAAGGGCACAGAAAAGAAGGTGAAAACTGGACACTACCTCTGCTGATGTGCATTTATAACTCTAGAAATAACTAGATGAAAATTGTGTTCTCCTACCCTCAGTCCCAATTACAGCCTTAACAATTATGATCAAAAGCAAGATCCGAGTAATGTTTCAGCAGGAAAAATCAATGTCAACACTGACTAAATTGTGTTCAGACCTATGTCAGACAATTGCTGAAATCACCCATGGCTGTAACATTTTTGCAAGAGGGAATAAAAGAAAGCAGCCTGATGGGACCAAGCAGTTACCCTTTGAAAATATTTTGGGCAAGAGATGAATCACCTTGTGCTTGGGTGAGGGGCAGAATCCAGTCTGATGAGACAACTGAGGCTCAGATGCCCGTGACTTCTACCACACACATTTTCCAGTCCTTTCCATCCAAGGGTTTTTTGGAAAATCCATCTCTTATCTGCCACTTACAGATGGGCAGCAAAATCATGAAACTGCTATCCTGGCTTTACTGTACTTTATTTGGGGAAAGCATTTTTGTAGCTAAAGTAAAAATATATATTTCTGATATATACTCTCACTCTTGAATGACAAAGAAAATATTTCAAGAGGTGTAAATAGTTAAGCTTCTATTTTCATGGGAATCCAATTAAGAAAATCAAATAGTCAGCATATTTGGAATACACAGAGACTGAGAAAAATGTCAATACAACCTGAAAATAATCCAATTGTCACTGAAATAAATATAATCTAATTCTCTTGCCATTCCTGAGGCCACTAGACAAAACTTTGTTTTTGGTATTTTTTACACTGTCCTTGAATATCACAAAGGCAGAATAATTGCTTTTTTCTCACCTCAAAAAGGCCCTTAAATGCTAGTGGTAACTGAACCAAGATATTCCTACATACACTGGAAAAGCTCTGAGACATTGAACAAATTTATTTGGTCTTTGTAGAGCACCATTTTTGAAGGCAGAAGGCCACATCCTCAGATTCTCCTAAAGCTTTTGAAAAATTAGCATCAGTGTTGGTCATCAGCACTGAGAAAATCCCTCCACTTGTATCTAAACTTGTGTGACATCTATTTCTCTTCCACCTGCTGTGAATATAAT
This sequence comes from Cichladusa arquata, assembly GCA_026413545.1. Classification (NCBI taxonomy): domain Eukaryota; kingdom Metazoa; phylum Chordata; class Aves; order Passeriformes; family Muscicapidae; genus Cichladusa; species Cichladusa arquata. The sequence continues at coordinate 81,014,002 of JAOTQP010000001.1, read as the reverse complement.
GCAAAGAAGAGCTTTGAGGAAGAGTGGAGTGACTGGCATATACTTCTGGACTTAAAGCACTGAGTTCCTCCTGCTGTAGCTGAGTCTGTAGCTCAGCCCTGCTGGCCACACTAATATGTAAATTGGTGCTGTATTGTATGGATGTTGCCAACACAACCAATTGGGACTTAGAGGAGCTACAGCAGATTGGGAAGCCTAACTTGATGCTAAGCCAGGAGGAAGAAAATTACTTCTGGTACATGTTGGGATAGTATGTATAAATCTTAAGGAAAGGAAGCAACTTACTAGGTTTCTGTCCAAGGAGGAGCCTGATTCCTGGGGAATATTGTATGCAAAAGCAATCTGAAATTTGTGATGAAATAAAATATGGGCAGTTAACATTCTCTTTCTGGCATCAGCTTCACTTCTAGGTGGAGACATTTTCCAGTCACTGATTTAATCAAGAGAAACTCTTGTTTCCACTTACCTTTTCCACCACCTTTGGATTCTCTGTGCCTTTCTGTACTTCAGCACTTCAATGTATTTTTCCATTCTGAAAATAACTGTGTTTTCTTACACATATTGCATCCCTTCTGTCTTCCCCCTGCTGCATCTAAATTCTGATATTCCATAGGTGGCTGCAAAAGTGCATTAATCTGCCTTCCTTTCTGTCAGTAACACCCCTGCCATTACATGTTTTATTTAGTGAAGTTTCTGGCACAAAGCTGATGCTGATCATTGATCATAAGAAAGATGTAAGCAATGCTTTGCTATGTGAGCCAAGATAAGGTTCCAACCAAGCTTTTATCCAAGGTCAGATCTCTGGCAAACAGTGAGGCGCAGCTCCATGTTGAAAGCCATTTCAGGTGCGTGGCTGATAAATTTGCAGGACTCTCATCTGAAGGTGATCATGCAGGGAAGACTTATTCTAATGAGTTTTTATATGTGTAGCCTTGTGGAGCTGACATTCCCTAGGAAATGGCTTTATCAAGCAGCAAAGGGACTTAGTATGCTGCAGTATCAGATGTAGGGACATTTCAAGGAGATTGCTGTATACTTTAATAAACTGAAAGGAAATTTCCTTGCCAGAATACAAAATACACCAACCTCTCCTTACTTTTAATGCAGATTTATTACTAAAGCCTATGTTGTAAACAAGATTGAGAGGTGGGTTTTTTATAAGCACAAAAGTCGGCACTAGTATTATGATCATTAAAAATACAGCTCATTATTTTGTATGGATAAGCTGGGAATAGATTTCTTAAAATTTCTTTGTGGTACAAAGTTAAAAGATAAGATCCAGCCATCATGATGATAATAAGCTGGGTGGGGACTAGACAGCTCTGAAGCTATGAGATGGGTGTCCTGTTACTAGGAGGGCACATTCCACCAGCTGTGCTCATGGAGGCCAAAGAGGGGGGTTTAGTTTCCAAATAGGGTCTGCCAAATTTGTGCCTGGCTGAGGAACAAGTGTTAAATCTCCTGAGGAACATTGCTTGGCACTGATGTCAAGGGTTCCTTTGTGTACAGATTGATTTTGGTCCCCATAAAGGCATAAAATGCTTGTCTGAAGCCAGATGAATGGCTTGCAAAATGTAATTTTGCAAACAAACACAAAATGTTTGCTCATGTAATGCACAAATCTGTTGGCTTGAATAAAAATACAACTGATTTCCTCAAAAAAAATCACTGATAGGTGGAAAATCATTGACTCAACCTATGAGTTTTTGAGGAGTCAGCTCATCCCACTCTTCCATTCTGAGGCAAAGTGAGACTTCCAGAGGGTGAATCTTCCCATGAGACCACAACACCATGTCATGCTTGAACCATGGAAATTTGTACACCCTGGGGAGCCAGCTCCAAGCACAGAGCCTGAGGGTCAACTTGGCAGCCTGGTCACTCCACTTTACCTTACATATGGTGCTTAGTGTCTGATTACACAAACTCACCAGGTCAGTGGGCAGTTCCTTCCCACTTCTGGTTCTCTGGCCTCTCTGTTGGCACTTGGAACAAGTGCCCTCCTAACTGACTTGTAGCAGTTCCTTTTTTATGTTCCTGATCTATGCTGGGTAAAACCTCAGCTGCTCACCTAAACAAGGGCATCAGCTGGGATCTACAACATCTCAGACAAAATGCCTGGAGGCTGAAGAGCTGACCCATTGCACTAGTTGACCTTCATGAACTGACCAGCCTGGTGCAGTAACCTGGTGCCTGCAACGTGGCCTTTGGAAGCTTTTGAGAAGTGTACCTCACATTGTAACCGCACCCTCAATACTCTGCTTTTGGGGACACATGCAGCCTGTTCTCTTTTACTCCCCTTCTCCATTCTCCTGGCACAAAAAATCTTTCCCTGAGAGAAGAAGGCTTTGCTGACTGGTTGCCCAGGGAGGCAGAACTGGGGGAGCAGAGCTATGGGAGCATAGATGCAGCAGAACTTGAAAGTGCATTTTACTGCTATTTCAGTTTTCTCACCTGAAAGTTTTTTTCTCAGGGAATGTGTCATGTTTGACATTTTCTGAAAAGTGCCCCAACAGTTTCATGATTAAACGATATTCTTGCAATAATTTGGTAGCCAAGCTCATTTATTACAACAATGCAAGAATCCTTAAGCAGGAAAGGATTAATTTTATAAATAAAAATCTGCCTAGAGGCCAAACCTTGCTTTACACTCTCCTACTTACATAAATTCATGCAGCAAACTGTATTTTCCTTTGTCTTCCCTCACACTTCAGTTTTTCCCCTCGCCCATAGAAACTATATGCAAATCAGGTCAGTGACCTCTTCTTGGAAAAAACCTATCTTTTCTCTCCTTATCTGTACAAAGCCTGGTGCAGTGAGAACATGATCCCTGAACAGTGTTTTGAAGTAATTTGTGCTCTGAAGGTTTGAATACTTGAATTCTGTTTATTAGTCATAAAGAGAGGCTATGAGATACAATGTTGGAGTAATTGATCCCCGAAGAAGCCTAACTGGTATTCTGCAAGAGCATGGAGGTCTATGCCATGGCAAGGATGAGCACTGTGTTCCAGGAGACTCTGATGAACAAAGGACTAATGCAAACCAAAGTTTGTTTGGAGCACTTGAGCTTTTAGCAGCAGTAACTACAGCAACTAAATCAGAACTTTGTCAGATTAAAAAAGAAGGTAGTGCACTATTCCTCTGCTTGGTGGAGGGGACTAATAAAACTCTTAAATTCAATCTTCCTTAATAATTTATCTGATAAACACTTAGTTTCTGTATCTTTTTGGGAAAGGGTAAGATCTGTATTACCTAAAAGTCAGGACAGGGCTGAATACAAAACTGGGACTTTTTTTTAAAATTTCAGGATCTGGTAATTCAGGTCTTTGGAAAGGAGTTGAAATATGTGAATAATTCCTGGATCAGGTTCAGGGACAAATAGCAGCTTCAGTTCAAATTTTAGCTTTATCTCCCTGTTCCCTCTGACCAAAACCATCCTCATACTCACCTGTACCTGCTGTTTGTTTCCTCAGCTCATTAGATGAGCACTTTCATTGCCAACACAAGCACAACCTCCACTCATTTACCTGTGAGGTCCTCGTTGGGCCAGGAGCCGAGCTGGCAGGCTTTGCACGTGTATTCATCAGAGACATACTCGTTTTCTTTGCAAGGAGTGCAGGTCCAACAGCAACTCACTTCTCCTTTACGGATCACCTGAGACAAAAATTGACATTTGCTTTTAGCAGCATAAACACACATTCATGCTGACCCAGTTGCTAATTTACTTTTTTAATATCTTTTTTTTTTCCTGAAACTTTATTATTCCTTTTCATGATAAGTTTTCAAAGACAAAATGTGACAGAAGTTCTCAGTTCGTGTAGGTATCAGAAGAAAGAATCCACCAATCCCAGAGAAGTATAAGTGGAGGTACAGAATGACAAAAAAAGACTTTTTTTCCCCTCTTAGAATTTTCAAGCACCATAGATGTCAATGTGCCTACAGAAGCCAGTGCATGGTAATGAAGGCACATAATACACTACAATGTGGTCCATACACAGAAACATGTCAACAATATTATGACCCTAAGGGTTCGTTACCCAAAGACTTTTGGATGCTTATTTTTCATCCAATCATGAGTGATTTATTAAAGCTGATTTTTCCAGACATCAAACTGAACATGCCTTTTCCAGAATTATTTAATTACTGCATTTCTAATTACCATTTAATGGTGACAATCTTCTCTTTCTCCATTCTAACATCTGACCTGATTTCTCATTTCATAATTTACTATCAAATGCATGCTTAGGATTGAAATGCAGATTTTTCAAGATCCTTATTTACCATCTCTGGGAACATCTGTGTTTCTTGTCAATATGTCTTTCTTTCAAAATAAAGTATTCCCAGTTTCTCAGCTCTTCCCAAACAGTTTATAAACAAATACTCTCAATACTTTCAATAAGAAATAGGTTGACTTTTTTTATCTTTTGCAATGATGAATTCAGAAAGTGTAGTCAGAGCCAAATGTCTTTATTGCAATTTTAATTTAAAAAACCAAATGTGTAAAGGAGCATAATCAAGAGGAATAGGGTTGCTCTTTGCAATACTGCAGTGAAATAAAAAATTATCTAATTTTCATCAGCAATACGGAGATTTCAAAAACTTCATATTTTGTGGTTTGGTTGTTTTTAGCTTGGTTGTTTTTGCTTGTTTCTTTGTTTGGTTTGTTTTGCTTTTTGTTTCTTAACTTGTAGAGCATGAAAAGAAGAACAGCAACACCAAAACAGTTAAACTGATGGCAAGGCTAGAAGACCATAAGTGATTTATTCTACAAGATTTGAGACTAGAGCTACTTCCAAAACAGAATATCTGTCCTCCAGAATACATCATATCTTGAGATTTCTTTCATTTTGAAATAGAATGAAAAATTGAAGAAATGGCAAACTTTTTTGTAATTGAGAAAATAAATTCTTAGAAAGCTTGTACTAATTTTTAGAGATATATCTTAGATATATATTTTGTTAGATAGCAAAATAAAACCTCTATGCTATTATCAAAACACCTGAAATTCTATGAACAATTAATATGCTCTTTTCAGTGTAACTTTCCAGCAAATGAAGATCTTCTATAAAAGACTTGAATTTGACAAATCGATCAGGACACCAGTACACTGATAATTTCTTACCCAGTACTACCAGAGAAGGATTATGTATGCTTCTCTAGAAATCAAGATAACTGTTCTCCAAGACTCAGAGTGAAGTCACTTTTTTGTGTGTTAAATTGCTTTGCCATCAATTTATTAATCCTTTTATTTTTCCTTACCTAAATAATCCTTTGTTATATCACTTAATTGTAAACTAATTTTTCTGACCCTTTTAACAGAAATAATAATCTTTAAAACTCTTTAAAAAATTATTTTCCTTTCCCCTTGCCATCTGGACAATCCTTTGAACCCGTATTTATTTAAATAATCATATGTCCACACTATTTCAAATGTATGGAGTTTTGGGTTGTATTTGGATTTTATCAAATCCTGTGGATGGATTCACCAACTGTAGCTGAATTTTGGATAGCATTACATTAAATGTTTCAAATTCCTCCATAATAACTCAGTCACACAGAAATTTACAGGAAAAGCACCACAGAGCTTGGTAGGGTCAAAGTCCCACCACCATCTGTGAAGACCATGAAGATAAAGACTGTCAGGCAAACTGTGAGGTTTATGATCAATAACCATTCAATATGATTTATTGACCAATTAATGATCAATATAAATATTGATTTATAATCAATAATGAGGAACAAACAGAACATTTCAGACACTGGACCTCAAGCATATATCTAAGTGTGTGATGACTTGGCTTCACAGTGAAGGATCCTCTTGGGAAAATCCTTGGGAGTGTGGGCAGAAGGTGGAAGGTGACTGTGCTGATGAAGATCACGAGATACTTCCCATGTTGTGCCAACAGACCATAAAGGAACTCAGAGGCATGCAGCTCTGAAGATGTTAGGTGTTTGCCCACCTCTGTCCTCCCCGTGTGTGGCTGTGCCTGGAGCAGGCTAACAGACCCGAGTTTGGTGACTGTGGGACCCACTCATCCCACCTGCATTTATGTGTCTGCAGAAGCTGTGCTCTCATCAGAACCAACTGTCCCATCTGGGTGTCTTTGACCCTCAATGAAGAGAAATAAGCTGTTCTACACCAAGCTTGATCTTAACAGTTTCCAAAGCCTACACAAGGATGAGATGGCTCCTCATCTGGAATAGCATATTATTCATAAGACTGACATGATTCCTTATGTTTACACTGCAAAAAAATACAATTGGTCTGATGAAACTCACTTAATAACTCTGCCAAAGACTAACTAGTGAATTAAACAGGGTGACCATGCCCTAAAACTCTGTAAAGTTCAGATTAAAGAGGTTAACCTCGTGTTGCAGAGATTGCTCATGCTCAAGCTCTCTGCAGCTTCTTCCCAATTTTCAGTCATGCTGTTTTAAAACATGAGAAAATCGAGCTTCCAGTGAGACTTGTTAGAAATCACACATGATTATTTTTATGGTTAAATATGCCCCTCTCTTCATTCCACTGACTGTTATATAAAAGACTGCAAGGTAAGCTATGGACTTGCAGTATTTTAATTTTTCTGCAGGAAGCATCATGGGATGCTGAAGGAAAATAGTGTATAATTAATATAAGACAGATTCATCTACGGTCCTTGCTTATTGAAGCATGGAAATAGAGGAAGAAAAAATGTTACCTATATTTTCTGAAGTTGGAAGTAGTGGTAGTAGTTGATGTTCTGATGATGTAGTCTGACAGTATCTGATACCACACACTTAAGGTCTGATTAACAACGTTCCAGTCAGGGTGACTGTGTCTAGCACTGAAATTTACCTGCAATTGTACTGACAAGTCCCAGTCAGGGGTTTGCACTCCACTGAATCAGATGCTGCAAAAATATGCAGCAAAAAGCCTCCAAACAATGCCTGTTTGAAAGCATTTGGAATATAAGTTTTAAAAAAAAAAAAAAGTCAGCAGTCCACAGTAATAGGAGTCAAGAAAATGGCAGCATATTAAAATAGTGAGATGATTATGATAAGAGTAAGAACTAAATACTTAAGTCTGTACATTTTAATTAAAGTGGGATTCTGCTTCTCCAGGTAGAAATCAAGAAAAAACTTGCTTTCAAATTTCAAGGCTGTGCATACCGCAAGACTGAAGCAAATGAAGAAAATATTTACCTTTATCTGGCCTTTTTCACAGGGCTCACTGCACACAGATCTGATGATATTACTTTTCTCTGACCATATTTCATCATCGTCCATTTTCAGCTCACCATTGTCCCAGCTGCCAACGTTGATATAATCAAAGTAGTCCTTCCCCATTTGTTTAAAATTCATGATTTCATATCTTTGGAAATGAAAGGAGAGACATAGTTGAGTTGAGGAGAACATCACAAAATATTTCAAATTAAAGAAACATCATAAAGTCAAAAATCAAGCATGTTGAAACAAAGAAGAAAAAGTTTAAAGAATTATGCTTGCCCTTGAGTATCTCACAGTAGTTTCTGTGATATCATGATCTTGCTTTTCCATTGTTAAGTTGTGGGGTTGGGGTGTTTGTTTGCTTTTTATTAAGTTTTGTTTTGGGTTTATTGCTGAGTTTTTTGGGTGTTTTTTCTATCACCATAGAAGTTCCCTGAACACCCTGGTGTTAAGTGACTGTGTTTCTGAGAATGACTATTTGTTTATGGAAAACAATGAAATGAGTCAAACAGAATTAAATCTGTGTGATTTCCAGTCCTTGAAGCCAATTGTGTATGGAGCCCCAGTTCCCTCTATAGCAGATACTGAGTAATCTAAACCAATAATGCCAATTCCTAACACTATTCCTAACAGTGCTCCTCACTGTCTGAAGGTGCTTATTCCCCTCCTGAGGGAAGACGATGACAGATAAACTCTCAGAGTGAGGTGGAAGCAACCTCTGTGTGATCAAAGGAAGATTCCTGTGCTGTAAGACTGCAAGAAATTTGGTGCGGCGCCCAGAGAAGAATCAGGCATCACTCTTTAGGCACAGAGTCCAGGAATCACTCATTTTCTTTTTTCATTTTTTTCTTCCCCCTTTCTTTTCTTCAACATTGCATCAGTAAATGCTGGTCTTTCCCATCCATACAATCATTTTTATGTAATTCCTCAGTGATTGAAACACATTTAGTTCCTTGTACAGTGTGGTGTGGAAGAGAAAAAGTACTCATGACTCAGTCCTAGGCTTCTTTTGGCTCAAAGATAGAGCCCATCAGAGTTTTCAGTTTCACATTCCTCTTCCTCCTACTTTCACTTCAGTTCCCACAGAGTCTTGCAGAAAGTCTGTAGAGCCACATAGGAGTCAATTCCTCCTACAGGGGAGCACCAGCCCACCTTTCTGCCATACAGGCCTGTTCTTTTAGCACATTTTTATAAGGCATGCTTGAAAACTTGGGCAGCTCTGAAGAAATTATACCATGCTTTTCTTTGCCTCCTCTTTAGTGGATTTGGGATTAATATGTATAAGCAATATGAAATTTACTGATGCAAAACAAGAAAACAATATAGACCAAGAAGTTAAAGACAATCTTGGCTTTAGAAGAGCTGTCTTGTTCATAAACAAGGAGACATCTTTTTTCCTGTCAGTAGGCACTAAATCAGACCTGAAAGCAAAGCATTTAGACAGGTCTGCATTAAGAGTGGTACTGTAAGGGTGTAATTTATGAAGTTGAATGGGCAGATGAGAAAATAACATGCTCATTAAATCAAACAATCTCATAAGTAAGATACCCTGCTGGGTTTAGTTGGAGTAGAGTTAATTTTCTCCACAGTGTCTGGTATAGGGTTGTGTTTTGGATTTGTGCTGAAAGTAGTTTATAATGTGGAGATGTTTTTGTTATTGCTCAGCAGGACTTGCACAGGGCCAAGGTCTTTTTGCACCTTCACATTGGCAAGGAGGTTGGGAATGAATGGGAAGTTGAGAGGAGACTCAGCTGACCCCAAGCGACTCAAGGAATATTCCAGACCATATGACATCATACTCAGTAGATAAAGTAGGGGGAAGAAGGAGGAAGGAGAGGATGTTTGGAATTATGGCATTTGTCTTCCAAGGTCACCATTATGCATGTTCTCTGGGGGATGGCTGCACACCTGCCTGCCTAGGAAAAATGAAAGAATTTCTTGGTATGCTTTGCTTGTGTGCATGGCTTTTGCTTTTCTTGTTAAACTGACTTTATCTCAACCCATGAGTTTTCTAGCTCTTGCTCTTTCAGTTTTCTCCCTGACTCTTGATGCAGGACTAAACAAGCAGCTGCAAGGTACTTGGTTTCTGGCTGGGGTTAAACCACGACAGATACACAGATATCTCTCTTAAGATTCGAGGAAACACATTTAGGACTGACATGAAGTATCCATACTCTATTTAACATCAATATTTTTCCCATACTGACGTAAAAAAGGTGACAGGAAAACTATTTTATAATATTGTCTATCCATGGATCTCAGGATGCTTTGCATCATGAAAAATACTGTCACAGTGGGGAAACCATGGTACAGCAGAGATTCATTGCCAAAATCACACCCAGGGCAGGATCAGGACTGCAAGCAGTCACTGAAAGGAAACGAAAGTGGAGTCTGACTGAATGGACAATGTAATATTGCACACATTATCTTGTTCTTGAATCTTTACAAAGAAGAAGAAATAAGCACACATACAATGAAAAAATTGCTATACATCTAGATTTTGAAATATTTAACTTTCCATATTGTATAAAGAAGGAAATGTCCACAGCTTCAAAAATTATCTCCTCAAAAGTTGAGGATATGAATGCCAGACTGACACAAAATAATTGAATCCAGATAACACAAGCACAAACCCAAAGAAATAGACTTTTTCACACGGTTATAAACTAACTTTTTTCTGAGGTTCACAGCCATAGTAACAGTTTGTTGAGGATTAAACAGACTAACCAAAAAGTTACTACAGAAGCCACAGCAGAGCCATTATTCAACATTGTCAGACACTGCAACACAGCTATTAGTATACTTTGTTAAAGCTTTCATTTTAGGGTTTCATGGACAGACAAAAGTACTGCCAGTGCTTGACAGGCCAATGAACCTAAACCAATGATCTTCCCAGTAGTAGTTCCATGCATACATGACAGGGGCAATACTGGAAAGGAACCTAACAAATTTAATATCGTAATGCCTTCATAAGTCTTGTCTCTCTTCCCTGTGGAGAACAGCATTGATGGATGGGTAGAAATAGCCAGATTCAGTTAGTCCATTGCTGTAGTGGAGGCTGATGAGTCACTGGTTCCCTGGAGGTTCCTTGAGATAATACAGGGACAGTTTGTCACTTTAGGATAGGAGAGACCAGATGGTACAATAGCACATTTCCAGCAGTGCTCTAATCACTGTGCAAAATACTTGTTTCAAAACAGAAGTGCCATGAAGTTGCTGGGAATACATATTCTACTGGTAGCACAGTCAAAACATCAGCATCTTGTTTTTCTTGCCTGTTCTTCCCTCCTCAGTTTCCTCTTCAGCATTTTGATAGTATTTACAGATAATTGTTATCTTCCTGAGGAATCATGCCTTCCATATTCTTTTTTTTTTTTTCCAAGTTTCCCAACTCACATAAAACAGGCCCTACACTAGACTGTCTACCTGCTTGAAACTCAACATACACACAAAGGACTTTGGAATAAGATCAGGATTCAAAGCATCTTGTGGGATTAATCATCTGCTTTTTTGCTATACATTGAAATCCTGAGCTATCTAGGTCAGAAAGGGTTTTTATGTTCTGATTTCCTGCTTAACACCGCCACCACAGTACAGCTGTGAAGATTTAAATTCCTGTTTTACGAAGTGAAGATGCAGTTATCAGTGCAAGTGAACAGGGCAGATGAGTTGTTCCAGTATGAATGCACCATCTCCAAGCTCTTGCAAATAGTGTTTAACAGTGCTTAAAAGACTATACACTACTAAAAGCCTGGAAGTTAGAAATAGAGCTTCCTATAAAATCTCCTTAATCCTGAAAGAGTACATTGTGACTCAATGTTACCTGACTTAAGCAAATAGAGTGGATTTAATGATGAAACTATTGTTGGACAAGAGGGAACAAAGAGCTATGATTCAAAAGAAAACAAAGTCTGGGACCGCTTTGTAACCACACACAGTTCATTAGTTTGAGTAGACGCAAATATCACACAAATCCAGGGAAGCTGGACTTTCATAATTGGGCTATCCTGAGGTACACATTCAACACAGTGTCCCCATGCTCTTCAGGGAAATACTTACGTCCACTTGTGAGAAAATGGTGGCACGATATAATTTCTTCATCATCTTTCTTAGAATGTAAAAATATCCAAGATATTAAATCAAATTGCTCGCAATAAATGATGTTAAATTGTTCTTGCTAAGAACTTCAACAGGAGGAAAAGGTAGAGTAAAAGATCTCTTTGCAATGTTTAGATATGTTATTGACGTCATGTCACATATTTGTTTTTGGCAGGCCACATATCACTCATTCATCTCAGTCATTTCTACACAAGAAACTGTTTGGAACAGGGTCAGATGCACTTCATTGCATCTGAGCACCTTTAGAACCCAAAAGAAATCCTTTTAAAGAAGTCTGAGATAAGTCTTTTAGAATTTGGTCCAAAAAATTCAGACTTAACACTTTTTTTCAAAATTCAGCTGTTTGTGAAAATAGAAATGTTTAGCAGGAGACAGACTTGCACATGCTAAAAAAGCTCTGAAAACAAGTTTCCATTTGAAATTTTCATAGGTTTCTGCAAATTTTTGCCTGAGTTCTCCTACTAGCCCACAGTGCCCTTCCTCAGAGTTTGAGTCTGAAGAATTTGAAAATTTGTGTCTCCAGAAACAGTCACAGGCTGCTGTGTAGGTGGCTGTCCTGCTTGCTTGCTTTTGGAGGGACTGCTGACTTTACAGGTTTGCAAATAGAATGAAGAAAAAAAAATAAGGTTTGAAATTGCAGTAATTTTCGGAAATGTCAAAATATTTTGACCAATGAGTTTAAATTTCCCAACCCATTTCTACTAGGAAGTTAATTATTTCCTTTCAGTTCACATTAGTGGGAGAAGACAAAATTTGAATGAGTGTATAGGATAAAAATTTTCCCTCTAGTCATCTGTTTATATGACAGCATAACAAAGATGTTTAAAACACTCCAATAATGTGGACATAGAGGGTTATGCCAAACAATACTGGAGCAACAGCAGTGAACGAGACACAAAATACATCAAAATATAGGGAATAAATATACTTTGAAAACTATCATACTTGCTGTTCATCCTCTGAAAATTCAGTAGGCAGAAACCCAAAAAAATCTCCACTTCCTGTCTGTTTCCAATGTGCATTTCTATGGATACATGTGTCATAGAAAAACTTGTCTTATACTTCATAGAAGTATGTATACGTATTTATGCATGTTACCAGCAAAATAAGCTTTGCTTAAATTCAATTTGGCTTAGGGCAGCACAGTACGGATTGATAGCTTAGTGTGTTGTGCAAGTGGAAAGGTTTCATTTGGAATATGATCAGGTTTTTAATAATTCTGATTTTAAAAATCCTAGATGCATCATTACAATATTTCTGATATTGTTTTAGCTTTCTTAATGAAAGAACAAAGTCTGCTATGATTGTTTATAGGTCAATCTAACACATAGACTTAAACACCCACATAAAGAGGCTGCGGTGGACATCATGGTCTAGAGGTCTAATAGTTTGTTTTCAATAATAATACTATTAAATGGTACAGATGAAATGCAAATTCATGCAGGAAGCTTTTATACTTGAAAGTCCACATCTTTAACTTGAAATGCCATAAAAAATGCACATTAAAAAAAAATAATCAATTTTTGCAAAATAAGCACAGGAAATAGGAAATGTAAAACTAGGAGTATGAGATCTTAGCTCTGTTGTCAAGTCTGCACATATCTCCTACATACTGTTAGCCCCTCTGCTATTTAACAGTTTGACAAATGTCAACATTACCTTCCTGGTGAGTCACCATTCTCATCAAACAAGATCATGTCCCCAGAGACCCCGGTAAAGTTAGTCTTCATGAGGGATTCCAGGAGTTTCCGACCATCTATGGGCTTCATGGCATCACAGAGGCCCACGTAGCCTGGGCACAAAGACAGCTGCATGTTGTGGAGCCCATAGGCCATGGAATATATTGCATTGATTACAAAACCCATCTTGGAGTCCTGAACGTGCTGCGTCCTCAGAGTCATCTGGCCTGTCAGGGAGCAAGCAGAGGGTTTAGTGAGTAGGGCTGGGATACAGTCAGACCTTCAGATATCTGTTAATTATTAACACTTAATTTTTTTAGCACTTTTTAATTTATTGTTTTGGGTTGCAATATAGGATGTGGCCAGAAATGTGTATTCTATCACCATCTGTTGAAGCCGGGTGGGACACTGACCCTTATCTCCATGGCACATACTATCTGCTAATGGGCCATCTTTAAAACCAGGTGGGGCAATCATCTTTATCTTTTCCACAACCCATCCTCCCTCCAGGA
>JAOTQP010000001.1:80964899-80999701 GCA_026413545.1 Cichladusa arquata | reverse complement strand
GGGGTTTACATTCTCCATTTCAAAGAGAAGCTCCTGCCTTTATTGGCAGACACCTGTCCTTCAAACCAGGACATTTATTAACACTTAATTATTAATTATCATTAAAAGTATTTTAAGTGTCTTAAACAGCTCATAAAAGAAGTTTTTATTGGTACACACACTGACCATGTTGGAATAAAAACAAAGAAATTGAAGTAGAGGTTCTCTTTAAATATTGTATTATCCAGATGATACATTTCTCTTTGCAATTCGTCAGCTCACCTCACATATGTTGGTTTTAGAGTGCTGCTCTTTCATGTGCATTTTTAAAGCATGCACCATGGACATTATAACATAATATTTTAGGTAACCCAGAAACTTCTCTCCGTCTGCAAAAATCTCTTAATACCTTTGGAAATATTAGTTGAAGTGTAAATGTAAAAGGAGGTTTTTTCTCTAGAAACCTTATAAAAACGTTCTGCTTCTGGAAAATCAGTGAGCTCTGTTGCCCAGAGATATTGTGGATGCCCTATCTGTGGCAGTGTTCAAGGCCGGGTTGGGTGGGGGCTCTGAGAAACCTGGTGTAGTAGAAGCTGTCCCTAATCATGGCAGGAGAATTGGAACTACATTATCTTTAACGTCTCTTCCAATCCAAGCCATTCTCTAATTTTATGAATACACTTTTGTTTCAGAGACATGGAACTAATCCTATGAAAACAGACTGATCTAGGCACCATGCCTTCACTGTACCAAAAGTTTCTCCCGATAACTCTCCTACTTCATCATCTCTTGCTCCTCTCTCTTTATGAAGTGAGGATAACAATACAATACAGACAAATACATTAAAATAGATGTGAAAGGTTTGACAGTGTGGGTTAGGCAATGACTGTTTAGCCAGAATTGGTGAATCTTAAATTTTTTGGCTTTTAAAACACATTGCTTGCATTTCTATGCTTCTATTTATGCTTCTGTGAAATGCAGGGAAAAAATTCATTTGGCAGCATCTTGAAGACCTTTATTTTTTGTAAAACACTGTTATTACTAGCACAGATTTCCTCTGTTGACAGCATCAGGCAAAATAAGAAAAGGGTAGGTTGTAGTTTTTCTTCCCAGCTGCACTCTGGCCACAAGATCTTTAATACTGTGGAAGTGAGAAGAGTCAGAGATAAAACAACTGTATCAGTGGTGCTGGATATTTATCCAACATTTGGAAAGATTTGTCTCTGGAGGCAGGACAAACAGAGAGCTCTATTGGAACATTTGCTCTCCTTTTATTAACTGAGCAGCAACACTAAGAGCCAGGGAGTGCCTTGTGTGGGCAGCCCAGAGGAAAGGGAGTGCAAATAGCCTGCCCACTCCATGAGAGTCTGCCTGCCACTCTCAGGGCATTGGTGAGGGGCAGGGGTGGTGCTCACACCTGCCCATCTGAGCTGTGAAGAGGCAACACAATCTGAGCAGTATTTTGTGCCATGAGAACATTGAGGCACAGACAGTTTTTTCTTTAAAGAAATTAAGACTGATATATGACTCTCAGGGTAGCACTCATCTAGTTTAACAGTACCCATCCAGAGGACAAGAACTCATTCTGATGTGTAGGCACCTTTAGCAGAAAAGAGTAAGAATCTCCAGCTGGTGATCAATTCTATCATAAAGCAGGTATGACTAGATACAAGCATACCTTTTCAGTGGTGAACAAGAGCACCACCCCACAGTTCTAATCACTAAAATCTATTGCAGCACTGGGAACATCAGGAGAGGTAGTAAAACACATAGTTTGAACTGAAAAACACTGTGTAGAGGTCAGAAAGTGAATGAGATTCCTTTCCCCCTCTATTTTACGTGGAAACTGGCACCACCATTTCCAGTCAACCTCAGGAGCAGTGATTATTAACATCTTGGAAGGCTAAACAATATGATTGTGAAGTATCTTAATGGAAAAAAAAAAAGCTTGGAAAAAACACAGTGCTGCTCATTTATTATGTTTTACCAAGGTATTGCTTTTTTCCTAATTAAAAATAATAAGCATAAAACCTGCAACAGTGGAGTACATGTAAAACCCATATTAATTGATATTAAGTGGAAAATTGAACAAGCATATTACACTGCAATACATAAAACTTGTTTTAACCAATTATTCACCCACAAAATTAGCAGCTTACACACGGTGCAGTTAATTATAGTAGCCATTAGAATGAATCAGATTTGCATTGGCAGCAGTATTTATCATAAAGCAATATTTCAGCTGCTTTATTGAATATGATTGCTTAAAAATCTAATAACTTACTTCTTAATTCTTACTCTCCACTGGGCTTTGTGCTTCAATTTTATGAAATTATTATTCTGATTTTCTTTAAACACTGAACCTCATCCTGTTCACCTGATGATTTTTAATGAGGCTGCTTAGCTCTTCCTAGAAGCTGCTGGCAATTGTCAATGGAGTTGTGAGGGATTTAGCTGTTGTGAGAATTTTAATATACTTCCTGCAGCTGGAGAACACATTCCCCTGGGATATTAATTGCCTCACTTGGCTATATCAGGGCAAATTCAACCTGCCAAGGTCAGTTTATAGTACCACAAGATTCTGTATTTAAGGGATAATCACAAAAACTGAGAAAATTTTTTTTCTTTTGAGTGTATTGTAATAAAACCTTAAAAAATATTAGCATTAAAAAAATCCAATCAAAATCAAAGCTGAAAGTTACTTTCAACCCTCTTCACAAAGTATTTTGGCATGTCAGACTTGAAGAATATAAGTAACCCTTACTTAGCTCAGTGACCCTAGCAGTGGTTTCCAGGGAAGGCTGAATACACAAACTAAAAGATAGTCTCTCACTCAACAACAATGACAAAAAAATAAAAATATTTTAAATCTTTCTCTGAAACAATTATACTTTAGGTAGCCTTAAACACATTGTTTAAGAGTTCTTGCATATTGTTCTTGGTGGAACTCTAGCAATTATATTCTTATATTCTTACCCTTATTACTCATCCATGAGTTCTGTCTTCAGTCAAGAACCTTTCCTGACATGAGGTGATCATGATGTGGAAAGGCAGCATGGATGAGTTTAATAGGGATGGCAGTGTTTAGAATATATCAACCTATTTATGAATCTATGTTGAAGTTTTCAAAAGAGCAGGCAGTGATAGGACAAAGGGGAATGGCTTTAAATGGAAAGAGGTCAAGTTTAGAGGGAGAAATTGAAGGTGGTAAGTCACTGGAACAAGCTGCCCAGAAAAGCTGTGAATGCTCCATCCCTGGAAGTATTCAGGCCAACTTGGCTGGGGCTTTGGTCTGGTGGAAAATATCCCTGCCCATGGCAGGGAGACTTAAAGTACTTGATCTTTATGGTCCTTTCCTTTCCAATCCAAACCATCCTATTCAGCGACTCTATTGTACAACCAACTGCATGGAGATGGCTCAGCACTAAACTCCTCATCCAAATCTGTTCTTTTCTGTTGTCAAGTCTCCAAAGCACACAAATATGTAGATGATGAAAAAGAAACATGTTCTTTCACCAGGAAAGTGATTCCAGCTAGCCACGGGTCATTTCTTGGATCTATTTAGAAACAATTAGTGCACTTATGGGCAGTGATCCAAGAAAGCACTTATGGATGCTGTTAGTCCCTGGTGAGCCAGCTCTGGACAGCTTCCCATGCTCCAGAGCTACTCCAGCAGCTCCCAGAACTGGTGGTTCTGGCTACCACTGAGACTAATAAAATAGTTCTTCCAAGACTGAACCCCTCCTTCCAAATACGGAAAAAACAAACCAGACCAAACCCACACCTTTGCAGCAAATTCTGAAATTTGTCTATTGTTTTTAGTACTGAGAATGAAAACAAGTATTCTTCAATAGATTTCATTACTTTACAGATTTTAAATGTAAAACTTGTCATTCATGTTTTTTTTCCAGGTTTTTACTCCCAAGAAAGATGAAATACATTTTTTTCTGCTTGCCAGCTTGTGATACTACAAAGCCTCATCAAGCAAGAATGTTAAAGAGTCTAAAATTACCATGGTTCAATATGTTTTTTCTGCTTTCTAACTTTTCCAAAGATCACAATATTTTGCATTTTAAATAACGAATAAAGGATAAAAGAAATAGTGAAAATACTTTACATTCCTGGCAGTCCTCAACCCTCTTATTTCATTCTCTGAGGAGAAATAGGAGAACACAATATGAGACACAAAAGGGGAGAATATTTTTCTTTCAAAGTGAAGAGCAGTTTGTTTGCTGAACACTGAAATGAAGGAAAATCGTTCGTGTTTATTTACTATTATTATTATTATTTTAAAAATTCTTGGTGATCAAAAGGTTGTTAATGACGAGGTTATGAGAGACATTACAATGGAAACCACAGGCACATCCTACAGCCTCCAACTATTTCGTAATGTTTCCCCGTGATTATATCACAATTTAGCTTCTATACAATTTCCATAAATGTGCCATTAAAAACTTCAGCGATTCTTCGTGCTAAGTTTTGTTTTGATGGACAAGAGAAATGAATTCTAGTTTTGCTGGAAAATATGTCCCACATTCACATTCTGCTCACTGTACTTGAAGTCCATCAACCAACGTGTTTTCCTATATTTTCTTTCCTTAGTGAATTTCTTAGAAAAAATCAGGACAACAGGGTAATCTTTCCAACAAAACCGTGGTAGTGTCTGTCTTCTGCAGGATATAGTGTGTGGCTTCTCAACTCTGTCGGCAGGTCCATGTTGTCCCTGCTGTGCTCCTTGGGAACACTTGTTACTTTCCCTGGATCTGTGTGCTCTAGATGACATGCCACCAAGTCAGTCATCCCAGAAACATGCATGTCTCTGCACTGAAGAAATGTGTGGTATTTTATAAAACAGAGGAAATGTTGTAAGTAAGAACCATATTGTTCAAATCTTATTGAATTTTCATTCTTTAAAAAAATAGAAAAACACTGATTTTGGAACCTTTCCCAAAGCCTGTTATCAGAGCTTTCTATCAATGTGAAATGATAAAGTAACTTTCAGTTCTATGTTGTTTGTAAGGTTCTGGGTGTATTTTTCTGCTAAAAAAATAAATTCCAGTAGTTTATTTATTTATTTATTTACTCTATTTTAATTTATTGCAAGTTCTTGGACTGATGAAAAGAGGTATTTTTTGCTTTATGGAAAATATCCTTTTTTCTCTGGGAAATGTCATTTTGATGCTGAGGCAAAACACATAGCATAAAACTGAAACAATGTGAAGATAAATTAAAAGCTTGAAACAAAGCTTTTCAGTGTTACTGAGATAAGAAACAAAAGTGACCCATTTCAATGCAGCTATGGAACATTTTTGAAATTTGACAAGGGAGTAGCTTCCAGTGCAATTCCCTCACCCAATGCTTTTGACCAGTTCTAACTTTCACTCTTATTAACTGAAAGCCAGAATCAGCACTGTTACATTTTATGTATTGAGGGGCACCAAAGTGTTGAGAATGACCAAACGACCAAATTCAATGCATTGAGATCCAGAGATGACTTTTAAAAAGTTTTTTCAGAGTATTTAGTTGACTTTGGTGTTTCACATCTATTTAAATCTGCATAGCCATGGCATTCTCAGAGTGCTCACAAATCTGACAAGAGCTGGATCTTCATCCCTGGGTGCCCACAAAACAGTGGCAATCTGCTTCTCTTGCCAAGTTCAGTCTAGTCAGCAAAAAATAATAACAGAATAAGTAGTCCTAGAAGGCAAGAAAATAGAAACCTATTTCTCCATATAATTTTCTTAACAGTACTATTCTTTCTCTACAGAATTCAGTTTCTTTGGTCACAAATTGCAACAAAGCTCAACTGCTATAGGTGCAAAAGCACAGGAAATGGTGACATAAAACTCTCTGTACTTGCAAACATGCTTATATGAAGTATTTTCATCTATACAGGGAGTTGAACTGCTGAGAGAAAAGAATGCCAGGAGCTACTCCAATTGAAACATCCAATATGAAATGTATATAATCTGAATAAATTTAATTATAATTTAATTTTTAAGGCTAGAGAGACATGGTCCAGATAGTTTACAAGGCTCAGAAAGGCAGTTGGAGAAGGAATTGTAATATAAAGAAGAAAGTCACATTAGGTGTATCATCACATACATCTAATACATTGAAGGAAGAAGTCAGGGAACATAAAGACAAGGAAAATCAAATGTAGCTTTTTAGTCAGATTTTCTAGGAGTTTGATGAATTCTGTAAGAACAATGAGAAGATTCAAGCTATTAAAGCGTTTGAGTTACATATGTGTTAAATTCAGGATCAATTTTTATGAATAAGGCTTTCAAAAATATAAACGAGAGCACATAGCAGTTTTTAGCATCACACTGCTTCTTTCTCTGAATCAAAAAAATTCTCTGAATAAAAAAAAGTAGTCACATATCTGTGTGGGATCCTGGCTCAGATTACATCAGGCTGCTAGAAAATTCAGGTCTGGATTTATGCCTTACAGCTGATTTGCCTTTGGAAATTTCTGGATCTGACCCAGCATTACTGTAAAAGTAGTAATAACAGTGTTTGAGTTCTGGGATTGAAATGTGGGGCATAAAAATGAGGGCTGGACCATAATTCAGCTTGCCAGCCCAAGCATGAGTACCAAACTGAATGACATACAGGATTTATTCAGGAGAATTAAAATGTTTTCTAATTCACTGTTTAAAAAACAGAAATTAATTTTCACTAAATTTGTTCTGCTTTTATTTGCAATCTAAAAATAAAAACATAGGAATGCTAAGTCTGAGGAATATGATGTTTAAATGTGACACATTCCTGGAAATATGAAAAATACTTTTCTATTCTGACAGCACTTACGTTTTGTTGGCTGAGTTCTGATTAAACCAATTTTGGCATTAGACTTTACATTTAATCAACAGATTTGCAGTTCAAAAGACTAGACAGTCAGTCATGTTTAATTCCTTCATTCTATCTGGAAACCCAAAAGGGCCATTTGTTAAACCAAACTTCTGTTCATCTGAAACCGTGGACCTGTGTGTCCTTTGGTACTCATTAAAAATAGATGGAACT
Organism: Cichladusa arquata; assembly: GCA_026413545.1. Taxonomy (NCBI): domain Eukaryota; kingdom Metazoa; phylum Chordata; class Aves; order Passeriformes; family Muscicapidae; genus Cichladusa; species Cichladusa arquata. The sequence goes on along the minus strand of JAOTQP010000001.1, from coordinate 80,992,696 downwards.
GGATGAAATTCAGCAAACAGGTAGGTATTTTTTTTGTACTTTCATTTTAAGTGTACATTTGTACCTTAAGATGCAAAACTTTTCTTGTACGTGTCCCAAATTTCCCTGATCTCCATTTCTGCTAATAAACTCATTCATTCTTAATCCTCTTCTAAATTGCTTGGAAGTATATCGGTCATCCTTCTTTTATGAGGGTTTTTACACCCTTGGAAAAAGCACTTTTATCTCAGAGAAGCTGCTAGCTAAATCATGAATGGAATTCGGGATTTTTGCATCCTTCTGAGATAAATTCAGAATGCTGCTGCAAATCTCCTTTTCCTGTGAGCTGTAACCAGGACACCTGTACATCACTGTGTGCACTTCTTCCCTTTAAGCCCTGTCACTGGGTCCTTGCTCCCAGCCATGTCAGATATAAGCTGCTTTCCTCACTTTCAATGCCCTCTATGTCTTGTTTGTGGTTGACCTTTGTCTGTGATGACCCAGTCCCCATAATTTCCCTTTGTTTTCTACTTCACCGCTTTGAACCACAGTATTTAATGTCAGGACCCTGCTGTAAGTACCTGCACAAGTGACCTCTCACCTCCCTTCAGATTCTTGTTCCCACTGCTCCTTTACATGCAACTGCTATTTTTTTTCTTAAGTCTGTAACATCTGCCAATCAAAGTAGTATACTGCACTGCTTCAGCAGCATCAGCCTCTATTTATTTACTCTTTATTGTCTATGACTTAGATCACAGATACTTGGGATGCATATTCTGGTATTGCTCTGTGTTTGAGTACCACCATAAATAATGTTATTCCATCCATGCCTCCAGCTTTTGCACAGCATGGGAAAAATAATATCACTTAACAATGCTGGCAAAATAAATAATTTAAGAGACTGGTAAATGGAATAAATATGCTTCTGCTCCTGGTGACTTTGAGGACTTGTTGTTTTCCAGCAGTACTGTCCATTGGTCCAGAGCTTCCCCACATAATTAACTTATGTTGGGTTTTGCTCCTGCTTGGTGTTAAGATGCATATTTTAAAACACCCTTACCAGGATGAAAAGGTACAAGGAATTAGAGGTCTGGTAGGAACTCTGTCTGAAAGAAAGCAATCACATAAGCATCTAGTCTTCAAAGGTCTAAAGGCAATCAATACCAAAGGATTAGATTAGCCTTTGGAGACCTGAAGCTGGTCATTGAGTGGAGTTACTCATCTGGATAAGCTTGCACACCTAGTCATGAACTGCTTTGAATTATGGTCTTAGATATTAAAACAATCTCTGACTGGTGCTAGAGGTGAAACCAACACCAAATCTTGTAAAATCTCAAGTGTTTGGAGGCCATTAAATGTTTCCTTTTACACATGCATTTTAAATTTTTTGTTCTGACTCTTGTTCTTTAGAGTTGGCTTGTAGCAGCTCTCCTGTGGCATGGAACTGATTACACTGAAAATCAAGTCAGATAAGTCTGAGAACTTCACACTTTCTGTAGTGCTCCAGCTGGGCAGAAAATCAATGTTCTTAGCAATGACAGCAGCGACACCCATTTGGATTAAACAAGTATGTTCTAATCTGCAAATGAAAAATGAGCTGGATGGTGAAATTTTCATCTCAGTGTGAACTGAGTGTATGTGAAGCGGTGGAAACGTTTTAGTGCATAATAGAAGTGAATAGAGAAAAAATCTTTACTGTTCTTTGGATTCTTTTTGGCTGATTTAATAATTTTATTATACATATCTTACTGAATCATGTATTCTTTAATAATAATGTCTGCCCTGAAACTGTCTATGAATAGCTTATGTTAAAAAGTGAGAAAAATACTCACAAGTCACTGGTTACAATGATTTATGACTTCGTGTACTTTCTGTCACAGAGATAAACTAGCCTAATATTCTACTGGGCAGTATTCATCAAAGCAAATGTAGAGATTTTAACAACTAAATTTGTAGCTGGAGCATAGGTGAAGTCAGTTATTACTTAGATTTCAGCCATATCTTCCTGTGTTTATTTTCTTATTGAATAAAGAGTGAATAAAATACTGTTAACCATTCTTTATGTGTTTATGACAACACAACTGGATTACAGAGAACAATTAATTTTGTTTCCCACTAATATAATGGTTATTGCCTTTTATATAGACACATTGGTTCAATAATGACCTTGTCTATTAACATCAGCTCTATGTTTATCTTTTTATCATTATCCCAAGAAGTGGATTGCTTGACTTTTGATGTAAAAAATAGGTTTTGATTTCTCTCCAGCATTTCTCAGTAAACTTAAACTCCTTAATCTAATCCTAAGAAACACCTGTAGCTTGATTTTTTTGTGTGTGTTTGAGTTTATTTATATATATATATGTATGCATTTATTTAGTTAGATAAACAAAAAGACATAGTCCTGTTTTCTTACCAGGTGAAATGAGAACCAAAACTAATTCCTCATCATGCAGAAACTCTTAGGACAGTCTGTGAAATGTTTGTGACCACTGAAGGCAATTATCACCTTTACAATTGTGAAGTCTGAACTGAGGGAATTTAGGACTCACAACTTTAAGTGTTCGAAATAAACAAATATTAATATAGGAATTGAAAAGACATAATTTTAAAATTCATATGGGTGATAGGAAATGAGGCAGAAACAGCAACTATCATGCCAATTTCAAACATTCATGGTAATTTTAATCTTACAGTCACAGCATCAAAATCTCTCACTCTTGCAATTCTCAGTGAATATATTTATGTCTTTCTTGCTGATTAATCCACAGAGTTGAGTAACTTCAAGTTTCTTCACTTTATCATATACCCTTGCCAACTTTTGGAGCTATTATGAGAAAAGAAGCATAGGTGTCTTAGCACTTATGGCACAAAAAATGTCATTAAGTAACTCTGCATGTCATCTTTCAGGCCAAACTTTCAATTTCCTTTATATGAGTTTTGAAAGATGGTCTAGATAAAAATCAGAACTATAAAGCCGAGTAATATGATGATTAACAACTTCCTGTGTGAAAATCTAACAAATGGACAGTTTTAACTGACTACTGAGCATAATGTTGTTAACCTGGGAAATTCCACAACTGAATTAACATCTTTTGCCCTACAGCAACATGAGAGAATTAAAGCTTTTATAATCTGGTTTTCATTCTTTTACTGTACGCATCATGGTCTAGCAATTAATATTACAAGAAAACTGAAGAAAAGGAAATTAGAGCAATCTATTTGAAAAAACAAATTTTATTCTCTACTCATGTTTTGCAAATCAGAAGATTTTGATTTTTGCACCTTTTTGTGTCTTTGACATTCCCAGGTTTTAGGAACCTATTTGACCTGTGGCTCTTTGTGAGAAAGATTCCAGCCATAAGTGCTGTTCACACCAAACTATTCAAGCTTTAAGATTAAGTTGTCTTATATCCATGACTGGGTGACTTTATGTATAAAATAACATCTCCCTGCACCCCCATGATAATGCTTCTGAGGTGGCGAATTTTATTTTAGATGCTATAAAACACTTTCTAGGCACTTACATTTCATAGTTCCCAATCTTCCACATAAAACATAAATTAGATTCTCACATGTCTGGTAAGAGGTAAGGTAAAAAAAAAAATCAACAAAATCAAATTGAAATGTTTTTCCATGGCATACTGATGGAAACCAGGTCTTTATTAGCCTGCCTCCAGCTATGCCCACAGCATTGACATCTCAGGAAACAGGTCTACATTATCATGGGGAAATCAATGAAGTTTACGCCTCAATATGCAGTACCTGTCAATAGTGCAAATAAAACCTGTCTCAGACTGTGTTAGAAGGGCAACAGAACAAAACTAATGGGAAAAAGTCAGTTGAATGTGGAAGGTGTACACTGAGATTTTGGGATTCCTAGATTCAATTTACATCTCACTCACAGACTTCCTCTGCGACCTTGTCCAAATCAAAAGAAAGACTTTAAGATTATTAAGTGGGATTTAGGTAAGGGTTTGTGTTGTGTAAATCCAAGACTCTGATCCTTTAAGACATTTCTTGGACTCATGGGTGTGTGGAATATATTGACATTTTTAGGAGGGAAGAACCCTTGGAGTTTAGAGCTGTGGTTGTGCTAATGCCCAGCACAGCACCACCTTATCCCTAACATTGCCAGAATACCCATTGTATTAGTGATATCTCAAGGGTTAGACAAAGCTAACAATCTGCCCAGAGAGTTACAGAGAATGAGAAGAGGCTTGTGAAACAGTCCTCCTAGCCTCAGAGGAAGGACCCTGAACAAAGGACCCCGAACAAATGATCCTGAACAAAGGACCCTGAACAAAGGACCCTTTCCAGGTAGTCTGGGGTCTTCTTGCTGAGGCACTGAGTCTTGGGTTCTCACTGTGTCTCTTGTCATTTGACTGGTGTCACAGGTCCCAATGCCCTTTGGAATGTAAGACATGGGTGCCAGTTGACAGACTAGACAACATGCTTGTACTGCTTGGCATCTCATGAAATAAAGAGCAATTAATAGAAGTAATAAATAATAAAGAAAACCCCAACAAAACCCCAGAAAAATGTACCACATCCATCTATCTGTAGTGCAGAAATGACAAAATGTTATGGGACTTTTTGCTAAAATTAGTACAATTGAATGAAAATAATCAGCTCAAAGTGGCGTATCCTGAAATGACCCATGGCTGAAGGAAAACCTAATGACATCTTTCAAAACACCTAGTGTTTTATATGAAGTTCATAAATAATCATCACCCCCATAAGGGCTTCAGATAATTTCTAGTATATTAGCTCTCTCATTGTTTTTGTGAGGCAAAGCAATATGATTAGCTCTTTTTCTGAAAGAGCACATTTAATTTTGTGTTGCAGCATTTTTGAGAGTGTTTACATGCTTGTGGAGCTGGATTAGCGTCAATTTTTTCAAATACAGGGAGCAGTTAGGTACTGAAGCTCCATCTCTTTCTTTAGAAATCTGAACACTTTAAAAATTGTACTTTTCATCATTTTGGAAACAGCAAGCATTGCAATTACAGCTTCTTTTCCTTTCAATACAATCCACTATTTCACTAGACCATGCTGCATCAAACCAGACCTTCATTCATATTGTTTCACCCTGCAGAAGTAATAAATTCACTTACTTGTGCAAGTCTTGTTGTATTTAGGATTCTCTTGAGGAAACCCTTCCAGCCTGCACTGGAACCTGTGCTGCCAAAACTCCTGGAACCATGGATTCCGATGATTGGTTTCTGGCCGAAGCTGTAGGTAGTAATCATCAAACCACTTCACGTCTGGAGACTGCAGCTTGATTGTTATCCCACCGACAGCTTCGTTCTGGTACCCCTCTGTCACGTCATACCTGTCTGCCCAGCCGTCACTGCAGGGGTGAAGGAAAGGGACACAACACTGACCATTCAAGGAAACAAGAAAAGAGCTACCTTAACACCGAAAATCAGAGCCTAAGAGCACACACACCAGCAGTTGTGGTTCTGAGTGGGGTCTCATAAAGCACCTATAATTCTTCTAGAGGAAGATGTCAATGTTTTACTTACATTTGACATGGACACCTTCTACTTAAATTATCAATTCCACACCCTCCGCATCAGGTAGTTGAAACAATGTCAAAAATCACAGACCCTGAAATCTGCTGTATATAAGTATATTTCTGCATCAATTAACCTCATTGAGCTGAGGGGGAGAAAACCTTGGATTCAGCATTTCCCTGACACTGGGTTGATGCTACTCGTACCTGAGAGGCTGTGACTCTGAGGACAGGACCTCTCACTGTGCAAAGGGCAGGACTGTGCTGCAGACCATGTCCATGGAGCACAGTCCAAAGAGCCAGAAGCAAGTCTTGAATGGGCTGGCACTGCTCAAGCAGAAACACCAGCACAGACAACATGGCATTGCACCTGAAGCAATTAATCCTCTCTGCAGTCATGGCTAATGAAGCTGGGCAGAGCATTACACAGATCCAGGTGTTGCTCCTATTTCTTTGTTACTTGTGGCTGAAGCTTTACAGAGTTGTGTGGTACTGTACTGCACACAGAATTTTAATCCCCTTCTGTTAACCTTTCAGCTTTCAACACTCTAACCACAAGGAGACAGAAGATCCTATTCAAATAAAATGTCACAAAGTTCTCAGGATAATTTCTCTCTTCCCATTTTCCCAATGGATGTTCTCAGTACTACTGAAGAATTTATGAAGTTTCACTCAACCCTAAAAATGCACATATCTCATAAGAGCATTTCAGATTTTTTTGTTTTATCATGAACATGATATTTCAGTCTTTCCAAAGCTTCAGGTCTTACAGTCAGAGACTTGGAGAAGAATCTCAGATTAGCATTTTTCCCCCTCTAAAAAGTCACTGATGTTGACTATAGAGAGTACCTTTAAATCCTAAAAGTTGAATAATTGAAGGATAAAAAATAAGCTCAACTTGTCCTATTTTAAAACTTCATGATTTGTTTAAAGCTAGCCCTTCTGTAAGTTAGTCATGCTGTAAGTGATGTAGGTGACCTTTATGTGTGTGGATCTGTTGTTCTATTTTGATCATTCACTGCCTGTCTTAAACTTTTCTTCTGCACTGCAGAGCAGGCAGGAATCCTGCTGCAGACACCTGGTCCCTAGAACATTCCTTATGCTGTGCACTCAGCTGTCCCCACATAAAGCAAAATCCCTCAGAGAGTGACTCCTGCACAAGACTATTTCAGCAGAGACTGGACTCTTGACTGTGTCTTCTTAGCACAGCTGCAATGTCAGTAAAGAGCAGCTTCACCAGGGGGAAAAAATATCCAGTGTCTGGAATAAAAATGAAGGAACCATTAAACATGCTTCAGATTTCAAATGCACTGATTTACTCAGCACAGAAGAGTAAAATATGCATTCATATTACAAGGAAAAAGATGAGCATTGCTGTTCAACCTGAAGATAACACTTGGAAAATTTGCCTTCCATTTTAGGGATTAACAGAGGTGTTAATGTTCCCAACAGTGCTCAAGAGGCTCAGTAAGACAAACACCCCCCATTTCCACCAGGAATGTTTACTGGACAGAGTTAAAACCTGTTTTGCGTTGTTTTGTGATAAAAGCCACAGAAGGTGTTTTAAATTTATGACTGATTTAACCTTTTCTTTAAAAGATTTGTCTTGTTCTTTGGCAAGTTTTTAAGCAGTTTTATCCACCCTCATGAAACCTGACAAGCTTCTGAATGCAGGAAGTGATAGGTTTTGTAGTGTAGGATTTTTTTTTTTTTTAAACTGGGTAGAATTTAAAAGAATTAAAGTCATGCTGTCAGTATCCCAGCTTTATGAGTTGTCTCATAGAAAACCTAGAAAAAAGCCTGTTTTCTTGTAATTAATGTCTTTATCATTTTCAAAGGAGAAGTTTTGTAGATCTAATCCAGCAGGATGCTATAAAATTGGCAGCATTACTTTATGATTCTCTATCCCCTTTAAGAAGATTTGCAACAGAGATACCATTTTATACCTTTAAATTATTAAAAAGATAGAAATGACGACTTTGCATTGCATAACCCTCCTTTTCAACTTTTCTGCAGGAGAACTTCTTAATTCAACAGAGATGCTTCTCATTCAAATAAGTATTTCAGCTTAGCATCTTGAGCAAAAGGTATTTAGGAATATTATATAAAGCCTACTCAAAGTGTGTATTGTACAGACAACGAGGTAGAGATAACAAAGCCTCAGACGGACAACACGGCAAAGCAAATGCTAAACTACTATCCCAAAGTTGGAGTAGGTACGCAGGATAGAATAAATATTAAAAAAATCTAGTTGTTAATTTCAGAGAAGAAGGGTGAACCAAAAAGTGAGATGATCTAGAAAACAGGCTTGGTTGAATTAGCTGAAGATTTATAGCCTAAAGAACCAAACACAACACGAGGGGAGATGTGCTATTTGTCTTCAGGTACATCAAAAGTATCAGCAAAAAGATCACAAATTGTTTATCATATTGAGATAAGCATTCAGAACTTAGCCTGAAAAGAGAATGACTCATCTTAGACACCAGGAAAGTTTTCTCACAGTAAAGAGATTGAGGAACTAGAATAGTTTGAAGTGAAGACTCTTAGGGGTGTCAGAGAGCAAGACAGAGAAGCATCCATCTGGTATAAATGTGCCTGCCTTGCTGAAGGGATGGCAGCAAGCTGGATGACTTCTTGACATCCACTATGCATTAGGACTTGTTGAGATTTGACATATGTCTGGGAACGATGATTCCGTAAAACCCAGCAGGTTAGACAAAAAATTCAAAGAAAGTTAAAACAATAACTCTCCTTCACAGCTTCCCCAGCTTCTCGTAATGTTTTACCTTGGTTACTTTTTCATTATTGTATTTTTTCTCTCTCTATAGTTGCTATGGAAAGCAACAAGAAGAGACATTTATTTAGGCTAAATGATGTGTTAGGCTATACACACAGCTAATTCCAATAATGCAGTCAGCGTAGGCGGGAGTGCGCACTGGGTCAAAATTATTCTAAATGAAAGTGAAACTGTTTTATATCTCTTTTGTTGGATGAAAAGAAGGTTTTAACATCTAATCCCCAAATAACACTATCTCAGTATAATTAAGATAATCCTTTGAGGTTTTAAAACAGAAAAGAAATTCCCTAATTTAGACATTTTGTTTGGCAGGTCTGGCAGTTTAAGGCCACTTGCTCAGTTTCGAATATCTATAGAATCAATTCTGTAATATTGGCCCTATATGTAAGACTTGTCACTCCCATAGTCTAAAGGACTTTTTTCATGGGAAGTTAAACTCCAAAACCAGTGAGTCAATGATAAGATACCATATTTAAACAATTACAAAATGGTTTGCACTGACATGCCTACACACTAAATAGACATAGATATAATTTTTAAATATTAAAAGTCTTTTATACTGTTTAAGACATTTCCTAAATCTCAGCTATAGGGTTTATAATATTGATTTCAGTGAATATTTTCAGATTCTTGACAAACCTTTCAAGGAGGTAGGGAAATTCTGCCATTTTTTAGGGACAGCTGGACTAAAAAATGTGGATAATCTTATACAGATAAAGAGATTAAATAAATACTATAATTGACTATTTTTCCATTCAGTCTCACAATATCCTTCAAGGAGAACTTCAGATTTAAGTACTCCTGAACAATGCCAATGCCTATTCTGGATTTGTTTCATTCCATAGAGTATCCTGAAAGAGTTGGAACTTTGTGGTTCTGAGAATTGAATTACAGAAAACTATACACAACTTGTCATTTGAAGACCACTATAACTAACTAATTATATAGTTACAACTAGTTTATAACTATATAGTTATAACTACAGTTTAATTATAGTCTGCTTCAAAATTTAGCAAGACCATATGTTGGATAACACAAGAGGGGCAGAACAAACAGGTACACTGTGCAAATTGTCAGTCCCTGAAACTACTGCAACCCTTTACAGTCACCATTTTGTGAATATTTGACCATCAACTAATTTTAATTTTATTGTACAAATAAATTAAACAACTGTGAGTTGTAAATACGATTTTTTTTACTATTGGAGATAATTTTGTTAGCTGTTCACTCTAAAAAAAAATGGTTATCACTGATAAGCTTATCAAAGTATCAGGTATATCCTGTCAAGAGCTATCTGGTATTATTAAGAATATGCTGTCAAGATATAAAGATTTTTTGGGAACAAACTAACTAGGATGGTAGAGTTGTCTGCTCTAGTCTGCTGCCAGTCCTGGGTGGGAGAAGGTAGCAGGGAGAGGTCAATGTTAAACCAACTACAGCTGCAATCTGGTGGACATCCAGAATGCCTGCTGGAGGTGATGTTCCTGCAGAAGATTCTCCTCATGTTGCCTAATGCCCTGTTCTTTTACACCAGTTCTTTAGAGCATAGAAAGCTGCAGATGTCTGCTAGTTTGGTCCATTGAGTGACTCACTACACTGAATGAAAGTTTTCAGCTCTTGGCTCTGGACAAATTATGATGAGTACAAAGTTGTGAATTAGTGCCAGTGAGCTGGCAAACATAGCTTTAGGATTCCTGTGAAAACCACCTGGAAAATTCAGCACACGTTCTAAAACTCTGTTTCTAAGATTAGACAAAATACTAAGATACAATGTGTACGACAAAAATAGACTCTCTTTTGCAAACTGTTCCACTTATTTTCTACTTTGAAAATGCAGCAGGGTCTTGGAATCAGTTGAGCTGATTTCTTCTGCTCTGAAGTCCCTTTCAAGCTATAGCTAACATTATTACAGTAAATGAGTGCATTCATTAGGCTGTAGAGTGGTCTTTTTTTTGTTATGCAAAAATCTGTTTGTAGGCAGGCCACATAATAATGATGGAAACTGCTGTTCTGCCGACATCTAATAACTCTCCTGCCAAAAATCTGATGGACAGCATTTGAAAACATATTTCTCCACCTGTTGAGGAGTTTTTGTCTAAGTGGCTGTCTTCAATTTTCATTTCGCTGTATTCCTCTTCTCTTCCAAGGTCTTTTCCATATATTTTAAAAGTTCTAAAAGTATTAGAGTCCTCATGCTCTTCTCAAAGCACTATTGGTCTTGCAAAGGTAAATTTGCTTGGTTAATACTGAGGGGATGGTGGCATTGCTTTTGCTGATCAGCTGCAAACTGATGCATTTAGATGAGTCCATTTTATAACAACTGTGCATGCAATGAATTCTTGTTTTGCTGCTTGGTTTTTTTTTAGATTTCAGATCCTCTTTTTTTTTTTTTTTCCTTCTTTTTCATGCATATCATAAAGATAAATAAATTTAAGAGTAATTCAAAGGAAAGAAATTACTTGATTATTTTTAAGCAGTATGGCCCACAGTTTTTTACAAGATGATAGCTAGAAGTAGCTATGCAGTGAATTTGGCAGACACCTTACACAGGGGATTACTGCTACTAATTACTTGCTGACTATCCAAACTTCCCCAAGCTGGGAAAGGTTGTGATGGCAACTTGAGGGATCGGTAGCCTATAGCAACAACTAATTTGCATGAAAACAGAGAGTTTTGCAGCTGCCTTCATGTGTAGTTCAGAGCTGCAAAGTAATTCAATGTGACTGTATTAGGGTGTGCAAAAAAATACAGTTTCCAATGTGTGATTCCTATTTCTTTACGTTTGCCAGGTGTCAAAGCTGAGCATTTTAACTGCAGTTATATCTATACATATAAGTCATATGAGGTGTCCCGTAAACTGAAGGCAAATTTGCCTGAAAACTCCTGAAAACACCAAAAATACTCAAATTGTGCTGCATGCTCTCTTGATTCCCAAATAATTATTTCATGAGGAGAAGGAAAATATTTGACATATTTCCAAGAAGAAAGGCATTTGGGATGGCTAGATAACTTGGTCTTCCTAGGATTAAATGCAAAGCTGTGCTACAATTGAAGTCCTTTACTTTTTTGCTATGTTCACTCTAGATCAATTATTTGTAAATACTTTGAGTTTTGTCTAGACTAAGTAAACTCATTTTTATCCAACTCCAATACCTGACGAGCTGATTGCTGAATTTTCTGTCATTCAGGGCGCTATTCTTCCTGAAGTGCCCAGCTGGTCCTTGTCTCACGGACTCAGTGCTACCTTGGGATGCTCTGATAATGCTGACAGTGTCATGGATGTGACTTGGGTGCTGCTGTCAGTGAGAATCAAAAGGAGAGCTCTGTGGCTGAAGATGAGAGGGCAGTGATGGAGTGTCTTCTTGTGATCTGTATAGACCTAGGGATGTCCTATCCCAAGCTAATGCTTGGCCACATTCCAAGCAGGCAGCTCCCACATTCTGTCCAATCTCCTGGCTATAGCTACAAGGAGAAATTGATAAGCCTTTAGTAAGTGGTAGGGAGGGAGGAGAAACCAAGCTTTTCATGAATCCATGTTGTGAAAAGAGGAGTGGAAAGCATTTTTCTTCAGATTTTGCATTAGATAAGGATGGTCAAAAGAGCGTAGAACCAAACAAAGGGATGTGCCTTGTAGGAAAACCTAAAATGTATTTGGGAACTGGCCATCAGGCATCAAGACTGCTTCCATCACTGTTTTTTTTACAGGGTAAAAAGATTACTTAATATCCTTGATGTGCATTTTCCAAACATGGCAGCAGCTTTTCTTTTGAACAATGTTAATGCTGTTGAGTCATATTTATAATTCACTCTAAGCTCCTCAAACTGTAAACTTCTCCTAGTGACAGCCTAAAAGCCACCAGTTACATAATGTCAGCAATAGCAGAAAAACAGGAAAGGAAAAAGAATGGTTCGTGTCTAAACCACTTCAATTTCATATGTATTTTTACTGTGAAAATACTGATTTTTATCTTCTCCAGAACTTCAGAATAGCTTGAGGGCACAAAAAAGTAGTGTCCATTGCTATATTATGTAATCTACGAAGGCTATATAAACACATACAAAAAAAGGTCATTAACAGAAATCAAGACTTGGCAGAAATTATAAGCAAATACCTACTGTCTTGAAACACTGTCACAAAACTATTTGCTGTATATCCCATGTCCTTGGAGTGGAAACATCTCTGGGATGACCCTAAATGCAGGAAGATCCTCAGTTTGTTCTACAGCAGCACAGATCTATAAACCAGTGCTGCCTTTCTACTCATGATTGCTTGCATTGATTCAGAGGATTTTTTCATTACATCAAGTCCACCAGGAGAAAAAGAAGCTTTTCTGAATTAGAGTTGTCTTATGATAATAATTTACTGAGGCTGCTAGTGGTGGAATGATCTCCTATTAGATATCCAGCCACCACTTTTAGGGATAGGCAACAACAATCTTTAAAATAAATTCAAACATAGTCATATGAATGAACAGATAAGTGTGACAGCCTTACTATAAAAATATTTCAGAAATGGGAAAAAAATTGTTTAAGTGAAGCAATTTACTTATTTGACAGAAAACGTACACAAATAATCATATGATTTATGTATGCATACATATATTTTTTTCCTATGAGTATGTATTTGCAGGATTTTCAGCTTGAAAAAAGCAGCATGCAATAGTCTCTCATGTCTGCATGCCAGCTATTAAGTGCTTTTAACACGTATTCGTGAAGTTACTAAACTATGTTATGAAATACAATTCAAAACAACACTTGAGATGTTAGTTCTTATTGTTGTAGAATAACACTTTCAGTAATAAATAATAAACTTAATGTATAAACAAGGAATAGTATGACTAAATGTAAATGAACATATCTAGGTATTTTATAGGGAAGTAAAAATTAAACAAAAATTAATTTAAAAACTGGACAACACTAAAATTTAAAGAAGCAAAAGTACATTTCATATTTCAGTAGTTACTCTTAATAGCAATGAGTATGTTAACACTAAACCTTATAATTTTGGGGAGAATTTGTATATGACTGATCAGAAACTTTAGAATGAACCTTTGAACATGGAACAAAAAGGTAAGGGTGGTATGTTAACAATATTATTTGCATTTTAGAGCCTATTTTAAGACAATGCCTATCTAGAAAGGTTCCACTGATCTAATAGTAGAGAGGTAAGCAGAATATTACTTTCTAAAAAGTCTTAAATCTCCAGACTTTGGTGTATACTCTAGTAAATCTTAGAGGGGCTCTTATAAAATTTCTAGTTGAACAATACTTAGCAAATTCTGCATGTGCAAAGATTTTAAACTGACATGTTACGTAGGATTTTTTCAGAGAAAGAATAAGTAATTTCAAGCCAATAAATGCAATAATTAGCACACAGGTAATTAATAAAAGATACAAATAAATTACTATTCACAGTCCCCCATGGAGTCAGTAATTTCAACAAGTTTTTTAACATCCTATTCAGTAAATTGAGCCAAATAAGCAAAGAAAGCCAAGCTAGAGCTAAAATAATAACACAGTGCAAATACCCTGAAATTCTCCTCCTGCTGCAATCAGCTGAAGCTTTGACTGACATCAGTCAGGACTGCCTCTTGCTCAGATCAAGACACATCCCTCTAATTAATTCAGTGCCTGCCCTCAGACAATATAATGTGTGGTGACTAGCTCATCCCATCCACTCACATTGGTATTATCCATGGATATACAGAGAACTGAATTATAGAGCAGCTTTATAAGCCCTTCATCTTCTAAAGCTCAATTCAGACTAGTTCAGGCGTCATGGGCTATAAACATGACGCTCATTTAGTCAACTCTTTGAGGAGGACTCAGGACTGTTAGAAAAAGAACATCATTAGACAGTCATTGGCTTCAGAGGAAGAAAATGTGTCAAAGACCCTGCAGTCTGGCTGCCTCTTGCTCTACAGCATTCAAAGTCACCTTCTTCTTGAAAAAAGTGTGTCATATTAAAAGTGCTGACACCTCAGAGATATGATGCAATGTGTACATCAGAAGGTTTGAGAAGTCTAGACAAAAGAATTCGTCACTGCAGCAAATCACAAATCTTTTACAAGAATCAGAGCAAAGGAATATATTTACATCTTGGTGGCACAAAGTAACCTGAAACCAGAGTGACTTCTATTGTCATTTCTCTTGAAGTAATTGGGTCTCTTTGAAAAACCTAGTCTGGTGGAAGGTGTCCCTTCCACCCTGAGCTATTTTATGATTTTATGACTTCTTTTTCTGGAACAGTTTGTATTTCTCTCTTCTACAGATTTAGAACCATCATTTTCAAAACAGAATGCACATCTATGCACTCAACTGATTTTACATAAATTATTTGATTTGCTCAGAGCCTGGAGTTAGGCCTTTTAAGTAAGTGACCATAACTCCCACAGTGAGGAATTGATTTCTGTGTTGTCATCCACACAGACATGATAGAACTTGCTTTACTATGCTCAGACTAAAGCTCATGGTACCCAACAATCTCCCCCTAAAAGCATTCAGTAAAAAAAATTATATGCAGTCCAGGCCCAGAAGAATTTGAATAAGTTTAGCAAACACCAGCTCACATGTTCTGCCATTTTAATGGGTGAGGATCTGCCTCAGAAACATGAAGCAATAAAAGTCTGATTTGAATCCATCTTTAGGATCATTCCAATTTGGGTGAGGGTAAGACTGCAAATCATAGCACTGTTTACAATACCACTTTCCAAACAAGTACAGGAAGCCTTAAAAATTCACAGCTGGTGGCTTCTTTACCACCTCTCGGTGTTTTAGGATGTCATTAAAAAAAGTAATTTCTCCCAGCACAAATATTGCTGAGATTTCTTTACACTGTGCTAACCCATGTGTAGAAGGAACACTTCTAAAACAGGGTGAGAGAAGTCACAGATATGAAGCCCATTAGATCAGGACCATTAAATTTTGCCTAGTTTCTCTGTTCAACTGGGCCTGATTTTCATTGAACAGAACTTTTATGGCTCCCTTGTTGTGCTGAGTTGACAGATATTTGCCTTAACAAAACCAGAATGAGACCCATGGGTGATCTGTACCCTAAGTGTATAATTGCCTTCTGCTTAAAAATACAAGTAGTCAAAGTGTAAAGTTGAAACAAATGCCATCCAGAATATACTGAGAGAAAATGCACAAAAATATGATGAGATGATCACACTTCAAGTAAAAATATGTCTTTTAGCACACTATTTTTATTTACATCAGTCAAGAAAGCATTAGGATATGCTCTTAACCTATTTTTGTTGAAATTACTGAAACAATGCTTATACTCATGAAAAGTCCTTAAGATGTCATAATCAGGCTTTAGGTTTCAGAAATGTGCTATGGCTGGCATCAGTGAATCCTGCAAGTTAAATTAGTCAGCACCTCCTTGTCTGTCTATGAGAACACAGTCTATCAGTAAAACTGTTCACTCATCTGCAAATATTTAGATCTGGTTTGGGGGGTTTTGGCTTTAAATCCATTAAAACAAAACTTTGAAAATAAAGGACTGTTAATAGCCTACAGAAAAAAAAATAGTGTGTTGGGGTTATTTAAAAGCTTAAAAGCTGTAGTAAAATAACACAATAGGTTGTTATTTGAGAAGTTCTATCAAAAATTGCATTGCAAAACACATTCCAGAACTAACTCATACACAGATCACATGGATGACATAAATTTAGGAAATAGTGATTCAAAATCAATACCTGATTTTTTTTTTTGTAAAATAAATTGTAACTTCATGAAGTACATGCTTGTCTATGTTGCAATTATATGTCACAGATTTAAAAAATCTGAAAATTTATAAAAAAATGATTGTTTGAAAATTGACATTTGAGACGTACCTTGTTAGTATTTCAAAGTGACATGAAAGACATAGGGCAAGGTGATGTGATTTTTTATTGCTTTCCTTAGTGTATCCTTGTCCTAAACCAATGATAACTCATGATAATAGAGACCAATCTATCATGATTTATCAGTTCATAAATAGCAAGGCCTTTCCTTGTGACAGCTGTGTAAGTGAAAACCTCAAACTAAAATAGCAAAGTATGTCTCCAACTAATATGGCTCACACATTATAACATATTTTCTATCTATTTCTCTGTAAATGGCACAATAATTGTAGGGCTATATCCCTAGTTTAAAATCTTATTTTCATATTTACATTTGAAACACTTTCTTTCAGGGTTCCTACTCAAGGAAGGTCAAGTCTCTTGATGATTGCAACTGTTTATCACTAGCTTCATGGGCAATGCAAACACTATTTATTGCTGGGAGTATCTTAATGAATTTTCTTGTTAGACTATATTTGAGCCAAATCTTAACATGAATATTCCACTGGAAAATTGATTCAAAATTTTATATATGGAGAAAACATTTTCCAGAAATTTGATTGGATTGGCCAGCATGAACAGAGAACAACAAAGCCTCTACATCACAGCTCTTTTTACATACCTTGAACTGTTACTTCCATAATTTAGTTCCCTCCTTTTAGTTCAGTGCTTTCAGTATCCTAGATATTTCATAAAATTTTATGGGAAAGTCTTTGTAACATTATGAAAGCTGAAGAAAAATATTTCTTTGTAAAACAAACAAACAGTAATCTTTCAAAGCCAGAAAAAATCTAAAGTGCTGAATGCATATCCATGTTGCCAAGCAACAGTTTTCAACTAAGAAAATATAAAAATATAGAAGGAAATATTAAAGTCAAGATGGGATCTATGCCAAAGCAGATCACTAAGCCATGTCGAACATTTGAATGTACTCGCTTGAATCAAAGTGTCAGTAGATAATCTTCTGTTTCCCTGGCTTAAAGGAAATACTGATTGAGGGCATAGACTTGCTCTCCTAACTAGGAGAAGCCTGATAAAAAGTAAAGTGAGAAGTGACTCTGAAAAGGGTTAGTATTAGGAGGGTTATAGTGCCTAAGTGAGTTTGAAGTGCAAAATCATACAAGTACCAGGAGTGCTTTTGGTTCTTACAGCAAGTCTCAATAGAAGCTTTTCTCAACAGGGTGATGCCAATTAAATTTTGTGATAATTGACTGGTAGAAGCTCTGTTTTAAATAGAATTATGCCAAGGAGGGAAAAAAAAAAAAAAAAAAAAAAAAAAAAAAAAATTGGAGAACTTTTTGAAAGGTTTTTTTTTGCTTGTTTTGCTTAAAAATCTTCTGTGCCATAAACCATTGCTAAATCCCATGAAGACTTCAGAAGTACTTAACAATAGTAAATCAATGGACATACCTGACCTTTTCAAAGAAAGCTTACAAGAACTTTTCAAAAATGCATTGTATAGTCCAATATTAGCAGTGTCAGAGGTTTTAAAACGAGCAAAAGAAAGGAAGGAATATGAAGGAAAAAAAATTTAAAAATCGTCTCAAATCTCCAGGTTGAAGGACATTTAAAAGTTTAGTAGAAAGAACCTGCATGTCAATTTTAACTCATTTTAATTTCAAAATGAAATGCTATTGAAATACTATTGAAATCCCTTTTCTAGTCCATTTAATCCCAACCAATTTGAAACAAAGCTGTTGTGATTTTTTTACCAGATAACCCTTTCAGCAAAACTGGCTGACAGTACAAAACCTAGATATTTAAAACAGTTTTATTTGACTGCAACTCTGAGATAATTAAATAAAAATTTCCTGTTTACACTGAGTATTTTATTTTATAATTTTTAAGTCTATGTTGCTTAAAAGAAGATATGCTGTATGATTTCAGTACTTTTTTTTTTTAATTCAGCATTAAAGATTGTCCTTTTTATTCTTAATGAATTAATAAATATATCTTAAGAATATATTTACTTATTTTCATTTGTCAGTATCAACCAGAACTCTGAGTACCTCAACAAAGAGTGCCAAGCTTTTATTGGATGATGCTTGTTAGTTCGTGTTGTATTCAACATCCTGGCATGAATATTTGTTTATACTACTTAACAAAATGAAGCAAATATTTATCATCAGATCTCTTTTTGGCATTCTTTTTCTTGTAGGTATCTAGCTAATATTATTTTTTTATAAAATCCTGTCTGCATCAATTTATTAATTGGAAGTGTGAATGGACAGGACTAAACAATTTGATGGTCAGACCATTAAGCTTGGAAATAGAGTCCTTAGGCTGGAAAAAGACCTCTAAGGTCATAGACCTGTAACCATTGACCCAGCACTGCCAAGTCTACCACTAAAACACATCTCCAAGTGCCATGAGAACATTTTTGTGATTTCTATGTAGTAGAACAGAAATACTGATGAAAGAGAAGTGGCTCAGAATAACTCCTAAGGAACTCGTAGATCAATTTCTATCCTGACTGGAGAGAGAGAGGAGCTGAACACCCTTCCCAGGAAGGTAAACACAATGGAGGTTTGTGTAACCACAATCTTACCATGACTACTGTTTTGTCACAGGTGAAATGACTGTGACATTCTACCACAAATTATTGTTTAGCATGTTTCTCCAGAGATACAAGTCTCTATCACTCTATCAGCCCATGTGTGCCTTCACCCTCTTCAATATCCTGGAAAACTTACAAATAGCCTACATGAAGCAGATGCAACAGACTCATGGTGGTCTAAAAAACATGAACAGACACTGTGAAAACTGTGGGAGGGAGCAAAGCAGATGCTATGCAAGGAAACACCACTGACACTGAGGTGCTCCTGTGTCTGTGAGTGGGCAGTGACACAAAGCTTATGGCAGCTTTTGCTGACACTTGCCCAGCCAAGAACACATATTGGTAGGAAAACCACCTCTCCAGTGCAGTGGGACAAAAATTTAGCAATTCATTGTGTTGCCATAGTTCTGGTTTCCTTGAGGCTGTTTTAGGGACAGGAAGGGCAAGGAGGAAATACTGTTGGGTAAATAAAGAGAGTAATGCTCATCCTGAAAAAATACTGTGTCTGGAATGATGGCAGTATGAAGTAGGGGTAGAACAGCAGTTCATGTGCTGCAGATAGAGCCCTTGGTGTGTGGAGTGCATGCTATACAGCCTTGAGGTCACTGCTTATTGGAAACACGGCTCCTTCATACTCTGAGACAAAAATGTCAGAGGTGAAGAAAAGTGAACTACAATTTAGTCCATCTAGTCATGGCATGTGAGGTAAAACTACGTCTACATGGCAAAGGAGGAGAGAAAGAAAAATCATGTGTCTCTGCACAAGGCAGGGGCTTGGAGCTAGGTGATCTTTAAGGTCCCTTCCAACCCCAAACATTCAACAATTCTATGATTCTTTGAACCTTGATGTAAGAAAACAGCAATAATTTTGGGCCTGAGCATACCAGAAAAACATCATTTTCCTTAAATAAATAGGTCACATACTGCATTACTTCTCGCTTTTTTTTTTAATTTCCTTAACCTTGCACTAGAATGGAATTGTAATAAGTAATATGGCATGGGGAAATGTAAAACAAAGGTGCAATTAATACAGTGACTAAAAAAACCCAGGTCATTTTCAATGTAGAATTTTTCAGGAAAGAACTTAGCAATATACAGGAACTAGTTTTACTTTAATTCATTCCATCCCAAAAGAGATTAAGTTGACTGGGAAAGATACTTTAATTGAGGAGGGAATACCTAAATGCAAGATGTTATCGATGTCAAAGAGCCATCACAACTGAGGTCTGGAGAGGCATCGTGCAGATGGCTCCACCTAATGTTCAGGCCAGTGATATCATGAGGAAGTCACTCTCCTCTGACAGGTTTTGCAATGATTTGGATTTTTTTTCTCTCTCTCTCTCTCTGACAGTAAATCAGGAATTTCACTAATTCCATTAGGCTGGAATAGTGTAGGGTGTTAAAACACTGTGTCTATCCACCCACTATTAGAGTGACAAGAGGTGTGGACTCTACTTGTGATGAAATAAAGTAACTTGTACTGATAATTTCATAGTTCTGAAAAGTTTAGAAACTTGCAAGTGCTTTTATTGATTCTAACACGATCATCTCATTATTGTATTTTATGAAGTTTGAGGGTATAATTTTGAGCTTATATTCTTAAATTCTCTGCTGTGCTGTGGACTATCCAATCCTACACAGGTTTGGAAGAAAGAGATTTGAATTAGTTTTAGTGGGATAATGCATTTGATTTCTTAATTGAGGAAGATAATTAGTGACAGCAATGATCAGAGGACACTTGGAATTTGGGAACTTATTTCTGAACTCTTTGTGTCTTTGGGAACTATGTCTGAACCCAAGACCCATCCTTGTCTGTATTTGCCACACACTTATTTATATCCATCTATATTTTTATAATTGTTTTAACCACTTGAATTGCGCATAAAGAAGAAAGATGAAAAAGAGCTGCGGGGACTGAAGAGATAAAACTGCCTTAACCAACACCTTCAGAAAAAAAAAATCCCAAAAAAAGAAGTGCTTTTCTTGTAAGAACTTGTTTTAAAATGGACTCAGCAGCCAGGGTCTGAAACAGCTAAAGAATTCTTATATTTTGATCTTTTATTGCCCAGACTGCCTCCTAAAGCTCTACCAAAAGGATTGTAATGGAAATTTAAGTATTTTGTGAGGATTTTTCATCCCAGAGAGGCTTCTAAAATAAAAGCACAACCTTATCTGAGGTGCCTATATTAGTCACAGAAAGTTTAGAATGATAAAAGAGTTTTTGAAAGTGCTTGGTGTTCAGAAATCAAAGTGCCTATGTGATGAGAAAGAATTAGGCAATAAGAATTGAAGGAAAAAAAAAACTTATGAGGCAAATAAACATAGTTTCTAAAAAGAAACATATAACTTTAATTCACAGAAAAAAATCTCAGCCTAATCCTCTGAAATGCTTAAGAAAAAAAAAAAGAATATCAGATTTTTGAACTCATGCAACTTAAAGTCTCAGAGGTTTTTATTGTTTTTAAATGACTAAAATGAAGATAATGCTAATACTAACTCTTATGAAAAAAGAGGAGTAGGAAGAAGGAAAATACCTGTATAGGAGTTATTTTCCTAATCTGAGGCAGATGTTCCCAAATCAGGAAGTATGAGCTAAGTATATGGACACAACTGAAACTAATAAATTCTTCTGATGTACTCTCTCAGTGGGATCTGTTCTGGCTGGTGTGAAATTTGGCTTATAAACCTGGCAATAACTGATCCAGAATAGTGCCTGCACAACATCCCCATGCTACTCAGAAAGCTATACTTAGCTTGGCTATTGCATCAGTATTCTCTGGCTAAAATAATTAGAAGTCAAGCTGCCAAGAGACTTGTGACAGAAAAACAAAATATAAAGCTTTGGTTACAGCTTGTGTGACAGAGCAAAGACTGAGGGCATGGGGAACGTAATAGAGGCGTTTTATTCTGTTTCTCTTTTGTTCATGGTTTTCTTGGTGTTTTCCAGCAGATTTCTGTCTGATGTCTTGGGACATTTTCATGGGACTGTGTTTGGTAGAAAATACTCTGATCATTCCCTGAAAAAAATTAGCATTGTAAGACACAGTTTTTACTCATCCAACCAAACCAATAAAACCAACAATATTTTATGCTCTTTGGTATCTCCTGAGCTGAAGGTGCAATAGTTCCAATAGAAAGACAGCCAGAGAATTCTGGTTTTATTTTACTTGAGTGTTTGCTGGTCTTGAAATTATTTCTGCATTGAAGGTGGTTTTGTCTGTAAAATACACAAGAAGCAGTGAATTTAATAATAGAACATGAGTGCAGCCACATTGCCAAACTGAAAAAAAAATGTAACCCAGCAATTATTCAACATGGAATTTCATGGCATATGTAGCATAAATTAAAAGAAAGAAGCCATAACTAAAGACTGAAGAAAAAAAAAAAAAAAAAAGTAAAGGTGGTTTACGGTGAAAGTATAAGAAAATTTCTGCAGTTAGTTAGTACTATGTGGGAGGGATAAATTTTCCCTTACTTTATTCTCTGGGATGCCTGTAACTGCCAAAGGACAACAGTAAAACATTCCAGAAAAGAGGTAGCAGTGGTGCCAACTCCAAATCTAAAAAGAAACATCACAGAAGTGTTATTTACATTAGAAAATATGGGGTGGTGAAATACAGGAGAGTTGAAGAAACAGAGGTTTGGTTAGCTAACCATGGTCATTGAGCAGACTTCAAGTGACTCTCTTTAGTTTCATCTTCCTTTAACAGGCCTTTTACTAATATTTATTGCTCTTGCAATAGCCATCTATCATTCCATGAAAAACCATGGTGCCAGAATGCCCTCTCTTTGATATGGTGCTCTGTCTTTGATCTGGTGTCCTTTCCCAGCAGAACACGCCTAGCTTTGTCTGGTGCACTTTGTTTAAACTGTTCCTTGAGGTGCTCTTGATCTAGTAGCACATTAAGAAGCCCAAGTTATTAAAGCTCTCATTGATGCTGGGCATTCATCAGATTTGAGAATTCCTTGGACCTGAGAACTTACAATGGAGCATCTGCTCTTTCTGGTTTTATTTTCAACTATTCATTCTTGAAAGACAAAGATTTCTACTGATGTACATGTGTGCTGTGTGAGATGCTGATTCATTAGAAACAGCTAGGAAAGTACCATGGATTTGATTTAGCATAAAGCAATTGTAATTCCAATTGTCATCTGCTCTAAACTGAAGTATAATTAGAATTGCCTAGTGTGTTATAACTTAATTCATAGTAGGTGAACTAAACTTCTAGCAATTTATACAGAATAAGTTGTTAATTTTATCCTATTCCCTTAAACTTTTGCTATAACTGCTAAGAGTGATGGACAGTGCAAACTCTTAGGTGAAACTGAATAATATCTCTTCTTCATGAGAACTTACATGAAAAATTTAACAGAAGTAGAATTATCTTTTTCCTTTTAATAAAGAAAAGAAAGAAAAAGGTATCTAGGTTGAAGTGTATAAACCTCACTTCCATTGAAATAGATGTAAGGCAGTAAATCTCTGTCTCATTTTATCAAAAGGTTTGAGATTCTGTGAACTTTGTGACAGACGTGATTCTGTCTCCCGTCTCTCAAAAGACAGACAATTCTGGTGGTTTCTGTTTTGTGGTAGGGTACATTGAAGTGTCAGCTCATGACTGTGTCCTCTAAGGTATGAAATAATTAATAGTTGCCTTCAGTACTGAACAGTGGGACTCCAACCTTCTGTAATACAAATTCAGAAATATCTTTAATTTCTGCATTTCTTTCTAAGTTGGTTTTGCTCTTGTCTTATTTTATATGACTAAAATTATATACAAAAAGGAACCTTATGATATAAGGTAAGATGGCTGGTCTTTACTTTCATCTTCTGCATAATAGCTATTTCACACAAACTACAACTTCAATCAGAGTAGAACCACAAATCTAGCCAACATCTTTTTGCCTTTCAGACAGCCTTTCCACTGGGTGTTTAACATTCTCTCTCCATCCCACTGTAACCCACTTCACAGGATGTACACCAGCCTGGATGAACAAGGAGTTATGAAACTTTCTTAGCATTTTTTTTTTCCCAAATCTATCTTGAGTTTAGGGCATTTGCTTGAGACACATAAGTTCAGTCTCCCTTGGAGAATCCAGAAGACAAGCTTCCTATCTCCTGGCCAACTGCTGTAAATATTAAGCTATTACATGCAAGGTAAGTATTACCTCTAACAACCTGTCTCAGCAAAAGTGATAATGGTAACTCCTCATGGGGGGAACCCCTTCAGTAGATGTTTGGCTTTCTGTTGCACATTCCTTAAACCTGTATGAGGATTATATATGAATGTCAAGCTTGGCAACCTCCTTTTGGTCATGGGACATATCACAATGGCATATCATGACTTTGTTCAGGTCTGTGGAATGATCACACATCCTAATGACATGGATTTGGGGTGTGTCCCATGTCTCTGAGCAGTGGTCTGGCAGAGGAGTAAGACAACAAGGTGAGCAGGACCCTCTGAGACCTGGAGGACTTTGCAGTGATGCAAACCATTGCACAGGGAGGGATGATGATGAGCTGATGAAGAGAATACTGCTTGCTGTCTCTACATAGGTAATAATAATTACAACTTATGACTTTGATTCCCTCTTTTTCTGGTCTTATCCATGCTACTCTGCTGGTATTTAGGGGTCTTTAATACACAGATTTCATCAAACCTGGTAGGATTCCTCCCTTTAAGAGCAGTCTGTAATCAACATAAAACCATCATATCAACCTTGTTCTGGCCATATGAAAGGACATACTGAGTAATAAAAGAGAAAGGAAAAGGTCAGCTACTTTTACATCATTAAGCAGGCAGTTATACCTCGGAGCAAGAAGAGAGCTAAAACTACTGCTCAAATTGGAGCTGTGCAGCAGCCTGGGAATTCAAGCAGCTACTATGATCTGAAGTTCTTGTATTCTGTTCAGCCTCATCTCGTGAGGCATTTCTGAAAATTTCAGTATGAAACATATTCACTATTACTATGATTTAACTCAGATAATTCCCAAACACAAGGACACCTGGGTTTACATCCCTGTGCAATATACACTGATTTTACTGCTGAAGATTTCACTTCAGATGTGAATGAGCCTGGGGCATTCACCACACTTGTAAAATACAGGAGCAATTACCTGCTGTAAGCCAAGCAAAATAGCTTACATAAAATCTGTGAATTCTACTCAGATTTCTTTCATCTTCCACATACAGTGATGTGATGTAGCAATTTAGGATTCCACCTTGATTCAATTGTTGGACTTGCAGTCTCAGCCTGGAAGCAAGGTGTTAAGGCTGTAAACTGAACAGAGGTTTTAAGGAATGTCCCACTCCCTTAGCACAGACTACAATGCCTGGACACACACTCAAATGTTAGTGGTGACTGCATGAGTTGCTGGAAGCACTAGAGTAGGAATGATGTCACAAGTTGATTGTTACAAAAAAGCATCAGGATGAGAAAAGAGCACTGATTTCAATCATGTTATATACTCTCAAAATAACCCATTCCAAAATAACACTACTCAAGCTCCTGCAAATGAAGCAACAAGAGCTAAAAATGTAGAGAAAAACCTGCAAGTTGAACACAAAAACATCCTTCTCAATGAAAACTCATCATGTAGTGACTATGACATGGAATACATCAGGATGGAGACATGCCAGTCACACTTTGGACAAAATGCAAGGAAGATAAAGAGGGTTTCTACTCAGTATTTGGAAAAAGGAAAGAAAAATACCCCATCTCAAATAAAATAGTGGAATAGCATTTAATTGTCTTGCTCAGCAGGCTGGCAAGCAGCAGCTCCAGAGGCACACAGCAGTGACTGGATTAAACAAGTAAATCTGGGAATGGTGTGAAGAGATGTTGCTGCCAGAGCTCAGATCCCAAATTCCTGTAGCTTGCTTGGTGGCAGCACAGAAGAGTCTCAGCTGTGGACCAGGAGTCTGACATACTAAATTACTACACAACCAGAGAATAAAACTACAGTTCTTGTCTCATACCAACTCTGACAGAAGAGAAGATTTTTTGAAAAGATGAGACAACAGTTAGGGAGATGTTTTGGAATGCTGGGTCGGAATGGGTGATGATGCAGAATTACCTCTGCATATGAAATTACTTTCCCAGATATGGGTGTTTCAGGTACCCAGCTTAGTGGCACTTTTAAACAGTCAGCCAAGTGACCTCAAAGCAGAAAGTCTGTGCAAAGAAATAGAAATTATGAAGATGGATGAATGCAACTGAGTTTGGAAAATGTTCCTTCTGTAGCTTAACTACATGCCAGGGGCCATTCTGGTGCATTGCAGATCATTAAAAAAATCAAGAATAGGCCCCACTATTTTTGCAGAATCACCTACTTGGGAGCTGTAATTTTCATTTTAGGCTCCCTGCATCAGTAAGCTAGGTTCCTTTTTTCTGATTCAGGCATCAGACCTGATTTATTTAAGATATATATCCTTTAAGGCCATATCGAATTACCTGGGAGAACAAGGAAGGAAGAAGTACTTCAGGTAGTAGTAAATAAAATAAATATATTAGCAGGTACTACATAGCTTAGCATTCTATTTTTCAACATTAATAAAGTTAATGAGAGATCAAGGAGACCAACCAAAGAGATTAAATTTGGGTTCCTGTCAGTATTCTGAGGCAATGTATCAATTTACATTAAAAAAATGTTGAAACCAAACACTTTGAAAAAAAAATCCAGATAAAACATTTTTCAAGTTATAACCTTATAAAGGATATCCCCATTTGAAGTGGTTGCAGGGCAGTTTGATGAAGTACCAAGTAAGTTAGGCTCTGAATTTCATCTGCATTCAGTTGAATTTGATTCCTCTTATAGTTACCTGCTCTCTGATGAAATGGTTTAAAATCAATGAGAAAGAATATTTTGAACCCAAACCACAAAATAAACAACACTGCAAATGGTGTCATTACCATGAACTTATTTTCTACCTCCTAGAATAAAACTGCAGCAACTGAAAGTTTTACTCATTAAAAGAAAAAGAAACCACAAAAAAAAACAAAAGCAAAAAAGAAATTGAACAAAACAAAACCCCAAACTAAGACTAATTGCATAAAAAGATTTAACTGTCCATAAAAGTTAGACACCATACTTGTAAAACAGCTAATTGAGATTATGCTGCAGGAAAATCTTTGGTCCATTATTATGCACATTGGACAGTTGTGTAAATTTAGTGGCTAACAAGAATTTTCCTGAATAGAAGATGTAGGAATTAATTTAAATACAGCCTGGAAAAGGGCCAAAATGCTTCTAGCTTATGCTAGATAACCTGTACCTAGGAGTGAGAGGATGAAGCAAGTAACACTTGGCATCTACTCTTTCTGGCAAGAGCCTCAGAAAAAATATAATGACTGATTTGTGGATTTTATAAGTAAATAGGGAGGGAAAAGTCACTTTCACAAATAATTCTAAACATATTACTGTGCAGACCAGTTCAGCACCATAAACTGGTCACTGCTATTAGTAGGTTGGAAATTTCACTGCAATATCACCATAGCAGTTGGCTGTATCCAGCCTCCAAAGACTGGTTCCCTGCTCTAAAACCTCCACTTTAGGCACAATGACTAGTTAAGTTAAAAGGAAAAAATAACTTAAAGCATGTATTTTTAATCCTAAAACATTCTGGGGCCATTCTCTGGCACTGTTGAGAAATTTGCCCATGACTAAATGTTTTGTTTCTCTCACTTCCCTTGGCAATATGATCTCATACTGCCTGCTGAGAGCAATTTATGGTATGTACTACTTCCCAAACCATTCTCCTGTCCAAGAAAGTGCTGCTGGGTTCAGGTGAAAATCATGCCTGGGTGTGTGCTAATCACAGAGCAGTCAGAACAATGATGGATTAATGCTGCACTCTGTGTCCTCAACCTGTTTCTAAACTAGTGTGAACACACAGAACAGCACCTTGTGAGTTTCAATATTCAACCATCTTACTTTTAATGGGAAACAATTTCCTGTAATGCTGGACACAGGCTCCATCCTTAAGTTATTTTGGTTTTCTTCTTATTCTTCTCTGGAAGGCTGTTCAGGAACATCAGCATTTTTGCCATTAGGGAAAAAAAGTGGCATTTCTAGATTTTCTTTTTTTTTTTTTTTAATTTTTTTATTTTTTGTTTTGATTT